>CM036548.1:5040000-5640000 GCA_020745685.1 Tautogolabrus adspersus | reverse complement strand
GTACACCCAGGTAACATACGTTATATGTCAATCCACTGTTTTGGGTTTGTGTGCATTGTTTTTGCATCTGAGATGTACTAACTGACCCCAGTACAAAGAAGGTTACCTCTGTTTACACATCTGACAGCACATTTACAATCACGTCTTTCCCCATAAGCAGTTTTCCATTCCGCCTAATAATATTTGATTATACATGTGGGCAGGTTTCATAGAGCCATTTTCTGTAGCAGAAAGTTGTTCTCTAATTGTTCTCTCAGCTAAGTGGGACACAGGTCAGTGTCATAGGACTACAGATAATGGTGGATTATGAGACTAGGCTAGGAAACGTAAAAGGAACAACCCCTAAATTGGAGAAAAAAGTGCAGTTATGTCCATTTAAGTGATTTTGTGTTTTGATGTGTTCTGTTATTCAAAGTTGTGCTTGGCTGTAGTTCAGTAATTGCTTCATTGTTATTTTTCTGTTTGTTGTCGTTCTCTTGTTGGTTCTCCTGTGTCTTGTTTCTTTGCAGTCTTTGTTCTTGTAGTATTTCTGGTTGTTTTGCAGGGTTTTTTTTTGGTTTCCACCCCTTTCCCCTCTGTCTCCTTGAGCACATTTGTCTCCTAGTTGTCGTTTTGCGTCTCTTTGTTGTAGTCATCATGTTGTCTCTGTCACAGTTTTTTCTGTCTCCTTGTGGTCATTACGTCCATCGTTGTCTTGTTGTAGTTTTTGTCTTCACCTCTTTGTGTCCTTTTGTTGTACTTGTTGTTGGGGATTGTTCTCTGAGTGTTTTTTTCTATGTTAGTTCATTGAATTTCCCCAAAAAATATAAACAGTCACTTGAAGCAGAGGAATGTTGTCTTGGCCCCCTGACCTTTGACCTCTGCAGTGTGTGTGCAGTTATCCATCTTTGGCTTTTGTTGAGTATTTAATGCAATTTCATTTCTTCGACACCGATGTTTTAGCTTGAATGTTGGACAAAGAAACACAGCAGGAGTGCCCTCTAAGCGGCCCTATAGTAAGATCAAATGTGATCAAGTGCCACTTCAGGACCTTGTGATGAACATAGCGCATTAAGTGCTCTCCAGGGTGCCCTTTCAATGGGGCACCCTTTCTACAAAGCTTTCTTGTATATAGTAAAAGTGAAATCAATAAAGATCATTTGAGATACAATAGAAGCAGATGACAAATATTTTAGTTTGAGTTGGGTGAACCGGCCTTAAAAGCTTGAATGAAACATTGCATTATTAAAAATCAAAGTGTTTTGCTGTTTCAGTACCCTCCTGCTTGTTTACTGGAGCTATTTTCTCCCAGATTGAGCACAAAAAGATCTACGGTCCTATATGGAAGTCAAAGTATGGCCCTCTAATCCTTGTGAACGTTGCCAGTGCCGACTTGATCGAGCAGGTGTTGAGGCAGGAGGGGAGACATCCTGTGCGCACGGACATGCCCCACTGGAGGACCTACAGAGAGTTCAGGAACCAGGCCTATGGACCCCTAACAGAGTGAGTGAAACCCCCACTGATCCTTTAGCTTTATGTCTAATTTTCCCAATTCATTCTGCACCCATGGAAGGTTTTCATGCTGTTATTTCATTTTACCTTTATTTATTCTCGAGAAATCATTGAGGAGCCCTCATTTACAGTGATGTCAAGAGTACATAAATACATAAAAGGCGTTTAAGTTAGCTGCTCCTTTTACTTTGAACAAATTAAAAAAAGAGCTGAAACTTGACGAGCCGCTCTCATTGGATGCTTTTTAGTGGATGTTAAATGACTTGCCCTGATGTGTTTGTGGACGATCTTGACAAACATTTGCTGTTTAAATGTGTTATTTGTGTCTTTTACTGTCTAATAATGTATTTTTTGTATTTGTACGTGTGGCTGCTCGTTGTTTGTCAGAAACTTTGTAAGTTGTGCTGCTGCCTGTCTCGGCCAGGACACTCTTGACATTTTTTTTATTCCTACATTTCCTACTTCTCTATTGTGTAGAGAATCCCCCAGGGATTAATAAAGTATTTCTGATTGATTCTGGTTCTGGTTCTGAGATTGAGACAAATCCTAATCATTAATCCTGCTTTGCAGAATGGGTGCAAAGTGGCTGCGCATCCGCAGCATCCTGAATCCTCGCATGTTGAAGCCCAAATACGTCTCCTCCTATGCCAACACCATCAACCAGGTGGTGTCAGACTTCATCGAGAGAGTGGCCTGGCTGAGGGAGACCAGCGGGCAGGGAGTGATGGTCAATGACCTGACTGGAGAGCTCTACAAATTTGCTTTTGAAGGTCAGCAGACAACAAACAAATGAAATGTTTTCATTTACGCAGCCGTGTAAAGTCGTCTTTTCTAAAATTCTGATTAGATACAAAGAGGTGAAAAATGCATACCATTCAGCAGAGGCTGGTTTAGAGTCTGACATGGATTTTAAAAAACTGTGCACAATCATAACTGAACACAGATACCAGTGGAAAAAGATTTGAGAATTGCACTATTTTTATCTTCTTTGAATTTCAATTCAAAGCACAAGGAAAAACATCCTTTAAGAGGCAGAAACCTCGAGCAGAACCAGACTCATGATGAACATCCATCTGCTGAAACTGTGTCAGGCTTGAAAAGTGGGATAGAGGGAGATGCAGGAGGAAGGAGAAGCATAGAGACAGATACAAAGTCAACAATCTGTAACACAAGAACAACATGTTCAATTTGAGATAATCAAGTTGACAAACGTGGTAGATAGTAGCAGGAAATGCCATCGGCCTTGATTTGAGTGTCCTTGACTTTTCACCACTGCAGACCTCTGCACCTGTCTGCGTTGCTTCTTCTGTTTCTGCTTCACTGTCTGCTGAGAGACCACTGAAGATCTCACAACCCACCTTTACATTCTGTCACAAATCCTCCATCCATCTCAACCTGAAGTGAAGGGGTTGTGTGAGAGAAACATGTCTGTATGTGCCGTCTGTCTGGGTGTTGACAGATATTGACACATCAGTTGTCGAGTGTTTTAGGCCTTGAAAGCTGATTAGATAAAGTGTGAGTTACCTTATCAGTTATCACAGACACCCCCCCCCCCCCCCACACACACACACACACACACACACACACACACACACACACACACACACACACACACACACACACACACACACACACACACACACACACACACCGAAGAATAAGGATAAAGGAAGGATTGTTTTTGATTCTGCTAGATATCTTTATTATCTTTAAAATATATATTTCAAAAGGCTTTTGTCAAAATGCATACAGTATGTTTACGGATCTTTGACAACAAACTCGTAATTAGATAATAAAAACCAAATACTGGATTGTGACCCTTCTATTTTATGAGATGCCGCCATTTTTTGATTCAACATAGAGAAGGTCAGGCACACAAAGGGTTAAAGAAACATTGTTGTGATTAAAGCTTTACTCTGCTCCTAGACAGTGTAGTGTCCTAGAAATGCAGAGCACCATGTTGAAATAACAACTCTGTTTACATAAAAAGCACAATAAATACAAAATCAAGTGAGCAGCTTTTAGCGTATCTAACCTCAGCAGAAAGAGGGGACGCAGGCGTTAGCAGCTAGCCGAGCTAATAAGAATCATGTTTGTTGATTCTTTTTGAAGAGATAGGACCGTGGATAGAGTCAGAAATCAGGGACAGAGAGAGAGTGGGGAACAACATGCAGGAAGGGAGCCACAGGCTGGATTTCGAACCTGGGTTGCCCGCCTGGAGGACCACAGCCTTTGTACATGGGGCGCGCACACTAACCACTATGCTGCAGGCGCCCCAGTTGATTCTTTTTTAACTGAAATTAAATAAAAATAATGTAATGTGTTTGGGTTTTTGTTCCCATCGGAGCTCACTATTCCCCACTTCTGCAAGTCTTAGAGCTAAGCTAAGCTAACCAGCTGCTAGCTGTATCTTCCTCATTGAATGTGTGATAGGGTGTTGATCTTTATTAATTTACTAAAAGCTAGAAATGATAAAATACTTTAACAGTAGAGTGCTGGTGTTGCACATGACAAATAAACTAAATATGTAGAGATAACACTGTAAACATTGTTCTCTGTACTGATGCTAGCAGGATGAGTTTTGTTGTGGTTTGGTGAAGGGTCTTTAGCGTCCTTGAGGAGAATTCTTAATTTCAAAGCATACAAACTATATTTGAAACAAAGGTTTGAGAAGATCCTCTAACTCCTGAAACACAAGAAGTTCAGGTTGTTGCAGTAGCCAAGAGAAGGTGGTTTTGGAATGACATGTTCATCAATCACTTAGAGTTGTAATTATTAGGTTTCCACATACTTAAAGACCAGTTTTTAAGCGCTGTGTGCTCTGGAATGAAGGCCATTACAGAACCTTTTAAAAGATGTTTGGTCCTGGTATGGTTACAAAAGCCAAGCAGTCTTTGTGTAACGATTTTATGTTGAACTGCAGGGATCTGTTCGGTGTTGTTCGAGAGCCGTATGGGCTGCATGAACAAAGTAGTGCCCGAGGAAACACAACAGTTCATCTTCTCGGTGGGGGAAATGTTCCACCTCTCCCAAATCATCGTCCTCTTCCCTAAATCCACCTGGCCATACCTGCCCTACTGGAAAAAGTTTGTGGCAACCTGGGATTATCTCTTCAAAGTGGGTACGTAATGTTGCTATCATCTGTTGTAGTGAAAAGATGTCTTTAAGCTATTCTGTAACACATGTTCACATGTATGGCAATGTCATTTAGTTTATTAATTTTGTATTAATGTGTCCGGATTTTCAAGACAGCCCCCCCCCATTATGGATTGTTGTCAGAAAAGGTTACTAGAGCTCAGACTTAATGGTTATTTTCCAGTTGCGTAATCAAATCATTTCAAAGAAACTACACTGTACACACAAGTCAACATCACAGGTCCTCCTGTCCTTATTCCACATCATGTCCTTCACAGTTTATCTCTTTTGCCAACTACAGGGCGATAGTGTCAAACTAGTCAACTCTTAGTGTTTGTTCTCCCAGTAGAAAATTATGGATTTTGTCTTGTGCCCAATAGCTGAAGATTTGGTTCAGAAAAAAGTGAAGGAGATTGAGGAGAAGGTAGACCTGGACCAGAATGTGGAAGGAGCATACCTCACACACCTGCTGCTCAGTGATCAGATGACGGTCACTGAGATCCTGGGCAGCATCACTGAACTCCTGCTGGCAGGAGTCGACACAGTAAGTAGATCCTGAATGTTCTATTAAGCCTTAATATAACAAAATCAGTGCTGACTGTGGGGGCACAAAACAGACACATTAAATAAATACAAACTGGAGATTACAATGTTTCTCTCTCTTGCAGACGTCCAACACTATCTCTTGGTGTTTGTACCATATGGCCAAGGAGCCAGAAATCCAAGAAAAGTTATACCAGGAGGTTATAGGTGTTTGCCCAGGAGATAAGGTGCCAGTGAGTGATGACATTTCTCAGATGCCATACCTGAAGGCTATCATCAAAGAGACGCTACGGTTAGAACAATTCTTTAATCCTTTAGATATGTAATATCAACAATACACCTGATTGTAGCTTGCTGCCCCTAAAGGTTTACATGCTACGGTTACACAAGCTCCGGGGGAAATCGATTTCTGGACTAATTTTCTGTAGTTCTGTCTGGCTTTGTTGAACAGACAGATCTAACTTTAGTTGACTCCTTCCTGTGTTCTTTGCTCTCCAGGTTGTATCCTGTGGTACCAGGGAACGCACGAATGTGTTTTGAAAATGAGATAGTCGTCGGAGGTTATGTCTTCCCTAAAAAGGTGAGACAAATGTCACACAAATGCTAAAATGTTGGCCAATGAGAAAATGTGTTGCCCTCCTTCAGTTGATTCGTTGGTTCATTTCATTTGAAATCACAAATATTTGAGCCTTAAAGCTATGACTCATAGCTTTGACCTACATGTATTTACAGGTATGATTGTTTTTAGGTTTGATCCATGAAACTACAGTTACATTATAATAGGAATATCGTCTCTTACAGACCCTGTTCCACCTCTGCCATTACGCTGCATCCTATGATGAGAACATTTTCACGGACCCCAACACCTTTGTGCCTGAGCGCTGGCTGAGAGGAGCGGAGGAGAAGACCAAGCAGCACCCGTTTGGGTCAATTCCGTTTGGCTTTGGGATCCGGGCGTGTCTGGGCAGACGGTTGGCTGAGCTGGAGATGTATCTCCTTATGTCCAGGGTGAGAACATCTCTTCCTTGTTGCTTCCATAAACAAAGTTCTGCTTTCTCTGACAGCTGTATGCATTATTCATGATGTCCTGCACATTAAGAAATAGAAGTCTATGTGAAGTTTTTCAGTGACCACAGATAAGCATGCTAAGTGATTTATTTTATTCCTTGCAAGGACCTCTGCATGCACAATGTCATGAATGATACTGCATATCCAAAAGTACCATGGCCATTAGTCTGCTAGGCTACAAAGATTTTCTCTCATTCAGCCACAAGAGCATTATTCAGGTCGAACACTAGTGTTGGGTTGTAGGGCCTGGCTGCAGTTTGTCCAAGTGGTATTCGATGGGATTGAGGTCAGGGCTCTGTTCAGTCCAGTGCTTCCACACCAAACTGGGAGACAATTGACTTGGCTTTGAGAATGAGAGCATGGTTGTACCCAAACAGAAAAAGTCCTTCCCTAACTTTAGCTGCAAGTTTAAAAGCTACACATGATGTAACCAATATTTTCAGTATCAAAATCAAATATCTGAATTCCTTACCTTCTTTTTAAGGGTGAGCCCAACAACCCTGCAGAATGAACTTATTCGGGTCGAGTATCCATAATCCCATTCTGTCAATCATTGCTCAAACTTTGTCAATATAGGTGAGGGATGAACATAACGACTTGTTAATAAAAAGCTTCGCACTCAACTGCATGTGTGCCAAAGGTCACAGTCTGATGAAGCCAACAGATCTCCTGCAAAGATTAGAGACGCACTTCTGATGTCCTCAAATGAGACTCTCTTCTCCCGAAGTCAACCTTGCAGAGCTTAAAAATCTAATTCCATATTCTGACAGAACATGTTCTCAGACCTCCAGGCTCTGACTACTCTATCCCAATTGGGGTTATGAGGGAACCAATCACAGCTGTCATTGGGCAAGAGGCTGGGTACATCTTGGACTAGTCGTCAGTCGATCACAGAGCTGATATAATCAGAAAACAAACACTCACTCTCACACTCACACCTACTGACAATTTAGAGCATGTCTATGCGCTGAGAGAGGAAGCCGGAGAACTCCGAATTATTCCTCCTAAATCTAGGTTAGCACAAACTACCAAGGCCGTCTTTCCAACGTTGTAGCAGGAGCTTCCCTAAGGATTATATCCACATAAATTGCCAGTGTCAAGGCATTTCCATCTTTTGGTATACAGGCTGGCCTGATATTTCACAACCGGAGATACAGCTGTAAATTCTAGCCATATCCACCTTTTTGACTAGCTGACAGTAATCGGGGGTCTGGGCATGGATTCAAGGTCAGGATGGAACCTGACGTTCCGATCAGGTTTCAAATTGGCAGAATAAGTTGTACTTTTTAATCATATCAACCATTTCTTTATATAACTATACAGAACATGGACAGATTGAGTAAGAGGTAAATAATTGTCTAGATCAGTGATTTTCAAAGGGGCGTACAGGGCTGAAAATAAATCTACACACAACGTCATAAATTTGGAAGTTTCATTTGACAGTGTCACTTTAAATTTCATGGGCTTTCCACGGGTTCACTAGTAGGTGAGAAGGGTGACCTTGTATTGCATCCTGAATGAGATAGGGAGCCAGTGTAGTGCCTGAAGGATGGGTTCAACTAAAGGGGAACCCAGCAGAAAAGATTTGGGAACCACTGGTCTAGATGAACAACATAGCTACGTTAATACTCTGATCCATGAACACTGTTAAGACTTTTACTCCTAAATAACCCGGTTTTGATAATGCCGATAAACAAATTCAAAACATGCAGGATCTTTAAGATTCTTCTTAGATTTTTGTGGGCCATTTTTGCCTTTATTGGATACGACAGCTGAAGAGAGACAGGATGTTTTAGGAGGAGAGACAGGGGGATGACCTGCAGCTAGGGGCTGAGGCAAGATTCAAACCCACGACCACTGTGGCGAGGAAAATAGCCTCTGCACATGAGCAGTGCAAAATAACCACTAGGCTATCCGGCTGTCCTCCTAAGAATTTTTTAGATTTAGAGATAGATTTTCTGTTACTGTTTCTATGTCACTGTTTTCAGACAGTGACATAGAAAGTGCAGTTTGCTTCACCAGGAAACAAATGTGTAACTATTTTCTTAAATGCTTGTATTCAAACTCGTGAAGGAAGCTCTGAAAAACTGAAGCACTAGTGTATGCAAATATCCTAAACCTCTTTCGATTGCACCTTTTATTTTACTGTTTGCATCACTGATTTTTGATTCCTGCAGCCCCCAAATTGTCACACTAGTTTGTAAGCCGGTTAAATAGCTCCCTCTACTTTTACTCCCCAGAGATCTGTTATTTTTCAGCTACGTTCAGGGAGCCAAATTGACCTGCAGTGACTGCCCAGCCAGAGCACAAAGGCTGCTCTTCTTTTGTTAGTCTTGGCACTGTGATCCAAACAAACCACCAAGCATTCCTCCCACTTGGGACTCAGTCATCAGCCAAAAATCACAGTTAAAATTCAGTCAGCTTACGAAACCGTGGGTAATCATTAACTCAAGTATTGACTGTCTGCCCTCTTGTGCCTTTTTTAAATGAATATCCTGCCAAATATATCTTTTTTTTTTCTTTCGAAGTTGATAAAAACCTACGAGGTGAGGCGGGATCCTGCTGGAACAGAAGTCAAGCCAATCACCAGAACCCTGCTGTGCCCTGCTACACCCATCAACCTGCAGTTTCTGGACAGAAGAGTGGAGCAGGAGGAGCCGAGGGAAGCGACCAGAGTCTCCCTGTGAGCTCTTTTAGTATTCACACTGTGATGTCTGCCTGTCACCGAGCACTTGTTTATAACACATTCACTTCATGAGGACGGGCTGGAATGCACCTCAGCTGAAACATGCAAACACAAACTGATTGAAAATGTGAAAGGTTGTACAGAAGGAGTATTATTTTATACATCTTGATGTCTTCTTTTCTCATCTTTTGCTTGGCTCCTAGCATTTCCTAAAGCAGATTGTCTCTGTGTTCTTTGAGTGTTTTTAATGTTACTCAAACAGGAGACATTTTGAGGAGGTTTTAATGCTTTGGATACAAGGACAGAAGTGGTTTTCTTCGTGGTATCGGTTTAAAACAAGAAAAAAGACTGAATGTAGCTGCCTTTATCCTTTAAAGTATGCAGCTACAGTTGGTCCAAAGACCTGATTACCAGGCGGCCATGTTGCTAGAAATAGATCCAGCATGTTTTACCTCGGTCTTATATAAATGTGTTCAAGATGAGCATTCATTTCCAGAATTAAGAAACACCGTTCTTATCTTATCCATGATTCTCAAATATAAGTGTTGACTAGGAAGAGTGCGATGGCTAACGTCAGCTGTGTTCTGAATATGGTCGGATGTCTCTCTGGATTTTCGTTATCCATTGTCTGTGTTGTTTCTGATCAATTAGGCGGCTTTAAATTGAAAACAGTTGTTCTGAGTTGCGATGTTTGCATGACTCAAACCTGAGACGTAACAGTAAGACACAAAGAGTACGGTCTTTTGACCTGCTCTTTTGTAAAGTGACTTGAGACAACATTTGTTATGAACTGGCGCTATACAAATAAAGATCGATTGAGTGATTGACAATAACAACTTCTGAACTTCCCACCCTGAGCATGACATCACATCAGCATGACCGCTGTGGGAATATGGTCTATTGGCACCATCCGGGCTTGTGTCCCCTTCTTGCACTGGCGGCACCGCTGACCTCAATTTCAGAGCGCTTCTCATTGGCTCTTGCTGTTAGGTAATGAAATTTATCTATCGGCATTCCACTTCCCTCGGTAGTGACCGTTAGGTGTTTTGAATCACTCCGTATGCTAAATATTTCATTTTATTTTTAGGACATTTCACAAGAAAATCATAAGAACAATGTAAAGGAATTGAGTGCTGGCATTTAGACCGGAAATTGTACCTTCGAAAAGACGAGTTTATCATCTGACGTTGTTGACAAACTTCATATCAGAAGTCCCGCCCCCTTCTCGATTTTGATAGGTTAGTTAGGGAGATGTGACATTGGGCAAACAGTTTTCCTAAAGTTGCACAGTGAAAAAATACAGCTTAGGTCGAGCTCTTTTTTTTACATTCAGGACCCTGAGCATGGAAAATTCTGAACAGCTGTTACGCCTCATGTAGGAAAGGTCAAGACACAACACAAATAAAGACCCAAATCCCTCACTTCCCAAGCAGCCATGGAGAATAGATAACGTTATCACCAGACTGAAATAATATACAGCAACATATTAGTGACAATAAGAATAACTAAGTAGAATGTAAATATCAAATGTAAAAAGATGTTAATTTGACCTAAGTGCTCTTGTTTTCACTTCAAATGAACGTTCACTGTCGTATCAACGCCTGTCAGACCTGTTGTGTTGAAAAAACAGAACTGGCGAAGAGATGAAATTTTATCTTCAACATTTTGCTTTTGACAGTATTACTGCTTTTTTAATAATTGTTGTACATACTTCAATGTAATTTACTTTTTTTTATGTGTGATTTGTTTTATAATTAACATCCTTATTTTGTAATTTGCATAGAAACATTTTTCATATATTGCCTCAGTGGGTCAAAATGACCCAAACGATCAACTTAAAACCAGTACCCATGAACACTTCAGTAACACTTGTTTTGAATCCTTAACAAATGTTATTCACATATTTCTCCTGATTTATTCAAATAAAGGCAGAAATATGTAACATGTTTATTGTCTTACTGACACACATTGTGTGAGACTGGAACTGTGTCCTGTTTCCTCGTTTTTTATGTTGCTATCCTGTACTTTTTGCAGCCAATGTTTGAGATCAATTCTAAAAAATATATGGGAATAAGTTACCAAAGAGCGACACTGACAGTGTGTTTAGTGAATGTTGACATATGTTGATGTGTTTGGTGAGGGGTAGGGGGGTCTTGGAAATGTTTTCATCTGCTAAAGGGGAGCCCAGCAGACCCACTGGTCTAGATGAACAACCAAGCTAGGTTAATACTCTGATCCATGAACACTGTTAAGACTTTTACTTCTTAATACCCAGGTTTTAAGAATGTTCAAAACATGCAGGATGGGTGCACGAAGGTCACAGAAGTGCCTTATGTTGCAGAAGTAGTGCTGTGTGTGTTCATTCATTCTATTTCTTCTCAAAAGCTGTTCTATGTTTCCATCTGGTGGCTGAGAAATGCCACTGTTCAAGCTTCTGACCAGAAAGCCGTCAACCTTCATCTTTAAATGAATGCTTAAACACTCGGCTCTAAGTTAGAGTTTTACTCAGGGATTTTAAACTGCTAGTGGGTGCAAGCAGATCTTGGCATTACAAGCTCATGAATATCCAATGCTGTCCTAGATGAACGTACATGCATGGTTAAAGTCATCTGTCAGACTCAGTGACTCGATCCTGTTCTTACATTTCTATGCCTGTGTGCTCTCAAAGATCCATTTGCAGACGGGGAAGTGCTCATGTTTGTCATTTCTGTACGTATTTGTGGGAGCGTGCCTATGTTCCCACAGCACTATGTTCCCACATTACCTTACCCTAACCCTACCCTTATCCTTACCATAACCCTAACCTAATTTTGAGAAAAATCTTAGAAATGTGGGAACATTGGGCTGTGGGAACATAGGGCTGACCCTGTATTGGTTGGCTAGTATTCAATCCCTGCAAGCACCGAGCTCTTGATCTGTCATTAACCAGCAATGATTATAATTTTGATTTACACACACAAACAAAACAAAAGTTACTTACATCAATAATAAAACACAACCTGTTCTGTGTCTAGAACAGCAGCTTATCAATCTTTAAACATGATTGTTAAAGGCTTCTTTCTGCAGTAGAGGACCTTTTGTGGTTATACCACCATATGAGATAATTAAAAAAATAATCAACTGTCCTGTCTCTCCAATAAATGCACAAAAAGCCCCAAAATAAATCATCTTTTTTTTTTTTTACCTGAGCGGAAACAGCAGTACAAAACTGTCTTTCTCATCAATGCATTGAAGGTTCAAAAATGTCATTATACATGGAGATTTATGTGGAAGAGTAAAACAGCTGTGCTTCCATTACAAATGTCTGATGCTGTCATCTTAATACCTTACGTTGAATATGTCATCTGAAGCTCATGGGAAATGAAAATGCTATCATGAGAAACAAATACCTGTTTTCAGCTGAGACCTTTCTTTCTGAGATCAGGTGTGCCGTTCAAACAAGATGTAGCGACTGATCCAAGTTAAAAATGTCAGATTCTCAGGAATACCCAATGTTGGTGTCACCACGGTGACGGTGATCCAAAAAGATGTATTTGTGATCACATAATCCAGACATCAATTCTCTGTAAATGTCCTGTAAAAAAAAGTTTCCTTGTGAGAAACGATCTTGTTATCTTGAAGACATGAACCTTCTGTCGTCTGGAGATAACTCAATAAATGAACCCAATACGACAACCATACGATCCCTGTTATCTCAATTAAATAATTAACTTGTGACTAAATTAGATTGGAATGACATGTACTCAGCCAATCACAGCTTCCATAGATTGACCTCTTTAAGCACCAAATATGTGCCAATGCATACCATCCCATAAAACGGATATAAGGAAAAGTTTTAAACTTAGTTTTTTGTTTTTGTTCTTTTTTCAGGGGGCGGGGGGATTAAGTTAATACTGTATGATTTTATATTTCTAGCATTAAAATGTATAGTTGTGTTTATTGTCATGAATGTATTAGCTTATTAGCTTATTAGCTTGTATCAGCTTAAAGGGACTTTTTTTTTTTGCATAAACACTGTCGCTGTAGTTTAGAGTACAACATCACTTCATCCATTTAATTTGACTATGTAAACAAAGAACTGGACCTGACAGCTTCAACTACAATGTGTTACAAAAAGGCTTTCTTTCTGACATTTGTTTTATGGTTCTTCTTAAACACATTCATTAAAATGTTGGAATTTCCCACATGATGAAGTTTTGTTGTCAGATGTCTTTACTATAGTTGGTCAATGCTGCCGTCCTGTGGACTGTTGAGGCACTACGATTTTCAAATTGATCAATGAAGGCCTTGTTCATGTGTTTATTTCTTCAACATTTAAAATGCTCTGTCCTCTTCATTTGTCAAAGTACCTGGACACTTGTTAAAAGTAGAAAGTAGAAAGTTGATGGAACAGTTGGAAATGTAATCATGGAATTTGACAGGCTTTTTCCTTCAGCTAGTCAAACTTTTCTTAGGTTGAGTTTGCACTGAAGGACTCATCTAAACTTTAGTTTCCTTTAAATCCTGGCTTCATCCTTCGTTGCTGTCACTGGACTGCTGGTTAAGGACCATTGAATCCTTGACCCCACAGTGAACAGTTTTACCCCGGTGCTCACAGACAGCTGATGGTGACAGCTAGAGTCTCCTTCAGTCCTTTCTTCAGGGTCCTGATGGTTTCACAGATGTAGTGTTACCTACAGATGTTGCATGAGGGGTCTTAACACACTCCTGTTTTCATCCAGACCATCGGCAAAGAGTGATTGGACAGCCACAGAAAGAACAAGCTAAAATGAGATAGATCATTATTAATCAACCAATCAATCGATCACTCTTTATTTGTTTAGCGCCAATTCATAACAAATGTTATCTCGAGACACTTAACAAAAGAGCAGGTTAAAGACCTTAATCATTGCTATATTACAAAGACCCAAAGTTAATCCATCATGAGCACTTAGCAACATTAAGTAAGGTTACAATGGCAAGAAAACATTTCTTTTTAAGAGGCAGAAATCTAGGGCAGATCTAGGCTCATGATGAACAGCCATCTACAGAAACTGCACCGGGCTTTAAAAGGATATAGGAGGAGATGGGATAAGATACAACATTGTTACTCTGTTACTTAACTTATACTTATTCTTTCCTCAACTCGGTTTCTTTGAATTTAGCTCTCATCCACTTGTTACTGAATGATACACTGCATGTTTCTGTATTCCACTTAAATTTGATGCTCTTTTGTGTTGCTCTTGTCGACCACAATTTCCTTTAGGATTATTAAAGTTCTGTTTGACCTTATCTAAATTCTCGTGCAAGAGTGAAACTTTAGTAAACTACCCAAATAGGACCGAACAGAGCGTCAAATATATTTAAATATGAAGTATAGCATGTATATGGTTAAATGCAAAGAAACATGGCCTAATAGGCCTTATAGAATAAAAAAAACTTCAAGCAGAAAAAGTACTCATACTAACATTAACAGTATTGGCAGTGATAATAAGAGGTAATGAAAATGATTTATTGCTAAAGAGATCGTGTAGCCTAAAGGCAGCACGTGGCATCACAAATTAAGAAATAGTGCACACTGACAGGCTAAGTTTAATGAGGTGTCATTCAATGATAGAAATAGCCTTCCTGCACATTGGGACCCTCTATCCCAAAGTCAGGTCTGCCCCTGTGAGTTAACAATGACACTATTGTCCAACCAGATTGCTGCTGCTGATCCCCACTTCACTACAACTAACGGACCTCCCGCTCCCAAGAAAGTGGTCAAATCAAAATTCGGACTTTTCAAAATACTTGTTTATGTCTGTTTGGACGTCTTTTGCGCAACAACTTTTTATTTTGGAGGTCCGTCGTAGTTCCTGATTTAACAAGTGGTGGAATATTAACTTTAAGTCGACTTTAAGTCCATAAATGTTGGAGGTGTTGCCTTGTTGCAGCCACAGAGCAAAGCAGAGTGGGACGGACTTGGATGTGAGACAGGAGCTCCCGATGCGCCAGTAAAGATCCATTCACCAGCGAAAAAAGCAACATGACGAAGGTAAGTAGGCTACAGGACACATTTATGTGAAGCCAAACTCGGGTTGTGGAGGTTTTTGGTTAAGTTTGAGTGTTTGGTTTTTCAATTTTCTTTTTGAAAAACATTTAAATGCACCACGAAAAGTTGCACCGAGTCTGCGAGTCTGGTGGAAAGAGACGCGTGGGAGCGGAAGGGTCCAAACGTCCCAAATGAAGCGTAAATGTGCTTTGTCGTGAAGTCTATCTGAAGACGTGTCCTACTTGTTTTAATAACCGTGTCCTATTAACCACAAAGACCAGTTAGGCTATTTTTAGGAGATGATGCAACAGGCGCATCAGCCATCTACATGATATCTAATACAAATACAAGCCAGTGACGGCTTGGAGAGTTGTGATGCTCCCTGAACGGCGTCTATGTCAGAATGTGACATATCGTGCAAAGGATAATTTCACCCAATTTTATCAATACAACCAAAAGCTGTTTTTTTTCTAACATCCCAAGAATTGCCTCTCGCATAGGCTATCTGACAGTGATGCTGATTGACAAAGCCAAACCTCAAGGACCAAGAGTGGATCCCCTTTGTGGAGCTTTTGTAGGCCTATAGTTTAATGTTCATTTTAACTCGTCCAACTTGTTGTCCTTGTTTTAATCTTCACGTGTCTATAGCTGTGTTGTATGTAAACAGAGAGCAGTAGACTACGAAGCGGAGACATAGCATGTGCACACAAACTTTTCCATAAAGCTGATTCTGTTTCTTCCACAGGATGTTGAGTTGTCATTAAATTAAAAGTGCAGTGAGGTTTGTAGGCATGTCTGAAAGCCAGGTCATACATAATAAATATATATTTTTATAGAAAATAACATTAGTCCCACTTGTCGGGAAACAGAAATGTGTTCCTTTTTCTTTTAAACCAACCACACATGATCTAAAAGGAGCACTTCTTATTTCCCTGAATTAGAATCTCTTTAGCTCACTGTTTGAAACTCATTCGGCTCATTTGAATGGAAATAAGGGATTACTGTGGCACATCATAACCAAGTCTGTATCCTGCTGTGATGAATGAATGACAGTGAAAACACTTTGATTTTAAATTATCTTTACAAAAAAAACTGTAAATCAGTCATTGGGGACAATGGGCACCTAATAGCAGATGGATACCCCCCCCATCCCTCCCCCCCAAAAGTCCAACAATGCAACTTCTCCAGCAACAAGTTCTGCATGTTGCTAAATAACTCTGCAGAGGAATTGTAGAAAACTTAACCTATTGATGAGTTTAAATGTTAAAATCATATTTTAAGGTTATAACTAGTCCAGATGTTGTTCTGCCAAATGTTGTCTTGAATATGTTTGTAACATGCAAAAATTCTAGAGACCGATTAAAGTTTGTTATTAGTTGAATTAGTTTTTTATTTAAGTACTGCTTGTGTTGTTCTTACTCTCTGATGTACATCGCTTTGCATAAAAGCGTCTGCTAAGTTAATTGTAGTTAGTGCACAAATTAGGTGATAGAGTCTTGTGTCTGTGACATCAAACAATGCTTATCTTGTGGCTAAATATGAACTGATATTGATTCTATAATTAAAAAGAAAAGCTTTCATCAGCTCAGTTTGATTGTGACAGAAGTGTGTGTAACTTATTTCAGCATAATGATTTACTTGAGTGACTTATTAGCTTTGGGCTAACAGGAAGTATGCATACTTTCTGCTGTAAAATATGAGATTTTATGGATTGAAACAGCCTACTTGTTGCTGTCTGACTTAGAGATAAGAAAACAGATAGTGGATCCCCCCCCCAGGATTGTATTGTAAATGTCTCTTACTGTATGTTTGTGATTTGAAATGGTTGAATGTCATTCAGTAAACAAACTTTCCCTCTTTTTAGAAACTATGTGGGACCAATTATCCAACCAGCATCTGCTTCATAGTGGTGAATGAGTTCTGTGAACGCTTCTCCTACTATGGCATGAAAGGTATGCAAACTGTCCGTCTGGACAACATATGGACATTTTAACCGACCTGAAGAGCGGCGCTCCTTATTTACAGAGTTGCTTCAGGGTCTTTGAACTGAGAAAAGTAGCCCACACGGTGTGTAATGGGTGACGATGCTGAGCTCGTTAAAAAACTTCGGAGTGAATGAATGTGAGAGAACAGAGAGCCTTTAAAGGACAGATAAGGCTAGAGGCTCGGTTTTCCCCTCACATGACCTTACTTATTCACACATATCTGTCCGTCACATTACTTCAATCTGTTCACAAAGATGCATGGACATGTCATTCATAATGTATATGTTAAACGCCACATGATAAAGAAGATAATAGAGCAGATATTAAAAAGTAATATTGCACATGCAACTCCAGCATGACTGACGATAATGAATTTCCTATCAAGTACACTTATCATATCATGTGCAATAAAACTGTTCAATATCTCCTCTATTATGTTCTTCATCATGTGCAAGTTAACCTACACGTTATGCGTCTTAATACTATGTGCAATATTACTTTTACGTCACTTTCAATTGCACTATAACGTCTTTGACTGCACTACTAACGACATTACTGTGAACCATTTAATTTAATTTCAGATGACATCATTACATTTGTTATCTGTTGCAATATAATACGCAATTTAATAACCTCTCATTGTCACTGCTAAAACCACTTTCAAGTTAATTGCTATTACTGCTTTGCTGCTCAATTAGCTAATGCATATGTAAGATTTTAAACTCTTTCTTTTTTCAGTTTCACATATTTCATGCTCTTTTGCGAAACCCTTTTTTTTCCTGTACTGTTACTTTGGAGCTCTGGCGCTAAAACTTTCCTTTAGTATCAATAAATTCTTTCTGATATGATCGTATCTGAACAAATGGAGACATTCCTATATGTTATTGTGCAGGATTAGCCAGCTTGGCTCATTTTCATCTGCTGTACCAGGACAGGGGAAGTTAAAACTACAGAAGACTTATCAATACATTTGAGCAGAGACGACAATATAGCAGAGCATGCATGATCAAAACAAATACATTTCTGACCTCATGTTAAAGATTTTAATGAAATGTTAGGATTAATGCACATTTATAGCAGAAAAGTAAATTTCACTTGATTTGATTTGGAAAGAACAGATCTCTTTGACATTGTATAAAGTATATGGACTTTACATGTGCACTTAAAAGTATCCGTCACCCGAGCTGGGTCATAACTTTGGATTGTGTTTCCATTAACAGCGGTGTTGACACTTTACTTCCTCACTTACCTAAAATGGGACAGGGACCTCTCCACGGCTATCTACCACGCCTTCAGCAGCCTCTGCTACTTCACACCCATACTGGGAGCTGTCATCGCTGACTCCTGGCTGGGAAAATTCAAGTGAGTCCAACTCCTAATTGGAAATGGTTTAAGGATTTATTGTTTTATCATTGTGTGTTATTGGGATATCTGTCCTTGTTAAGTTAATGAAAAAGCGGAAAAAAATGTAGTTTGTACTGCTTAAAGCATTTAACATTTTCTTTAAAAAATGACCAGAACTTTTCAGAAATAACGTCCAAGATAATTCACAGACCTTACTTCTGACTTCTGTCACCGAAAATGTGTGAAATCTAACTGTTGACACGTCATGTCATTTCAGTTGGACGGCTTTTTCTAAATTGTGTAACATCCCCTTTTTAGAGATGAGTCAGTCTGGCCACGCACACACACGCACACACACACACACACACACACACACACACACACACACACACACACACACACACACACACACACACACACACACACACACACACACACACACACACACACACACACACACACACACACACACACACACACACACACACACACACACACACACACACACACACACACACACACACACACACACACACACACACACACACACACACACACACAGATTTGTCTATAAATAAATGTGCAGTTCTAGATGTACTATAATATAATGTACCATAATCACAGTTTGCTCTCAACAGGACCATCATCTACTTGTCCATTGTATATGTGATCGGCCATGTGGTCAAGTCGGTCGCAGCCATTCCCACTGTGGGAAACACGGATGTGCACATGTAAGTCATTAGGAGCTGATTCATTCAATTTGAACAGAGTCAGAGTTCAGTTCTGTTATAGTTTCAGTACAACAGTAACCTGGATCACAATGTATGTGTTGCAGCTCTCTGTCCATGGTCGGTTTGATACTCATAGCCTTTGGTACAGGAGGAATCAAACCCTGCGTGGCAGCATTAGGAGGAGACCAGTTTGAAGAGGAGAATGTAAGACATTACACTTATTGTTCAGTTTGAAGCAATCACACCATGGTCATCTGTGAAATCAGTTCGTTAAAAGATATTGATTGGTTGTGGTAGCTTTAGTTGAGACTTCAAGTAAAGTACAACCCTCAATTGTACTAATTCATGTCAAGTTTTAAAAGTAGTTAAAGCTGTGTCGCCGGTGAACTAGTGGTTAGTTTGCACGCCCCATGTACAGAGGCTGTTGTCCTCAAAGAGGTTGGCCCAAGTTCAAATCTGGCCTGTGCATAAAAAGCCCAAAAAAACAAAAAAAAAAGTGTTCAATCTCCTGTGAGGACTTTTTTAACTAGTTGTGAAACAGAGTGAAATAAATAAGAATAATAATAATAATAAAGTTTATTTATAAAGCACTTATCAAGACCAACGTCACAAAGTGCTTTACAGAGTTAAAAAGTCCCACAGTCAAATACACAACAATAAAATCCTATTAAAAGGCATACAAATAAAACAACAACGCATCAATCATCCAAGAAAAAATAAAACAAATAAAACAAGTAAGACATCATAGATAAAACAAGGATTATAAGAAGGCTTTACGATAAAAATGTGTTTTTAAAAGCGATTTAAAAGACGATACTGATGTTGCTAGTCTGAGATCCTCAGGCAGGTCGTTCCACAACAGAGGTGCCCGAGCTACAAAAGCTCTGTCTCCTTTGGTTTTAAAGTTTGATGTGACAACAGTTAGGAGGTTCCTGCCTGAGGATCTCAGGCTTCGCACGGGCTGGTAAGGGGACAGCAGTTCAGAAATATATTCTGGGGCCAGACCATGAAGTGCTTTAAAAGTAAGAAGTAAAACCTTAAAATCAATCCTAAAAGAAATGGGTAGCCAGTGTAAGGTCATTAAAACAGGAGTAATATGTTCTCTCTTCTTTGTTTTGGTTAAAAGTCTCGCAGCTGAATTTTGCACGATTTGGAGACGACTGATTAATTTTTTGTTTATACCTGTTAAAAGACCGTTACAATAATCTAAGCGTGAAGAGATAAAAGCATGAATAATTGTTTGTGTGTCATTAAAAGATAGCATTGATCTTATTCTAGCAATATTCCTTAGGTGGTAAAAGCATGACTGGACAACTTGTTTAGTGTGTTTCTCAAAGGTTAGATTGCTATCAAAGGTCACACCCAGGTTTCTGACATGTTGCTTTACATTAAAAGATAGCGGACACAATACGACACATCAACTCCAAAAGCAAACAGGAATCAGCAAAAATGTTGACTTTTTTAGTTTTTAAGTCTTTTTGCTATTATGTGGACGTGACACTGGATAGAGTAGGAAATCAGGAGAGAGAACGATGCGGGAAAGGAGCTGCAGGTCACAGAAGCTTTTAGAATGAGATACATAAAACTCTTCAGCCCTCGAGTTGCTTGGTATTTATTATATTAAACTTTACACAGTAAGCATAGAGTTGCGAATACAAATCCGAAACCTTAACGGTGACTAGAAGATCCCAAAACACAGACTATGCAAAAGGTTGGACAACATTGTTTTAACCTATAATTTTCTGTTTTGATTGTTAATCACCTCCAGGTCACTGAAAGGCAGAAATTCTTCTCTATCTTCTACATGTCCATAAATGCTGGGAGCCTCTTGTCCACTATAATCACACCCATGCTGAGAGGTGAGCATTCACAGGCTTAATGTTTAACACTTCGAACACAATGGGATCCAATGTGTACGAGGCAACTTTGCCTAGTGTGAGAGTCAGTGTCACAGTATTGATGCCATTAAAGCTCGATTCACCCCTGCAGGTGATGTCAAGTGTTTTGGCAATGACTGCT
Organism: Tautogolabrus adspersus; assembly: GCA_020745685.1. Classification (NCBI taxonomy): domain Eukaryota; kingdom Metazoa; phylum Chordata; class Actinopteri; order Labriformes; family Labridae; genus Tautogolabrus; species Tautogolabrus adspersus. The sequence goes on along the minus strand of CM036548.1, from coordinate 5,618,985 downwards.
ACGCTCTGGCCTTCGGGGTGCCTGCTATTCTGATGATTGTGGCTACAGGTGAGTGTAAAATCATTCAGTCACATCGTATTGTCAAATAGAATCCATTTAGTAGAAAAATTATTATTGACAGCATCTGCATTGGACATTTTAAAAATGGAATAACAAACATCCGTGATGTCACTACAAAGGAAAGTCTATGTGTTGAGACGGAACTCTTGGCCTTGTCCAATGGAAGAAACAGGACTTTGAACTTTAATTGGACCACATACGTTTGAAAGTAGCAGGAAACATATGTGCAGGGAGAGCAATTTGGCTGAAAGGGTTCCACTTTGGGTCGGGTATCAAGGGGTTTTATCATACAACAAACTCATACGCCCCTCAGGATGGTAATTCCCCGGCTTCTTATGAAGAACCATACATTGGGTCAAAATGAAACTTTTCCAAGGCTAAAGCTAATCACCAAACACCTGGAAAAAAATAACGTCATTACTGTAAGCATTAGCTGTAGTTTATGTCCCGTGCTAACTTGCCAATCTTAGACCTGCTGGGACAGATAATGTTGATTAACTGTCAGAGGGAAATATAACAAATGGGTGAACACAGTAGATTGATTAATTGTCAATATTCAGCAGCATGCTGCAATTTTATTCCTAGGATGGTGAAGAGATGTCCCTCCCCACTTTGTATTTGGGGTGAAATTAAGAGTATACCCAATTATTAAGGCACCACTACACTACTGTCTACTTGTATGACATGCCAGAGAGCAACTTAGACTTTTATTTTTTAATTCCAGGAAGCACTCCTCCTTTTGCGTATTTGTTTTACATTTATATATAACTTAAATCATGACTAACAAGGCTAAAAATACTGTACATGAAGCCTTTTTTATACATTCATTTCTACTTCTCTGCCTTGTGTCTGGAAGGAAATATTTACACAAATATCAAAACACCAGGCGTCAATTCAATTCCCTCATTAGTGTCACATTTAAGAATCGAAGTGTAGTTCAAGCTGTGATCTGCATGTTGACGGCATGTTTGGATTAAGTCAAGCTTTTCAGACTGGGCTTCATCTTGATCAAGGCCGATCCACATAAGTCCTGACAGTCAGTTGTCTCTGGCTGTGAATCCCCATCCCGGCTGATCCATATGGGATTCATGCTTGGCTGACTGCTCGTTGTGAAAACAAGCTGTGATTTTATGACTCCATGGGTCATGCACAGATCACAGTTGGTGTCAGACAAAGTATTTGCTTTAATGTCTGAATTGTTGGACCAAAGCTTGGTATGTTTACTACATGTTAGAATGTTTATCACTTGAGAGCATTTCACAAGCCACTGAAGAGGACAAAACATCCTTAAATGGAAAATTAGACTGTCAGAATTTGCTCTTGTTAGTTAGGGATATGAGTTCTTCTGATACCAGACAAGTGTTGCAGTTGTTTGCACAACGCTCGTGCCATTTCCAACAAAAACCTTCTACTGCTTCATCCATCTTGTGCAGTTGTGTTCTTTGCCGGCAGTGGCCTGTACAAGAGGACTCCTCCCCAAGGAAACGTACTGTTGGAGGTCTGCAATTGCATTGGGGTGAGTCATTTCCCAATCCTCACGAGTCGTTTGAGATGATTTATTAAAGTGATAACACAGTTTATTCCTTTTTCTGTGAAGATGGCATGCCATTTAAAGATTCATTCAGTTCCTGTTTCTAAGCTTCCAACTTTTCCAATCTTGTTGTTTTACTTTTTGTTTGCAGTTTGCCATCAAAAAACGCTCAAAAAGATCCAAGCATGATCCACCGAGGAAGCACTGGTTGGACTGGGCGGAGGACAAGTACTCGGTAACAAAAGGACTCCTTCTATTGCCTCTTCCATGACACTATTTGCATTTCTCCAAAAATACTAAGAAAGGCACTAGAAAAAGTACAAATATGGTTGGTGGTTTCAGTGCATCAGTAATCTAGCCAGTCTGTGTGTTTGTATGTTAACAGAAGCGTCTAATCCAGGAGATTAAGATGGTGCTGCGGGTGTTGGTGCTCTTTATTCCACTTCCAATGTTCTGGGCTCTGTTCGATCAGCAGGTAAGTGAAGATAAAAAGACTAATAAACTTCACAAACAAGAGTTATCAACACTGCAATTCAACTCTGGGAGTCACGCACCTTGAAGTGAGCTCTGGCCCTGACAATCTCAACAAGTAACTACTTACTGCTATACAATTTTTGCAAGGAAATGTTGGATTTATTCAAAAATATTTAGTAATCTGGAAACTCTCAGTTAATTTTTCCATTACCAGTGTTTGTTAAACAAGCACAAACCAAAATCTCATGCAATTGGACAGTGTCACAACCAACCAGAGCCCCAAAAGGTGTGGAAGGCGTCAAGGCTACGAAGCTTGTTCCATCATTCATTTTGTGCTCACTAAAGTACAAACATTCAACATTACATTACTTTATGACCAAAACATTTCAGGTGATTGTTACACGACATCTTGTCACGGTTATATCCTCATCCTTTTTAGCATTTCATCTTGGTTTTCAACTAAATTCCCTGAACAGTTCTCCTCTAAACATTCATAATATGAAATTATATTTAACAAGACCCATATTAGGTCTGCAGAGTGGTGCAGAGGTTATCGCTGTTGCCTCACAGCAAGGAGGTTTCTGGTCCCAGTCAGACAGGGTTGTTGGGTGTGAATGTGAGTGTGGCTGGTTGTCTGTATCTATATGTCAGCTCTTTGATTGACTGGCGAACAGTCAGTCAGGGTGCACCCCGCCTCTCGCCCAATGACAGCAGGGATCGGCTAAAGCCCCCGCGACCCCAAAGGGGAAAAGCAGTTCAGATATTGGATGGATGGATGGAAGACCCAATTTAGATTAATAGTTGTGAATGGCATGACCAGGGCCAAGTTGTGGCTAAGCAAAGAAAAACATGAGCCTTGCCTGTGTTTAATTCTCCTGTCTTACCATTAATGCTAAGCTAAGCTAAACAGCTCCTTAGACTCATGAGAATATCTGTCTGACTTAAAGCAATTAAAGATATCCAATAATATTTGCCCAAAAGTCCACTTCATGAAGGGCTAAAAGCTAGGCAGAGTTTGATGAAGTTCTGGGACACACATCTCCAGTAGCTTCATTTTGCTGATGTTATCGAGCCAATTAGAATTTTCTAGTGTTTAAATTGAGTATTCTTTCAATCTGTGTTAATTTATCATACAGTACGTGAACATTTTTCTCAGTCAGCACAACTTCAAGGTCCTGAGTCATTGCTCTCTTATAAAATCCCGTAACTATCTGTTATCTTCTCTGGCCAACACTCAACAAAACCATCTGATTATGGCATACCTCAAAGCCACATTTGGCATTCCTGAATTGTATTCCCTCTCATTCTTCATTTAGATTGACTGGTTGACAACAACCCCTATATCTCCCTTGGAAAGCACGCCACTTTTTAATTTACCATTTCTTTATGTTACACTCAACAGAAAGATAAATAGGTATCCTGTGGTTTAAGGTTCCTGCGCTAAGCTAACAGTTGAGCTGACATTGAGTGACACTGTGTGTTTTCTTGATTGCAGGGTTCCCGCTGGACTCTTCAGGCCACGAGGATGAACATGGCTTTTGTAAGAGTTTCTTTACATGACACAACAGTGATGACTAACTTTAAAAAAGGCTGATAACATCTTTTATGCTCTTTCATATCAGTGGGTGGCTTTTGTTATTATTGTCCAAAAGACCTTACCTTTGTTTGGCTGTTGTGCAATTTGTCATTTGATTCCAGTAAATGACTTTGTTTATGGTCTTGCTAAATCCTGCACTCATCATGTTTATGTCATTTTTATTGCACAAAGGAGCACATCCAGTTTTATTTGTGAAGTTAAAGTTTAAATGGCTGTCCTGTTAAGCTGAAATCATCTTTGTTTTATTACAGGGAGATTCTTTCGTTATTAAGCCTGACCAAATGCAGGTACGTAAAGGTCCTCTTCATATTCTGAATGAAAAGGGTAAAATAAGTAAGTTAGACAAATTGAAGAAATTCCTAGAAGAAGTGAAAAAATAACACTTGCAAGACAAGAAGTATAGTGGATTGTTTCCTTGGTAGTGACCGTTAAGGCTGTTATAAATCTCTCTGTGTGCCTAATATTTGCATTTTTCAAAAAAAGTTAACAAAACAAACATAAACACAATGGAAAGTGTCCTGTCATCAGTGGCATCTCTTGATTTTGTCATTGAAAAGAAAATTGTGTCTACAAGGTCGATATCAGAAGTCCCGCCCTTTCTTAATGTTGATTGGATTGGAATTCGAGGGTTTTAAATTTCACATCAACGGACTGTAAACCATTCTTTATGTGATTCCCAAGTTTACAGTGTACAGTATGTTCATTTTTTGCATATAATGTTAGAGGTTACCTTTTCTTAGAAATATCATGTCATTGCGTTTAGAAACCATCAATAAAAAGGCCTCTACTGTCACCTGACCATGCTGTGAAAACACTCAAACATACTTAAAGCTCATCAGCTTTGAACACAAAGACAAAAACCAGGGTCACAATTTTTAACATGCAGACATCCATGTATATTTGATCTATACGTTCAGCCATCTTTGTAGTTTCTTATGTGTAAACACACACCAGTGTGCCACGTCAGTATTTTTTAGAAAAGCACGTTGGATGGTAAATATTTGACCTGGCAAGAGATGTTGTTATTCCTGTGAAAACACTTTTATAGATCTTAATCACCTCCGTCATGCTATCTTTCTGTAGTAGCATAAAACATAATCTGCCTCTTTCTTCTTATAAAACTCCAACCTTTATGATCTGATGAGTCTCAGTAGGCTTTTATAGAGTCATTTAAAGAGCCATTTTTTCCTCTTCCCTGTTCTCTAGATGTTGAACGCTCTGATGATTCTTCTCTTTGTGCCCATCTTTGACCTCATCTTATATCCACTCGTTGGCCTTTGCAGAATCAAAATCACGTGAGTGGAAGCCTGTATTTTCACTCCCATGTTTATTGCAAACAGCAGCATTTTAGAGGCCTCTTAAACTGGGAAAATGAGCCACATGACCTCACATTTATATCCCATGAAATCGCCTCAGGGTGCTTACATATGGTAAGCAGTTTCATTTATTATCCAGAGTTTTTTCCAGCACACTGCTTTGTACAATAAAGCCGTTTTCACATATGCACTCCTGAAAATATCTAGATAATTTCAGGAGGACTGCTCCATATATTCTCCTGACCTGGCTGTTCACATATGCACCTCACAGCAGGAGACTATCCCTGTCAGAAGGGAGCTTGGAAAGACGTGACGTTAAAAAAAATGACGTGGAAGTAGCGTACAAAGCAACAGAGTCTGCTATACGATGCTATAATGAGAATATTTGACTTTATATCAATGATAGGTGTAGTATCATTGTCTGTGCATACAGTCAATGCACTGTGCAGCAGTCACAGTATATAAACGTCACTTGAAGTCAGCGTGAAAATGTGGCTGTTTGCGTTCACACATACAGCTCCTCCTGGAAATATCAGGAGTTTTTCAGGAGTTTTCTGCAAGTGTGAAAGCCCTATAAGTAATCACATTCAGGTGCATATTTCTCAAATTACAAATTTAACATCAAGTAAACTCACACACATTAATAGCATAATGTTTGTTTATATTTCAAGAGAATAGCTCAGGTTTTAAAGAACACATTTGCAACAGATGGCAGTATGTTAAAACAATAGCAGGGACGTCTGTTATCATGCAGGATATCAGTGAAGACAATGATGTGGAAATCACTTTTTTTCTGACCTATGAAGATATAGTTTGACTTTCAAATCTGTTAACACTGACTATGCTTGGGGTAATCCGGGATGTATAAAAGAGTTGATTCTTTCTGACTTCAGGCCTCTGAGAAAAATGGCCGTGGGAATGATTATTGCAGCACTGGCCTTTGGAGCAGCTACAGTGGTGGAAGTGAACGTTGTGGTACGTATGAATACAAAAATAGAAACCTTGCCTCTCAGAACAAAGACACAGTCCCTTAATCTCTCTTATTAACATATATTATGTTTCTTGCATGCATTCAACCAGTCGGCCAACATAAAGAATACTTTCACATAGACTGCCTTAACTTTCAAATCCAGAGTTCACATACATCCTTGAAAAACCGCAACTCTTAAATGTCTTATTACAGCCCTGAAGGAGAACAGTATACATCAAAATGTCCTGGAAAACGACATAAACAGTCACGAGAAGTCCCCAATTTTCTTTTCAAATCATATATATTTACTCTGCAGCATATTGAAGCTAAAATTAGAGCGCTCGTAAGCAGCAACAATCAATGTTTTAAAGTTTGCAGGGATGGAAGCATGAATGGTACAATCATCTAGCTGGAGGTTTCTATATACTATGTTATTTTGTCAAAAATTATGTAGACAGGATTTTTTTTAAGCAATACATTTTGCAGCTTTCAAAAGCCAAAGTGTTTTCCATTTTGAATGGTAATCAAAACTTAAGCTAAGTTCATCCATATGTGATGTTTCAGTGCTCTGAAATAGTCAGAGCTCATGAAGCATAAAACATGTTGCATTTAGTATCGATTATAACTTCCTGAGAGTACTGTGGTCACTCAGATTGATCTGCGTGTTCCTCTTATCTGTGTCCGTCTGTGCTCAGTGACTTCAGAGCACCGGATTCTTGTGTGCATGCAGAGCTGATTACTTATAGTAGTCGTTCCCTATTAGTTACAGACCCGAAACAATTCTTGAAACAAATTGGTGTAGTGTTGAACTGTAATGACTGTGGGTGGATTTCACCACCACAGCACCCCTGGGTGGGGTTTCCAGGCCACCTAAGGACTATGCCCGAACACAGATGGAGCAAACTGTGAGCCTGAATCAATTTCAATACGACAAGTCCAGCAGGTGAATCTGTGTCCGTCGGGACATTGAAAGGTGCTCAGAGCAGATACCATCACCTTTACAGATTTGAGGTTATTCATATTTTGTATTTTAATGTATGTTATTATTAGATTTTAACATATTTTGATGTCTTGTGTGAGCACTTTGAATGTCCTTGTTGCTGAAATGTGCTATAGAAATAATCTTGACTTCTTTTTTTTCTGCTAGGAAACAGTGGTGACTCCTGCACCTGCAGGAAAGTGTCTCCTGCAGGCGTATAACCTGGCCGGAGGTGATGTCAATGTGACAGTTGGTTCAAACAACCCGTTTCCAGCTCCCATCAGACACCTTCAGGTAACAGTGGGAGTGCAGGAGTATAGGGAGCAAAGGTCCAGTGTGGATGCAGGGCAGCACAAAGTTCTCAGGACATGATTTCTCATCAAAATTATATATTACTGGGTGTCTTCTTCATTGCAAAAGCAAGTCAGGATTGTGGACAGAAAATGAATATCTGACTGTGTGAGAAACTTTTATCTCAGTGGGATCAACCTGACCTGTGCAGGGTTTACGAGTCCTGTTGCTTAATAACATTCAAAGCATTTAACCAGGAAACGTCTTCCAGGAAATGTTTTAGGGGAGTGTGTCTGTGCAAAACAGAGACGCTTTTAAACACATGAAGCATTTCTACATAATTGTGTGGAGAATAAAAACCAAGATTAAATATTACAAAAGAGATAAGAAGGAACATGTTGTAAAAGGAAATGAATTCAGTGAACCATAACACACAGCAATTACAGATATGCAAAACAAACCTGAAAAGTGTGGACGTATACAACATGTTGATGAATGTGTTGTTTGTGTGTGTCTTTTAAAGTCCTGTAGACATTACAACTTGCTTTGTGTCTTTTACGCTTGTTTGTATTTGCATTTCAATGAACTCACTAAAGAGTTTACAAACCTCACTGTCAGAGCCTCCAGCTACAGAAGCATTTAGGCGGAGGACAGATTTTTGCATTTAGTCAAGTCCAGAAAATATCTTGAGGATCACGCTTCACTTTAAAAATGAATACTAATGAATGCATCCTAAGAAATTATTTGGAAATGTGAAACTTAATATGGATAAACGAGTCTACCTTCTGCATTTTATAGTTTTGTCAAAGATGATTTTCAAACTGAAGATTTTCGTAAGGAGCCTGAAATCAACCCCCTGGTCTCTCTCTCTCTCTCTCTCTCTCTCTCTCTCTCTCTCTCTCTCTCTCTCTCTCGCTCTCTCTCGCTCTCTCCTGTGTCAGGACCCTCCTCAATATGAGACTGTTACACTTGGGGAAACCAGCAAGAACCTGACAATTCAAGTCACCTTCAATGGAGAAACGTCAGAGTGTTTGCAGAAGTTTGAAGAAAAGAAGGCCTACAGTCTGATTGTAGACTCTGTAATTACTGGCATCCAGTGCAAACTTGTAAGTGGCCTTTAAACGTTATATCAAAGTCTTCACTTTCTTCAAAAGCATTAAATCTTCCTAAACACATAAACAATAGTTATAAGTGAACTTCTGAAAGATGACTAGTTATTCCAGAGTTAAAACCAAAATCATCAGGTCGATGCAAAAAGTTCTAAATGCATTTGTCTTCAAATCCTCCAGGTGGAAGATAACATACAGAAATCGGATGATGGGAATCCCTTCCTCAGGTGAAATATGGAAACTCATTTATTTTATCCTTTTTTTATACTGGAAACATTTGGAGCAGCTGTGGCTCAGTCGTAGAGTTGGTTTGATCCCCAGCTCCTGCAGTCACATGTCGAAGTGTCCTGAGGCGAGACACTGAGACCGATGTTGCTCCCACTGCTGCATCAGCGGTGTTGATGCACATTTCTTTGTCAAGTCGGGTATGTACGAGTCCAAAAAACATCATCAGTCAAACACAAAATCTTGATGCTGGATATGCCAATCCATTTAATAATTCAACAAAATAACAATTTCTCAAGAATTAGCATCCTTTAAATCAGGTTTGGCTCCCTGGATTCACGGTGCCACCCAGTGGTCAACCTAACAAACGAAAAAAAAAAAAAAAAAGGCTCTGACAAGCGGCGTATGAATGGGATTAGTTAATACTGATGGACACTTTAAATAGCAGCCTCAGTCATCAGTGTGTGAAGGAGGTGTGTATATTGTGTAAAACATGCTTTGAGTAGTAAGAAGACTAGAAACAAGCTCAAGTCCATTCACCATGTGAGGCTTTGTGATCTCTTGCTAAACGAAATGTAAATGGACTTGAGCTTGTATATCGCTTTTCTAATCTTGTGACTACTCAAAATGCTTTTACACCGCATGTCACACCCATTCACACACTGATGGTAGAGGCTGCTATGTAGTGAGACCATCAGAAGTAACTAATCCCATACATACACATTCATATGCCACCTAAGAAGCAGCTGAGGTATCATGGGTTTAAGTGTCTTGCCCAAGGACACATCGGACATGTTGCTGCAGGAGCTGGGGATCCAACCATCGACCTTCTGGTTTAGAGGTGACCGACTCTACCAACTGAGCCACAGCCGCTAGCCGTTACCCCTTACCCAAACTTAATATCAGTGAATTTTGTTCTTCTAATTTCACAGGTTCCTAAACAAAGGACCAGATGCAATCACCATACTTGTGGGGGATGTGGAGTTCTTCGTGCCATCTGGTGTAATGTCTCTGAACAAGAGCGTCAGTCGGGGAGAGTGAGTAGGAGGCGGCTGTTTTTATTTTCTTATAAACAAGAAATATATTCTTATTTCTATTCTCTAATGTCTGTCCATCATCGTGTTCCTCCTGTCTCCTGCTAGATACCCACATGTAACCTGCACCCTAGCGTCAGGAACCTGCCCTCATCTCAACCTGGGCCTGCTGGACTTTGGAGCTTCGTACACTGTTATACTCATGGAGGTGAGGATGCTCAAAATACAACTGAATATACAAATCCCCTCCTGTAACACATTATGACAGAACTCTCTCTCTCTGTTTTTTTTTATAAAGGAATCAGGTAAACTTGTTCCTCACAAGATGGAGGATGTTCAAGCCAACAACGTGCACATAGCGTGGCAGATCCCTCAGTACGTCCTCATAACTGTAGGAGAGGTGATGTTCTCCATCACAGGCCTGGAGTTCTCCTACTCACAGGTTGGTCATCATACACACTCATTACTGTGTCCCTCATGTTGCACCTTCTACTGTGCAGTGTGTACTTTAGCTATTTACTGAGTGAGGATATCTGCTGTATTTATGTCTCAATGCCCGACATTCGTCCTTTAAAAAATGTCTGATCAGATGATTTTTTTAATACTTAATACTGAGCAGAATATACTTATTGTTTTCTACAGAGTTTATAATTTAGTTTACATACTTTGTGACGTCATATTTGTTTCTTAACTCTCCTTTGTTGAGTGGAGTTTTATTGTTTGGCCTGTGTCACATGTATGTTGGACTACAGATGGAAATTAGCGACTCGTTTTTTTATTTTATTTTTATATACTTTATTAATCCCCAAGGGGAAATTCGGATTTTACACTCTGTTATTCTAGAGACATGCTTCTCACACACACAGGCCTGAATGCACATACACGACCTGTGGACATACGTAATGGAGGGATGTCAGAGTGCAGGGGCAGCCCACAGGAGGCGCCCCTGAGCTGGTGGGGGTTCGGTGCCTTGCTCAAGGGCACCTCAGCAGTGCTCGAGAAGTGGTCTGGCACCTCTCCAGCTACCAGACCAACTTCCATATTTTGGTCCCCAGCGGGACTTGAACCGGCAACCCTCCGGTTCCCAACCCAAGTCCCTATGGACTGAGCTACTCTCTAAATCCTGTGCAACCATCTTTTCATTTGTCTTTGTATAAATGATTAATATTAAGGCACACTGTCCTCTGAGAAATAAAATAATTTACAAATGACAACCATTGCATTCATGCAACTCAACTTTAAGTACTACCTCTATATTTGAAAGAAAATGTCCTTCCTCACTGAGGGCGGCAGCTGCAGTATTCTTAATCTGTTACTTTAGTTCTCATGAAGGAGGGATTTCCTCATCTAGGCTGCACATATGGAAGCCAGTCTTCCTAAAAAACACGCCCTGACACTAATTTGCTTTCACGTAAGCCTGTGTGAATGTGTCTTGCAACAAAGTTTGGCCATGTAATTTCAATGTTGTTGGGGTTTTGCAGAGCTAATACGCGGGCAACATTTCTGTTGGGTTTTCTATAGTAAAATTTGGTTATCAAATTAACATTAATAATTAACTTTATTTAATTATTAATCTAAATCAACAATATTATTAAACTGAGTTAATAAACCTATCGGGGCACCACTCTGAAATCAGAGAACAACCAATCTTACCATATCAGTCTCGAATTAATTAATTAAATACTAGTATTATTGATTAATAATCTGTATTTAATAAATTGAAGGCGTGAAATCCGAACACAAAGCCCTTGCACCCAGCTTATATCACAATGCAAATACACCAGTAATCACAAACAACTGCTCTTTAAATTATAACAGAGTTTATTTAACAAAGAAACATCAAGTCGATCAATGAAACTCAATCAAACAAATCACTATTATAAACTAAACTACAGCAAACAAAGTATAAACAAACAGTGGCACGTGTGTGTGTGTGTGTGTGTGAGAGAGAGAGAAAGCAAGATGGCGGCGTAACCACGTGGTGGTCACGTGATGTGTGTGTGTAAGAGAGAGAGAAAGCAAGATGGCGGCGTAACCACGTGGTGGTCACGTGATGGCGGCCACTCACACAGGCCTCCTCGCCGGGTCTATCGTCTAGCCTGGCGGGGCCGAGTTAAGCTCTGTCTCTGTAGCGTCTGAACGACTACAGTGTACAGGCCTATATGTGTGAGTGTGCCTATGTGTGTGCTGGCGCGATCTCAGACTCGGTCCCCAGATGTGCGTCTGCGCCAGAAGGTGTGTGTGTGAGAGAGTGAGAAAAAGACAGCGTGCCTGAAGAGGCTGAATCACAGTCTGGAGCTCGCGCACAACTCGGGAATAATTAACTTCAATACCAGAAGCCAGTGGCCGAATTTAAGTTAGACGGTGTTTACACTGGTCTTCCTGATCATGAAGATATTAAACCGGCTAACGCTAGAGCTCACAGAGAAACACACACAAGACAACAAAAGAGGTTTACACTTCGGACGCGGCGGTCCGGGAAAAAGTAAACAAAGAGGTTTTAACCTAATAAAACCTGAGACGCAGTGGTCAAATGAAAAACAAATATTACCCCAGTTTCACATTTAATAAATCAATTATTAAATACACTCTCTAAAGCTAACTGCCCAGACCTAATTAAGCCTCACTTGTAAAACCGTCCGCGGTTGATGAGAGGGAAAAAGGTCCGATTATGGATCCAGATCTTCAGTCTGCTCCGGTGCAGTTGAGCGTGATGGCGATGGCGGTTCTCAGAGGATGCGAAGGTCTGCGTGTTCTCCCTTGAGCGAGATGATCTCCGTGAAGGTCCTGTTCGTTGCAGGACGAAACGAGACGTAATCTTTTACAGTCTCTAAATACCGTTTTTAATTCGGTCTATGAATCAGACGCTCTCCGGTGGGCTCCGTCGAGATGCGTTTAAAGGATGATCTGAGCTCGGGATTTCGAACACTGCCTTTGCTTGAAGCCTAAGGATACCTGCGCGCCAAAACTTTAAACAACGAGCAGCGTGCTTTAAAGCGTGAGGGGGGGGGGGGGGTGTCTCCGGATGGAGAACAGAGGAGTTGTGTCCCCTAATGCTGGTAGCATGTGAAGAGAGAGAAAAATGGGTGACATCTCCTTTTATTCACCCTAAGATTCACACCTAGGTGTTAGGTGTTGCAAAGCATGCTGGGAGTATCCCTGCAGTGCATGCTGGGAGTTAGAGTCTTTTTTCCTGGTAACTGATTTCCAGTCAGTATTCTCCAAAAAGGGACACAGGCCTGAGTTTTGTCTGGCCTTCTGGCTGGCCCCAACAATGTGGTTAGGAGTTGTGCACCATTGTGTAACTGTCCCACTGCCACGCCCTATTTATGCCAGTTGGTATGAACACACACACCTTCGTACACACATAAAAACACACATGAGCTTCATGCTCAATTTCACCTATTAGGTAAGAGCCTGGTGAAGCAAAATGATGGGGAATATTTGGTCAAACGACCACCTGACAGGCGGTTATAGATCAACGCTAAAAATGACTTTGGGACATGTAAGTTTGTATTTTCAGCATTCTTATAGTTTATGAGTTTATTTTTATAGTTTTCTCTCTCTCTCTCGTTCCTCCAGGCTCCAGCCAACATGAAGTCAGTGCTGCAGGCCTGCTGGCTGCTCACGGTCGCATTTGGGAACGTGATCGTGCTGATTGTGGCCGAGGGGGCAGGACTGGAACAGGTATGAGTTCACAAGTTATTAAAACTCAGAAATGAACTTTTTTCATTTGTGGTATGCAGCTAAGTGGATCTCTTTTTATATATTTAAATAATGTTCGTCTATCTGTCGTTCCTCTAATTCTTGTGAACTGGACATGTCATGCTTGAAATGATCTGTGAATAAAGATGTACATGTCATTGGTCCATATCAACCAACAGACATATTGTACATGCTTTTTTAAAAGTAACAAGAAATTCTCATGGGTGGAGCAACCCTTAAAATTGACCAGACTCTCCCCCCTGAAAGGTTCATGCACTAACCAGTATGTGTTTGCTTTCCCAGTGGATAGAATTCCTCTTGTTTGCCGGCATGCTGCTAGGCGTCTGCATCATCTTCTCAATCATGGCTTCCTTCTACACCTACGTTGACCCCAGCGAGCTCGACAAGATCTACCTGGAGGATTCAGGGAAGGAGGAGGATGACCACGATGACCTGAAGAAAATGACTGATGACATGGAGCTGAACAAGACAGGGAAGAGCACCCGATTGTAACGTTGCCCAATTACAAAAAAAAAAAACTAATTTCTCTGCTGTGGCTAAAATTGATTTAGCTTCAAAAGTGAAAGTATTGTTTAAGACACTTTATTTAATTTGAGATACTTTCTGTGATTATGGATCACTAAGATGTGATCATCGGACATCTTCTCACCGCAAAAACAAAGAGCGTATTTGTCCAATTTCTAGTCAGAAATATATCACCACACTTCTTCCAAGCCACATTAACCTAACAAGTCCAGATAAAATGTTTTTTTCTAAATATAGAAAGCCATAATTATTTTGTTGGGGCGACAGTAGCTCAGTCTGTAGGGCCTTGGGTTAGGAACTGGTGGTTCACTGATTCAAGTCCCAGATGGGGACCAAATCCGGATGTTGGTCTGGTAGCTGGAGTAGCTGCCATTTCACTTCCTGAACACTGTCGAGGTGCCCTTGAGCAGGACCACCAAACTTCCCCACCAGCTCAGGAGTGCTCGCTGTGTGCAGCCCCCCTCACTCTGACACCTCTCTATTTGTGCATGTCCATAGGATCCTGTTTATGTATTTCAGCCTATGTGTGTGTAGCATGTTCACTAACAGAGTGTACAAATCCCCCTCTCGGGATTAATAAAGTCCATCTTAATCTTAATATGTAGCTTAAAATAAGTGTGATTGGATATTGTTGTCCAACCTTTCTTAACACTCCAGTCAATTCAGGATGTTTTCACCAGAGAACAAGAAAAGTATTGTCTGATTGAGACTGAATACATGAAGTAAGTGTTTATTATTGTGTCCTTTCCCACTCCTAGATCAATAGTGTTACTGCAAATGAATTTTAAATATTATATGTTGTATATATTTGTTGGTTATTTACTCCATGTCAAAATGTTTCATTTTCTCTAAAGCTGAAATAATCAAAACGTAGAGGATGAGAAATTGTTCAGTTTACAATGTGTGCCTTTAACTTTAATATTAAAGGACCAAAGTTAGTGTCAGTTTTGCATGTTTTATTTTCCGTGGACTATCGTATTGAAGCTTAGAGTTAGACATTTCTCCTGTCCACATGATGTTTATTTCAGATCGAGATGTGGCCATATTTTGTCAAGTCATGATACACATTGCTTAATCTCTTTCCCGTTTGAAATGTAGCTGTGTTAGCTACGTGTCATTTACAAAGTAGCCACGCCCTAAAGCAAACGCTGCTTTATAGTTTCTACTCGAACTGTGATGTACAAAACAAACCTCATGCTGTGCTGGAGACTTAAAAACGAGGGGTCGAGGCCATAAACTCATGAGGGAAATGTGTCAAAATGAACATTTGTAGCTTTGTGAGTTTGTTTGTGATGTGATGTAATGGTAAGGCAGTAGGAAGCAGGAACTGTTCATGCAGGACACAGAAGTCATACGCCCCAGCTGTAATCAGCTGACAGCCAGCTGATCACATCAGTTTCAACAAATACACACCAATCACAGCTCCTTCTCACACCAAGGCAGTCCATTTAAACACAACTTACTTCTCACTGATCTCTGCTACTCCAATACGGCTCACACTGCTGCTGCTTGGGGGGGGGGGGGGCATCCTTTGAGCAGAGCCTTCAATGCCAAGCAAAACTGAATGTCCATTTTACAGAAAAAACTGTTAAATTTACGAGTTTTCCTGACTGAATAACTCTGCTTGTAGAGTCAACATGTAAGACTTACGAGCTGGCAGCTTCCTTACCATGCAGGAAAACACTCATACATCTCTGGTTTCACTAAGTTTGCTCAACATCTGTCTCCTGGGTTCAACAAAACGTCATTTTTGTTAAGTTGGTGTCTTTGAAAATTAAGTACTAGGATAGCATTGGGAAACACATTGTACATGTAATCTGCTTTTTGTTGTTGCTTAAACATGCATAACCAACAACATGGTCCTTTAAAGTCATAAGATAAGAATCATGCTGCTCCCTATAAAGTTCTGTAAATAGACAGATGTGATGCTGAAACTTGTTTTTGTGCTGTTAAGATCTACAGGATGATTCAAATGTGCCTTATTATTATTTATCTTGTTTCTCTGGTTTAATTACTAAAGCAATTTTATACTGTCACGACCTGGCTCTAACGTCCTGACAAAAACAAGGGAAACGTACAGATTTAAAAGAACGGTGTAAAAGTTTATTACAAAAATACCTAAATTAATAATCATCAACAGCAACACAAAAGGTGCAATGAAGAGCTGTGGTAATGGTGCCACGCTGGGAGGGAATGAGAGGTTGAATGCCTGATCTTAAACAGCCTACACCTGGGAGACTGGCCGGGTCTGCCCAGGTGTGGCTGAACACCGACCACCAGCGACATGCGGGGACACAAAACACACAGACAGAAGGGGAAAACACAATAGCAGGCCTTGCTGGCGGGAGGGCCATCACATATAACACCATACAAAAGTTGAAATAATCGAGTTTTACCACAGAAACTGTTGATGTAAAACTTACATTTTTATTCTTGCACGTCGAACCTTTCTTCTCTCTGAGACGTGTGACCGTATGTGTGGCAGCAGACTGATCTCAAACATTTCATTCATTGCCCCCCCCCCCCCTCACACACACAGCTTTCATCCCTCACTAAACCATGACTATCAGCCTTCTGCTGCTGTTCATCGACAATTTCCATAAGCAAATGACAGGAAAACATTACGCAGAAAACAAACGCTCACATCTCGGGAATATTACCTTGAATTATGTGGTTTATTTGCATACCAAATTGATTTAGGGGAGCATATTTCTTGGTCTGGAAGACTCAAACAGGATTAGTATGTGCAGGACAACAAAACAAGGAAGCACTTTATGGCATCACTCCTCATATTATGATTCGTTTTAGTTGTGACTCCACACATCCGGGGGCTAATCTCTGTCGGATGAGGGGAGAAAGAAAAGCAGGGTGAAACCAGGATTGATCTTTCCACCTCTCTTTTACCAACACCATATCATTTGCTCCATCTTGGAGGACTGAATTTTGCAGAAAATAAAATCTTGGAGGGTTTTGTCAGAGCTCTCTATCCAGTTAGACACACAGTACAACAACAGCCCCGTTCAGATTGTTTCAGTTCAAGTATTTGAGTATCTCTAGAAGCCAGCACCGTTACCAGTAAAGTGAGGAGGTGTTCTTCTTCTTTGGACTTGTTATATGTTATTTAAAGATGGGGCATTACAAAGCGAAGATGGTGCAGAGGTCCTGGAACCTCCTGTGTGCCTTTCCAGTAAAAGCCCTGTAACAAGGGCAATGACATCAGGATGCACCAGGCAGTCCAACAGGTCATTAGTGGTTATTGTCGTGTCTGTTGGTTCCTCATAATCCTCTAAATTGTTCTGGGACATCGTATCTGCACTGCCACATTGTCTACATTGAGTTATACTTGGGTTGACTGCAGATGCAAGCTCTGTTCTCTGTAGTGCATTTGATGTGGCAGTGCAGTCCTCCAGAGATTTGACTTCACAGTCCCTGGAAGGTTTAACATCTTTCGTGGTCCTCCCCCTTGTTTCTGGCGAGTCCTCTTGCTGACAGCGCACAGGGATCAGATGTGTTCCAAAGGGAACTCTAAAAGGCACAGATTCTCCTGCCATTGCACAGTGTTTCCTGATTTCTCCTCTGGAGTCCCGCTTGACCGGACGTGTGTCTCTTGATTCCTGGGTGTGTTTGCTGTGGCTCCTCTGTCTTTGAGCAGAACTTCTCACTGCTAGGTTTAGATACTGCATGTTCTCATTATGGGATCCTACTCCTTCCTGCAGAAACATAATATAAACGTGTTGTTACAGAGTTCACCAAACAACAGCTTTCTAAATATCATCCTTGTCAGCGGCTTAAAGTAGGTTTTTAAAGATTTTTTTGTGGGGGCTTTTTTTTGTGCCTTTATTGGAGAGACAGGACAGTGGATAGAGATGGAAATAAGGAAGAGAGAGAATGGGGATTGACATGCGGGAAAGGAGCCACAGGTTGTATTCGAACCTGGGCTGCCTGCGTTGAGGACCATAGCCTCCATATGTGGGACGCGTGCACTAACCACTGCGCCACCAGCGCCCCAGGTTTTTAAATTCAGATGTAATCCATCAGTTAGTTGTAGTGAGCCTAAAAAAGTCACATTTACTGTGAAAGGAATCATTGGATTTTAAGGTTTGATACAAACATTAAGCCTTTCAGAAAAATGTTCAAACCTCCTTGATAGTCTTATTTTAGTTGACACATATTTAAGACCCTTGACTTTATAAAGGAAACATAATCCCCTTATTCTGCACTGACTCTTTAGCCCTGTTCACACACAAATCTCCTAAAATTGAAAAACATTTTCAGGTAGAGCTGCATGTGTAAATACAAACAGCTGCATTTTTCAAATCGATTTATCCAGATTTTTTTCCTGCCAGACCCCTGCAAAATGTCTGCAAGAAGTCAGGCTGAGCCGATGTGTGACCACAGCAGGTAACATGCGGGGAAAATTCACCACATGTAAGTGGGACAGAGTGACGTCCTGTGCGATCTTTGTGCATGTAATGAAACTGCTACATTACGTTTTCTCTTCCCGAGCATTCTCTACTCTGCACTTTATTACACTATGTAAATGTCCAATTACACATCAAATTGATGTAAAGGCAAAAACAGTCATCACTGCATCACACTCTGTTGCTCGTCCGCCTCTCATGGCGCGTCATTTTTAATCGCTCTTTTACAAGCAATTAAGATTTTCGTTTTTCGTGGAGCTGCAAGACGTTGAAATCCGAGAGTTATTGATTTGAGGGAGTCATAGCTATCAGACAAATGTACTACCTCAGTTGGATTGAGCCAGTCATCAGTGTTGTCATCACTTGGTGCACTTTTCAGAGCACAGACAACAGCCTTGGTCACAGCTTCACTGACTCTTGCAATGTGATCAACCTCCTGTGCAGAAACAGGAAGTCAGACAAAGAATAAGTCAGTCAGGCATTACGAGAACGAGCGCTGCATATCAAGATAGTTCCACAGAGTGATAGAGACACAGTGTGGAGGTTTGTTGCAAGCACACAGTGACCTTCCAGGGAAACAGGAAGATGCACCTGCTCTTTGAATAAATATTTATCCAGCTGTGGGGAGATGTTCATCTTGACAAATAGACACTGTTAAGAACAACTTCAGGAGAGCTTATGTGAGAAGTTTTTTGTCAGATTTTGACCAATTTTTGCTTACCAGCTCAATCCAGGAGTTGACGCTGACGGTGATGGGATCCACAGACTCCACATAGTGCCACCAGTGTCTGGGGACATAAAGCACCTGTAAAGATAAAAATGAAATACTTCTCAGGTTAGCTCAGCGGTTAAATCGCACGTCACATGTACAGAGGCTAGAGCCATCGAAGAGCCGCTCTGGTTCCACTCCCACCCTGAGCCATTTCCTGCATACTATCCCCCACTCTCTCGTCCCAGTTTCCGCCTCTATCATCTGTCCTGTCCTCTGAATAGATATATACGAAAAAAGCCCAGAAGAGATTCTTTAAAAACTCCTCAGCAGCTTAAATGGATTATCAGTCTGGTAACATCACCCACTTCATTCCTTTTTGTCTTCAGGCCTCTGTGATAAATCTTAAGGGTAAACTGTACCACGCTGATCTTCCACTAGATGGCAGCATGCACCTTC
The DNA here is from genome assembly GCA_020745685.1 of Tautogolabrus adspersus. Classification (NCBI taxonomy): domain Eukaryota; kingdom Metazoa; phylum Chordata; class Actinopteri; order Labriformes; family Labridae; genus Tautogolabrus; species Tautogolabrus adspersus. The sequence continues at coordinate 5,599,559 of CM036548.1, read as the reverse complement.
TCCCCACAGTGGTTCATCCATTCATAAAGTGAGTCTATTAAAAATGGCCGATCCTTATTGATTCCCTGCCTCCTCAACAGTCCTGATTCATTCACGGCCTGTGGTCTGACAAGACAAGATGAATGATCTGCTCTTCTGCTGGATATGCAGCGATGGAGTCATCCTGAAGGAGATTTATCTTTGCTATCCATTCTGTGTCAACAGCTGATGTTTGTAGTGTAAGTAAAATAAATCCAGATGTCTACAGAATGTAGGTCAGCCACGTTGGAATCAAAGAGTTCAACATTAGATTTGTAGGTGTAAGAATCCAGTGACACATTTGAGTATCTTCACATTATGATTTGTCACTCTGTGTCAAATCTCAAAAACACTGTTTCCAGTTTTTGATTGTTAACATGAAAAGGATCATGGCAGTAGTTAATCGTGAGTGTTATTCAAACCCCTGACCACTAGGCGGCATGATTAAAATCAATCTTGAGCTATTTGACTCTTCCAGTCTGACATAACAAGGTAAAAAGAGATGTAAAAATTTAAGCACATGATGTGAGAAGATATGCCTAACGAACAGGCGGAGTCATAGGCCCTTTACAGATTGCAGTAGTTCCGCCATCTATTCCTTTTTACTTACACTCTCCCTCATTACGCCTCTGTTGCTACCTCTGACGCCAGGTCAGGCGTCGGAACGCCTTCCCTCCACCACTCCATCACCTCGCATTACACACTGATGACAAGGCGTCAATAGATATCCACACCTTTAATGGTCATATTTAAGCGCCAATAAAGGGTGCAATATCTCCCCTTATTTATTTATTTAAACATTTTTTTATCCAGGTTAGTCCTACTTAGATCAGGGATCTCTTATTCAAAGGGAGACCTGGCAAAGAACCGCAGCAACACAAAGTTTCAACTACAAAAACGCTCAAAACTCACACAGTACACATTTCATAGTAAGAAAATCTTCAGCTAAAACAGCTGCATACAGAAACTTTTGATTCAAGACTTTTCACTAAGGATTTAAAAACATTCAAGGTAACTAAGTTTTGCAGTTTAAAATCAGATCAGTGGGATTTTAAACTGCAATTTACTCCAATAACACCTTGGTCTAACTGAAGTAATGAGGTAGTTGGTGCAGAGTTACGGCATTACACTCTGTTTGGTTTATTATCCATCAGCTGCATGATCACCATCATTTTCCTCCGGATTAAATAAGCAAACCTCCCGAAGCATCACCTGTGACCCTGGCCTGCACACTGCTATACCTGCCTTCAGAGTTCCTTTACAGCTGGGTTTGGTTTTGCTGATAAGAGCGTATTTAGGGCGCTTCAGGATCTCAGATAGGGAAAACAGACAGATGGTTAATTGCTCTGTCACCATATTGATAACACAATGCATCTGGAATCTAAAACAAGGCAAAGTAGGACAAATCCTTCCAGGAAGACTTTTACCAAAACTTTGGGAACTTCTGCCAAAGCAGCTGAGAAGATTTCTGAAAATAAAGGCACCAGGCCAGTCACGGTCTGATTGCACAATGCCTCAATCATAACTTTCGACACTCTGAACTCAACTGCCTCTAAAGCAGAGCGGATGACAGGAGCTCGGCCGTGCTGTCAGATGATCTACAGGCTTAGACTTGACCCTTATACCTTTCCTCCTGACAGGACACCAAGAGGGATGGCACAGCTAACTCTTATGTAACCTTCCTCTTCCTTTGATATAAAAGCTTCAGTCTGCTGAAGGTGATGCAATACAATCATGAAGGCCAGATTTGAATTGGAACACGAGTCATGACAGTTACCTTGCTTTACTATTTTATGGAGGACACCACTACGAATAAATCTCATCCTGTGGAGTCTTCCTTTGCATGTTCAGAGTCAACCAATAAAGCTTTATTTAACGGCTGTAGCGTTTACGGTAACAAGCCGCTCATCACATTACTGTAGACATAAAGTGTTGCATTACACTCGACTTCAGTAAATCACTTGTGGTGGTTTCTGGAGTACAGAAAAAAAGCCTGGATCTGTCACAACTGAAGTGGTGTTGGAGGTGTCTTCTGTTAAGAGTTTTTGAATTAAAAGGCTGGAAGTTGTAGGAACAGCTAGAGTAACTTTTACAGTATAACTGGAAAAAAACCACTGCATAAGATTGTTTTTTTCTTTCTACAAAAACTGGATAAAAAATGTTTCAAAGTTGACTTCTTAACTTTTTCCAATGATCAGCTTTAGGGGTGTAACTCATTTGCATTTAAAGATGAGGTGTGTGATTCTAATCCAATATACACTTCTTACATTTCAATTTTCCTCGTGATCTGTGTTTACACAGTGAAAGAATCTGGACTTGATATCTCTGTGATGCATTCAATTTTTGAATTGTAAAAGATTTAAATACGAATCCTCACCTGCCCTGGATGCAGAGTGACGACATGGGCCCTGGCTCCCTGAAATGCCGGGAACTTCTGCGGGTCTGGATGGAGGACGTCCACCTGGCTGAAGACGCTGGACTCCTCATAAGGGATCCTGGTGGGGTACAGGTGAACTGTGTCCTCAGGAGGAAAGAGGTGCCAACGCTTCCTATGCAGAGGAAACATCACAGTGAAATTGAGTATGACTTTAGATGCTACAGAAAAAACAAATCTCATTAAATCCATTCACTTTCATTCTATAATATGGTCAAATATATAATAATGACCTTAGAGATTGAATGTACTCCGTCAAATAAGACCAAAATCTAGAGAAAATACTACTTTTAAAATGCTACTTGTACTTTCAGGTAATAAAACAAATATTTCAGTCATTATCTTTCACTCATCGATGGTAGGTGGCTCTGATTTTAGACACTTCCCTGGACGGCCTTCTTGCTCCCTGCCAAAGTTGTTTTTAGGACTTTCTTTGTCTGATGTTTCAGCCATTGTTGACTTTATTGCTTTCTGTTTATCTGACCCACCATTGTCACAAATGTCGTGATATCGAGCATCCCCGATGTACTTTCATGGGTCAGCTGTAGCAGCTGAATTTCATTTAATTGGAGATCAATGCCAAATAAAAGAGCCTGAGAACCAATTACAAAGAGTGAGATAAAAGTGTTGCTCTCTGGGAGAACAGCGGAGTCAGATAAGATTCAAAGAGACCTTTTCCCTCTTCTCCTGGTGCCCCATATAGCGCCTCACACTCTGTCTCCATTTCCTGCAATCTCTGGCGAGCTCTGCCACAAATTAACTTTCTTCCAGAGAGGGCAGAGGACAGTTCACAGTTTGTAGTGTGCAGGCAGCTATAGCAGGGATGGGTGGTTAACAGACAGAAACCCTCTACTAACACTGGTTGTTTGAATTTATGCTTGGTTTAAACTCCTCTGCAATAAATGCAATACAAACACATTATCACAGGTATGAGATGGCACACCTGTGATAATGTGTTTGTGCAAAGGCCTGGAGAAGAAAGTCGTAATCTTGAATGACCATTACCACTGAGATGAGTACTACATTTTACTGAATTATCAGTGTTAGGAGGGTGGTATTATTCCAAGTGCTATTTAAAACATCCATCGAGGTGTCCGTTATTTTTTTACTACAATAAAATAAAATGAAAGTTGTGCACCAATTAGAGAGTGTTTATTCATGATGGGTTACTCCAGTAGACCACAAAGTGGGGTAAAGTGCACAAAGTAGGGGTATGGTGTTTTCACACATATACAGAACTCCTGAAAATTTCCAAAACATTTTTGGGGGGTTGAGCTGCTGGCTTGAATGCTTACGAACACATGTTTTACATCAACTTTACTTGGAATTCTTTCTACCAGCCCCCCTAATTTCAGCGTGAAGTTGGGGTAAGTGGATGCTGTTGCTTTGTCCGCCATTTCTCCTTGGTCTTTTTTATGTCATGTCTTGCCTCCTGAGAGCCCCCCCCCCCCCCTCAAACAAACACACTTCCATTTAACAGTGAAGGTCTCCCGCTGTGAACAGGCACCTCAGGAAGATTTCAGGGACAGGCCGTCCAAAAAATATCTCATACTGTATCGCAAACACATGCTTTGATCCTTCTTACCGTCCGTGTACCTGCAACACCAGGTTACAGCCATAAGAGTCCAAGTGGCAGGGCGTGTTGGCCCCCTGTGTGCCGATCCACAAGGTGCTCTCTTTCCCATTACGTCCCTCAAAACCAAACTCGGACCACTTCACATCCTGCAACACAAACACAAAAAACACCCGGCAAAATTGAATCAAATGAATGAAAATTAGAAAAACGACTTGTTTCTTTCAGTCAAAGAGACGCTTATTGTACACATGATAATGACATGACATGCACACATGGCTCACATTTTAACAACCGTCACAGCTAACAGATATACCCCCACCTCATCTGCTACTTTGACAAAGTCTATTATAGGTAACCAATGAAGGTCTCTGTGCAGGAAAACCAGGCTATAGTATTAGCCATCTTTCATGGAAAACTGGTCTGTCAATCATGTCCTGTCGCAGCACTAAGGTGTATCAATCCCACCAGCAACCTGAATAATGAAGTCATTACCATATATGCAGGCAGCTGTAAATGACAGACTGGTCAATCTAGCTTTGAGGCGGCCTTTATTCTCAGCACCATTTATCCTGTGAAAAGCCTGTGTCTGCCCGTCTCAAAGGCATGGATGTCAGCGGCTAATAATTGCAGGTGGAAGCCCAATAAAAATGCTTCAGGGAGATAAAAAATAAATTAATCTGTGGCTGTTTGCTTGAGAGAGGATGACACCTTAATGTCTTTACCGTCTGGAGGACAGAAATAGCAGCTTATATTAAGAAGTAATGGACATAAAACTTCACATTTTAATTGAAAATGTCAAGACATGGGGGGGGGGGGGATTAGAATACAAATGATTTTTTGTTAATTAAACTTAGAATGGAATGTTTTGCAGCTTTTGTATTTCATGCGTTTACTGGCTGCCACCAGTGTCCTCAAATGACCTCTTTTCTCTTGATATGGTTTTTCTACTTTCTCCTATTTCAGAGAAAAACATTAATGCAATTCAGGGAAATATTGACGTACTACTTTGTTGAAACACTTGAAGATAAACCTTTATTGATCCCATAGGGGAAATTGGGGAAAGCACCTTTCAATCTCAACATAACAATGCCCCGTTGTTACACAGTTTTGTAAAAACGAACATGACGTGCTGGCACAGAGCACTAAAATCTACCCCTTACAAAACTATTGGTATGAACTGAAATTTAACTGGAAGCAAAAGCAATCTCATTAATGCTCTTATGTCTTAAGCAAAGCACAACTGAGAATAATGTTCAGATTTATACATAGTTTTTGGCTTGTTCATTATTCAACTACCTATACCTTATCTATAGCTTCTACTCAGTACTCGTATGTCTATGTTCTCATTTTAGCTTGAACTTGTAGCTTGATCCAGACGATGAAAGCAGAACTTAAAACACAATTCAATAAAACAGCAGGCTGGTTTGGCTTGACCAGAATCTGCCAAATTAAGCTTCTTGAGAAGTTGGCTTGGATGCTTCCATAATTCAACTATAAACAAAAAACAGGTTGTGCTCTTTTCAAAACAACTGTCTTGTTGCAAAGTTTATTGAAACATCTGTTGTTTAATAACACAGTGATTCTCAGAAATGTCTCAGATTTGAAGACAATGCATCAATCTGGTACCGTCATTTATTATCCCCTGAAAAATCGACTTGTTATTGCTTCTCCATAACTAGTATCCGACACAGAGTATGCCATAAAGTATGGCTGCCATCAGCAACTACTTTTTAGCGAAGAAAGCCGGAGCACTATGAGCGGAAAGTCTTATATAGGCAGCGAAAACAGATTACAAGCTGTCAGTGTTTCCAAATTAAATATTTAAATCATGAAAAAGGTGAAAAAATAACAGAAAATGGTTTCATATTAAAAAAAAATCAGGGTTTCTCCAATTTGCTTCGGCAGACACAGCAGGACCTCAAGAGCGAAATAAACTGCTGCTTGCAAAAGCTCTGCTTGTTTGTAGGTAAACAACAACGATGATAATATGTCCATTCAGGGTGAGGTGTCGCCTATTGCTGTTATTTGGTTACACTAATGTTATTTTAATTTTTTCAAATGTTGGCCAATTCTGCAGTCTTGGTATAGAATTAGGTATTGTGAAGATTATTGGTATTGAAACATTTCTATCTGTTGTGTAATTTTGAGTAAGAAGCATTAAGACAGTCCTAATACCAATAATTATGTGTGTATGTACAGTAGCAGGCTTATTACCTCAAACATTGAAGGCTGATCCTGAAACAACATGGCGATGTACTTATAGTCAGCATAAGCCCAATACGCTGAGACTGGGTATTCACAGAAAGGTCCTACATCCGTCCCAGCCTGGTCCCGGGTCCAGTTGAGAAAGTGCTCCAGTTTGGCCTCCACAAAGTAACACTGGGTTTCAAATAGAGGAGCTACAGCATGAGAGCAGGAGAACGGGGCAAGAGAAAGCAAAAGAAAGAGAGTCATCACTGGACAAAATGTTGATAAAGTTTCAGTAAATCATTTGACTTCTCTATGCTACAAGAAATGCGATTTCATCCACCAGAATCACAATATGCATCATCACAGAGGCGCGAAATTTTGTTTTACCCACTTTTATGGAAAAAATAAATCACTGTTGTCGTGATTTACTTGCTTTTGTTTCAGTAAACAAAGTGTGTCTTTGGTTGAATGATGCCATTCATAATGCATCATGACCAATGCCCCTTCTGTGAGCTGTTACTGTTGAGAAGAGGATTTAGAAATCCAATTTGGACACGCTCAGTTATTAATTACAGGAGTCATCGGTGGAGTTGCTTAAGTGCTACAAGGAAGAAAGGATATACTGGATATTTAAAAATGAAGAAACAAAGCATTTCTCACTCTTGTACGTCATTAGAAATCTTTCTAAATAAGTCCAATCTTAGAAATGTTACTAAAACCTGCAAGAAATGAGTATGTGCCAACTGAAAATGTAATCAAAGTGTGCAAACTATTTGCATTGGTGTGATTAGGAATACAGTAACAGAAAAGCGTATTAATCAAGCTTGTGGAAATTGATGACGATAGGAATGTGGTGGTGCCTAAACGTTTAGGATTAATGTCTTAGAGTGGAGTGGATTATTTGTAAAGTAGTTTTTACCACTAACTACTCAGTAGTTTTTTTAAGGGAAATATGTCCTGTACTAAGAATTAAAAAATGCCACTTCAAAGATTATTATTATTATTCAACTTTTTATTTGTAAAGGGACCATGTACAATATTAAACATAAATGTTGCCATTTGATGCATTGTACCAGAGTTAGCTTAGAGCTAGTTTACATCTGCAGTCCCTCAGATAGTTGACAATTTAATATTATTTAATTAAAATACCAAATGCAAGGTGAATACAGGAGTAGAAAAGGCTTCCTGTCAGTCTAAAACCAACACAGTTTTTACTGGTAAGTGATCTTTTTAACATGATATTGCTCTAATTGCATGGTTTCCTCATCATAAACTGTATTCTATTTATCCAACCATCATCAAACACACTCAAGATTTTAAAACACTACTTGTGAAAGTGCTATGTTTGTTTCTAAAGGTGGTCTTTTTAGTTGAAATTAGTCTGACTTCAACCTGCATTTTCAACCAAAATGACACAAGACTTATTTCAACCCAGGGCTATTTGGGTTAATTTTCTTTTCTTACTTTTTGTCTCATCTTTTCTTCCAAGTCTGAACTGCACACGTTTGTCACCGAGGCATTCAGACAGGTGCTCTGCAGTCCAGTGGAGAACAGGCCAGCCACATGTCATGTTCATGAAGACTGCAGGCTGCTGCAGATGATGCAGAATCCTCTGGGTCTCCTCTGGGGTGAAGGGTTTAAAGGAGTCTGGGGCAATCATGGCTGGTAGTGCACACTGAAAGTGGGTTGCAACAGAGAGGATATAGATATTTTAAAGTAGGCGACAATTGTTTTTGTTGCGTTAAATTACCAGCTATTATAGAGATTACACCACTACCTATTTGCTTAGGGTTGTTTTATCCGCTTTAGATTGAAGGTGAGAAACTTGGGTGGGTTTTTATGCATGCAGGAAATGCAGCAGGATGCAAAAATGAAAAAAGTTTAAAGGACGGGACAATGCTGTCATATTTGATCTGACTTCAAGGTATCAACTCAGGTACTTGCATCACGAAGCCAGAATCGGTTGATATTTGACTTCAGGCTTCAGATTGTCAATTAATTTCCGACAAAGGGCAACCTCTAGAAAGTTCCAGTAAAACTGTCTACTATTATAACTGTATTCGCAGGCTAAGTATCACATGGTATGGAAATTAATCATATCAACAGGTACGGATGTTAGTCTGGGCAATACGTTCTGTCCATGGCGTAAAGCAGTTTTACGACAATAATAATGTGGCTTACGTTAACAAGCTTGACTTGACAGCACGAGAACAATTGTTGCATCGTTTTATTGTCTAACTATTTCACCTCACCTCAGGAGACCATTAGTCTTTGCACATATTTCATACACCATGTTATTCCCTTTGTTTTTAAGCTAATAAGAAAGCTTTCTGTAAAACATGTTTCCGGGAAAAGCTGACGTTAGCTGACTAGCTTCGCCGAACGAGGGGTGTCTGAAGAAAACAGGGGACTCACCTTTCACAGCACGTGCAGTTAAGGTTCGGGCGGAAGTAAACAAACCTCACGTGACAGTGAGCGGCTTGTTTTTACATTTGGAACGCCCCGTTGTGAAGCTACTCCATTACGGCTCTGTGTTCGCTACAAAAGCCCCACTCAAACTAAGCCACCAGACGAGCCAAAATGGCAGCCCGAAGACCACAGTAACAGCTGCCTAAACTGTTTCCGTTTGAGCATGCGCAGTCAAGTTAAGTGACAGAGGTAGAGGCAGAGGCTGTTATTGTTTTGTGTGATTCACAGGAGGTGGGTGAGACTAAAAATTGTCGTTGTCGTACAGCGATTAAACCGGAATTTTTGAAACCGAACTGACATAGGCTACAGGCGGCTACAATGCCTCGGAGCAACGAGGCCGAAAGGCAGCCGCTTATCATCCCTACTACTGCTGATACACTTACTCGGCCAGTACACAGCAGAGTGTACAAGAGAAGATGGCTGGTTCTGATACTGTTCTGCTTGCTGGGACTAATGCAGGGGATGGTGTGGAACTTCTGGGGTCCCATCCAGGTCTCAGCCGGTCACGCTTACGGCTTCACCAAGGCAGACATCGCGGTTCTGGTGCTGTGGAGCCCGCTGGGTTTCCTTCCCTTCTTCCTGTTTATGTGGTTAATGGATAAAAAAGGTGAGCTGTTCTTGTTTTGTACACTGTGTCCTATCCAAAAGTTATGGTCTCAACAACCGTGTTTAACCTTCCAAAACAACACATGATATAGCCTATTGAAATCTTTGATGGTTCAATCACTCCCAAGTTTGTTGTTACATCCTGCACTTGATAGTGCTATCACTAAGGTTAATGGTGATACTGGGTGATTCATATTATTCTGTTGTCCCCGAGATTTTCTAACTTCAGTGTGAATTTCCAGATTTTTAGTTGTGCAAATCACTGCAAAAACCATTTAGATCCTTGATTGTATTGTATTATGATAAATGTGAGCCTCAATGCTTGGATCGGCTGCTTTCAATGGAGGGATGAGACATAGGCTTTATGTATTAATATTCATAACTTGTTTAAAATTGCAGGTACTTTTACTTTAATTCAGTTATTTTCTCTTCATAGTATGGTCTTCTGCTGCTTTAACACCAAATTTCAGAGCACAATATTCTCCTTTTTTTTCTCATAAGAGCCGGGTTTACTTTTCAATTTAGGATATTGACATCATAAATCAATCAATCAATCAATCTTTATTTGTATAGCGTCAATTCATTACAAGTGTTATCTCAAGAGGCTTTACAAAAAGCAGGTAAAGGACCTTACTCTTTGTCTATTAATATTATAAAAGAGCAGGTAAAAAGACCATGCTCATTGTTCTGTTACAAAAAGCAGGTAAAGGACCTTACTCTTTGTCTATTAATATTATAAAAGAGCAGGTAAAAAGACCATGCTCATTGTTCTGTTACAAAAAGCAGGTAAAGGACCTTACCCTTTGTCTATTAATATTATAAAAGAGCAGGCATTATTCTTATCTACAATACGCAGACCTCTTGCTCCTGTTGTTTAACAAACAAAACAACATGATTTATTCTAGAGCTCCATGATAATCCAAGATTTGTTTGTCTCATGATACTGCCTGAAATGCGATTATCCCAATCAATGCAGCAATCCAGTAACATAATTCATTAGCCTTCTTCAGAAATCTACAGGTTTCAGCATAAATAATTATGTGAGGATTACAGAAATTGCCCTGCCGTGCTAGCAAAGACTATTATGTTTGTCAAAGCTAGCCAAATGTGGACATCAGTGTTTCTGCACCAATAAAATGTATATATTTAACCCTACTGGTATCAGGGATAATCTATGGTGGCTGGGCGTCAGGCGGTGGTTGAGGGACGACATAGTCTGATGGTGGTGGCTGGGCGTCAGGCCGTGGTTGAGGGACGACACAGTCTGATGGTGGTGGCTGGGCGTCAGGCCGTGGTTGAGGGACGACACAGTCTGATGGTGGAGGCTGGGCGTCAGGCGGTGGTTGAGGGACGACACAGTCTGATGGTGGTGGCTGGGCGTCAGGCCGTGGTTGAGGGACGACACAGTCCGATGGTGGTGGCTGGGCGTCAGGCCGTGGTTGAGTGACGACACAGTCTGATGGTGGTGGCTGGGCGTCAGGCCGTGGTTGAGGGATGACACAGTCTGATGGTGGTGGCTGGGCCTCAGGCCATGGTTGAGGGATGACACAGTCTGATGGTGGTGGCTGGGCCTCAGGCCATGGTTGAGGGACGACACAGTCCGATGGTGGTGGCTGGGCGTCAGGCCGTGGTTGAGGGACGACACAGTCCGATGGTGGTGGCTGGGCATCAGGCCGTGGTTGAGGGACGACACAGTCCGATGGTGGTGGCTGGGCATCAGGCCGTGGCTATCGGATTACACATGTTGTCAAAGCTTTTGACCTTTCTAAGAAAAAAAACTCTATATGTTTGTAGTGCTTTGTTTGTCCTTACTTACTTACTTCCATATTCCATCAAAAGAATACTTCAAAATAGTTTGGAAAATATGCTGGCTAGAGCATTTGGGATTTCTTTTGTCTTTGACTATGAGTTCTATTAAACAGACAATATAGAGTCAGGTAGCAGTAGCACACCATAAACCTCCAATACTGTTTAATCAAGAGTTCATCTTATTTTTAGACCCATTAATCCCCTCAGTACTGGATGATAAGAGCATCTCGCTCTTATTGAAGTTATTTGAACCTTATTCTGCGGCTTTTTGGCTATGGTGTTTGCCCTTTCAGCCTGCACTCTCCTTTTTATCAAGGATAGCATATTCAAACCTAGCATGTGCATAATCTTGTGTTCAACCTCTGGGCCATGTCTAGTCTTTCCTGAAAACACTTTTTACGAGCTTTATTTAGTCGCTATAAGAAGTTCAGACACATGTTAATTCCATCCTGAACTGTATAGAAATGTTGCTTAGCTCTATTGTTAAACCATAATAGCTGTCATAAGAGAAATGCTGATATATTGCTAGCATTGACCTACTTTACACTCTCCGTTAGCTCCACACAGTTTTCTTTGCTATCTTCACCTGATAGTTTACCTCAAAAGAGCTCTTCTTCTTGCCCCTTTGATACAGTAGTTGCTAGTGGCAGCAGTAGAATATTTTGCTGCAGAGTAAGCTAATGTTTGGAGAAGGAGAAAGCAGTGGGGTGAATAAAAGATAGCATCAGACCGAGGCAGTGATGGAGTACCGGTCAGAAAAAGATACCACATTTTCAACTACATAGGAGGCATTACAGATGTTGCTGTAGGCAGGCCCGTCCACAGAAGTGGCAGGGCCCCTGAAAGGTCCTGTGAATGGACCCTCCAAAGATATGATCTTAATAAACAAATGCACATTTGATCAGTAGTGTTAGCGCTAGCCTCCTGGCTAACATTAGCTCCCTCTGGGCCCGCTTACGTCGGTAACATTACCAAAAAGAAAAGGCTCATATCATTTTCAGAAGAGGGGATTTACATTTTAAAACGGGAGCCAATTTTACTGCAGCAACAATGAATAAAATGTGTTTTTTTGTTGATTAAAGAGGTAAAGGTGAGTATTAGGTGTAAAATTGAATTTAGTCATTGTAGCTTAAAAGTAAGATGGACCATGTTTTACTTACCTCCATTGGCCCTCCTCATGTGACTGCCCCCTTTATCCCCCCTTATGGGCAGCCTTGGCTGTAGGTACTGGATCAACAGTATGGATACATCTATGTACTTTTAATGTTATTTAGTCTATAAATTGTGCAAAATCTATTTATTTTAAAACGTTTTAAAACAATAGATCCTTCTTTAAAGGGCAAAAAACAGCAAATGGTTGTTATTTTAATGCATTAAAAGATGTTTTTTTTATTATCCACTGTCCATGGTTGGACCCAAGTACAAGTTTAAAAAGTGACATGTTATGATGTGAAGCACTTTGAGTCTGCCTTGTGTATGAAAAGCGCTATACAAATAAACTAGCCTTGCCTTGCCTTAAAAAAATGCTGATTCAGGATAGCCAGTGCTTGAATGGCATTAAAGACTTCTCTCTTTCCAAACAGATTGAGCTCAACATGCTTTTATAACCACAGAACATTTGTAAAGTGCCTGTGCATGCAGAAGAGCTCTTGACTTTAAGTACTGAGTCGGAGAGCACTTCACCTAACCAGTTCCTCTGCATCACCTGACAGACACGTATTATATCATCATGCCCAGGCTGGACTGTCAGATGACAAAAAACATTTACAACGCAGTAACAACATTACAGTAACCCAGCAATGATGAAGTAAACACAACATGCAAAATCTTGCACAACTCACCTTGTGATTCTGATTCATCTGCAGCTAGTGGTTGTGCGTGTGTTGTTGCCTTATTCAAACCAAGGGTCACCACATTATAGCGGGCGCTTTAAGTGAGGCATAGAAACTGCTTACTGTAAGTATTGTATGGGGAAAAATAATAGAACAATGTCATTATTGTCATTGCACATTTGACAATAATATTTGTTGTGCTTCTATTAAACAAAAGAATAACATTTATTACACACACGCCCAGCAGTAATAGTTCTAAAAGAGAGGAATAAAAAAAAGAAAAGAAAAGTCCTATGCACATCTATTTCACAGGACAGGAGCGTAGGAGAGTAATGTGTCGATCAACTTAAGGGTGCGTTGTTGGTGTAGTGGTTGGTGCAAGCGCCCCATGTGCGGGGGCTGTGGTCCGTCGGGTGGGCGGCCCGGGTTCGGGTCCGACTAGCGGTGAAACTTAACATGGATAAACGAGTCTACCTTCAGCATTTTATAGTTTTGTCAAAGATGATTTTCAAACTGAAGATTTTCGTAAGGAGCCTGAAATCAACCCTCTGCTCTCTCTCTCTCTCTCTCTCTCTCTCTCTCTCTCTCTCTCTCTCTCTCTCTCTCTCTCTCTCTCTCTCCCTGATTTCCGACTCTGTCCACTCTGTCCTTCAAAATAAAGGCAAAAAAGCCATGAAAAGAAAATCTAGAAAATGAACCCAAAACCTTCCTGCACACTGTCTAAGCTGCAAACAAACATTTAGGAAAAAAAGAGTGCATTCAAAGTAGTCTTGAAAATGTGATGGGGCCTTTTGATATTATTGTACCTTACAACGTATTATTATAAATTAAATAGGAGTACGTATGATACACACACTCAGTCTCTCTAGCACAGCCACACGCACAAACTCCCAGGGCTCTGCTCCAACAAGCCTGTGTGGAAAATGTTCGTCTTCCCTCTGGGAGTCCCTCCTCCCTGAAGGTAAAGACTGTTGATGATCAACAACACAGTGAGTAGGTAATGTCCAAGAGAGGCTCTTAAAATCAAGTCATATGGAGAATACATAATGGGCCCTTGACATACATATTGTCTGATGTAACCGAGAGTGTAAGAGAGAGCTTAGCCAACCATTTAAGTGTGAGGTTGTAAAGCTTGTAAGTCCTGTTGGAAATGTAGGTTACTGTCTCTGTGTGTCACAAAATACAAATGCAACAGAGTTAGAAAGGTTCCCACGTGCATCACAGAGAGCATTATAATATCACCATCGAACAACATCGCTCTGATGCTGCAGAAATACAGATTGATTAGGGTTTGGTTCCCTCTTCATTATGTCATTCACTGATAAGAGGAGTTGAACGCTTCAGAGACTCCCTTTGAAAAGGTTTTATAATGGATGCTCTCAATATTTCTCTGGATATTACGTTTAAACTATCCATCCATACCAGGCTCAGGGCCACAGCTAACAAATGTTTTCATGATATATTTGTAATTTCTTCTTTTTTTTTTACAATTCACCATTTAGTTACCAGAAAGTTAAAAAGTGACAACAGAGGTAAACAAAGTGCTGCAGCAAACAATTTCACTTTCTTATTAAAAAAACTAAAATCTCATGCACAGGGGCAGGTTGGGATGATTCAGCAAATTCAGAATAGACTTGGAAGCTGCAAGTTTGCTTCATGACTATTTCTCTTCTGTCTAATTTATTTAAACACTTAGAATATCCAAAGCATTTAACAGAAACCTGTTTGAAGAATTGAAGAATTGCCTGACCTTACAGAGGCGTTGAAACCTAAATGTAGCAGCTAAACAAACTGCGGTTGTCATAACACAACAATTTAAAACTTCGATACGTTGCTAGTAATAACTGCTTTAATACTACGTCAACAAAAATAGAAGTCCTAGGCATCTGAAATTGGAAGGTTGGTTTTTGTTTTTAATGGAGAGAAATTGCAAACTTATTCACACTGTCGAAAACGCAAACATACATTGGCAATGTACTGCAATGTTGCCAATGTATTTTTTTGCAATTAAGAGAGTGCTCTGTCTCTGTCCGTCTCTCTCGCTCTCTCTCTCGCTCTCTCCCTATCTCTCTCTCTCTCTCTCTCTCTTTCGCAGCACTTTTAGGTAAAAAAAAAGACTGAAGATCTGAAGTTTTTTTTAAGCTTTGGTACTTTTGGATACTACCGATCATTAGAATTCGGGCACAAGAACGTCGGACTGCATCCTTTAATGGATGAAAAGTTATTTAAAAATAAAGTTGATTTGAGACAGAGATAGTACCGTTTTTCAACGGTTTCAAAAAGTCTCAAAGTATCAGGAAGTTGTTACGCCCCACCATAAGGCGGCCCTATTGGGCTAACAACAACCCTCCAAGTGACCCAATGAAACACATCATACACCTTACCAAAGTCAAAACCAAGTGATGTATTATTAACAGACAAACTAAGTGATTTAACAAAGATCAACTCAAAAAGTAATTCAAAAAGACAACACACAATCCCTGACTGAGGGAGGCACAGCAGTCCCAACTCCAAAAGCCCCTCTCTGTCTGAACACTGCACTGAGTGCTGCACCTCATTGAGTCATCAGTAGCTTCACCTGGGCAGAGCTGGAGACAACAGGAGGGGAGAAGGGACAAACAGCACAGGGAACAACATATAGCCGTAACAGGCAACCTTAAAACAAATTCCCTATTGCATAATGAAATGTTATCATAAAAGTCACTGATTAGAGAGTGAACAATGACCATGCAACGATTATTTTCCCCAAACCTAAATAACAATGGAAAAAAAAATCTCTCTCTAAATCTTTTGTGAGAAGAGTGGAAAATGTGTGATATGCTGATTTAAAAAAATGGGAAATATCTTGTAGGAAAAATAAGATTCTGATGGGGGAGTCAGTGACAGGTGATGCAGCAGAACACAGCAGAGAGACAACTGTGTTTCAGATCTAAAAAAAGACACACTGACAAACTCCCACCCTGCACCATGAGCTCATATTGGCAAGTTGTGACCTGTATTTCCCATCCAGGATCAATAAAACTCAGTTCCACCCGATCCCTGTCTGACCGTTGTTAAGGTATCGACCTGTTTAAAGGTCTATGCAAAGCTTCAGCGGCTGACAGCTCACATGGACCGAGAGGAACAGGGAAGTGGAGAGAGTTTCCCTAAATGGGCATCATGTGGGTGAAACTGAGAGCAGACACTTCTGAGTTTAAAAAAGGCACATTTGTCTTTACTACTGCTGTCATGCAGGCTTTATCACATAAGGATTGGGATTGCTGTTGCCTTTTTTGATTCACCAGCCTTATTTAGATGCCACTTTATATGGCAGCTACAAATAATGCAGTCATTTAGGAGGCTGTAGCGTGTTGTGCTGCTGATTTGAAGTGCATTACAGGTTTGATAATTTCATGTAGAGGCTATTTTCAAGTCAGTGAAAAAGTGTCTTCCTGTATAATGCAATAAAAATCAACAAATTACCATTCTCCTTAAAGTTCATACAATTCAATCAACACCTCCATAAAATTGGGGGGAAAAGAAACCTACAGCGTTATCTGATGTCCCTCACGACCAGCCACCACCATCGGACTGTGTCGTCCACACAACCACCGCCGTTCTCATTCATGCACGGCCTGCTCCGACCTCCACCTCAGCAGCAAGGAACATGTTGTCCTTCATAAAGCCTCTGTTTATTGTAGGACGGTTGTATTTGAGGTTTAACTATTGGTTAACTCACTGTAGGGTTTTTGTATTAGTCTTGAAACAAATATGAATCATTTAAGTATCTTAAAAATTTAAAAATAATTTCCTCGAACGAGGGATTTGTTTTTTCTGTTCATTGTTAATTAAAAAACGAAGTCTGTACTTTTTGACCAGCAATCTTAAGATATCACCCTAGTCTCTTATAAACCAGTGATTGCAGTTCAAAGGTTGATTTCAAAAACATAAAAACAATGTCTCATTCAAGACTGAGAACCTGCTCTGGAAGACTTACGATAACTGTTGATGCAAAGAAAACCGGACTGAATGTTGGTGACCTGATCTTCTGTTTTTTGACCCTTTTCTCTCCTTTCTACGCCATGTCATGTTTCTTGCAGGTCTACGGTCCTCCCTCCTCCTCTCTGGGTTCTTCATGCTGTTTGGAGCGATTCTGAGGTCCATTCCACTTACAGACCTGCGACTCAGACGATGGTAAGGCTCCTCTGTAAATATACTGATCAAAACAACTAAATGAACACTCGCTCGACACAGTATAGCACCAAGGCAGTTAACCCTCAGGGATATGAATGTGTCCATTTAGGAAGCACAAGTGAATGTGAATCAATTTCACCTGCTTTGGTGCTTAGGGTTAGGGTTAGGTACCTGCAGCCCAGTCAGGTTGCACAGGTATTCCAGCTCCTGAGGGCTCAACGTCCTCTTGTGGGACTTGTTCTGACAGCCCAGCACCATGCAGCTCGATTGGAATTTGCCAGAGAACACCAGAATTGGCAGATCCACCTTTGGCGCCCAGTTCTCTTCACAAATGAGAGCACAGTAAGCAGGCGTTAAAAAAGTCTGGAGACGCCGTGGTTTGTACTGTTATTGCTGCTTGTTCTCGTATTGTGTATTCAGCTGTATTGATCTCAGCCAAGGTCCTGTTCCCTTCTTCAAAGCTGTAACCTGTAACTGATAGGTCAACAGTCAGCAAGCATTTGGCTGCTTTTGACAGACAGTTCAATACCGTCTGGATTCTTTACATTCCTTTTTGTGTGTCCTTGCTGGCCGTTTCCCCCCCTTATCACACAGTTCTTTACTGGAAGACAGGCCATCACTGCAGACGTAAAAAACGTCCATTATTCTCAGTGTTTCATTCTCTGTCTTACTCATGAGCTCACCGTTCCTCTTTTAGAAAGAGCTAGAGCTCAAAGGAGGTCATTTCAATTATTATCTTCCTTTTGGAAATGTGATTTCATTGAATATTTCTCAATGCTAATCTCTCTAATGATTCCTAAAGGGCTCCACAATGAGGCAGTATATCATAAAATATCAATACATAGCGGGAATTGTATTTCCACAGAATGGGTCACGTATCACTCCCACTCAGAGGGTTTGAGGATTTAAAAAAATAATTTTGGCTTTCATAGAGCGGATAAATCAATTTCGTTCCTCATTCTCTTCCTCTCTCGGTGTTTCATGAGGCTTCAGTAGGAAAGCCATTAGTGGAGTGAACAGCCAATGTTAACAGTGATTTAGGCCTAATGTTGGGGAAATAATCAGCTCATTTTAAAGTATATTACAATCTTGATTCCACTGGGGTACAGCCTAACTTCAAAACATTGTATTTACAGTTTGTTGTGAAATATTGCATTGGAGACCTCCTGCTTCTGTGTGTGGTTGTGTTATTCTCTTCTCAGTCCATGTAAATGAGCTGAAGAGCTCTTTCCACAGCCTCAACACAAGAGCGCCTTTACATGCACATACCAAAGTTAATCAGATATCTGCATGAAGCTTTATTGTACTGTCTTGCAATGTATTCATTACTGCTTTATAGGGCTGGGAATCTTCTGGTGTCTCACAATTTGATCCGATTTTGATTCTTGGGGTCACGATTCGATTCAGAATGTATTTTCGATTCAAAACGATTCTGGATTCATGATTCAAAGTCTTATTTTTGAATTAATGCATTCTTCAGGATCTACTCCAGTCATCTGTGAGACTGAATTTGAGACTGCTGAATTTCTTGCTGCTCCATTTGGCATTATACGGAGTTAAAAAGCTAGTCTTAGCACTTAGCAGGGAGTGACTGATTAGCCAAAAAAAATTGAGTTTTGGAAGTTATGAATCTATTTAAAATCCCAGACAATAAGAATCTCGATTTTAACATAAATCGATTTCTTTCCCCGCCTATATTGCTGTATCGTGATAGTATTGTTATTGTGGGCCAGGTTTAAAGGTACAGTATGTAGAATTGCATGCTAATGTTTACATTAAAATATCTAACTTAAATTAAAAATGGACTAAACCCATGTTATATATATTTTTTAGTTGAGTACTTACATCACCTCAAATATTTCCAAAAGTTATCAAAGCCAGAGAAATCCGTAATTTTATAGTTGTAACGGTATGTGTCTTGCAGGCGGCCGCCATGATGAGCCGCCATGATGAGCCGCCACGATAGACACGAAATGTTGATCGTTGTCAAGGAAACACTGGATGTTACGTCATAGATCGCTGCATAAGCTAGCTCTAGCTGCTACTGAAAGCTGCCGTTCTGTTGCTGTATGTGCTGCTGTGATAAAAAACGTCATGTAAATTATACTTGGATACATCGTCAGTACACATATTGTCTTTCTCAGGTCGGTTTCGCCCGTTTGTATTGATTCGTTCGTTTTTTCCCATAACACACTGCAAGCCTTGACGTCATCTTTTATTATTGTTTTGATTGAGAGCCCCCTAGCGGCAGATTTTACATACTGTACGTTTAATGTATGTGTATCATTTTATTCTGAGTTCCTCAGCGATAAAAAACACTACATTAGTAGTGTTTAAGAGCACATGACATCCAATAACCTTTGACAGAACCTTTCTTTAAAAATCTCTTAAAAAAGCGGCGTTAGGCCTTAGCTTTCTCTTGACCCTCATTCATCAACATTTCAGTTGAGGCAACTTCTGCTCCGCTTGAAATGTGTTGGATGCTTTAAACCAAAACAGCAAATGAAAAAGCATGTGGCCATTAATATAACACTTCTGCAAACATCTACTGGAGGCAACAACTCTAAAGAGGAAACTGAGTCAAAAAGAAACAGGGCTGCAAAGACCAAGAGACCTCCCATCTCTGCTTGTTTTGGACACAAACAGGGCAGGACCGGCATTGACTTAATGAACTGTTACATTTTAACATCACACAACCAGAATCACAGCATCCTTTATGTCTCAAGTCTCTTACATCCAGCCATACAGCAGAACATATCATTTGTTTTGTGCAAAAAAAAAGGTATTGAGGCTTTTATCTACAAAAAAAAAGCAATAGGCTGTCTGCTGAACTCAAGCTAACAAGTGCACAAAGTTTAAGGTGCATATTCGGGGTCAGAGCTGTCTGCCTCTCCCCCATTGCATGATGGGATCAGCCTCTCACAGTCATGACCTTTCGCTCTTTAGATTCAGTATTCAAGTGGAAAACCAGACAGCATGGTGAAAGCCAAGACAACGTGAATCACTCTGCAAATGTTAGCACTGTCTCGGTTCAGCCTCATTTGCATATTAAATGTAATAGGTTACGGCTCTTGAAGCTTAATGGATGACACAGTGGATTAAAACAGTAAAGTGCAGGCTGATAGAACCATGCAGCTCCTCACATCACCAATAGATGTCACTCTTTGCTTTACAGTGGATGGAGATGAAACTACCACCACCATTCACATTGACACATAGCCATAAATCCATACACTAAAACATACTACCAGATAGTCTTTTGCTATTAAATTCATAATTTCCTACTGAAAATGAATGTTTGAAACTTGAGTGTGTGACATAACACTGGACAAACTAACAAGTATCTTTACAGAGGAAGCAGATTCAGATTCTTTATTGACCCACAAGGGGAACTTTGTTTTGCAGCAGGAGCACACTGGAGACGACATTTACAAGGACAACATCACTGTAAAATCCAAATTAAAAAAGTAAAAAAAAAAACACAATAAAAAACAATATAAAACATCCCAGTAATATCAGTCAAGAGCTCATACCAAAATGGGAATTTACACTAAGTTAGTAAAGTGCAATGTGGCGGTGTGCAAATGTGCAGTTAAAGTGAAAAAGTAGCAAGCTAAGGGCTAATGGTTATTTTTTATATTAAGTTCAACAGGGACAAATGAGACGTGGAGTCTTTTAGTTTTCCTCACAGGAGCTCTGAAACGATGACCTGAGGGAAGACGCTCAAACTCACTGTGAAGTGGGTGATTTGAGCAGACCACTATAGCCTATGAGCCTTAGCTGTCCTCAGGACCTGCTTGTTATAAATGGTCAGAAGCCCAGCCTGACACCTCCCTGATATTTGCTACGTTTTTTTACAAGCCTCTCGAGTCTGCAACAGAAAACTTCTATATTTTGAATGAGATTGAGTTCTAACAGCATTCAATACCTTGAACATTTAAAATAAAACTTGACTCTGTGGGTTGACCAACTCCCTTGGAACAAAAAACTTGATAATATTTCCACTTCTAGTCCTTCAATTATTCCAGATTTGATCTGTATCTTGTCGTAATTGAGCTTCACATACAGGGGGTTGGAGATAATACTTTGAGGCACAACACTTTGCCCTTTTTCCACCTAGCGTGTTCCAGGGCTTGTCTGGAGCTAGTGCCTATCCAACATCAGTAGCCTATGTTGTTTTTCGACATCCAAAGAACTGGCCCTGAGCCAGAAAAAACAGATGTAGAGCGATGTGATCCGGCATTTCGGTTGTTGTGCCGCAATTTGGCGCTAGTGTTGCTGGGAAAATGGAGACGCACACTGACCTATACAGTGACGTAATGACGTTGGCCCCTTGCCATCTCCAGCCTGTGGAAAAACAAACCGGTTCTCTGATGGTTCTATCATTGAACCGACTACGAACCGGCTCCAGCTCTAGCCTAGCATCAGCACCAGGTTCTAGTTGGTGGTCTCTCTTTATTACCCACCTTTGTACAGATGAGGACAAGATATGACTCATCATATTTTCTTGTTTTTACCTAGCAGCCCTTTCACAAAGTTGGCCATGCCTTGCTAGCAAGGTAGATCTGGGAGCATTTAGCTTTTCCGCACCCCCCATGTCAGAACTCCGGGTTCCAGTTTAGGAATCACTGACTTAGATGATGACTTAAAGCACACAGTGATGTCTTGCTGGCGACATTGTTCAAGGGCTGTTCAAGAGGTGCTGCATTTCAGTTTCCTGCCCAGGTTGAGAAGTTTCCTTGACGGCCCCCCTGCAGATCTGTGTTTGTTCCACAAACTGTTTCATGTTTGTTCGACGACTGGCTTTTATACTTTTTGCTATATTCTCTTGTGGAAGTAAACCGCCTCCTTTGAGTGTTGAAGCTCCTTTTTTAGGAAATCAAAGGCATCGCTGAACTTTAAAGCGGTGGAAACTCCTCTCCTTTTATCACCAGGAACTTTGTGCTGCTAGAACAGTCAAGTTTGAAAACAACAGTGAGGAAGGTTGTCATTTTTTTGGGGGGGATACCACATGTTTTAAAATGAAACAGTATCGTTTAAATAAGTCTCAGAGCCCCCCAAAACATGTCTGTGAAGTGTCTTGTTTTAAATCCACTCTGATCCTGTATTTGATCATACCTAAAAAACCCTCTACTTCAGCCCTGCTCAGAACAGGCTGTTTCTGTGTCTGTAGCTTTAAATGCAAACTAGCTGTGTCTGACCACGCCCCTCTCTGGAAGGGCTTGGGTGGCTCGGGCTTTCTCGCTCCATGCCCTATTGTTTACGATGAGAAGGCAGAGTCAGAGGGCAGAACACACACCTAGCTGTGGGAGAGTCACCCACCTGGGGGAGGGGTTGCTGCCCTTTGTGATGTCACAAAGGGAAAATCTCCAAACGGCCTGTTTGAGCACACATTTTCTGAAAAGTAGAGCAGGCAAAAGACCGGAGAGGATGG
Source organism: Tautogolabrus adspersus (assembly GCA_020745685.1). NCBI lineage: Eukaryota > Metazoa > Chordata > Actinopteri > Labriformes > Labridae > Tautogolabrus > Tautogolabrus adspersus. The sequence goes on along the minus strand of CM036548.1, from coordinate 5,577,018 downwards.
ACTTTTCTCATAACCATGGGTGTTTGTAGACAGACCAGGCCATATTAGGGTTAGAAAAACATGCTAAAGTTTATTTTGCATTATATGTGACTTTAAAAAAAGATCTATTTCATAAGACAGGTGCGTTGGAGAGGAATGGATCTATCAAAGATTGCAAGCAAACTCTTACACACTAACTGAGTTGCACAAATACAGTATAACAAATTACCAAATATACTGTGCCCAGGACTTCTATTTTTGTTGCTGTGGTACTGAAACAGTTATTGATATCGTTTGTTTTTTACCATAACCGTTTCAAAGTTTACTTTTTTGGTGTCATGACAACCCTGTAAGTGAGTGTTTGTTTTCCAAAGGTTCACACGAGGAGAGCTACAGCGGCTTTGCGTCAGTGGGTCACTGATTAGCCCTCGCTGTGATGAGGTCTGCTCTCAAATCAAAGACATCAAATTCATGCTCTACTTGCTCTCTTGTGTTTTCACGCCTTTCGCTCTTTTCTCTTCCTCCTTTCTCTGTCTCCCTCTTGCTTTCAAACAGAGACCGTCTGTGTGATTAGTAAGTGTCTATCAGCCAGATCTCAGACTCTCTTTTAGACACCGTCTGATTGGCCATCAGAACACATTGTGGGTCCCGCAGCGGGCTGTCTTATTGCCGTGGCGATTGCTGTGGTGTCATTTTCAAGACAGAATCGCCCCGGTCTTTTTGTGATGGCAGAATTGGGTCCTGTCAGCCCTGCAGGACCCGACACACTGGAAGGATTTCACCTCAGTGCCGGCTTCTTTTGTCTCAGTCTCCATCAGATTCAGTCTGACAGGTTTCATCGATACTGATTAACGTAATCATTGGGTTGAAAAAAAGCTGCTCCCTTTCCTTTGCTCTGCCTCTCCGGCCCCCGTGAGTCCCTGATCCTCATGTTAGTCTCCATCCGTCCTCATCACCTGTCACATTAAAGGCAATTTTCACGCTCACATCCATCCTGAGTGCATACAGACAGAACTCTGATAGTTTCAGAGTTGTGACCAAAACTTTGTATCACAAAGTTCCACAAGCTTTGAAGAACTGAAAGTTTGCTTCAATTTGGTCTTCTATCACACATGGTTATTTATTCAGATAAATTATACTGCCTGTTTTGTTGGCATGTTTTTGTTTCGTTCAATAAAAAAGCCGAATATGAAATGTGTTCATACTCAAAAACAAGATGGAGCTTTTACTGACAGCGATGACATTGATAAAGATACAGCCTAACGCAGAGGACCCACCACCAACTCCTTCATGAATAATCATGACTTCTGATATTTTTCAACCAATCAGATTTATTTAATGAAAAATTGTGCAGTTTGGACATCAGACGGTAGAGAACATGTGACAGAAGAAGGAAATGGAACCAAAACAAACATGTTTAAAAGAGGCTTCATAGACTTTTTTTGACACAATTTTCTTTTCCAGACACACAACAGAAAGCTGCTCTGCGACCCACCTTTTGGTCCCCACCCACCAGTTGACCACTGGCCTAACTTTACGTCACAGTCTCTCACGAATAATATCTGCAGGGATGCACACTCGGCTGTTGGATTGTAGCTTTCCCATTAGCTGTGAGACGGATCATAAAACCTACTTGCTGGAGTGTCACCAGTTTGCAACCATGCATTTGTAATCTGTTCAGTTTATGCATTAGGCTACTAACGTCTGTCCCACGAAGCTCTCACCAACATCATTTACTCTTGTCTGGCGTCTTGCTTGGTCACATTCTCTTTTCCTCTTCTTAGCTTCATCCGCCACAGCCCTCTTCCGTCTCTTAGCCTCAGCCATGGTATCAAACAGTACCGAGACGGTTGAAGGCTGCTGTGTGAACTTGTGCCGTAATGCTGTCACGCACTGTCATTTATAAAATGGAGGAATAAATAGCAAAATGCAAAATACAGCTATGTCATGAATCTGGATTAATTCCTGAATGACTGAAGTGACTCACTAGTTACAGAAATGACGGACAGGTTTCAATATGAATGAGGACATGTGTGCCTCGAGCTATATCTAAATATTGAATCCAAAATATGATGAAAATAGGATACTGGTTCGTTAACATTTCCATGTCCACCTGTGTAGAAGTGCATCGCTCTGCACTTGCTGGAAACTTTTGCACTTAATTGAGCGATAAAGACTGAGACAGATTTAAAGGAAGAAGGAGTGGGATGACTAAAACGTAAGAGGCACAGAGTATTTTAGGAGGTGCTGCTGTGTAGGCTGGTATGATAGCCAGTGTTAGATGTGGGAGGGAGATACAGAGTGAACAAGTTATTCTCGGATCAATCTGTCACTGACCGCTGCACTTTGTATTCTGCGCCGACATGTAAACTGTGAACCCCAGAGGCAACAGACAGCCAAGTTAAAAAGAGTTAGAGGGCAGAGAGAGTGTACCGCAGAGGGAAACGGAGTCGTATATGCTCGCTGTAAGTCTGAGGACGCAGCTTCTTTCTTTTTTTAAATGTAAGACTGGGTGTTGGGACCAAACAAGATGTGCTTTTAGTACAAAACATCTTATTCACTCATGATGTGATGATACAGTTTCTGACTTTTTAATTTTACATAGCCAATGTTTTTGTTGAAGAATATGTTGTGCAACTGAAAATTACTTTCATTGTTGATTTTTCTACTGATTATTCCAGGATTCAGTGATTAATCCTCAACTTTATGGAGTGTGAAATAAATAAAACAGGGAAAAAATTGTCATCTTTCTTTTAATTTTTTGTGTCTTTGTGGGGGGTGAGGTCCTTTTTGGCTTTATTTTACAGCACAGATATAGAGAGAGAGAGGAAGTATGGAGCGTCAGGATTCGGCGGTCTACCTGTGACGAGTGCAGGGAGGACTGGAGCCTCTGTTCATGGGACTCCTGCTCTAGCAACAGAGGCGCTCAAACAAGCGCTCCGTCATCTTTCTTTTGCTTGGTTGTCAAACCAACAGTCCAAAACAATTCTGCAGTTTCAATCAATAACAAAGAAAAGCAGATATTCATTCCATTTTTTTATTTATTTTGTTTTGCAAAACTAAAGAACTATTCCTAAACTTTTAAGAAACTTGAAAACGAAAATGTTCGACTTTTTTTTTGAAAAATGACTGAAACTATAAATAGATTTACAAAAAAGATACATTCACTGGCATTTAGTTTATTTCAGACCGCTTTTCTATTGAATTGTAGTATTAACTTAATCAGTACTGTCTGTAGGCGACTTGGGTTGGGAACTGGAGGGTCGCCGGACCATAATATGGATGTTGGTCTTGTATCTGGAGAGGATCTAGGTCAATTCCTTAGTACTGCTGAGGTGCCCTTGAGCATGGTACCCAAAACCCCAACCGCTCTGGTGCGCTCCCTGTGCAGCAGCCCCACTCTGACATCTCTCCACTAACGCATGTCCACAGGTCCTGTTTGTGCATGTGTGTGATTCGGGCCTACAAAGTTCTGGTATTGATGGTTTCATTATTAAAATAATGAGCACCAGAAGCATGACAGTTAGAGTTTCAACAAGTAGTAGGACAAATAGTCTAATAATAAATAGTTTAAACATAATAAAACTTAAACAAAGGTCTGGTATATTATTTCCTAATAGGCTCTGTCCTTGTCATAGGACTTTAAATCTTGATATATTATTTTTACGTTTATTTTGCTTCAAATTGGTGGTGTATGTCAGCCAAATTGTTTTTAATAGGAGCTCAGAAGTACTCAAGTTCACAGGATTAAACCAGCCTGCACTCACTTCTCACTTCTATCGAATAAGAATCAGCCGTCTGTCAGATTCTCGCTCTGAACACAAATATACTGAAACATCTTGAATAGGATGAACTCCGAATTAACCCTCCTGGTCCCCTCTCCTGTCCTTATCATTACACTCTCTCTCTCTCTCTCTCTCTCTCGGCCTTTTCCTCCGTCTGAACGTTGTCTTCACCGAGCTCAGAGACAATCAGCCGTGCAGGTCTCTGGTGGTTTCCTGTCAGACACTTCTGTAAGGTGGTGAGGGGGTTTTGTGGCATCTGGGGACATTTCAGAGTACAAGTGTCTCACACAGCTTAGTCTGAAGGTGCACGAGTAAAACGGTGCAGAAACTTGGACTCTCTATGAGGCAGGAATTTTGATTATTGCAGCTTATTCATCCATTAGCCTGACATTATTACATCTGATATATATAACACATGCACGATTAAATGATGTCCTAATGGGTACACTTTAAATTAGAGCCCGACTGAATAATCGGCCGGCCGATAACATCGGCGGATATTAGCATGTCAAGTGACTATGTGATTTGTTGTTTCCACAACCCAAAGATATTCAGATGCTAATCAAAGGAGAGTAAAGAAAACGGAAAATGTTAACATGAAAGCATGGAATAAGAGAATAGCACTTATCTTTCCCTAAAAATACTCAAACTGATTGATTGTATATATTGTAAAAACAGCTGCGATTGATTATGTATGTTACAAATTCATGATGATAAAATGTTGCAGCTTCTACAAGCCGATTGGTTTTTCATTTACATGAGTGTGTTTTAGGGACATTGTTAAATGGACTTGAGCTTGTATAGTTATCTTCTAGTCTTCTGACTACTCAAAGTGCTTTTACACTGGAGGTCCCACCTACACATTCACACCCTGATGGTAGAGGTTGCTATGTAGTGAGACCATCAGAAGTAACTAATCCCATTCATACACATTCATACGCTGCTGACGAAGCAGCTGGAGCAACTTGGTGTCCAAGAACACATCAAACATGTTGCTGCAAGAGCTGGGGATCGAACCCCCGACCTTCTGGTTGAGAGATGACCGACTGTGAAAAACATCCACAATTGCAGTACAGATCTTTACTGTCACACCACTCTCACAGTGTTTGTGGTTCTGTTCTTCATTTGTCATGTTTTTTTACCAAAGTCTTTAAGCTATCTCCTCCTCTCCTTTCTGTCCCAGGTTCATTCATGGAGGTCAGTTTATGAACGGTTTAGCGGGCCCTACCATAATGAGCGCCGGCCCCTTCCTCTCCACCACGTGGTTCGCCCCCGACCAGAGAGCCACTGCGACCGCCGTGGCCTCGCTCTTCGCTCACCTCGGAGGCGCTGCTTCCTTCGTGATCGGACCTCTAATTGTGCTGGCCCCCAATAAAACGGACTCAGGACCCATATTAGAGACAGCACTTCCAGACAGCACCATCCGATCCCGGATCCAGCTGATTATGTATACAGGTACGAACAGAAAGTGAGAACCTCCTGACGGGCATGCCGGATCGATAGCACATCATTTCAACATCATGTCAGCTCCACCAAGGGACACAAATTCAATCAGGCAGAGGGGCTTCAGGAGTTTAGTTTAAAAAACTAAATTATTATCTTCATAACCACCCTCTGAAAAATAGATTGAGACTGTTATGCTTAACTGATTCAGAAAATTAAAAGCAACACTGAAAAGAGAAACAAGCATGCTGGGATATATTCAGGCTACAGCTTTTGTTTTACCGAAAAACAAACAAGGCACCGTTTGTGATCCTGAAGTTTTGGAGGTCATTTGAGAGTAAAAAATGTCGTACTAGCAACAAGCTTACTGTACACATTTATGACCAATGTTTAAGTCACATAACTCCACCAGGAAGCTGCTGCTTGATTCATTTGCATTCATTATAGTGAAAGAAAGAGAATCGGGAATATTTGGAATAACAATACTGCAGAATGACTCCAAAGAGAATGAGCTGAGACCAGTTTTATGCCTAATAGCATCATTTAGTGAAGAGTGAAAATGCTATAAATCTATAGACTTGTCTAGCAGGCCATCGTGTGCAATCAAGGGATGCTTTCAGCCGACTTTAAAAATGTCTTAGTAACCTTTTTGAAATGTCAAATTGTTCTCGCTGTCTTATCTGAAAAATACAACCCTGTTTGTGTCTCTGTGCCTCTCCAGAGTTGGCTGCAATAGCCGTGCTTTATGCAGCGGTTGTGCTCTATTTCCCGTCGCGCCCACCGATACCTCCCAGTGTGGCCGCTGCAAGCCAGAGACTCAGCTACAGGAACAGCATGTGCAGACTTTTCAGGTAACACCAAACACACACACGCAGAGATTATGACACACACACCAACAAAGTCATCTGAAAGACCAGTTCCTGCATACACCTTTTGCAGAGACATAGATCTGTATGCCTGACTTGATGTGTCCTTGAATCGTCTCTATTGTAGACACGTCAAACTTTGGTAATGATTTTGAAATTAGTTTCAGGTGCTGTTATGTTTTACGACATCAGACTCTATGAGAGCAGTCAGGAGCATATTTCTGCAGATCAATCAGCGTACACTGTGTCTGCAGATCCATTAGGGCTTGTTTGGTTTTCTGTTTACTGATGCATCACAAGCTACTTGTCTTTGAAAGTTAGAGTGACACAGTCCTGTGTTGGAGAAGGATGTAGAATCGAAATGAAGGAGTCGGTCTGCCACTCACAATCTGCCTGGAGAGTTATCAAAGAAACTCCAGCTTTCCCTCTAGTTTAATTACTTAGCTGTAATATAGCAGTTGCTGTGAAAAAATCCCACCTCTGCATCCGTGCTATCAGGGTCAGTGAAATCTCCTGACACACCTGACCAGGTTGTTGGAGAGAAAGGCTGCCCCTCACTCAGAATTTTGTCAGCCATATTTAATTTGGCTACTGAACATGAAGCTCACTTTTCATCCCCTTGTTGACTCTTATATCAGCCATCTTGATTCCTTTTTCTTTTTTTTAGTTAATTTTTGGGCCGTTTTGCCTTTATTGGATAGGACGGGTAAAGTGAGACAGGGTACGTTTGGAAGAGAGAGTGTGGGAAGACATGCAGCAAAGGGGTGAAGCCGGATTCAAAACTACAGCTGCTGCAACAAGAGCTTTATCCTCTGTACATAGGGACGTACTTACAACCGCTAAACTAAACCAGCACCTGGTTCCTATGTTTCACCTTGAAGGCCCATCTTTATAAGCGTTTTCCATAAATGTCGGCAGACAGAAATTGTGCTTTCCATGCTGTTGACTTTCTTGCTATTTAAATACAAATGCAGGATATAAGTAAGTTAAGCCTTTTTCAGACATGCACTCCTGAAAATTTATAAAGATATCTGGATAGCTGGCCCCTGAAAATGTCCCGAGTTGCGTGTTCACACATGTCCCTCACAGCGGGAGACTTTCACTGTCGAACAGGTGGGGGGATGTCTCAGGTGCCTGGACGTGACATAAAAAGGACACTGCAGAAATGGGAGGGGGGGAGTCCTATACTAAAAATAAAAATTCAGTCTTTCCTCCTCATTAAGTGCGCAGTATGAGCACATTATGTACTGTGGGTCAGCTCCCAAACATTTACCAGTGATTGCTTCTTTTGCAGCCACAGTAAACATGATCAGAGGGTATCTGGGATTTTCTGTTATATTATCTGATAGATAACCAATGTAAAGAGACATGCATGTCAAAGGGATCTGCTGCATCATTAAATATGTCATATTTTCTATATTCTTTTTGGACAGATTCAGTAGTTGTTGTGATGATTTGCTTCATCAATTCAACCAAGTCTCCAACATGTACAATCTGTTGAAATGAGATAAGTTTCCATTTTAGGAGTTATGAAAAAACGAGTAAGTTTCTTCCAACAGCATTGACGCCAATAGTTTTTTAAATCTGTTTTGATCACTGTGTCTGTTGGTTTTGAAGAGGAGGAGAGCCCTGGAGTTAATTGGTCTCCTGGTAGAAATCCTTGTTAATAACACATTTTCAGACTTGTTTTTCTATTCCATCTCTCCTGCATAGATGCAGCTACAAAAAGTGTGAAGATGTTATACTGAAAGAATGTGAGCCACCTCAGGGTCTTCTTTACTGATGTTTTGAATCCTTTTCTTTTCTGGGGCAGCTGTGTTAGAAAGAGAAATGGCCTATTAAAGCAAGGTTCTGAATCTCAGAACTGGAAGGCTTGCATTGGTGTTTCGTCTTTTGTCTCCTTTGGCGGAGGACAAGAGAGCTGAACGGGAATGTAGAGATGATGATGGAATCACACTTCTTTATAGTGCTGCAATACTCTCATCACTACAACTCGTCAGACTTTCAACCAATGCAATATCTGTCCTCCAGGCACTGAGAGAGAGCAGTGCAGCTTTGTAGCGGTTTGCTGCTCCCTTTCGCCCGGCATGTGCAGGAATGTGGCCAGGGATCGCAGGGCTGGAGAAAGCTGGACAACATCAGTCAGGGATCTGGCCTGGCCTTGTTGGCTTCACCCAACCCCCCCCCCCCCCCCCCCCCCCCTGTAGAATGAAATAGCTTCACTGCAGTGCCATGCTTTCTACAGGACATCTGACCGGCACAGAGAGGCTTAGCTCCCTGTAAGAGCTCCCCTTAGTTACATGAAATGGACCAGGCTGGTAGTTTTGGACAGATGAACATGTCCACACACACACACACACACACATATAAACCAGCCAATTTAACTAGGCCATCCAGCTGAGAGGGTTCCTGTTCCACTTGTGATAGGCAGCCTTCCAGTAACCTGTTTGGGCAGCATGTTGTATCTCTGTCCAGCAGCACCAAGCCTCAGAATTCTCCTGCAATAAGACATGGCAGAAAAAGTGACTTTTAAATCCTTGAGACTATTTGTACCGAATGTGGAGATAGAAAGAACAGTATAAACACATATAGGAAAAAATATATACAACTTTCAAGAGCCACAAATAAACATTTCATGACCTAAAGTTGATCAAAAGGCTGGGTTTAGTGTGAAAGGGATTGTGTAGAATATGATGCGATTCTGCTGCTCTGTCAAGCCTTGTTTAGCTTCATGTTGCTTTAAAGCACATTGTTTGTTTGTTTAAAGGAAGAATGTGCAACTTTTTGATCCAGTAGATGTCGCCCTTGAGCACCAGCATGAAAACCAAAAAACAGCCGCTGCGGCGAGGACTATAGCCTCTGCACATGTGGCATGCAGAGGCGAACCACTAGGCTATCTGGCGCCTGAGTTCCCTACATTTTTACACCTTGTATATACTTTGTACGCTTCAAAGACTCGCCAACAGGCCTAGACAGGCTTGTAAAGTGAAGTTAGTAAACTGATTGGACGGTTTGGTCCCAGAATTGTAACCTAAACTTAGTGTACGAATGCATTATCGTATCGTATCGTCTCGTAGTGTAACTTAACGTATCATATCGTATCGTACATTGGCGTGAGTTACCCTGCCCTTGGTCAGCATACAGAGATGCTTTATTCGAACGATACATCTCCTGTAAGGCTTGTTACAGTAGAAGAGGTTTTCCTGCAGCAAGTGGTAGCTGACTCATCAATTTGTCTGATTTGTGTGTCTGATACCTATCCATTGATGGATCTTCTCATCCATTGAGCCTGTCAGGGGCTGAGCACTGGTTAATGATCCTCTGCTTGATGAGTGCTTCCAGCTGCTCACATCTGCCTCCACAGCAGCAGTCTAATTAGAAGCCTGGGCGTCTCTACACGTGGTGCAAAGCTATCATTGTATTGTGATCACAGTGTGAGGGAAATACTAAACAGCCCAAAGCCTGAGTATTGATGATCCCTCCCGCCCTCCAGCTGACTCACTTTAGCTCAGAAAGTTGTCATCTTGATGCATTGATCCCTAGCCCGGGTCTGCCAAGGACAAATGGCACTTAGCTGATGGCGCCGCCAGCTTTGAGACTTCTTTGGAGACATTTCATCACCAACAGGAAAGGAAAGGCAGAAAAAATTTAACCTCTTTCACCCGTTCGCTTGGGTCTGCCTGCTTACATTTGGTTATCTAAATAAGCTTCCGGCTGAGGGAGAAAGGTGCATGGATATTGATTTCCTGCTGTTGTGGCAAGGTTAATGAAAAGGGTGCTCAGGGGAAAAAAAGCTAAGAGGATGCTTCATCATTGGGCTTTTATGATTGTACCTCTATACTCCTACTTCCAAGGCCACGTTGCTTCATACTGCCTAGAACAAGATCAGTTATACAAGATGTAATGCTGCTTCTTTCTTGGAATGGGGTGTGGTCGTCATTTGTGGGAGGGAGCTCTTGACATGGAAAGCCAAATCACTTAACTGAAGATCTCAGTTGTACATTCTGGGTAATTATCCAGGCCATTTGACCTCCCAGAAGAGTAACAGTGTACACATAGACTTCTACTGTGGAGGCAGCTTTATGTGTGCAACACTGGAGTAAAAGACAAATGTGTCTATAGAGACTAAGTGTAGCGTATAAATCAGTACCTGAAAGATCTCTCATCATATGTTCCTTTTGAAACGTTGAATACATTGCCAGAGCAAAGCTGGGAGGTGTTTTTTTCAGGGAGTTTCATGAAGTTTTTAAAAGAAAATGTTGGTTATGATCAGTGATGTAAATTCCTCATTATTCATCGATTAATCACCGTTAGGAATTAAACCGATTAGAAATGTATTAACCAACAATCTGTTTTGTTTACAATTTTTACGGGCGGTCACATCTTCTCACTGGTTCTCTGTGGAGTCAAGGCATTGTGTGAATAAAAGTAGTTTATTGTTTGATGCAGCAGACACGGAAGAGGAAAGGGTGTGCATGTTTTTACAACAACACATCAGTACTTTCTCTGTACATGTTTTGCCATTTAGGTCTGGTTCCCTGCAAAGTTTGCAACTCAAAGACAAACCTAAAGTGTTTATCTGTCTTTGTGTTTAGCACTTTGAGGCTTAGCAGGATGTGCAGGAGGCCCAACGTGTTATCTAGACGCCCCTGCACGATGCCTCTCAGGATGCTGTCTGCATTAAAACAAACAAGAAGGTGGGAGAATAAATGCAGGAGTTAAACGTCGCACATAAACAAAAACAATCTTTGAATCCGCTGCCGGCTCTGCCAGCATCGCCTCATTTGTCGGACGCCCAGCAATTCTAATCATACAGCTAGGGTCGAGGAGGTGGCACTGATTTAAATCTGCATGCCACCTCATTGGGTGAAGATGATTAGTGTGGGTGTTCCGAGTGATTGTAATTGGGTTGCATGTGATTGGAGGAGTGCCATGTAGCCTAAAGAGGTTAGCTCTGTGTGTATGCTGGATGTGCGTACACAAAGAGGCATATGGAAGTGTCTATTTTTTCTTCCCTGTTGTTCTCAGCACACAGCGAGCTGATGGGATGTTAGCAGACAGCTCGGATCAGACCCTGCAGCACAATATCTGTAGCCTAAAGCCATTTATCACAGCTGAGAGACGCTGCTTGTTTTCACCTCTTATTTGTAAAGGTTGATTTCAGTTGATAACTTGATAAGCAGCCATCAGTTGGCTTGGCGAGAGCTGGAACAACACGCACAATTTACTCTCGTTAATGCGCAGAAAGTACGCCAGCTACAGTTTTCATAATCAATAATCATTTTTCAAGGAACAATGCAAAGCTTGTTTTAGTTTAAGCTTTTCAAATGTGAGCACATGCTGTCTGACACGGTTTAATATTATTGTAAAATGAAAAATCTATGAATTACACAAACAAAAACCAACAATTTCACCTCAGGGTCTTTAAATTAGAGCGTGCATTGTTCACTCTTTTCTAATGATTTGCAGTCTTAATGTCAAATCAATGAGTGTTATTATGATTCATAAAAAACAATGATAGAAAGAAATCAAAGGGAGCACAGCAACAGACTTGTTTTTTATTAAAATCTTCACGCACGCACGCACGCACACACACACACACACACACACACACACACACACCTTTTTTAGAATTCAAACCAATAACTTTTGTTCCAACAGGCCTTTAAACTGAAATACTGCATTTAAACTGAGACCGCGAGATTGAATGTTTTTGGATTCAGTGGGCTACCCACCTGTTTCAGTCTAGATGAAGAGTTTGTTTGTTTTTATTTAGATCTCTGTTAGCTTTTGCATAGCAGCAGCTACTCTCAGTTCTGTTCAGTTCAGACCTTTATTGTCCCTGAAAGGGGAATTTAATTTACTGCAGTGGACAAAAACACAACAAATAAAAGGACATAGGAGAGTGCAACACAACCAGATGAAAAACAACCAAGGAAATAAAAAACGTATCTGTACGTTAATATAAAAAGTGCTATGGTGCTGCTGGAAAGTGCAGCCACTGTTTAAAGAAGATTAAGAGCATTCATTGCACTTGGAACATACAAACATTTAAGCTTTTGGTCTTAGCCCTGGGCACTGGGCAGCCTGAACCTCCGACCAGAGTGGAGAAGAACAAATTCCTCCCAGATCGACTTTGCTTTCCTCACAATTTGTCTGTTCCAGATCCTCTTCCTGGGGTCAACATGATTTCCAAAGTGACGACACAACAATACACATGACATTACAGCACATCCGAGAACAACACAGCAACGTAATGAAAACACCAGATACACACCACAGTAGACCATACAATCACTATATAGTAACTTTATTATAATATTCACCAATACACATACACACACAACCAACACACTCCTCACCAGTGAGGACTGGAGTGTGTTAGTTTGGTGTATACGTATGTATGTGAAGAGGGAACCAACATAAAAGAACATATGAAACGTATTTATTGCATGGAGCTTCTAATTATGAACAACACCAGAACATTAACAGAAAACATTTTGCACCGAGTGCACTTTTAAATCCAATAAATAATTATGACTAAAAGAGGACTAATCAGAGCTTTAGAAAATACAATCCAACTTTTAAAAAAAAAACACTTTTTTTATTTCAACCTTTTCTTTTACAGAGACTTTCCTCTGAGATGAAAAATGTCTTTAACAAAAGAGGCCTGGAAAAATCTCAACAATGTACAAATACCATGCTGGCCTTTCACAAAAGAGACCTGGATGCAGGATATCTGTCTGCACCTGTCCAAGTACATTCAATCATTTAGATCATCACCCCTACCTCTTGTGCCATCCTAACACTTGTTTCAGGTGTGGTTTTGTTTCCTTTCACTTCTCAAAACTATCAATGATGTGCAGATTTAACCTCAACAAGCCTTTTAGACACTTTCACTATGCCTGATCCTGACAGAGGAAGTGGTACCAGACAGTTGCCTTATTAGTTGCAGTTAAGCCAGTACTAGTTTTCAGCCCTCACGTCATAAGAAATAAGGTGTTTTTTATTTCTCATGGTCCAAGCTAAAGCTTTGGACTGTCACGTTCAGGGTGCATGTTGCCCTCGGGGGTTTCGTCTCAGTGTTATTCTGGCAGCTTGGTACAGTGTGCTCAGGTAGCTGCTTATCTCTGTCTATACGCTCTGCACAAGCAATAGCCTACATCTTCTGCTGTCAGAGCTGTTTGTACGTGCATATGTGTGCATGCAAGTGTGTGTACAAAGTGACATCTAGACAGTGGCCTGGTAACCTAGACCTGGACCTGATGCCCCATCATTGTTTTATCTCAGCCCAGTTTTAACTTGAAGAGGAACAGCTTCAGCTCACTGTGTTTTTAAAAGCCCGGCCTGCTCTTAGGTTAAAAAGTCCTCAGTGCTGTGAATGTTTAGTTTTTTAACCAGAAGACAGCGATATGATCTGCTTAGGAACAGATCTTTATAGGAACATAGGATCACAGAACTTAAAGTCTAGCCTATTATTTAGCACATCTTGACATATTTTCCTCAGTATTCTTGTCAATAAACACCTGGACGAATAAATAATCTATTCTATATTTTGGGAAGAATAGGTACTGAAATTAAATTGTACTGAATTAGCTTCTAACTTTTTTTGCTTTCTGCTATCTTGAATCTCGGGTGTTTTTCTGTCCCCTTTTAGAAACTACCGGTTCCTGATGTTAGCGCTGGCCTATGCGGTCCCAATGGGAGTGATGTCTGGCTGGGCGGGAGTCCTCGACATGTTGCTCACACCAGCTAAAGTCAACCAGGTAGGGGAGTTACAAATCCCTTTAATGTCTAAAATGTTTTAGATTTGAAAAAGGAAGCACTTTAGTCAACCAAGGTCTCGAGCAACACTGAGTTTGGTAATGTTGTGCAGACAGCTTTGTCTGTGCACATTTGTTGAAAAATGATTCTCTAGAGCAGCTTTTCTCAAACATTTTTCAATTATGCCAAGAACTTCCTGTCCTACGCCAAATATTTATGGTATTGAAAGAAAATTATTTGAGAGTTTCAGTAGTGCAGGGCACCGGTTCAGATCAGTTAGAGCAGGAGCCTCATGTACGGAGTGTACAGTTTTCATCTCACAGAGCCTGACGCTCTATGGTGCATGTCTCCCCCCCATCTCTCCCACTCTCTTTCCCCACATTCCCTGTCTATCTCCTGCTGTCCTGTCCAGATAAATGCAAAAGCCCCAAAAAATTGTCTTAAACAATCTTTTCACGAGGTATGCTGGCCTCATGCAACTGTTGGCTCATGCCCTATTGTTTACCGTAAGAAGGCAGACTCAGAGGGCAGAATAAACACCTAGCTGTGGGAGTGTCACCCACCTGGGGGAGGGGTTACTGCCCTTTGCGATGTCATGAAGTGAAAATCTCCAAACGGCCTGTCTGAGCACACATTTTCTGAAAAGTGGAGCAGGCAAAAGACGGAGAGGATGGACTTTTCTCATCATTGGGGGGTTTATAGACAGAGTAGGGACACATATTAATGTTAGAAAAACATGGTGAAGTGTATTTGCATCAAATGTGACCTTTAAATTACTTTTTCAGTGTAGGCAATGGTAGCATGGCATGTCGTAGTCTGGACTATCACAGTGACCGGCATATTGTGATGTTTTCTTTTTAATGTAGTGTTTAAATTTGAATGGATGTATGTCCACTTTGTGCTCCTGTAGATATAAAGTGTGAGATGTATTTTATAAAACTTCCATTACAATTTTATGTTTTTATTACTGTTTGGTATGAACAATGCATGACTGATGACCTTTATATAAACATTTAAAAATCTTAAGTACCCCCTGCAGTCCTCCACATCTAGGGGCACTGGAACCGCAAAATGAAGAGACGCTCCTTTAGAGGACTGATTCAGACAACATTTTATCAAAACAGACAGAATTGTTGGTCAGCACCACTATGTTGACCAGCTTTCTTTTTTTTTGGGCGGGGGGAATCCCTTGACAAGGTCAGCGCTGATTCTGCCAAACACTCCAGTCATTCACTCCTATTCCTTCGGTTACCTTTGAGTAGGATAGATTGCAACCAAAAGTGAACAGAAGCTCATCTTGTATTCCTGCTAGAGAAGCTCGTCAGTCCATTTTCCAGGTTTGATTTTTTTTCTTCCATTTTCAAAAGCTCCACTGAGCCAGTGATTTGCAAAGCTTTTGACGACTGCAGCCCACTCTGATGAACAATGGGATGAATAGCTGGTGAGGTTTCTTTTTCTGTTTGCACCTTGAAATAGAAAGTCTCTTATACCTGTAGACGCTGATTGTCTAGGTGATCGTCTTAAAGTCAATGCATTTCAAAGCAGGCCTGAGATACTGGATGTGTTCAAGAATAATTAACCCCAAGTCTCTTGTAATAACATTAGAAGCGTGTTCAGTAAAAAATTCTTCCAGACAGCTGAACTTTTTTGCAAGGGTTTAATAAATTGCTCCTACCTTCTGGTAGAGTTCAACAGCACCTTCCCTCGTCTTAAAAAAAAAACAATCTAGTCATATTGCAAAAAATATAGAAGACAAAAATGATGAGTCATCTGTGCAACAATTTTCTCCCTTTTTCTCTTTTCCACTCATTGAACCTACTCAGAGCTCCTGAATATCATATGCGGAGAAACGAATCAATCGCAATTCAAGATTTGAAAGCCTCATATTCAGCCTGACCCAGACAAAAGGGGAAGAAAAGTTGAGCTGAGATGGGGAGTGTGGGAGGAGCTCTGTTTGGTTTGCATCCTCCTGATCTCAAAGCAGCAGCATGCCGAAAGACAAAGGGAGTACAGAGCGCCCTGGTCGCCTTCCCATCATCACTACGTAAACTTGGCAGTGGGTCGCGGTTCTCTAGAGAGAAGTGCATACATACGGCTTTACGGCACTAGTTCACACACCAGCCTTCAGTTAAAAAGAAGCCAGTGAGCACAGTTGGATGCAATGGCTGAGGCTAAGAGATGGAGGAGGATGGATGAAGCTAAGAAGAGAAAAGGTCAAGGTAAACTCTATTGTCCCAATTTGCTTTACAGCCAGCAGTGGATCTGAAATACACACAATTAACAATAAATTACACACACCAAGGGGGGGGGGGTTTACATCATGCTGTTGAGGAGACCAATTGTACCAGGGCCAAATTAATTTTTTAACCTTAGTCCTGCACCTAGGCAAAGTATATCTGCGACCAGATGGCAGCAGCTTGTACTTTGTGTAAAGGCGGTGAGTGCAGTCCCCAAGGATAGCTATAAGCCAGCTGACAACAAATATAGCAAACATTTTCCTGCAGATGGATATGATTGGACAGGGTTGTGAGATCAGGTCAGAACAGACATTTACCTGCTACTACAACCTGCTGTGTCCTCTCTATTGCAGACGTCAAATACTGTTTTTTAAAGTTTAAACTTCTTTCATCCTCTGCTTCATGCAGTCATTTGTCTGTCTCCAGATCTAGCTCCGTCACTTCTCTATTCTCTGTTGATCTTTGTCAGAATCTTTCTTCCAGCTGTCTTTCCAGGGTTCCTCCCCGACAAATATAGATGCTTCTGTCATGTGCTTTCTCAGCTAGCCGGGCAGTCTGATTGAGAGATTACTAAAGGTGCTGTGAGACAGAAGGAGCAGTCACCATCGGATGAGACAAATGTTTCTGCCTACTTTCTAAAACTTGGAAAACAAACTTGAGTCTATTCCGCAGAAGAGGTTCTTCATGAAACCACCTCAATAGAACGCTTATAGCTGATGAGATGAACTGTTGAAGGACAAAGCACAGGACTTTGGTTACAGCTGAAATGCTCTGTAAGACGGCAGGATTGATTAAATAAATGAAAGACAGAGAGGTGGAGACATGCAGGCATCAAACAGTGCAGAGGGAGGCGTTGTGGTGATCTGAGTGAGCTTGTAATGATAGCAGGGTTGTTGCTACTAAAACTTCATATACTTTTGGACATGTACGCACTGGGATTTATAACTACTCTAATGTTTATGGCTTCATAAATGCAAGGGCTGTAATAAAGTAGATTGAATTTCAGCAACAGTAAAACATAACCTGTAAACATTCTGTGAGTAATCTGACACGTAAATGATCCTCTTTAGAGGATGTTTGGGAGTTTCTGCCCTGGACGCTTCAGTTCATTTATTAACAGGGAGAGTGAAGCAACCATTGGAAGTCCTGTGGCTCAAGGCCTTTCCATCACAGACACCTGAAAAATGGGCAGCTTTTCTTAGAGGGAAGTCCATCTTAGTGATTGCATCGCCACCTTTTTTTTTCAATTTCATGCCTGAGATTGTGCATCATTCTCCAATGCAGTCCGACAGTTTTTTCTGCAGCCACAATATTTTGCCAGAATACCCTCCATTGGGATTGTGATCAGGTAGAAAGTAGGAGTCGGGATGAATCCAGGACAAGAGATATTCACACACAAAGGGATCATGAAAGTATAACTGGTCAGACTATTGCTAAAATGTCTAGTTTTTGGTTTGGAAATGACTGGGTGGTGTATGACCAAGGAAAGGTTCTGCACTCCTGGATCTTGATTGCCTGCTGAGTCAGCTATTCTGGAGGAAAGAAGAAGGTAGACCTGCCATTAGACGGACTGAATAAGGGGCTTCGCTTCACCATAATGAGTATGACGAAACAGGTGCCTTAGTGCTCTAATAAGTCGGAAGTAATTGTTCCCTAAATGGAGAGCGGCCATTTAGAAGTCACAGGACTAGAAATATGATCCAAGCTGAAGAAAAGGTCTAAAATTAATTAAAGTGGGCGATTGAGTGAGAAAATAAGGGGAAACAAAAACTGCCATGTCAAGAGCTTTCAACTAAGACTTCTCCTCACCTAGTGTAAGCCATGTAAGGCTTTTTGACACTATTTCAGTATGGAAGACATGATAAAGCTTCAAACCTATGTCCTCCAGCTACTTAGTCCTGCAGTTAATTAACCATCCACCTACATTTGATGTATTATAATTTGGGTGTCAGCATTGGCTTGGCTGATTGTGAGTTTAGCTTCCTGCGTTGGTGTGCATACTTGTGTTGCATTAACAACCAATAGAAACCATTGCACTGGTGTCGTGCAGCCTACATTGATGCTAAGCTGCTGTTATAGCTGCCACGGGGTTAGTGGGTGTTTTTATAATGTTTGCCTATCAAATGTTTTTGATCCTCGTCATTCACTGTGCAGCCTCAAGCTATAAAAACAAGAGAACGGTGCCTTTCAAATGAGATTTTAGTGTTTTTACAGAAGGCTGAGCTCCCGAAGGAGTGTAATTTAGCTCACATTTAATGACATTTTGACATTCATCACTTTCCAAGCCAGAATACATTTTACATTTAATAACTTTGATAGTCCACTTTTCTTCATTACAGACTTTCCTGACAGGTCGCTGCAGAGTATGATTAAGCAAAAAGCATCAGTTCCTACTTTAGATTCTGCTCCCTTGCTGTCTCATCCTCCATCTGGTTGGATTTGGTTGAATGTGAGTTATTGCCTCGGGGAGATTGATGGGAACCAAACACCTTCACTGGCACTCGGAGACATTCTTGCCCGGGTGCCACACACTGATTGGTTTTGTGAATGTGTGTGCACATGTGCTACACTTTACCTCATATTGATTTTGTTGGAGTTCCTCTGCCTTAATGTCCTCTCCCCTGACTTTAAGGCCAAGTGGATGTGTTGGCCTTCATCCGCGTGAATAAGAAAGGACAACAGTCGAACACACAGCTGTTCTTATAGGAATGCCACCTGACAATTACCAGACACATTGATTGACAGGCAGGCTTCAGACACTGTGTGCTTGCTCTTCGTCTGTCCTCACTGTCACAGACTACATGTGGAACTCTGAATAACATTAACATCTCTTCTCTTTTCTTCACACCTCCCTTCTTCCCCCACTGTCCTCTGTTCTTGGCTGACACACAGGTGGACGCAGGTTGGATTGGATTCTGGTCGAGTGTTGGTGGATGTGTGTTTGGAGTAGCAATGGCCAGGTAAGTTTTTCTTTACTTAGCTATGCAACTATAACATTGACCATTTTCACACTGCAGCTATTTTCCTCTGACGACATTCTGAGGGTTGGAAATTAGATGTTACAACTTCGAACAGCTGTGTTGGAGGTTGTAAGTCGTATAAAGTGGGGTATCTGTCAGATCATTACAGTACTTGAAGAGACTTAAAACAGTGAAATTCCTGGAAGAAACAGTGTTCATATTTTAAGAAAAAACGTTGCCTTATATTTTGAATTTTTAACATTTTTATTTCCATTTAAAGTAAGTGGCACTGCAAATATGCCGTGTGTCAGTCAGTCAAGCAGCGGTGTAAATGATGACATGGTGAAGCCTGGTGTGTTGTGAAGCAAAACAGAACAAAGACTAAAATGTGTAGGTGATGGCTGGGGTGAGTCCAGGTGGAATCAGAGAGCAACACTGGGGTCAGGCTTTCATGCCCGGAGAGCACCGAGCCCAGCTGCTCTGAATCTGACTGGTTGATTCCTCAATGAGCGAGGGAAACACAGATCATGTTAGCAAAGCCTGTCTAGGGAAGTTAAGGCAGTGACCATCACAAAGAACGACCTCACACTCTGTTTGATATCCTCGCCTGTGCCTCTGCTACCTGACAAACGAGTTTAAAAACTTGAACCTTTGAATTGCCATCACAGGCATTTTGTGCTTCATAAGTCGTTTTCACATATGCACTCCTGAAAATTTCTAGACAATTTCAGGAGGACTGCTCCTGAAATCGCGTCATGTGTTTTTTTTTTTCATTTTCTTACCTCAGGAGACCCCTACGCCCCCCCCCCCCCCCCCCCCCCCCCCTCCTGTCTGACAGGGATAGTCTCCTGCTGTGAGGAGCATGTGTGAACAGCCAGGTCAGGAGAATATATATTAACAGTCCTCCTTTAAATCATCTAGATATTATCAGGAGTGCAAATGTGAAAACGGCTCTAGATTCCATCAGGATTCCTGTGCGGTTTATAACAATATTAATAACTTATCAATCTTACATAAAGAACAGTTAATGGTTGCATTAAAGTTAAAGATGGGTGTCTCTCCCTCCTTCTCTACTAATTTAATCTACTTTCTTAATATATGATCTGAATCCAGCCAAACAGTGAGAGAGTGAGGGCAATAGATGCTAATGCAACAGCCACTTCCCCTCCGTTGATGGATAGGGAGACACATCGCGAAGACAAAGTGTGGAGTCTGCAAAAAGCAGGGGATTCATTCCTGCTCTGATGGAAATATATGTTTATTGCAGGCTGAGGCCCAATCAGCACTTCCAGGCGGACCTAGTGTTTTCTTAAAGCTGTAATCAGGGAAATGAGCCCATAACTCCCACTGTTAATCAATGAAGCTGCTTGCAGCAGATGAAAGTGTATGTAAACAGAGCCGTTGAATTATTGGTGTTGATTACGTGCACTCTGAGTCACTGGAGGGATTGATTCGGCTCTCTTTGGTGCAACAGTTGATAGTTAAATGGAATTCAGCTTAAACAATTGGCCCGCACGTCGTTAGCTCTCTGTGAAAGTGTGCTTAACATGGCAGAGGTATGAACTTGTGTTGAATGAACATATGAACTTTAAATTCATAAATAAACAATCAAAACATAAAAGCACACAAAAGGGAAGAAATGTGCAGCAGTTCAAAACAAACAAACATATCGATCAAATGTAAGTGATCACATCAGGCTCAGTTGGCTGTCTACTCTCTACTTACTCCTTCACAAAATACGCCATTTTTATTAGTAACAGCTCGTTTAAAGGTACAGTATGTAAGATTGCATGCTAATGTTTACATTAAAATATATAACTTAAATTAAAAATGGACTAAACCCATGTTAAATATATTTTTTAGTTGAGTACTTACATCACCTCAAATATTTCCAAAAGTTATCAAAGCCAGAGAAATCTGTAATTTTATAATTGTAACGGTACGTGTCTTGTAGGCGGCCGCCATGATGAGCCGCCACGATAGACAGGAAATGTTGATCGTCAAGGAAACACCGGATGTTACGTCAAAGACCGCTGCATAAGCTAGCGCTAGCTGCTACTGAAAGCTGCCGTTCTGTCGCTGTATGTGCTGCTGTGATATTAAACGTCATGTAAATTATACTTGGATACATCGTCAGTACACATACTGTCTTTCTCAGGTCAGTTTCGCCTGTTCGTATTGATTCAACACGGAGTTCGTTCGTTTTCTCCCATAATACCCCGCGAGACTGACATACTATACGTTTAATTCTCAGTCATTTCATAAATATATGCTCTTCAGAATTATTGCACTTTGTAGGGGCTCTCCTTTTTGAGGGAATGAAAAGCCCAAAATGCAGAAATAAGTTAAAGCCGCCTCAGATTGGACACGGTCAAAGTAAAAGTTGTTACAAAATAACTCTAAACATTAAAATGTCATCATTATTTTACAGAATCCAAAAGTCATTTTCTCAACGTTATGCAAACATCTATATATTGCTTATCTACATAAAGCCGTGTGCTAAAGTAAAGCTAGGTTAGAACCTGATTGAAGTATTCACCTGTTATTATCTGTGGCTGCTGCAGCCGCTCGGTCATTCACAGCAGGGAGCAGACGTTCTCGTTAATTATCATCAGTCGCAGGGCGGACGGCTTTTTTTCCTCCCGTCATCTCTTTGATTGGTGACGCATTCAGGAGATACAACCTAGATGTAATATAACGAGGTCCTTTGATTAGTGAATGTTTCCAAACGTTTCTTTATTTCTCTTTCTTTCCCCTTAAAATAAAATGATGCCTCTGTCTGCATTTTCTCTCTTCACCAACTTGCTGCAATATGGCATCATTAGATTCGCTCCCAGAAAGGCTGGTGGTAATGAACTGAGCAGAGAGCAATTTTTTGTCCCTTGTCTCACCTACTGGCAGTCCAGAGGATGTTAATGTCCTTCTCCCTCCAGCTAGCACCACACAGTGCCAATGCTGAGCACAGTTTGCCACAGGCTTCAGAAAATGGCCCTCCTGTAAAAGCTCTTTGAGCTGCAGGTGTTGCAGTTTCATGCTGAATACATTTCTTGAGGGACTGGCACTTGCCCTCTGCCAAAAAACACTGGCTGCTTGCAAACAGTTCATTGACTTGCTGCTGGATAGTTGAATGGCAGGAAGCCCGATGCTGCAGGTTTAATTAGTGGTGGATGCTTCAAGGTGTGGCACCCGTCAAGGAAGAATTTGGACAAACAATCTGGCCGGCTGCTGTTTTGATTTTGTGGCCCGGACAGAAGCTGATTGAATGAGAGTGATAGGCTGTAGGTTTGTTTTTTACAGATTGAAAGAATGGAGAGAATTACTAACAGGCATCCCTTGTTTTCTTCCCATCAAAAGCCCCAGGAAAAGAGAGGAGTAGAGAGGGGCTATGGTGGGAAAAAAAGAACCAGGTTATTCTCCTGCACATAACAAAGGTCTGAGTGTGACAACACTTCAGGTAAATGAAATGAGATCGAGCAATCACAAATGAGAATCAGCCAGGTCCTAATTTGTTTCCCCTGCAGACATGGACAATCTGGGATTGCATGCTGATGATCATATTATACTGTCAACATCTATTAAGTTATCTACTGCATGTCCCACACTACAGATGTAGACAGGCCACAGTGATACTGTCGCACTGATGATGACATTTGATCACTCCCTGCTGCGGGAGAGAGAATCTGATTCTTCATGATTTCAATGATTTTATCTTTATGGCCATAAATCCTGTTAGAGCGCTGTACAAATATGCGTTTAATTCTGACGTTACCTCATAATGACAGAACCCTCTTAACACACATTACATAACTAGAGCCATTAAAACATGTACAGTATATTGTTTCCTTGGTTGATATTATTTAGCGTTTTCTTATTGTAAACAAATCCTCTTAAAAGACAAAAATGTTTTAAACTATCTTGCCTGTCTATCTTGTTTTTGACATGCCTCTTGTGTTTCTTATTACAACATTAAACTTTCAAAAGAAGTGACGTAGAGTTGCGTTTTGAAAACATGAATTCATTTCTTTTTCACAGCTAAGCTCTACAGTCGTAAACATGTAATCAAAACTGTAAATCGTGCATTTTGGGGGGGAGCAATTTCAGCTTCTGATGAGTACCTATTTATTACATTTAATAGAATTTGCAGGAGAAGGAATGGTGTATGATGAAAAATTAAAAAATAAATAGAACAAAGGCAAAAGTTCACAATTATTTTGACTATATCGTCAAGCGCCAGAGTGGGATTTTGTAATGTTTTTGACAACAGTGGCGTTCTGTTGCTCCCAGGTTTATGTGTTGACTCTCTCATCCCCTCCGTCTCTACACTGCCCCTGCTGGTCATGTGTATAATGCATCACGGGTCTGCGTCACATTAATTTTTGAGGACACGCAGAGGCAACGCAGCAAATAGATGCAGGAGACGCGTGACAACCGTCATGCATTCGAGTAGTAAACGGCAAGAATGTCTCTACCTATACCCCTGAAGGAGCAATATGTAGCTCTGACACGTAGCATTTAAAATTGGTACTGCTGTTCAAATTCAAAACATTGATGCGAGCTGTCTCTCCCTGTCCCCTCCTCCCTAGAGTAGATGTGCACACAGGTTGCCATGTTGCAGACACTGAAGTTTGAGTGTTTAGCCAGCTCTGCATCGGTCTTGAAACCGTTCTGCGTTCTGTCGAGCCTTTTGAGGTCGGGTAGAATCAATTCTCTGAACCAGTTTGCTCTTCCGCTTCCATCCCTGCAACACCTGTTGTTCTGCCGTTTACCTGGCAAACCGAGGGGCGTCCCAAAAAGGCCGTGTGGGGGTGCCTTAAAACCGCCTACCTTCTCTGGTCAAAACAAAAACAGACCATTCTGGACCGTAATGGAAACTTAGAAGGAGGACATACTGGCTGCTGCATTGTTGTCAGAGGAACCAGCACTTCAACATAGCATGTGTCCTTAATGTCTGATCATATAGTAAGGTCACTTTATGGTTTAATTCATAGATGTCTTACATATTGCTCCTTTACATAAAATGTAACTCATTAGGATAGAACATATTGCTTTGGTCAGCCATTAGCAAACTAAAACTCTGCTCATTTATATCAATTCAATTCAGTCACACCTGACTTATCATGCCCATCGGAGACCAAGCCCTTTATCAAGTGGACTCAGGGACCATCAGAGTTATTATAGGAAATAAGCCACTTATCATGATTCTGCCCAGAGGATCAGATTGGATTGGATTCAGGGAAGTAGCCTGTGATCCTCTCTGCAAAGAGATGAGGGTCTGGCTGGATGGAGGCGAAGGATTTTGTCCCTCTCTGGCATCAGGGGTGGTATTGGAGTCGTGGATGCAGGCCAGTCATTGGCAGATGGATGATGCAGATTTGAAGGGTGCAGATGTGGCGAGGGAAACCAGGGATCCCTTTTGTAGTAGCAAACATTTACCCTCTGAGTGGGCTGTGTTTTCCAGTCCAACTATCTCGTACTTTTTAACAGAAATATGAAGCTTTAGATCTCTTTAGCAGAAAATACTCTTTTCCCATGCTGCTTTTACCCTGCTCTGATTCATCTACTGTAGCAGCGACTAAAAAAAGTCCTGTGAACATGGAACTAATATGTCGGGGCTGTGAATGACAGCGTATGAAATCCCAGGAGACACTGATGTCGTCTAAAAAATGCCACTGGAACGTTCTGAGTGGTGTTGTTCTCATTATCCGTCCAAGAGATGATTTCCCTCATCGGCCCGGCCCTTCAGCACGCTGTCAGAACTTCACAACCTAGCTGAACTAATCAGCCATTTCCAGCACTTCTTCTTCTTCTTGCGTAAAGTTCATTGTCAAGTTGAGCCCTCTTTTTTTTCTCAAGCATGGTGTCTGTGAGCAACAAAACAAAAGCAATTAGTGTCTGTCTTTGCTTCAGGCTTCTGTAGCTTCATCTAATCTTTCACCAGCATACATATGCAAACCCAGAGGAGAGGAGGGGAGTTAATGAACTATGATGGTTTAAAAAAAGGGCTACAAAGAAAAAAAAAAAACAGCCCTCAAGAGAGTTTGGTGAAGCAGTTGGATCACTTGTCTTCCACAATATAATACAATTGGCATCTCAAGTCTGCCTGCTTAGCTGGTGAGACAAATTGAATCAGCTCCTGGATAAGTGTCGGCTTGTGTAATGACAAGTACAACTGATGCACTCAGAAACAAGCGGGAGAAGGAAATGATCTCGCCGTTCTCTGAAACAATGAATGTCTCCTCTTATAGATTATGACACGAGTCACAGGGGAAGCAGACAATTAGATATTGCATAGCTGCTTATTGTGTTTGTAAAGGATGCCGCTTGTTTCTGAAGCAGCTGTCTTTGTGTCACTTCACTAACCTTGTCTGTGTTTGTCCTTTCATATTTCAGGGTTAGTATGTTGTTTTTTTAAAGGGCTTTACCCGACTCAGATTTATGTCAGTCGGATCAGGATCTGATGGTTAATATGAAGCTTCCACTACACTGCAAAAACTCAAATATTTAAAATTGTAGTTAACTAATTTCTAGTCCAAAAATATCGGAAATATTGGAAATGAGCACCCGTCACCCGCCAAATACGGGTGTTTTTTGGCTCTTGCAGTGCTTCTGTTCCTTTTTTAAGTTTTATGTGAGTCTCAAATTTATAAATAAAATTTCACCTTTGAGACGTAAGACACACATTCGAGAGTTTTCAATAGACCCTGCTGTCACTCGGACATGATATCCTTTCACCACTACTTTGTAGCTGTCTAAAGACACGTTACGTCTTTTTTACACTAAATAAATGCTTTTAGCAAGGTAAATTAAGTGGCATCTTGTCATCACGTTGCCTAAGAGCATTGAAGTGTCACAGGTTTTCATCATGTGGAACTGATTTTCTTTTTTAGTAATTTTACTGCTTTTAAAGACCAGATCTGAATTTGAACCCTTGATCCGGCGTCTGCATCTCATCTTGCAGACACACCTGACTCCTGCCACTGCCAGTGTTTTTAAATAGGGATGTTCCTAGCAACTTATTTCAAAGTCAGTTAAACTCAATTTTAAATTAAAACTCGTTCAAAAAAAAAAACAAAGAAAAGAAAAAAAGAAAACTTGGAACACAATTTATTGAATTCCGTTAACAGGAGCTACAGCCCCAGCTAGTGGAGGACGGCTGTGTTACAGCTTCGACACAGCCATTGACCTGCATTGCAAGCCAAAATTGACTTTAAAAAAAAATAACTTTTAATTCTGGTGTGGACGAGCAAGGATGCCAACTTTAATCGTTTAGTCAGCTAATTCATTTTAACTTGAAAAACTCTATTCATAGTCCCTTCCTATTTTAATCACTGAGTCTATTTGTTTTTGAGACGAGGAGACCTCAGTAGTTAAGCCAGTGTTCACATTTTGAGACTTGTTTGTCGAGTACACACACTGAAATGCTGCTGCACCTGCACTGCCAAAGCTGAAACAAGAAAGCCAGATATTTGACTGACAACATTTGTGTTTACTGTGGATCTTCTAATGATTTTAAATCTTCAACTTTTTTCAAGTGAGGCGAGGCGAGGCAACTGAATTTGTTTAGCACATGTAACACACTGAGGCTCTTCAAAGTGCATTATAGAACTGTAAGGAGTAAAAGATTCATTAAACAAGTAAAAGTTCAGACAAGAGGTTCATAGTTAAAAAGTAATTCAATCCAATACAGGACAGGTCTAATATTTGACCTGTTTTACTAACTCATATTCTTCTTTCCTCTCCCTCTTTCTCTCTTTCACCCTCTTCCAGGTTCGCAGACTCTATCCGGGGGATGCTGAAATTGATCCTGGTGCTGTTGATGGCTGGAGCCTCACTATCCTCTACCTGGTTCACACTCACCTGTCTGTGCAGAGTTACTCACCTCCCCTCCACTGCAGGTGAGTCCACACAGCAGCATCACTGTCAAGGTCATTGCATTCAGTCAGTGCAGCAGCGAGATACAACCCAGAGCCAGAATGAATTCAGTGGGCAGTACAAGAGTTTATCTAACATTTGTTTTCCATATGCAGGACAATCTACTCGGAAATATTTTGTTTATTTGTTGAAGACCAGACGACATTTGTCATTTTTTGTTTTGCACAAACTTCTTAATGTCAGGGTTGTCTTCCAAATGTCCTCTGGATTTCCTCCCCTGTATAAATAGGCATAAATATAGTCTAGACCCTGTTCCCTGCCATGGAAACACCCTGAGTTACTCTAAAGGTTCCTTGTCGCTGGGGAAACTTTCGGAAGTGAGAAAGCAGCTTTGAAAACCCAATAAATCTCACTGTATGAGCCTGTCTGTTGATGCAAGTCATAACTAACTAGCGGCATTGTCCTAACATAGGGCCACTATATACAAAAAGGTATCATGCATTTCAGCCATTATGGATAAAGATATCTTCACACGACCTGAAAGCTTCAAGTCAACATATAAATCATGTCGTTTTTCTTTTATTTCCAGTGTTAACATATGGAGCCAAAGCAATAAAAACATGTCTCCATTTCCAAATACCTGCAGACTGCATTGTATACTTGCTACACATTCAGCAGAGCCAATCCATTAGTGACAAACCCATTAGGGACACTGGTGGACTTTGCTTCCTTTTCCCAAGCCAAACCAATAAGAATACCAGCATGTTGTTCAAAGCTGCTGATTCCAACCATCATCATCCATCATCATTCTCCATGCCCTGGCACTGCTCTCTCTCTCTCCATCTCTATCTCTCACCCTCTTATCCCACACTCTGGCAGTCTGCAGCAGCCGGGCTCCAACCTGGTCCATCCACCTGGTGTATCATACGAGAGGGTGGTGTGATACTGCAGCAGAAATCTGCCAAAGCACCTCATTATCCCAGTGCAGGCTGGTCAGCAGCACACTAACAGTAAATCAAAGTAAGATCAAAGCAGTCTGCAGATTCTGTGAACAAATGACCAATCTTCTGTCAAAAATATCTGTAAATACTACGCAAAGATGCTGACTGTGTGAAGGTTATTTCTATAGTCTCAAAATAAACTTGAAAATATTCAAAGCAGCATCAATGTTGGAAGCCAAACATCAAATATAATCTTATTTATTATTACCCTTTTTTATGCAAAACCTGCTTTCTGTGTAGACACTAACACCGTGCACTAGCAGCGTGCGATGCGAGCGAGCGTCAGCGACAAAAACATCTTGATCAATTGTTTCCTATTTGTCTGTCCTAACGGCCCGTGAGCGATGCAGTGCGAAACGGCATGAAGCGCCGTTTTTACCTCGACGTCCCGTGAATGGGTAGGTGTGATATGCGGTGGAAAAGCGCTGTACAAGCTCAAGTCCATTTACCATTTACTTTTCCTCTTCATCTTTTAAAGTATTTTGTCTTTATTACGGGGTTTAAGCTATATACTGTAGACGAAGGGGCAGATAGAGAGGGGGAATAGCATACAGTACAATAAAGGTGTGTAGCCAGTAGGGGAGGGACAAAATATCAATGCGGCAATATGTTGTCGTCCTGACTCATGTGATAAAATGTTAAAATACTCGCAAATATCAAGAATCAACTAGACATTTAGTCATTTTAATGACAGGACTCGCCTCTCCAAGTGCAAATGTTCACCTTTACAAGACCCCTCCAAACTCTTTTTTTGCAAGGGAGTTGTTGCTACACACTGGGCCTAGCATCCCCCCACAAAACCAATTGTAATTAGTTTAGAGAAAAGTAACAGACCTTGAATGTTGGTCTGTTGAATGTTTTTCTCTCTTTGTGCAGTACAGCAATGGATTAAGCAAGACCTCTTCTAGAGCTGGCAAAGTGTGGAGATCGATCTGGTTACGCAAGACTATTTAGTCACTTACTTGCAGCTATAAACGCCCTTGTGGGGATTACAAAACACTTTAAGTTTAAGACTGTTTGCCAAAAAAAAAAAAAGAAGCAATTTGGGGAAATCACCTTGAGCTCTCAGGAAACTGGGATGGAAATATTTCACTATGTCGTGATATTCTATCAGGCAAAACATTGAGCAATGAAATAAATCAAGAAAAAAAACTTAATTGCAAATTAACCAATGATGAAAGATCTTGTTTATTTAAGCCCTTAATGCATAATGTCTACTCCGTCTTTGTAATGAGGCCCCCAGTATATTAAATGGCAAACCATTGTGTAGACCTGAGACAGACGACGTCAGCCCATGTTTCTCTGCTGCTGTACTCACCACGTGTGTCTTTCCTTCAAAGAATTCTCCACTGCCTTCTGGGAACTGGCTCCATAAAGCCTAATTCAATAACATCAGGGGAAAAGTGCAGTGGTTGAAGCACTCTTAAGTGTGTGATACCAGTGCTTCATTAGGGGTGAATAAAGACGAGCAGGGTTGGAGGCTGCCTTTCATGGCTGCATGAGAGGCTCCTGGTTTCCCGTCACAGGCAGGCAGGCGGACGGGCAGGCACGCAGAGCCCTCAAAGGCACTGTGATTAAAGGGACGTGCAGGCTAATGGGGAGCTCATTTGGACCAATCTGCTGTGTGATAAGGGAGATGGAGGGTGGCGTGATGCTCCGGAGGTGACGGCTTAATCTCTACACACATCCATTCGAACACACATATTTTACTTTAGGTCTCAGCTGGAAGACTGCTGCTGAGAGTCTCTGATTGCTCTGCAGAGATGAACACACACACACACACACACACACACGCACACACACACACACACACACACACACACACACACACACACACACACACAGTTTACAATGAACAAGAAATAAGCCTGCATTACCCAAAACTTTGCAAAAGATGACCTCCACAAACTTCATTTTGGGGAATAAATTGAGCTCGACAGCACATCATAATTTTAAATTAAAAAATTACTACCCAGAGTATTTTCTTCTTTTTTTCTTCATTTCCACCAGCAATTGCACCCAAAGCTAACCAGCAGCAGCCAGCATGGGCAGAAATATTTCCCATCATGCCTCAGGAGCAAATGAGACAAGCTGTTTACTATGGGGACATCTGCACATTTTGGCAACAGAGTCTGAAATTAGATTTTAATATATTGTGGAATCCATGAAATGAGTTGCAACTTAATTAGGACTGTGCAAGTAAACTCAAATATCCAAAATATTACAAAGGAAATTGAAAATTAAATTGCTGTCACAGTGCCACCCAAACCGTCTTGTGATGCTCCACGCCAGAGTGGGAGGAGAGTCCCCACATTATGGAGCTTTATAAGGTTGGCTATCAAACTTTAGAAACTTTCTTGTTACCAACCAAAATGTTGTACATGAACAGAGGAGAGAAGAAATAAGTAAAGCATTTTATAACTGCACTTACATCGAGCTATCTGTACTTTAATGTTTGTTTTTCTCTCTTTAATTTAACCCCCTGTATTTTAATTTACAACTATCTCTACTTTCCTCTACTTTCTTAGCGATTGTGAATAATTTGTATTCATTTGAGATCATTAAAGGCAAGGTTGGTAATTTTCGAAAACTAGCATGATTTTGAAAGTAGCATTCCATCCGTGCTCTGTCTTCACCATCCCTCTGTGCTCCCTCAAAAGCCGCGCCCCTCACTTACATGCACTAGCGCCATTGGTCCAGAAGCGAATCTCTGCTCATGCTTTGAGTGTGGGCTCGTGCATGCATGGGGTAGAGAACGAGCAGGGAGGCATGATTGGTTCATAAAACTCGTACCGAGTGCAGACATTGGTCGAAGTTTTTACGTGCTTACAACTGCTACAGATGACAGATTTTCTTCGTTTCTTTTTCAGAGCACATAAGTTATTAATTTCTGTCAGGACCTAAAGACAATTTCAACCAAAATCTTAAAAAGTGTATCTGGAGAAAATGACCAACC
This sequence comes from Tautogolabrus adspersus, assembly GCA_020745685.1. Lineage (NCBI taxonomy): Eukaryota > Metazoa > Chordata > Actinopteri > Labriformes > Labridae > Tautogolabrus > Tautogolabrus adspersus. The sequence goes on along the minus strand of CM036548.1, from coordinate 5,546,155 downwards.
CTGCCTTTAACTTCACAACAGAAAACATGATGAAAACATTTCAACTATTGACTGTATATAAAGATTAACGACGCATCTCCACCTCCTCCCGTCATACAAAGTGAAGCCAAACTACCCCCTCAGAGAGCTCTGACCTCTTGCTAATGACGTCATTTGGACCCAGAGTCTGTGCAGTAGCTTCAGTATTGATGTCCCGCCTCTTTCACTAACCAAAGCTCATATTTAACTTACTGACGGAACAGCAGAGATCCTTCAGGTCAGTACCAGTCCACAGCAGAACAGATTTTTGTGTCAGTTTGAAGCAGACGCTACAATTATAGAAAGTTCAGAGACTGTTGTCTTAGTGTTCGGTATGTTTCCTCTCGCTGTTCTTTCTCTACTCTGATAAGCCGGTGCAGACAGCACCACAGGAGCTGCAGTTGTCAACACAGCTGCCAATCACTGCCATGCAACCCTTTTAATAGCATCAAGTAACTAATTAAAACTAAATTGCTCAGAAAATGGACACTTGAGCATAAAGCAGCAGGGTATGAACTAACCATAATGACAGAAATCATATTTTTAATTGTCTTGATTTCATAGTTCCTTTGTTTTTTTAATTTTTATATTTTTGGTCGATTTTGCCTTTATTGGATAAGACAGCCAAAGAGAGACAGGAAACGTTGGGAGGAGAGAGTGGGGGATGACATGCAGCAGAATTTTAAGGCCAGATTCTAACCCATAGCGCTGAGGACTGCAGCCACTGTTCATGGGCTGTGCAACCTATCCGCTAGGCTGTCAGCGCCCCTGATTTTATAGTTGACCCATGTCCCATCTGTTAACATGGAGGAGGCTTATGACCAATACTGCAGCCAGACGACACGCAGATGGACAGATAGAAAAGCTGTTGTGTCGTCCATTTTTTATTAGAGTCTGTGTTGAAGATGAAACGGACACCAGGGGGAAAATCAACTGCAGAGAGGGGACATCTAGTAAAAGCAAAGTGAAGTGTACCACGTCTTTACAAAGAACCGAACATCAAAGGCTGCCGAATATTTAAGCACAGATTAAATTATTTGTCCGAATCATTTTCTATCCAACAAAGGCAATCAGCCAGGATCACACATGTCCAATGACAAACCTGAAGGATTGAACATATGTCAATGCAAACCAAGTGAAGGAGATGAACGAGGCGGCACATCGATGCACCTAAAATATTTTGGTTCGGTCCCTCATAAATTTCCACCTTACCAGCTGGCTGTGTAATTGAATGTTTTCTCCAGGATGAGGGTTCAGTATAAATCTTAGTGCTGCTGAGAACAAATGGTACTTAAGGAGGCGGTGAAGGTGGCATCAATCACCACTGTTCTTCTACAAACTTGACCAGTAAGCCTGCCTTTCAAAGGAGGTTCTCCGATGGGATTTGAATCCCTATTAAATCACAATTCCAAATGAAACTGCTGCTCATTATTGTTCTCCTGTTTATTTTTCCTGTTTGCAGCCATCCTCTACACGTCCTGCATCCTGGTGGGCATTTTCATGAACAGCAGTGTGCCGATATTCTTCGAGCTCTTCATCGAGACTGTGTACCCGGTCCCTGAAGGCATCACCTGCGGAGTGGTCACTTTCCTAGCCAACCTGTTCTGCGGCCTGCTCCTGTTCTTCCTCACCTTTTACAGCACTGGTAAGACAGGAGAACTGCATTTTTTCACAACTCTGGACTTTTATTTTTCTCATTATTGTAAAGAAATAAAGTTGATATTCTCTGAAGTTATTCTCTGCCCCCGCCACATGTTTCTCCTTCCTCCCAGAACCTACAGGCATCATTGTTTCCAAAATCCATTTCCACCTCTGCAGATGCTGCCGATAAAAGACAGAAAATTGGGTTACAATCCAATTGACACATTCAGCACAAAGCAAGAAAAACTCCCTTCTACAATTTAGCCTCTGATTTATCTTTTGAGTTCCTGGCAGAGTTTGATCAAATAATTTGGGCAAACAGCGAAAGGACAGCGTGTCATCTGCTTCTTTTCTGCCCTGCAGTTTTAACGAGAGAAAGCCAAATCACAGTCAAACTAGCTCAGACATCTATGTAAACGCCTGTGTGTGAGTGCAAGAGCTTCTTTTGTGGTGTGTACTCGTGTTTTGTTCTGTTTGTCCAAGCCTTTTGTGATATTTGCCCACCAGTCTTCAGTTTCTTTACCCTTTCCCAGTGAGTTTTGGCTACATCACAACACAAATCAGCTGGCTTGATGAATCCATCTCTGACACTCTCCCTCTTCCCTGCTTGTTTGAGTAAACAGCAGATATATTTTCAAACCTCCATAAATATTCATGAGCTTCATCCTCCCACTCTGCTGAGTTGCTGTGATTGCTACGAGGATACTGACAGCTGCTGCCTGACAACTGTATGTTGATCCTGCCTTCTGGGTTGTCTTGCCGGTGCAGGTGGATATGAATCTTCTTTGACCTTAACAGCCGTCGAGCCAAGAGTACCCTTGGGGGCACACTAACAAGTACGACAGTAGTGGCACAAATCCAGCTTGTTCTGTTGCAAACAGCTGGTATCAAATATTTACAACACATATGATTGTAGAGCCTCAACTACTAGGACTGCACCGTATGAGGAAAGTATTCAATGTGCAACAACATTGTTCAGTATTAGGATGAAAAAAAAAAAGAGGATTTTAAAAAATGAAAGATTTTTTGGGGCTTTTTTACGCCTTAATTGTACAGATAGGACAGCAGACAGACAGTGTCGGAAACCAGGGAGAGAGAGAGAGAGAGTGGGGAATGTCATGCGGGAAAGGAGCCACAGGTCGGATTCGAACCCAGGGCGCCAGCTTGGAGGACTGTAGCCTCCGCACATGGGGCATGCACGCTTACCACCAGGCCACCGGAACCCCCAGTATGAGGATAAACACACATGACAAACATAATTTAAATAGGGTAGTTATGAAAGGTTAAAAAGTACTTAAATATAACCAATCATATACATTCACATATCAGACAATGAGACGCCTGCAAAGGTGGGCTGGTTAGATTTGTTGGTTAGACCAATGAGTTCTGACAGGGAGGTGAGGGGCGTGTCCACCTCCTCAAGCCTTTCACTCTCCATGCACGTTGAGTAAGTTGTGCCAGAAAATCTCCCTCTGCTTCTTTGAGGCGTATCAAAGCCCCTTTTTTTTCTGGGGCGCTGATGGCGTGGCGGTTGTCATGCGTCCCATGTGTGGAGGCTGTGTTCCTCGTTGCAGCGGCTGTTTGCTGCATGTCGTCCCCCTCTCTCTGCCCCCAGCACTTCCTGTCTCTCTTCAGCTGCCCTATCTAATAATAATAATTAAAAAAAGAAGCTCTCTTTTCTTTGTCAAAACAAAACCAACTCATTGATTTTTATTCTTTTTACTTTAAATCTTTTTTCCCTCTGCATAGTTTTAATATTTGGATGAGTGAAGCTTGTGTCATTTATGTAATATCAGGACACTCTTGCAATCGTCCCTTCAGCAGTTGAGGGGGCTTCCAGCTTAAAAAACAAACATGCAATTAAAGAATTACAGTGTATGGTTTCTTACACATCTATATGCCTCCAAATCCTCATTTGTGCATCTCCTCTCTCCTGATCTCTGTGACTAAACCATCAATTCCCTTTGATGGTACGATCAAAAATGTACCTGCTGCTGTCAAAGCTTTTTGACCTAAATAGATCTCCGGAGCAGCGTCACTTAAAGCTCTGACTGTTTTTCTGCCAAGTTGACTGCAAAGGAGAAAAAGTTACAAGCGGCTGCCAAAATGCACATTTGGCACCGAGTTTGTAGCATAACAGCGAAAAGGGTAATTCATAAAAATAGAGTTTAAGGATTATAGAATCGCATTTTTCATGGATAAATAATCTTTTAAAGCACCATTTGTACCAGATGCAGAGCTCAATTTGTACAAGTTGAATACAAAGAGGGTCTAAAGGCTCCACAGCATTGTTGTCACACTAATAACTAGATTCCCTTTAATTACTTTAAGAGAACAATCTTTTTTTCAAGGCAAGGCAAGCCAACACTGTGTGTATATATTTATAAATGCTTTGGTTGGATTGTTTAAGGGCACAGGCAGTGGGCTTATCGTATATTTAGATTTAAAATCCTGTTAGATTAAAGGGAGGCTGCGGCGGCAGTATTAAAGAAAAATCTTGGAAATAGATGAATGAGCATTGTTTTTAAGAGTGTGGAGCCCATAAGTGCACATTTATTATCGAGGCTTAACATCTCCACTGCCTTCCCATTGATCTAGTTTCAGGTTTGTAACAACAGTTATTATGCACGGTGGTGCAGTGGTTAGCCCTGTTGCCTCACAGCGAGGAGGTTCCTGGTTCGAATCCCCATCAGACAGGAGCCTCTCTGTGTGGAGTTTGCACGTCCAGCTTCCTCCCACAGTCCAAAGACATGCTGTGAGTGTGGCTGTCTCTATATGTCAGCACTGTGATTGAATGGCGACCAGTCCAGGGGGTGCCCAGCCTCTCGCCCAATGACAGCTGGGATCGGCTCCAGCCCCCCCTAAACCTGAACAGGAAAAGCAGTACAGATAATGGATGGATAGTTTGGCTCAGTCTTCAACAGGTGTAGTTTGGATGGTTAAGAGTGACTCTGAGTGGATTAGTTGAATTTAACCGTCATTATTTTCACAGTAAAAAGAACTGCAGTTAACGGACAACTCAAAGAGGAGTGAAGCTGCCTGGAAATTGAGATTTAGAAGCCAGGTAATGTATTTTGAATTGTGTGAAGCTGCATTAGTCAGTCCGGTGATAAATCATAGATTAGACAGTGATAGAGCAGGTGTGGATATAGATGGAGCAGCTGCACACAATCTCAAGAGTTGAACTCATAAAGAATACATGTATCGTCTGCTCCACACTCCTCTCTGCTAGGCTCTGAATGACTGACTGCCTTGTGTCAAGGTGTGAGTGTGCATGTGAAAGTGCTACATGTTCTGTGTATAGCTGTATATGCTGCTCCTCTGTAGTCACTTCTTTGCTAGTTCAAACGCAGACTCCTGTGTGTGTGTGTGTGTGTGTGTGTGTGTGTGTGTGTGTGTGTGTGTGTGTGTGTGTGTGTGTGTGTGTGTGTGTGTGTGTGTGTGTGTGTGTGTGTGTGTGTGTGTGTGTGTGTGTGTGTGTGTGTGTGTGTGTGTGTGTGTGTGTGTGTGTGTGTGTGTGTGTGTGTGTGTGTGTGTGTCTGTGTGTCTGTGTGTGTACGTGTGTGTACGTGTGTGTACGTGTGTGTACGTGTGTGTACATGTGTGTACATGTGTGTGTTCTGTGTGTGTGGGCGAGCTGAAGGGTGTCTGATGTGCTGGGATGGATCCTTGACAACTTCCCCGCGACAGCCGGAGAGAAGATCAAGCTGAGATGATGGAGGCATTCGCTGCTCTTTTCTTTCACTTCCCACCCTGCAGTCGTCTAATAGAGCGGGATGCATCCTGGCTCTCCTGTCAGGAAGTTCACACTGCTGTAGGCACTGTAGAAAACTAACTGAGCAGGAGATTGCCACAGACTAAATACCTGCGCAAAGTCTCTTCAGTGGCAGAGTTGTAGAAATCTGCAGGCAACCAATCACTGTTTGCGGTTCAGAGCTGTTGTTTTAATTTAGATTAACATGGATATCATGAAATAAGTTTCAGTATCCTTTGAACTATCTTTATCATGATGGAGAGATTTATTTAAGAATGAGTCTGACTATTTCATCTTTTTTTACACATTTTACAAAGATCAGCTGAAACAAGCTTCACATTCAAACAAAGCCAATGAACAAGCAGTGAACAGCAACAATAGTGTTGTATTTACTGATGAAATAATCCTTAATCCTGTTGTCACGACCCGGCTCTTAAGGCCTGACAAAATCACGGGAAACGTATGTTTTTTTAACGAAACGGTGTAAGGTTTATTACCAAAATAAGACAACAATACAACAAAACGTTTCAGGAGCTGTGGTGATGGTGTGACGCTGAGTATGGATCAGAGAGAATGAGAGGTTGACAGCCTGATCTTAAATAGCCAACACCTGGGAGAGTGGCCATGTCTGCCCAGGTGTGGCCGAACACTGGGGACACAAACACACACAGGCAGAAGGGCAAAACACAATAGCTGGCGGGACGGCCGTCACACTGTTTTTATCATCTTACATGATTACAGATCTAGTTAAAGGTGACTGTAGCTTATACCAAGATGAGAAAATATAAAACTCAAAAACACCTCGTCAGCTAATCTCATGAAAAGACCAAAAAGCAGAAATATTTTCTAAACTTGTGTCCGTTGTGTCGTTTTTTCCTACGAAAGATGAAAATCTAGAAATTGAGCTAGAGTTTTTTTTTTTTTTTTGTAAAAAGGCAGTTTCTAAAATCAGCTAGGCAACTTAGCTTCAGCACCGTCCGAATGCTTCTGTGCCAACATCACTCAAAAAGGATTTATTTTCCGGTGCTGTTTTTAGGCACAGATGAACACATTTGTTTGTGTAGTAGTGAGTATTTCCTGCAGCTTTAAGCTTTAAGACTTGTTGAGGTGTGTTTCTGGGCGTAATGGAGCTAATGATCCGAGTAGAGAGAGCGAGAGTAAGACGGAGAGCCGATGATACAAGTACATAGGAGCTCAATAGAAAACGTATTAATGTTAGTAAAGTTGTAACAATGCTTGTTTTTCCTGAGTCATTGTGATTGGCTTATTAAATGCAAGCTAACTCTGATTGGTTGTTTGATTTAGACCGAATGGGTCATAAAAGAAAAGGGTATTCTCACATACACAGATCAGACAAACAACATAAAGTGACAGTATTAATGCGTATGTATGAAAAAGTATTTACTCTGGTACAGACAGACATTTTTAGATCCTATTCAATTCTATTCTGTAAAAACGTTCTCTTGTCTCTGAATCGAAAAACCTGCCCATTTCCTGTCCTGTTTGGAAATCATCTGTGTTCAGTTCTCCTGAAGCGATCCCTCCTGCACAGATTAATTTGATTATTATGTAAATTCCCCTTTGGAAGTATTCTTGTGGGCGGTTTCATTACTCTAATTTCCTCTCTGTGTTCCCATAATGGCTGCAGCACAAAAATATGCAGACTTCCAAACTGATAAATTCTGCATGAGCCTCGTCTTTTCAAAGACACACTTTTTTTTTTACCTCCTGATATTGAAAATTGGCAACACTAGCCTTTGAAGATTTCCATCTATTTCCAGTTTATGGTTCATTTTAGGGTTTTCCTTTTGGCTGCTCACTGCCTCGTTATGCATTCTGAGTTATGGTTCCTTTTCCTGCAAGCAGAGAGGAGTTTATGAATATACCACCCCGTCCATTTGAATATCCATGAGAGGCCGGTCTTGGTTCAGTGAGCCTCACCTGGCCTCTTGACTTTGTTGTCGTGTTTAAAAAAAAAAAAGCCCCAAAAATCTCTCAACCATGTGACTCAGGAGCATGAATGGTGCCTCTGGGTCGTATGTCTGCGCTTGTTGCTCCTTTTTTCGATTTCATCTGCTGTGTGTTTGTGTCATTTAGAGCAATGCATCAGGCAGAATACAAAGCAGCAGGGAGGTATTGTGGAGCAGAAAAAGCCTCAAAGGTTTTGTAGTGGATGAAGAAGGGGTGGAAGATGAGGAGGGGTGGCGTTGAGTTTCCTGTGAGTCGTTAGAATCTGCTGCACTGGGTGGGCGGGGGTAGGGGGCGACCAGAGAAATAATTCCAGCAGTTCTTTAGTCCCAAAAAGTTATTTGATTTCTTTGCGAGTCAACTTTGCATTCTTGTCTGAAGTAGAAAAGTGCAGAAACTTCTCCGTAAAGAATGTGGAGGTGTTTAAAAAAACAAACTGCTCTTTTTGTAGAGCTCAGTCATTCCTGAGAGAATACAAAAAAAGCCTTTTTTCATTTTCTGTTTTTTGAAATCTTTCAGAGAGTTTTGACTTATGTGTGAGAAGAAACACTGACATTAAAACAGTTTGCAAACTCACAAAGTCCGCCCACATGCGCGTACTTTGGCAGGCGGTATGAACAATCCTGCTCCTATAGGTGTGTCCAACAAGCTGTCGATCTTCAGTAAACACATCTACATGTACTGTAATGAGGAGGGGGTCGTTTTGTGAAATATGATCTTGTTTGTCTGTGTTTCTTGAAATGTGTGACCTCCATCTTCTAAAAAAAACAGAGGCAGCAGAATGGAGTTTCATTAATTCTAACGCTGCATTGACCTCAATTAAGAGTGACGAAGGCCATAAGATTCCTGTCGGCCCACGACTCTGTCTTCATCTGCAGCTCCAATGTGCTGACGGTGGCGGCGGCAGTAATAGGTTGTTAATATGATGAAGTATCCACACTGATGTTTCAGAGTATGCTCATTCTGCCACACTGAACCTGGTGTATGTTAAGGCACTAATTAACTGACTTTCTGGTTGATGTGCATTTGCTTTGGATGAGCTACAACTTAGCTCAGCAGTTTGAATAGCCTGGTGTCCTCCATTATTAAAGCTTACCCGTCCCTGAACTGAAAATGGTTCACATTTTTTAATTTTCTTTCTGTAAAAAAAAGTCAGGAAACAACTCATTGAAAGAAATGATTATTCATTTTAAACATCTGCAGAAATGTAACGATTCCCCAGACAAAGTGGATCACATTTAATCTGCTAGAGTTTGGAATAGTAGGGTTACTCATGATAAGATACTTAACAATATGATACTATACTTTACAGTATGATACCGTATGATACGATACAGTACGGTGCAATGTGATACGCGCGTCATTGGTGATGCACGTAGCAGCCATGTTGGATTTTAGCCCGGCCAATTGAAGTTCCTCTGAGTTTCAGGGGAGCTTCCTGATGACGTACTGTATATGACCTGGACTTAAGAGCAGAAACCTGTGAAAGCTCACTGTTTACAGTATACATACTATATACGTTTGGAGCCTGCAAAAACATTTGGAGCCAAACTTACATTGCCTTTAAACAATGTAATAATCAACATCAGGGCCCAATGTTGAACAGATGGGCCGCTTGAAGTCGAAGAGCAGAACCTTACACACACACACACACACACACACACACACGCACACACACACACACACACACACACACACACACACACACACGATTAGACTGTTTGTCTCCTACTTTAAATGGACAAATCTTTGTCAAATGCATATGTTAGACAGAGTTAGAGGAAGAAGACAGCAGGTCAGATAAACACAACTCCATTAACCCGCCTCCTCGCTGGGTCTCCTGCTGTCCGGTTCGCACACTCCTGATTAATGAGCCTGCTTCAGGAGTCTCGACACCTCGCTGAAAACACTCTCACCCAATCCCTCACCTTCCCTCTCCTCTGGAGCCCCTTCTTCACCTCCTTTTTACCTGGATTTATCTTGTGCTTTCATCTTCGCACCTTTTAACCTACATTCTTCCTCCTCAAAAGAAGCAGTAAAAGGAGTGTGGCTTTCATCCAAATCTCATAATTTTCCACAAAGAGGCTGCCTCATGCGGTACGAGAAGCAGTCTCTTCTGGTATTGATCCTGCAGCTGATTCACGATGTTATGAGAAGATATGTGATTGGAATGGTGTATAGGCTGGTGTGAGTGAAGACACATTGTACAGGCTTGGGCCTTTCAGCACTCTGTGTGTTACAACCTGATTTCTCTATATTTGGTCAGGCTTGTTATCAGGACCCGAGCAGCTGCCTGCTTTCAACTCATCCTCCATCCTGGCTGAGAAGTTTCCCCAAACTTTGATCCTCTTTAACGTCTTTACGGCGTGGGCTGCTTAATGCATTTGGAATAAGGAGTTTATTGATTTGTTGTTTTCTTTTTCAGACAAAGGCTGTTCCAAAAGTGAGGCCAATTCAGAAGTACCTTAAACTTTGACTCTGTCAAATGGCCAGCAGGGGGAGATTCCACTGGTTGTGAAAAGAAGTCTGAGGGGGGAATTCACTAAGAATGAATTGCTGCCGTTAAAGGTCCAATTCACACGTCCTTTAAGATGTCCTGCTCCGTGCAGCTAGCTCTTGTTTCAATCTTTGCAAGTCTCATGGTTTTTAACAAAGCTTCCTTCCACGACTGAGCCAGCACAGCAGCTTATCCAGATTTGAAAAAATAGTGACTCGTCCCCATCCAGACATGTAAAAGTGTGCCCTTAAGTGTTGGGGTTGAGCCTCAGACCGCCCTGGAAGATTTTAAACACTTGATTATACTAGTGAAAGTAATTTCAATGGAATATTTTCAGACGTTATTTACAGATAGTTTCTTTTTAGGTCATACAAAAGTGGACTGTTTCCATGATCCCTGGAACGTTGGGTGTGAAATCCCTTTAAAAAATGTGGCGCAGTTACCACCAACTCGCAGCTAACAGTCATTTTTTCAACCAAACTGCGTGTGGCTATTTCACGCCATCATTTGTTATCAAACTATTTTTGCAATGAGCACGATTTGCATAAAAAGGAGCCAATTTTAAATTGAATGCATAAAAGCTTATTTAAATAAACACAAACAGCGACAGCGCACACAGATGCTGCTAGCTCTGTGGCGCAGTTTGGGAGCCTTTGACTGTTTGCCTGCACTTTTCTAATCAGATTGTATCTTTTTGTTATATTTGCACAGGTTAGCGGGCGTTAAAGCCTCACAATCCTTAAGACCCTGATTGTATGAGACCTAATTGGAAAATTATCCTTTTTCTCAGTTGATTTGTTACCTCTGTAAACATTTTCCCAACAAGTATATGTTTTAATTTAGCCGTTTCAAGGCTTCCTCTGTACAGCAAGATGTTCACTTTTTTAAAGTCATCGTCTAATTTAGAGTAAGATTGACTAGAAAGTTGTTGCTACCATCACAATCTCTTGTACAACTCTTAGCCATTTATATCCACCCCGTTGTCAAATGTGCTTAGGTTATGTCAAGAGGGGGCTACCTTAACTTGCTGTATACAGTCTATGGTCCGCACTTGAGTTGAGGTGTGACTGTGCATTCCTGCAGGCAGTGTGCTGAAAATCTTGACCCTTCATAACTCAAAGGCGAAACTTGAAGAAGAGCTCATTTGTCAGGGTGCTGATGAGTTAAGATGCAGGCGGTTCGTTGCAGCCGCGCCCTCTACATTCAGCATTATTGCAGACAGCCAGAGCACCTCTCTTTGTGGTTAATGGAGCCTGAACAGAGAGCAGAGAAAATAGAGCACCTCATCCTGCACCATGTTTAGGTTCAAGTGTAGGTCAATGATAACGGGGAACGCTGCCAATATCATTGAATTATTCAGAATCATTACGAAAGACAGCTTGGGAGGCTGATCTTATTTCCTTTATGGTATGTCAGGAATTCCTATTGATTAGCCATTAGTCCCATATGATGCTGATAAATTATTCAATGTCCCCTCATACAAACTCTCATTATGGTTTCTGGATTTATGTCGGTGACCCATTTGTCATTATTACAGAACACACAGATAACTTTGTGGTTTGGACGAGTTTAACTCAGTGTTCACTCTGACTTTGATACAATCTGTATCTCAGGAGCCACCTGCATGTCCCAGGATGCGTTTTATGAACAGCATTTTTTGGACTATATAGTTGTCTCACTATCTGAGAGAGCACAAACAAGATGTAGAAAAATGTATACTCATTCATAACATCATTCACCATAACAACAACACTCTTGGCTAGTTTGCGATTTAAGCACATGGAGTCGAGAAACGTGAAGCTGAAAAAGCCTTTTGTAATTTGAGGTTAGGAATAACAACAGATTTTGTAGCTGAGCTGAGCATTGACCTAGAGACACAATCAACATTGTCTACAACTGCAGGCGTTTTCACACTCTTGGGGCGGCAGTAGCTCAGTCCGTAGGGACTTGGGTTGGGAACCGGAGGGTCGCCGGTTCAAGTCCCGATGCGGACCAAAATATGGAAGTTGGTCTGGTAGCTGGAGAGGTCAGACCACTTCTCGAGCACTGCCGAGGTGCCCTTGAGCAAGGCACCGAACCCCCACCAGCTCAGGGGGCGCCTCCCAAGGGGCTGCCACCGCACTCTGACATCTCTCCATTAATGCATGTCCACAGGTCTCGTTGTGCATGTGTGTGATTCAGGCCTGTGTGTGTGAGATGTCCAAAAAATAACAGAGTGCAAACCACAATTTCCCCGTAGGGGATTAATAAAGTTTATAAAATTAAAAAAAAAATTAAATTAAATATAAACCTCAATAAGATAGACATTGCAGCTCCGAGAATGCTATTAATCTGCTCCTGTTGCAGTTTTCACTCTTCTTAGGAAGCTTTTCACAATATTTTAAAACCTAGCTGCAGGGATTTTCTTCCATTCAGCCCCAAGACCATTTCACAGTGAGGTCTGCCTGTTTGTACTCCAGTTAAGGCCCAGCTTGTGTTGGCGTTAAATTTAGAGCCAAAGCTGTTGAATAGATTTGAGGTCAGGCCTCTGTGTCCGCGGGGGAATTTTCTCCACACCAAAATGAACTAAAGCATTTTTCTAAGGAGTTAACTTTTGGAACAGTGGCATTGTAATCTAGGAACCTGAAGAGTCCGTCCTATTATGTTGAAAACTATTGAAAGACCATTGTTTTCTCATACATGAATGTATGTTGTTGAGTAAAAATTGACTTCATCAGCCATAACTGTCAAAATAATTGCCTGAGAGGGAATGTTCTTAGAAAAATATACATTTTAAGTGCAGGAAAACATGGGAGAAAAAGGTGGAGAGTAAAGAAAGAAAGCTTAAACAAAACTATATTTTGAGAGGTACACTTGAACTTTCCCTGGAGTCTGGGATACAACTGAAGCAGACAGACTGCAAACAATCTAACCCTAACATCCCTCTGTTTTTCTCTGTGTCTCCTTTTCTTCAGACCCGACGTGGGTGAACTGGTGTCTAGCCAGCTCCTGTGTCTTCAGCCTCATCGTCATCCTCTTCTTCAGGGAGTCCTACGACCGTCTCTACCTGGACGTCTTCGTCTCTGTGTGATGCTGCTAACAGAAAAAAATGCAAACACGACGACTTGATAATATTGGACTAAGTTATAATTATTCTTGCACAAAGTCGGGGAGAAAAGGTAGAAAAAAGGAAAGTGGAAGGGCCACTTCCTTATAAGGTGTAAGATTTTAGGATCTTTATGTACATATTTAAAGTGGTGGTAATGGATAGCTTGTTCTATGGCTGCCGAGAAGAACCAAGACTTGATTTAACAACGACGTTTACTCTAATGATCGATCGACTCGATCGCAAATGACTGCACAACACTGTCATTACCTGATTTTATTTGTCTGTCATTGTTTGTTTGTAAACAAACTTTGTGAACGGTTTGATTTCCTAACCAGACTCAGCATGACGGACTCTTGCTGTTTACAGATGATTTAATATTTAAAGTTCTTAGTGTCGCCCCCTCGTCGCTGCTCGTGTTGACTTACTGTGATCGTGTTTTAAATAACTGATTTAAAGCTGTACTGACTCCAGATCCGCAGGGATTGTCGCCCCGTAACAAGGAAGCAGAAAGGACAGCTTCATCAGCCAATCAGCGGGCCTGTCTGAGCTGAGGCGGGGCTTAACGACGGTGCGTTAGTGCCGTGACTCTCTGAGGAGGTCTGACACTTTTTAGTGACTCGGGAAACTGAGACATTGGTACTTCTAATCTGATATAACACCATCTCAAGACGAAAATTATGCAAAAATGATCCTCCACATTGATGATTGGATGTGGGCCAGACGTGTGGGCTGGGATTTGATGATAAATCTGATGTTTGTTTGTTTTTTTGATCGAAGAACTGTTCATGTGCAAGAAGCTGAGCGGTTACCCTCTCAGATTTAAGAGGGCGTTCAGCCTATTTATGATTAATTGTGTCAAATTGCAGACGATTTGCTTTTTAATCAAACCTTAATGATGTTTTGTTTCATTTTTTACTGTTTTTAAATCTGTTTTCCTCAGTGGCCTGCCAGTATTTATTGGATATGTCTCTACACTAACATATTTAACACTTATTTTCACTGGAAAACTTTAGTGACGGTTTCAGCCGCTGCAGAGGCACACTTAGGGAGGTCATTTTATTCTACAGGCATTAGGATTATGTTACGTTGTACTGTCAAAAGCTGCTCCTCCTCCAAACCACCAGCAGGGGTCTCTGCGCTTACTTGAAAGTTTACTGACAAAAAACCTGACAGAAAATGGAAATGAAGTTGGAGTTTCTTGGATTTCTTTCACTGACGAAACTAAAGATCTGATAAAGAAAAAAGCTACAGATCTGGAGGGACTAAATTACAAAAAAAAAACAACACATAAAGACAAATGAAAAACATGCAACACTTGAAGACAAATTTGTTGTTTGACTTGTCGTCTTTTCTGTGTGTCTTTGTCCTGCACAGCACCTATAAGCAGTGTTGTAATGTGTTTCCCTCTGGGATTGGAAATGTTCTCTCTTATTTTTTACTCTCCTTGTACAGAAAAAAAAGGTTGTCTTTTACCTTTCGACCTGTTGCCTTAATTGCCCAGTGCAGTGCGTTCAGCCTCCCTCTCCTCCACACTGTGACTACTTTGTCAGTGTATGTTGTTAAAGGTCATGTTCTCCTGTTCTGCAGCACACACTCTGTGGTTTTACCATGGCTTTGTGTTTTAAATGTCTTTGTTCTGTGGTAAGGATAAAGAGCAAATGTGACTGTTTTAAATTTTTCCAGCACCTTATTAAAAACAAACATTTTAAGAATAACGCTGCTGTTGTTCTCCTGTTGTTTTTGTACACGCTGTTTGACATTATTCTGTGGTGTTAAGTCAACTCTAGTGTTAATAAGGACCTTTGTTTCTACTTCCACCTCCCCTCAACATGACTTTTCTTCCCTTTTTCTTACATGAGTCATCTCCTTTACACCATTAGAAGGCCCTTTCACACATGCACTGCACTCCTGAAAAATGTCCGGACATTTTCCAGGTGAGCTGCACATGTCAACACAAACACAACTGACTTTATGCAGACTTTTTCCTGCCCACTGCGTGAAGTTGGGGTGAGCATAGTGTGAATGCAGCCGTAAATATTAAGGAACATTTGGGCGGAGAGAAGATGATGTTCACCTTTAGCCGGGTTTTGCCTTAGTTGTCAGTGTGTTGTTTTTCACCACTGTGGTTGTGTTTTGAAAATCAATCAATCAATCAATCTTTATGTGTATAGAGCCAATTCATAACAAGTGTTATGTCGAGACGCTTCACAAAAGAGCAGGTATAAGACCATACTCATTGTTAAGAAAAATGGGAAAGGGGGAGATGGGATAAGATGCAGGAAATCTACAGGTAATAAATAAATATAGTAAGAGATAACCCTGACGCCATAATCAGCGCCATTTGCTCAGACTTAACAAATCTCACCTTTCACCATAGATGGCATCACAGACCTAATTTTCTCAGGCCAAGACGGTCTAGCCATAAAAATTTGAACAGATATTCAGCTTAAGATTGGATTTTGTCATTAGTTTAAAATGGCATCACAAGCTGTCAAAGCTTCGATCCAAAGGCAAATGGACTGGTTGAAGATCTTGAAGACGTTTCACCTCTCCTCCGAAAAGCTACTTCAGTACCACAACCTGGATGACTGAGAACCTACACAGAAATCACAAAATGTCTTTACACATGACAAAGCGTGTGACTGAAATCTTAGTATCTTTTGAATTTTTGTTTACTAAACTGATCATAATTGATAAACTGGGTCAGATTTACTCCAAGCCAACCCCCAGTGTTGAACACTGAAGCTAATGCAGACACGCAAAAAGCTGCAGTTCCTGGAGTGTCCACTTGAGGCTGGCCAAGGAAATCCCGTTATATCCCATATTAAAATACCTTTTTCTTGGTTTGTTGCAAAAATAGGTTCAATAAACCAGATACTATATACGCCTAGGTTTAGGGTTACACTAGGGTTAAACCGCATGGAACTAAACACCTGTTCTGTACACATACTTATCACAAAAAAGCAATTGTCTGTGTCACTGAAGACCTGTCAGTCCGTTTTAGACTGCTAGGGAAGGTTTCAATCTTGAGTTGTATGGTTTTGGTTTACCTTTGACTGTGCCTTTAAGAACCAGATTACATCACTCTCTGTTCAGGTCTGACCTCATCTTCTGTGTTATTCTTGCAGTGCATTAACTTCTTCTCACATTGTCCCAGGACAGAAGCAGAGGAAGCTCTCAGAGGAAACCTGCATTCTAGGAAACCTCTCAGTTTTTCTACTTTGTTAAATTCAGGATCAACATGCATGACCTTGAGGCATGACCTCACTGTTTTTAAACCTTCCTTTAGGAGCCGTTTTTTACACCCTTCTTCCTGGTCTTGCAGCTGGAGATGAGCTCATGCTAAGTAGCTGGCTAGTTAAGGTCTCTTGGGCAAGTCTGCATGCAACATACTGTTTGAGTCCTCAGTCTGGTTCTTATTAGAATCAGTGGCTGTGTGTGTGAACGAAAAGATGCTGAGATTAATTTCACCTCATCTACCTCATTCATGATCCTTTGAACTGTTGCTCTTTAAGCTGGCAGGAACTCCTGACCTGAAACAAGACTTTTGTGAGGATAGAATTTCAATCTGACATGAAAAACAAGTTAGAAATAGAAATGTATGTGGCTGTGCATGAGATGAGATTGGATGGTTTCAGGTCGGGTGTGCCTAAAATTATTTCACAGCGCTCGCAAAGCAGGCCTGCAGGGATGTGAAATTAATCCACTGTTGGTTTATGGAGATGTGTTTAGTTTTAGAGGAGCTGTCACATGCGTTCTTCACAAATCCTGCAGTGGGAAGAAACGTGCTTTGTTTTGGCTTTTTCAGTTTATTGACTCTCAATTTATTGACACAGTTTCAGCATTTTCCTTCCTCTGTTCCAGACTCTGTCCCCTGTGTTCTCTCGGCACTGCAACAAAGCGGACATCTCAGGAAAACAATGTTAAAAATGAAGCACCAAACTGTTTCATTCTGCACAAAAAATGAACAACATAAACCCTGCAAATAAAACAATAAGCTGTTATTAATTGATACATTTTACCATGGGTGTGTTTGCTTGTTTACGCTGTTGTAAGTCAAAGTAATGGTCCCAGAGAAAGGTTATTGAGTTGCTTTAAATGGTCGTCAGCCAAACACTCTGAGCAGCTTATACAAAGGCGATTCATTTCAAATTGATTTTTGTAATGCATTAGGTCTGGTTGCAGTGACCAGTCATTGTTACAGGACTTTTGAAGGATTTAGAATCATAAACAAGAACAAGATCCCATAAATCAACTTTTTGTTCTGCAACAAAATCTTTATACAAAACCTCTGTTGATAATAGATTAGCAGAGAAAACAAACACATATGACTCACTTTTTGAAGTTTTAAATTTCTGTCAGAGACAAAGAGAAGCTGCAGGAGGTGCTAACGCGCGGCTGAAAATCTGTTTTATCTGATGTGGAAATTACAACAAAAAAGGGAGCTGTTTTATTTGACTCAGAGGGGTGTTATTAAGGAGAAAAATACACTTTTGTTATTTACTATCAGGCCTCAGTGTAAGTAAATACCCTCAACCTCTACCAACAAGTCCCGGACAAAAGAGGTGCCTTTGTTTTCACGTCAGACAGAATTAAAGTAATGATGCATTCACTGCCCACTGTTCACACTGTTTATTAACAGCCTTTCAGCAGGAGCTTAATTCCAATTTCTTCCCCTGGCTCGTTGTCAGTGTTGGGCTTGGAATCGCAGCTCTCTGGGGTCTCTGGGGAGAGGACGGAGCCACACAAAAGTGAAACAAAAGATTTGTTATACCCACAGGCAATTTGGGTATTTTGGCTTTTGTTGCAGTGCTGTGAAGAAAAACTGGTGTTCCTGTCACTGCATCTGACATTTTCATACCCAATCTTTTGTTTGCTCGACGTTGCCTCTTCCATTTCCCTGTCATCCTCCTATTGAGATTCTGCTTGTTTTTCTCCCTCCTGTGACTAAAACTCACTTGTGTCTCTTTTTTTCTCAAGCCGTGCACCTCAACGTCTCCTTGGTTCTCCCCTGAGCTCCACAAGTCCCTTAATTGACTTCTCCTGGATTATGAAAAATGAGCAGCGCTTTCAAACGGCTCATTTAGCAGAGCTGCTACCACGGCGAATGTTACTTTATCTTCAACATATTAAAAAGGGCGAGGTGCTCTTGATTAGGAGCGATGGGCTGCAAAAGCACAAACTACCGGCATCTGACAGCTGGCCGCTAATTTGTTAATTCATCACCAGTGAATTTATTTATTTAAGTATTTGGCCGCTACTGTGGGAAACACAAATTATATTAAGATATAAATGCTCCACGAGTATTAATAAAATATAAGAGACAGACTTAGGGAGACACACTGTTGCCTGTAGGTTTACTTAATGCTCACAAAGTGTTTTGGACACAGGTTTATAAGCTGTGACGGTTAATGTGAGACAGCTTTGTGTCTCAAGCAACGCTCACACATCATGCTCATAAGTTCCAAGCTGCTTCTCAAGAAAACATTAGCAAAGTGCATGTACACCATACACATAAAGGAATTAGAATACGCTCTCTCCACATGCACAACAACAGGTGTGAAGTCTCAATGTAGCATACACACACATACAACCTTATTATTAAGATTTTAACCAGTTAAAAGTAAGTGTGCATTGTGTCCCACAGGTAATGATAGCTATAGGAAGTGAGGTGGCTTTTATGTGTGACCGTTAACAGATATGACAGTGTCTTTGCGGTACACAGCCTTTTTCTCTCTCAAATTCCTGGCGTGATTTTGCCTGTTTTATATTGATTAGTTAAGAAAGAAGTGGGGGACGGGTGGCAGGGAATTGGTAAGTAGACACTCTGAGACTCATGCTGAGGATACTTGGTATCAGTCACCTCTTGAAATTCAATTTTTAAAGCTCCTGTGAGGAATATCGAGTTGTGTTGACTTTGGCGCCCCCTGTGGTAGATCAGATATCTATAATCAAATTCTGCTGTAGTGAAATTTTAAAAAGGCTTTTTCTGCAGCGTCTCATCTATAGGAAACTCCGTAGCGGACAGTCTTTTTGATGATGGTCTTGTTTGTTTTTGTGAGTCATAGCGAGGCATCACTATTAATTTCGGTCTGAAACAAGAAACCCCTCACAGGTCATTTCAATACAAGTTTTCGAGAAGAATAAATCTTTGATGTGTTTCATATAGGTTTAACTTAAAGTTGTCAAAATGGTTTTAGGATTTTATGTTTTTATAAAGCATTATTATTATATGAGGACTGATCTTGGTATGCATAGAAGCTGCTGAGGTAAACAATGATGAGAGTAAACTGGGAGAGAATTGTAACTTTCATCAAAAAATGATCAAGCCTCAATGCTACATATCACCACCAAGATTTGGCCAAATTGCTAGTCTTTATTTTTGGAAGGACAACAGTAGATGTCATTTTTCTATCAGCATTTTGTGTTATTCTATTGTAATCTGAAATGTAAATATTTCTTATTTCTTACTTGGGTTATTCAGGGGAACACAGCTTATTCTTACTAGTAAAAAATCAACTTAAAAACAATAAATAGTACAGAGGGAAGATAGACATCAGCGTAGCTTTACTTCAGGAACAGACATTAAGATTTGATGTTGAAGGTCAAGTTTACTCGAGTTCATAAGCCATGATGCTGTCACTAGAAGTGTCACACTTCTGAGACATTCCCACAGGAAGAGTAACAAAGATGTCTACCTGCAGATCCAGCTCGGCAGAGGCTCCTCAGCACTGATGCAGGAGGACTTGGCCCTGATGGAAGCAACATGTCGTCTGAACAAGGGCAATTATTATAACCATGCAAATGGAAATGCTGCAGCCACAAGACAGCAAGACATGCTTTCATCCTTCAGTCTGCCTTTTTAAGTCACAGCTAACCTCCACTGCAGACGACATCCTAAATAATGTAGAACATCTTTTTTAGAAAGGAGTTTGAGCCCTCTGTGTGCTCCTGTGAAATCCTCTTTCATGAGTGGAACTGTTTCGCCTCTTTGAACATCATTTGTTCCTCCTGCCCTTCCTCCTCATCAATTGGAGTGTCAGTGTTTTTGGGACAGACGGGTTAGTTATGTTTCTTTCCACTGCCATTGATTCACACAGTTGCCTCAGCAATATGGACTGTTGAGACACACTGAATCACCATGTGGGAGCAGTTAGTTTAATTTACAGAAAACAATCCAAGTCTTTGAGTCTAGACTGTCTTGAAAGTACTGGACGAAATAAAACACGTTTTAAGTAGAAGCATATAAATAAAGAAGGAAGAAACAGGCTTTGTATGACCCATTTCCCATTACATCTTAGTGTAACACAGAGGGAAGAATTTCATTTGCTGTGATTTCTGCATACAGTAGATGAAAGTAAAATGTACAGGTTGCATACAGTTAAAAAAAATCTCTTTCCAGGTTAAAACACACATGCATTCAATGAAAACAAAATGGTGAGAGAAAATACACAGCCTGTCTATGGCAATGAAATTTAAAATGTTTAACCCTTTAAAAAAGTCTGATTAATCATTATGTTTGTATAGTTAGTGATCATTTTTGGCAAGAAACTGGAAGTACTTTTATTTCAGAGGCGTTTTTGAACCTGCCCGTCTTATCATTGTGTGATTGGTTAGCCAGCTGTCAATCTTATTTGTCAGCCAATCGATAGTGAGGATTATGACCAATCACATATCTAGTAGGTGGGACCGATAATGCAACCTTTAAAGCATAACAGAGTGGCAGAATTTAATGTGTTTAATTTAAGCCGTAGGTTGAACTTGTCTGCTTTTGTTTATTTTTGTAGCATTTAGGTCGAAAACTGGACTTGGCCCTCTTCTTTGTTGAAAATTTCCTTAAAATTGCGGCAACCGCTACGTCGACGTTAGCAAGTTATCTAGCTAGCTAACGGTGACAGTCTCTGGAAAGTGAGTACACTGAAAAACACGGTTCATATGTGCATTTCAAATTAAAAAGAACAAATCTAGTTGGCTGTGTTTTTTCTTTTAATGCTTTCTCATTTACTTTAAATACTTCCACACAGGGCTGGAGTAGAGGAACGTAACACCGCCTTGGGTCTCTACCTCTTTGGACTTTGCTGGACTTTGAGGATTTGTGCAACTGTTTCACTGTTCCTCTGACGAACAGATCTGTACAGTAAGAATGTACATTTTATTTGAGTTTGAAAAAGTAAAACTGTCATTTTTTTGAGTCACAGAATCCAATTGTGTTGTAATTAACAGAAAAATAATTGCCCGGATGTTTTGAGGATTAACAATTTTAATCATCAATAAAGCAGTCACAACAAATACCAGTTAAAGGTATCATTTTGTCAAATGTTTCATGGTTTGCAAAGGAAAAAATCAAAAAATATTGTAATGCGTATTAAAGGAAGACTGTGCAACTATTTGATTAACTGAAACAGCTTTTATACACAAGGGGAGGAGCCGGCCGTCCTGTCCATGTAAACCTGATGTAAACACATCTCTGATAACAACACAGCCAGCGGGACTTCAGCTTCTCACTCAGTGTTGACAGTCATGACTTAGACGTGTTACTTAGTATTACCATTAGTCCCCACATTGGTACTAAGTAAGATTGCTGACTACTGGTAAATCATGATTCTCTTGTCTTTTTGCCAAAAGAGGACTCTGTGGTCATTTTGGACCAGTGAGTCTTGCCTTTGTGACTCCACTGGGCAGAAAATCCAAGGTGCAACATGTCAATGAGTGTCCAGGCTGGGTCAGCGGTTTTATTAACCCACCTCTGCTCCTGTGGCGACAACAGCACTAGATTTGATCTTGACAGCTGAGCTGACGTCAGAAAGCTGCAGTTAGATGCTTAGCAGCCACCTGAGACATAGCTGAGAGATGTGTGATTTGTTTAGTGAGAAACAGGAGACGTGCCAATGTACGTGTTGGTGATGAATACTGAAGAAGAAAAAGAAAAGAAAATTGAGCTTCAATTTACAGCCAAGTGACCACCCAAAAAACACTCCACTGGGTCTTAAATCTCCTGTCCAAGACTAGGAAATGGCTGTGTAAAATTGCTTTTTTTGACCAATTATTAAGTTTGATACGAGGACCGAATGAAACAAAATTAACTGCATATAATATACTTTTTAAGGCATTGCTTAGAAAACGTCTGAGGGAAAGGAATACATAAACAGGGTGAATATAATGATAGAAACACACATAAACATCTCACTTTGAAATTCTTTTATTTGAATGTTTGTGTCATGGAGACATCGTATCAAATATGCTACTTTATAATGAAAGATTTCGGGGGGTTTTTTCTGTTCCATGGCTGAGACAAATTAAAAGGCTTCAATTTGAATATAATCAAAAACTTTTGGCTTTTATAATTTTAATCATTACCCCTGAACCAAGTCTTGATCCTTGAAGTCTAGGCAGAAATGTCCTTCTCAGAAGGATCCTTTCACGGATTTGATCCTTAGAAATACAGCAGTACACACCCTGTGCAGTCACTACAGGTTAGTGTACTGTGTGTTTCTGTGATATGCAGTAAACCTGCCGATCCCCTCACCTTCAGGCAGTGAGAGCAGAGCATAAACATGACAAGAGACCTTGTTACGGTGAACCCGTTTGTCGCGTTTTGGGTAAACACAGTAGAGACCTGGTTTGCATCTGCTGCAAGTGCCACAGGCTCAGGGACGGCTTTACCTGGGATGGAGGCAGGGGAGCAGAGATGAGAGTTGATGCCAAATCTTCCTGTGATGCTCAAAATCCAGAAGGCTTGCAGCTATTTTCCGGATTGAGTGATTTCACAGCTGGGATGCAGAGCAAGACTGTGCACAGCCAGACTGTAATTCTACGCATTCCTGGCTTCAACGCCCACACGCGGCGCCGAACTCACAGGAGCGCTCATGAACAAGATGAAAAAAGAAAGCTGTTTTTTTATGCACTTTTCTTAAAAAATACAGGCTCATTCCTCTGTGCAGCTAGTACAGAGAAGCACCATGACTCAATTCAACTGATTACTGTACAGAACATTTCACTTATTGGTTTAGAGAGGCTGTGAAGGAGTGAAGCTAAATTAATACTGGATGTAATGATCCCCCGAGGCAGGAAGGAAAGAGAGATGTTGAAAAATTACCCCGTAGTCCGTTCATTACCAAATCTGTCTCTGCAATGGTGTGTAGCATTAAAAGAAGCCTTCTGAGGTCAACATGGGTGCTGCTTTCCATGTTAACACACTGCTACGAATAAAATGCTTTAGTTGTTTTGGTCCTTGTGGACTCAGTCTGATTAAAATCTGCCTTTAATCTGTTGTTGTCTGCTGTGATAATGTGTGTGTTTTAAGGGCACAGAGGGGAGAAAAGTTTTCTAACCTTCTTATAGCAGCGTTTCTTTGAAAGCAATTGTTACTTAATGGAACACAATGACTTTGATGCACATCTCCGTGAGCTTGCGTTCTCAATGACATTGCAGTAAAAGGCATCAAACAAGCACAAGGACAAGGAAATTGCTTGAAAGCCCTGCGGAGGGTGTGGCAAATATGTGGGCCTGCTTTGCAGTTTGCCACTTTCTTTTTACTTGAAACTCTAATTCTCATTTTCCATTATTTGTTGTTTACATTTTCTGGGTTCAGAATGAGGTCTTTGCACTGATCTAACTGTGTGATATAAATCAAAGCCCAGGCTATATAAATAATTTACAATGAACAACTTGTCACAGTGTGAGACTTGTAGAGCAAATGTGAGTATAACTGACTGCTCTTGTTGTGTGATGGATACAAAAATGCTTGAATTTCATTCTCCAGATAATCCATTAGGTAGGAGGATGTGCCGACCCAGAGTAGAAAACAGGGATTGTTCGACTTGTATCAAAATTACGAAGGACAAACTCTGAAGCAGAAAGTAGCTCCCTTGTGTATTTCCACTGGGCTTCCACATGAACCTAAAATAATACTGTTATTTACCGGCTTATGTGCATTTTCTGCACTGCTGCAGTTAGTGCAAGTAGTTTATTTATTAGTACAAGAAGAGCCAAAAAAAAGCTCAACAAGTAGGTTGCATGGAACCCCCCCCATCCCTGTAACGGAAGAAGACGTTGGTCCTAACATTGTGATTTACCTTGTTTTCTGTGTGGCATTAAGTAAGAGTGCAGTGGTGTATAAACCCCACCATCAAAGAGAGTTGTTGCAGTGTGATTGCTATGGAAAAGACAAAATTCAAAATTATTAGTGATCAAAATGCTGTAGGCCGGCCTCGTCATAGATTCAAGAAACCAGTAAAAGTCAGGCTTAACTCCTCATCGCAACACAAACCTGCCATAGCATGGTTCAAAAATAAATCAAGGACACTTTAGTGAAGACTGAAGTGTGTTTTTAAGAGCAAATGTCAGCTTGCATAAAAAGAGCACTGAGCTTATTTGCATATAAGAGCATACAAAGTATAAACCGTTTGTATTAGGTGATAATAAATGGGTGGTGGTCTGCTCCTTTACATGATTCTGACAGCTTCTTAAGATGCTGGAAAAGAGATAGGTAACGTTACCTTCCGTCACACTCTGTGATACCAGTGTCCCCATCAATATTTCCATACCATCAGCAGTTTTATTTACGACACTGTCATCAATATTGCATCCACTCAGTGCGGCTGCCAGCCTTTACAACCTTCGTCAGATGGTTAAGTAGATTGAATAAAAACGCAAATGGCTCACTCTGGCTCTATGTGCTGCAACTACCATAAACCCCAATGTTCGTTAAATGAGCGTCTTGGAAACAGCCTCCCCTCTCTATAGAGGCTACTTTAACAGCCAAACGTGGAGGCTCGGCTTTGTGTGAGAGCGAGGCGTTGGAGGTGATTTAACATCGTTTGGTCTCTCCTCTGCGCTTTATTAGGGGGAGGAGAGGACCCTCTATCACTGCCGTCTCAGTCTCTCACTCTCATCTCTCTCTGTCATCGGGGGTTAACTCGTGGCACCATTAACCCATCCTGTCCTATTTAAAAGAAAAGGCAAAAAGAGCATCCAAACTTCTCTCTCAACTACATGACCTTAAGACTGCTGACAGCTGGTTTTACAAACACCTGTTGGACTTTAACAGATTTGAGGCAGTCTTAGTTTTTCTCTTTTCTTTTGTTTGTGTCACCTAACATGCTGTGTACGGACTACAGACTGTTGGCATGGACTATAGCAGTGGTTCCCAAACTTTTTCTGCCAGGCCCCTCATAGGCAGTTGGAAGTATTTTCGAGGTTCAGTGTATTACAACAAGAGAAAAAACAATCGCTCACATGTAGGATGTGGCAAAGGAGTGTGGCTCTCTTCATTACCCACTGTTGTACAGGTGAAGCTGAGGGTGAGATATGACTGGTCATCTTTTCTTGTCTTTGTTTTAGTAGTTATGACATCTGGTGAAGATTTGCCATGCTTTGCTGGCAGTACAGAATGGTGTGCATTGTTTATATCTACTCTTGCTGTGCCTCCCCTTTCATCAAGGGTCCCACTTTGGGAATAGCGGGACTATACTTTTACTTTGTTGTGCTGTGAGATTAAACGCACTCCAAGATGTTGTCCATTCATTCCAATGAAAGTTGTTCACCACGTAGATTTGCCAAAACAGTGTCAGTCTGAATTGTATGGTACATAGACATTAATGATGAAGGGAAACACAACCAGTCTGCATCATGTAGCACTGTTTCATTTGATGCCAACATTTAGGACACTCCTGGGATGGTCTTTTGGTGAGTTGACATGTGATAGGTAGGGGATGTGCAGTGTCTGAGTGTCTGCTTGATTTGTTGGTCATTAAAGGAATTTATAAGATTAAAGGGACAGACCCCTATAGACGGCTTGATTTTGTTCTTCAATAGATTGCACACCGCTGTTTGACTCCCTTGATTGCATTTCTAATATTACCAATTCTCTCTGAGCTCCTTCCCAGGCAGGCTGTGCTCAGACCACACTTACACACAGAGAAGAACTGGCCAGTGGATTAATGCTAAGCTGATGAATCCCATCAAACAATTACTCTATTTTCCTATAGAGGAGGATGGAGAACTGTGATGGCAGACGTGACAAAGTCTCAGTCCCAGCAGACGATGAGAGCATTTTCTGGCCGCAACTTCAGACGCCGTGTGATCTGCCCATCCTGCCTCGCTGTATGAGAACACAGACACGGCTGTCGGCCGCCGTCTGGGACAGCGAACAACACACCAAAAACAACCGGCTGCTCATTCTGTAAACACAGAACAAACATCAGCTGCTCATATTATGCAACTGTTATCAATGCTGGGAGCTCGGAGTGTTTGAGGTTCTAACAGACGAGCACTGGACTGCTTTTTTGCTGGCAGACAAAACATTTATGGTTGAACCAGTTGAGGGCCACAAGGAGAAACATGTAGAGCTTTC
Source organism: Tautogolabrus adspersus (assembly GCA_020745685.1). NCBI lineage: Eukaryota > Metazoa > Chordata > Actinopteri > Labriformes > Labridae > Tautogolabrus > Tautogolabrus adspersus. The sequence continues at coordinate 5,519,835 of CM036548.1, read as the reverse complement.
TTTTTACTACAAAGGCTTCAGGGTTTTTGCAGCTCAAGACATTTTACCCTCTCTATGAAGGAGAGGAAGTTCTGATCTGAAATCTTCCCCTAACGAGTATTTTCAGTAACCTTTTCCTCCCCAACACAATAGCTTCTTTAAAAATGTGATCAAACTCCCATTCTCATAAACGTTAAAAGCTGCAAACAATAATTTTCCAGTAGCAAATTCTTTTCAAGATGATTCACCACAAATGTGACTCACAGTGCACGGCTCGGCTTGTCAAAGATGCTGACTCATCTGTCCCAGAGCTGCTATCTCTGTTTCAATAAAACTTCCCATTAATATCAGAGATCATCATTACGCCGAGGCTGGTGTTTTCCTCACTTTTCTTTAGTGTTATTCTCATTCCTCACTGTCAGAGAGGGTGAATCATAAAAGGAGAGTTCACGTCCTTCCCATTTCCTCTGCTGCATCTTATCGGAGCGGCCTCCCTAAGCCCACAACCTCCTACTGGAGGACTTCCTCTTGGCTGCTTGCCAGAGTGCCGATCTCTGCATCTGTCTGTCAGCAGAATACCAGCTGATTAATGCTTTCACTGTGACCATTAATAAAACTGTGGAGAGGCTGCTCTCTAATTGAGAGGTACAGCCAGGGCTGCATTGGACCAAATAAGAAAGATGTATACAGTGGGCATGTGTTGCTGCGTTCGTGTGTTTGTGTGTGTTTAAGGGGATGAAGAGTGGCCTGCTTTCCTTTCTGACAAACAATGATATAGTTGTTTCAGCACAAAATACAAACAGTACACTCAGTTATTTATGTGAGGGCTAAAGACTGAGTGTACACAGAATGTTGTGTCAGATTTTATTTACTGTCTTTTCCTGTTCAGCGTGACAGAAGCTGTTCTCCGGCTCTGATCTTGGTCTTCTGCACAGCAGCAGAGTCATTGTAGTGTAGTGATAAAGTACTGGTGTCTAGGCCACTGGCACCAGCAGTGATCCACGGGCACTCTGCTGGACACACCCTGACTACTTGACTTGCTTGTCCCATCCATCTCCCCTCTTCTCATACGAGGGAAGTTTCCAGCACTGCAATCATTTGTTCAGGGGGTGAAGGGAGAGGATGCACTGAGGCTTTAGCATTCAAAAAGAGTGGCTCTATTGAAGGAGTGTGTGGCAGATGATAGGATACACTCTTACAGGCATGGTAGCTTATTTTTCCTTCCACACAGCTGACAGCTCATGCCGGTGGAATTATGCTTTTTAGTTGTCTGTGGTTCCATTCATCCCTCCATTGTAGTCCGTCTTTAAACTTCTCTACAATACTGAGAAAAAAACCAAATATCGATACCCCATACAAAATGAATTCCTGGACACAAAATTAGGTAATTTTCTGTTTTTTTTATCACCAACCTGCACACATTGCTGGAAAATAAAATGCAACTGAACACATGCCAACACATTTGAAAGTGGGTTTCTGTAAGTGCAGAGACCCTGGCCTCTGTCTGGATTTCTTTTATCATTTATATTTTTTGGCTGTGTTTAGTACATTTCTGTATAGCTTCCATTGAGTAGTACTGGGAGCCGCCCAGCCAACATTAAGCACATCAGCAATAAATTAAAACGTACAGAGACGACATTGCAGTCTCTCTGTTCTGCTTTCTGTTTGTCTGCAGCAGACACTCCAGAGTTACAAACTTTATTTTATATGTCTATAACATGCCGAAGGGACTTGTCAGAATGTCTGTATTTGTCAACCTGTAAATAAGTACGAGCTGCTCTTTCTCGGCTGTAGCTGCAGGTGTGATGATGGCGGGGTTGTGCAGAGGCATAACTTGTGTGAAACAATCAGGAAATGAGGTCTGTGTAAAACTGCTATGTTTTAACTAACGATGCTTGTTCTATTTCACTTCCTCTCTATGGCTTTGGCCAGCTGTTTTCTCTCCATTGCTTGTGGCAGCTTCTGGTTGAAAAGACAGCAGTAGATCTGTTTGTGTCTTTAAAGCTTTAGTACTCTTCAAACTACTATGAGGTGTTTTAGAAAATGTGCTATCAAAGGATCTTTTTTGATCACCTTACACTTAAGTACCGTATTGTTGTGATGATAACAACTATTGTTATTCATTTCCCTATCCCATTAATCAAGCTGAGCTTCACTTAAGATGGACCGAGATATGTTCGACATGCTGAGTATTATCGGCAGCAGTTGTTGTCATTGTTGCAATTTTGGAATATACCATTCAACTTACCGATACTGTATGTTTGAGATGTTTGCAGAAAAACCTGGATATTTATCACAAGAACACGTTAGTAAATACCTGTCCATCACCACTGATACCTTGAGACAAAGTATGCCTCAAATAGAGATGCACCGATACACTTTTTTTCAGTTCAGTACCGATACGATTCTGATACACATGTACCGATACGATACCGATTCTGATAAGTTTGTTATCATAGCTAAGTGTAATTATTGTTGTTGGTATTATGTGTAAGGGTACACAAAGCTGTAGTAAACCCGGCATTGCTTTGCATTGTGCTGTCTTCACGTACAAACAGGAAGCAGAAACAACTTCCAGGTTTTTAAATTCAATCTTTTAAACTGAAGTGCAAGAATTGTACTTTTGATCAAATAGAAGAAGCTGTTCCATCTCGTCTGAACGTCGTCATGGAGACGATTTGAGGACATTTCTTACAGTTCAGTCTGAATGTCTTCAAATCGAGACTGTGCCAGTTCAAAATGTTTAAAGTGCCCCGTAGATGTAGATCGGCCTTGTCAGTCCGATATCCGATACGTAAATTACGTCAATATCTGACCCGATATTAGATCGGATCGGTCCCATCTCTAGTCTCAAAGTATGGTGTTGATGTTTTTTTCAGGCCAAGTGCTGATCAACTTTTGAAAACCAGACGTATCCTTCGTAATGAAGTTCTGCACTAACGCATGTCAACACACTTTAATAACTACTAGTAAGTGAGTGAGTGCTTTTGCCGTTTTTGTGAATCCTTTATTCCATGGAGCCTTGGACTGGTTGATATCTTAAGTACACAGACAGGTAATTGGTTCTATGATGCATAAAAGAGTGGATTATAAAACTCACTGATATGATGAATTTTAAGGTCTCAATCTGTTTGAAGCAAGAAAACGATTAATGATATCACAAAAGTGGTATTTGGCTTATAATGACTAAAGCAGGGGAGGAGAGAGGCTGAACTTTTCATATCGACACACAGTACTCTCCATTGATCTACAGTGGAGACTGTGCAGTTGAAGGATTCTTTCATTAGGCTACTGGCAGAGTGTAGAAAAGTATCCTTGCACACAAGAATCCTTGAAATTAGTCATCTACATGAAAAGCATTTTTCTGACCTAAACAACAAACCTGTAAACTGAAAGAACAATATCATGTCCATTCCCTTTATAATCTAGAAGATCTAAGTAGTTTGGGAAAAAGGTCCAATCTTGGAACCTTCAACCATTAAAATAAAAATCCCAGCTTAAAAATCATCTTAAATTTCCCAAGAAAACCATCAGTGTGACAGAGCCAACCGGTCAGACTGTTGTGTTGGCATCAAGGTTTATTATCCTTTCATATTGTACAATATACAAAAATATAGGGTACCAAAAAATTCACAGTGTCTAAAAGGCAGTGATTACAGTCTACATGACAGGTCTAACAGTACACCTGGTAAGTTGCATAGAAGGGCACAGAGCCTCACATCGCAGGGGACAGAGCTCAACACTGACCAACCAGATGACTCTCTTTTTCACAAGACCAATAGAGACTCAGGTTAGACCAAAATGACTTCATCTGTATTCCAATTTCTCCACTTAATGTGATCGTTTGCCGTCCATATTATTTGATACTCTCATTGTTGCTACACAGAGATTATTTTGAGCCAGGGTTCATGTGTCTCTGGAAATGTTGATGTTTGAGCAGCTGGGAAAGGTCAGAAGCCACAGGCGGTTGGTCACATCATGGAGCTCTGTCCCCAAACAAACCTCATGGTTGGTGTGTACTTAGCTGCTGCACTTTTTTTTTTTTTTAAACAACTATAAGGCTTTTTTTTTAAACAAACAGTGTTAGCTATACAATATACAGATACATTTACACGATCCTCTGCAGGGTCATTAAATGGGCTGCACAAGGCTGTTGCTCCTATATACAGATAGAGCTCTCATCTCGTGCGTACAGTAGCTGAACTGAAAAGCATTGCTGGGTTAGCATTTATCGATCAGGCAATAATAATAATAATAATAATAACAAAATATAGCTGTGAAAATGCCCTTTTATAAACCAAGCTTAGACTATAAATAGTGTCTGCTTCACTTCTGTAGGGACCAGAGGAGTGAGGATGCGTTACTTTACAATGATTAACATCTCATACATGAAATATAGAAAAACAGTAGAATGCCTGGAGTGTCAGCGACATCATGTGGAAAAAAAATGCACAAACAGATCACCTTTACTGACCTCCTCATATATAGTCATATGTATGAAAGCATTTACATTTTACAAAATACAGCAACGCCCCTTTGCTCAATCAGGCATACTGACACACAGTGATCGGGTACACGAGTGTTCATGTACACACGACCACACACACATGCACTCACGCTGATCCACTCACAGGCAAGCTTCTTTGCAAGCATGATTTCGTTTTTTGTATTTTTTTTATTTTCAAGCAGGGCCAAATGGATGCTCTTATTTTACAGTCATTCCCAAAAAAAAAACATATACATTTTTTTATTTCATCTTTGTGTTAACATTTCATGTATTGAAAATGCAATGACAAACGTTGGAAAATTACAAAGGAATGCAATCACTCAGTGAAGTGAAATTAAAGAAGCAAGCATTAACAGCTATGTTTTATTAGCAGAATATTTCCTCCTATGCTACGGCTTGTCTGAGAATAAAACAAACATCATCTTAAAAAACAAAGATTAAAAAAAGGAACAAGTGCCAGTCTACTAGCTTATTCTATCATATAAAACCCAATCCAGTTGTTCAGCACACTGGTCATATTTGATATGACCACTGAGCTATTTAGCACTCAGTAGATTCAATGCATCTCTTGGAGAATTAATTGGAGAATCAATTAATTTCCTTTCAGAAGTCTTTATTGTTCTTCGAAGAAAAAAACAAACAGAAGTAGAAGAAATCAAATCTCGCCCCTGCCCTCTATTGCATACAGGCACCCAAGGCATTCCCAAAGCTTTATGTACAGTTCAGACTGCCTCTCAAAAATCCCCCTTGCTCCACTGAACGTCCTTGTCCATAAAATGTGTGACTCCCATTGGTAGCAAGTTTGGAGAATTTTCTCCAACTCCGACAGAAGTGTCCTGTTGTGACTCTGCCAACCAGCTGTCCAGAAACTTTATCAACTCTGAGGTCATTAGCTCTCTGTCATGTGAAATGCCAGCAATGGAGGGCGTGCATCGGTCCCTTACAAATAAACTGATATTGATCTCTAATTTACTTTATCATCAACCTCATTGAGTTCTCTCTTTTGTTGTTGTTCTGTCCCACAGCGCTGTGTGGCAAGGACATAACAATACGCACTGTTTGTTCTCACTAACTGCTTTGTTGTCGAGGGATTCAAAGTTTATTACAGGCTGAGAATGGAGTTAGTAATGGAGAGGTGTGACATGGTGACCGTGATCCAGAGGAATTATTACATATTTATTCAACATTCTTTCTCTGGAGTTGTGGTTGCTCGAATCAGCACCTGTGCTGAATGGTCACTACAATAAGTGAAGAGGCATAGCTGGTTCAGCTAAAGTTTTCCACAATTTTCCCCCAAATGATCCTCTGAATTGATACTGCTTTATCCAGTCAGGCCATTACAATAACACCCTCCCAGCTGGCTGCATAAGTCTTTGACTGCACCAGGACCCAAGCCTTGTTATCCAAACCCACATCTCCTAATGGAAAGTTCCAGAAACGCCCTTGAAGAAACAAATCCAACCATGTGGAAGAGACTATGGGAGCGAGAAGAAGGGTGATGGTGAAAGGAAAAACCTAGCCGAGTCTGAGAAAGGTTTCAGTTCATGTCGGTTCAGTTATGTCACCATAGCATTTAGTTGTCGTCTGTTTTGGGGGTGCTGGCAGGGGGTTTGGAGATACAGTCATGTGGCGTGCCTCAGCTGTTGTTACTGTTGTTGTAGGTCCTGCATGGCGAAGGGGAGGAGTTGGGCTGGTAGTCAAACTTGCCTAGCGCCGTGGGATAGTAGGTGGTGGTGTAGACGTTCGTCTGCTGGAGTGGCGTTGGGTAGAAGTTGGATCTTTCGTCTGGTAGGAGGTTATTCTTGTTCAGTGTCTGGAATGATGAAGCAAAGGCAAATAACTTTTAATTTTTATAATGTATACAGTTATAATGTTGGCAATGCAAAATCTTTAGAAATTAACTACGATCAGAAACAACTAAATTGTTAGAAATAAGTTTTGGTCAAAATAGGATTACCAGGCAACCAACATGGACAAGAAGAAGTTTTTCAAACAAGAAAAAAGTACAATCCCATAAAACCCAAAATATAGTGTTTGTTAAATATGCTGGTGGACAGATTTTCCTTTGGTAAACTTTGGTAACAGCCAGGCTCATTGTTTTCTGCTGCCTCAAGTCTTTAGGTAAGCCAGTGGGTGATTTACTCAAAAATAAACCCTGACATTGTGATGCAGGAACCTTGTCTCGCCCTTAAGGGCTAAAGTGGCTGTCTTCAATGCAAAACTATTTAAGCCATGCAATAGGTTGAGTAAAAATGTTTATGGCTGTAGCCTCATATTACCCTATGTGTCTTATGAAGCATCAGGGTCCTGGAGGAACAAACTTTCATGTCACAGTGTACTTTGAAAATGGTTGAAATGACAAAGAGAACTTGACTTAACGTACATGAAGCTGATAATTACCTTATCTTACTATTGCCGCTTTAAAAAAAAGTGAAGAAAAGTCTGATGTCAGGCAATAATAGTTCAACTGGTTCTGAAAACATTGTCAGGAAATTTTCTAAATCAAGTTTATTTCTGTATATTCTAGTGCATCAATCTCTTCAGTCTGTATTAAAATACACAATTTCATTTCTAGAAAATCCCTTTAACAAGAAGATTTGTATTGAAACATTTTTCTGCTCTGGAAGATTTTCTCAGTTTCTCAGGTTGTGGAAAAAGTTTTGAGAACTCAATTATATACACAATGGACTTGTTAAGGTAAATTATTGTTGCACTCTGATTTCTGTTGTTGTAAGACTTACCAATAGTATCAGCAATTCTTGCTCACAGGTGAATAAAATACCTCCACTAGCCTTGGGATGCTGGCTTGTGTGCTGTAAGTGTATTCATAACCAAAGCAAACCAATTTAATAAATTTAATTTAGTTCACGTCAAGCCTACTCAATACACTAATTTATGAGATGGCAGGAATTCACTGCAGGCCTCTTAAATAAAAACAAGTCTAAAACCAACATTTTATTCTAATGCAATTGCTGAGTGTCTGGTAAAAGCCGAACATAAGGTGAAACACTTTCCCGGGGAAGCATTAGTCTAATGTAATCCATCTGAACAGCTCTGGGGACCGAGGCAGGAAGATAATCAGGTTAGAGTCGGTGAAATACACAACGCTGGGCATCATAAATTGGCCTGGAGGACAGGGAACCTGTTGGATAAACATTGCTGTAGTGGTACACAGTGACATTGGCTACACAACAGACAGTCTGGCCCCTTCTGGTCATTAAAGCTAATGAGTTCTCTCTCAGCACCACCATGGCTGTCAGCACCATGTCCAAAAGCAACAACAAAAACAGCAGGCATGACAAGTGTCAGGAGGCTGACACGATCAGAAACACAGGCCCGGGTCACTGTGGTTTGACACCATGTTCCTGTCAAGCTGTGGTAGAATCCGAGATATTGTTAGGTTGACAGAAAGGTTAAGATGAATCCCTCCTGGCACAGAAATGAAGTCAGACAGAGGCCGCATTCAGACCGATTAAAGAAGGGAAGATAACATGGAATTGAGAAATTCCAGTTTGAATATTACATCAATAAGTGAAGGCTCCTAGTGGCCAATCTGCACAGAAATGTACGTCACTATGAGTTAGCATTTTCAAAATAGTTAACAAGCTAATTAGCATTTTAACTTCTGCCTTAATGATTGAGTCATAACTAGTCTCCAAAAGTTAAAAGAAGTCAGTTTGAATTTGTGCATGGATGTAAATGTATAGCCACTGCTACTGAATGGCACCTTATCTATATGTTAATATGACTAGTGACAAAGCAGTTGTTCCCAGTTGTATGGTGATTAAAGGGAATTTCTAAGCCCCAGAGCTTCCATAAAGTTAGGTAGGAGTTAACCTTACCAACCGGGACTTGACATTTCCCATATTGCATGAAGGGTAGCATCATTCCTAAGAACCTATATGTCTTTTATCGGCAACATTTTTAACTCCATCTCCTGAGTTTGTACCCGGGCCTTTTCCTTGAAATTTCAAGTGGAAAAGTCTAAAAGATTACCCAAATATCATTGTTTTTGGTGAAGCAGAGGCAGTGGAGTAACATCAACTGCGTAAAGCATGATAGACTGGTGTCAACGTCAAATCTTGTAAAAAGCGAAGATGTTAAAATATCTTTAAAATACCACAAACTAAAAAACGCTTTCAAAAGTGTACTATAGGTCTCAGGTGAAAATAGTTTCTCGACTTGTAAATGTGAATGCACAGTAGACCGATAGCTGTGGGAGGTCGAGGGCTGTCTAATGCCTTAGCAAGCTAATGGGGCCCATTAATAAGGACTTGGGTTTCTGGGGAAGAAGGGCGCTTTAAAGCCTTCAGGTTCTGCACAACCGCAAGGAGGAATTAAAATGAACAGTAATTCATCTTTTGTGACCAGTGCTCTTTTGAGATAAATGCATGAATAAACTGCACTAAATAAAACATGAATCACATTACTGCCCTTGAATCTTCTACATTTACATAGTGTGTTGGTGAGTTTGTGAAAAACATGAAAATGTATATCTATTCCCATTTGTGTTGCCTTATCTCTATAATATTTCAAAATGCAGCTACTACAAAGCATCTCTCCGATCCCGTACCTTGAACTCCATGGGCGTGTACTTCTCATTCTTTGGCGTAGTGTTGCCCTTGTAGTTGAGGTGGTTCGGAGTGGTGGGATGAATGATGGCAGACTCCTGCGAAGGCTTATGGAAACGCTGACAGTAGACGTAGATCAGGAAGGACAGCAGCCCCGCCCCGAGGAAACAGGAAACACCAGTGGCAATTAGGTGGAGTGAGGTGAATGCTGGGAAATGAGGAGGATACAAGGAGTGTTATTGAAGTGCTCAGCTTACAATACAGCATCGTATTCAGGAAAAAAGAAACTTTGTTTCCACATCCTTGGCTTGATTTTCATCCCAAATTAACAACTCTTTTTATCAGCCAGGTCAAAACTGATTTGATATAGTTAGTAGGAAGTCACCTGCTGAACCCATTACCTCGTAGTGGAGTAACACGCTATGCATCTGCAATCCAACCTTGAAACCACTACAACTTTTTTATTCAAAGTTTTCAGAAAAAAAATCTTGGTTTTCCCTTCAAACAAGACATTGGGAGTTTTGGACAGTTAAATCCTGCGTTTTAACTTCCAATTTTCATTCCGTAAATATTTTCTAGTATCTCCTCATAAAACTTTGCATCCAATGTTTACTGAATTTAGTCTAAATCGACTCATATCTGGACAGAATGTTTAATACAGGGGTATAAAACAGTCCATGTGATCTTTAATTCAACAACAGTACTTTCTTAATTCAAATGGTGATGCTGATGAGTCCAGTGGTAAACCACATCCACACCTTCATTTTTCATTTGGATTGGACATCTATAGTGTTGTGTTCACTGAACTGAACACTTCAATTTTGCTTCTTGGATTATTTTCAGAGCTCATTTAAAAAGCCAATTTCTTTATTATGAATGCCCAATTCTTAAACTCAGGTGTCTATGACTGAACTGAGCTCATGAAAAGTCTCACTGTGAAGAACTGTTCATAGTATTTCTTCCTCAATTGAGGTAGACGAGGCTCAACATTAGCTTTTTTAGTCTACCTGCCACCTGAAGCATTTTACCACTGCAGTGTTTCCTACACATAGACTTTACTCGGGCGGGCTGCCCAGGTATATTTCAGACCTTTTTTAAATTTATTCACAGAACTGTCGCACGCACGCACACGGGAGAGAGAGAGCGAGACAGAGCGGTTCGCTGTCCATACGTCCCTCCAGTAAATGCACTAACAGGTACAACGCTCATGTCTAAACTGAAGCTTCTCATGCCCTTGTTGGAATATTTTTCTGCAGCTGCTTGCTCCCAATGCAGTTTAGGATGATTATTTTGCTATGCATCATCATCAATAAGCCTTCTCATACATGGATCACCTAATGGAATAATGGAATATCGAGTAGAAGTTGCTAGACTTTTCAAAACACGAGTAATCTTGTTTGAGCATCTTTAGCTTTCTGTGAATGAAAATTGTCAAAAGAGCAGAAATACCCAAAAAGCAAAGCTACAGAATATGGCAGGGCCAGACAAGCCCCCGCTAACTCCACTGCCCAGGAACAGCGTCATTCTGTGGAAAACTGGACTGATACACTTTGATTTAAGAAATGCACAAAAAAAAATTCTAATTTAATTCTTGTTGCTGTCACGAATAAAAAAAAGTCTCTGCACAGAACTTTTTCTGTAAAGAGTAAAGAGCCAGTACCCAGGGGCAGGAATATGAATGAGGGTTTGTACTTCCTATCAGTAATTTTGTGAAGAAAAAAAAGTTCAGTTTTGGTGCGGGTTAGCCATTGCATATGAAGTACAACTTCTATCCTGGTTTTCCCTTCCTCCTCCTGATTGATGTAAGATTTGGCACAGATTAAAATAAAAACTCCCATGAAAATGCACATTAAACGCATGTGAACACGCAACATGGACAGACATCTGTAGAAACATTTAGGGGCAAACCTCAACATGCACATAGACACAGAGTGAAGGCAGCTGTTTATCCACTTACCTCCACAGTGTTGGTCCTTATCAAAACCAGATGCAGGGAGAATGACTGCAGAGAGGAGAGGAACACAGGGTCAGACAAACACATGCATGCACACTCACACACATGCACATACACACATAATGTCCCTGGAGAGACAGCCTTCAAAACACAACAACCTTCAACTGTAGCATCAGGGGAGTTGACACATGCAGAAACAAAAACAGTGAGTGAAAAATTGAAATGTCATTGAATATATTGCATAAATGGTCCATGGAGAGTTTTTTGCTTCAGTGGATTCTTAAACTTTCTATATAAAAAAGGACTGTTGAGTGAGCAAACAGTTATGCTCTGTCAGATTAAACCTCCCAAGTTGCAGTCTGTGACACTTCACAATAATTTACAGCTACAACGTGTCCTGCCCCCCACAGATAGGAGGGAAGAAGAAGGGAGGTTGCAGGGAGGGTTTTGTGTGTGTGAGCAGATTTAATTTCAGGGCCACATCTCCTGATTAATATTTTGCCCAATTTTTCAGCTTCCTCCCAGCCGCCCCCCTTCTGCAAGTGACCTTAACAAATCCATCCATCGCCTCATTGAAATTTGCAATAAAATTAGATGTGATTTGGTGTTGTGACAACCCATTAATATTAATCATCTTCGTCTGGACTCATTAGAGATTCTGAGCATAGAGAGGAAAATGCTGGCAGGCCATGAAAGATCATTTCTGGAGAAAGTTTTTGTCATCTGCATAATAAGGTACACTGAGGCTTACGGGGTCAACTACTAACTTGTTGGAATCTCATGGACTTAATTATGGTTAATTAACAGAAGCGGATGACATCAGTGCAGGAAGAGAATGCAGGCTACACACAAACAATATATTTAATGTGAATATGGATGGTGACTGGTGATGCGAATGGACTGTGAAACTGTTTTAAACATATTTGATGATGATAGACAATCTGGTCACAAAGCCACAAGCTGCTGTTTGAATGATGCTGAAGAATTGGCCTAAAGGAGGACTGAAGGATTGCAGGCTAAACATCTAGATCTCCCCAAAATGCCTAAACCCTCACATTGTTGACAAACTGGAAAAAGGGTTTGAGATGAATTACAGTCCGATGTTGATGATTTAGTATTCAGTTGTAGTTGTTCATAAAAGCAAGACATTGAAGGATAACGTGGTAGCAAAGCCATGTTTTTAAGGCTTGATCAGACAAAACAAAGCAACTTAAAATACTTTATTTTGTGCTTTAGTGACTTGATGAACCATTTTTATTAGTTACATAAATGACAGGTATGTTGAGGTTTCTAAAAAGTGTCAGAATCCTCACAATCTTCTTTTCTTTCTTTTTTTAACTATCTGTATCTGTTGCTTTCCCTTTTTATTGTGCACAGTATGACTCAAAACAAAAAAACCTGTAAGAATATTGGAGAAGTTGTCGATTTTCGAACCACTTGAATAGCAGACATTTTATGTATTCAGCGTCCCACAGTAATACACATCTTCCAAGTTTATATTCACCTGCATGGTGCAATTTCTTTGTATTATGAAGGCAAATCAAAAGCGTGATAAAACCAGCCAAAGTAATGTACGGGTTCTGGAGATATTCTTTGCTGCAAAGTAAATAGATTGGATCCTAAATTTCTGGGAAAAGGACATCGCACTCCAGGAACCTTTGATCAGCAGATTTCGATCTGTTAAGACAATTTTAAATGGGGCAGCTGCTCCTTTGTGTTTGTGAAAGCTGACCTGACTCACCAGGTATTTCATTGCAGTCTCTCCTCTCCGTGCTGTTCCCCACACAGGGGATGTTTCCCTGAGCACCACACACCCGACTTCTCATCTGCAAGCCCGAATCATCACAGGCTGACCACAGCGACCAGGCCATCCAGCCACCTAAACACAGAAGAAAGAGCAATCAATACAAACCTAGACAAACAAGTCCACATTAAACTCAGACGGCATGGAAACCAAACGCGCCCACCCAAGCTGTCACCAACCGTGGCCAATAACCTTCAGCCAAAAACACTAAAAAAAAGTGTTTGTGATGTAAACAGGATAGGGAGAGTAAATCCATGGAGAGTTTGTTTAGTGCATTGCGGAGATGTTTGTCTCTTGAGCCAAGCTTTAGTGCCGTTTCCCCACAGCAGGCGACTGAGCAGTAAACAAAGACTCCTACCCAAGAGGAAAGAGAAAACTCCCAACTCTCAGCGACTCGCTTTGAACCTTGCACTTGCTTCACTCTTTCAACCCAGAGTGCAAGGAGCACAGGCTACTGCGATGAAAGGCTGATGAAAAAGCTGGATTGTTATTCAGGGTGCTCTCAAGTGTGCAGTTTTGGCAGAGATGGTTCTTGAAGAGGCAGAGGACGGGCTTCTTTTTTTACCTTTCCTATCAGTCTGGGGCTCACCGACAGGCTGCTCAGTCTCCACCATCTGCTCCCTTCTTGCCACACAACCATCTAGACACACAAAACACACCGACCACCTCAAACGTGTTTAATAACCGTGCATCACCAGTGCCTATTTTAATTGCTTCATTTATTCCCATTTATTTTTGTCACCCAGACAACCTGCGTGATTGCACTGTTGAGCCAGAGGAAACGCCATTAGGCCTCCTTGTTAGTATTCTGTCCCAACAGTCCTTCCTGCTGTCCTCTATTACTGCTGGAGACTTTAATCAAATGACCTGCGACAGGGGCATCAAATATTCCCCTGACTGACAGCCCGCTTGCCTCTAATTACGCATACATAGTGGATGGTGGCACTAGGAGGACCCCGAAAGATGACTGATGTTGAGCTGGTCAATAAAGGAACGGATGAGGAGATGGATTGGAGCTGGAAAGGTTGTTAGCTGACAGTCGATTGGCACGGGCCTGACGGGACGTGTTGGTCAACGTCAAACAGGAAAACATTAACCTGATAAAGGAGGCTGATTAGCATCTCTGTAAAGGGAGGGAAAAAAGACAAAAAGCCTTTTACCTGTCTTTGTAATTGCCTTTGTAATTGGGAGGCTGACTATATGCACTACTCTCCCTGTGAATGACAGTTACACTGATACTAAATGAAAAGCAGTTCAGGAAAGGGGGAAACAACTATTTAATTCAGGCAGGAATCATCTGCACTACAAGGCACCGCTGTACGCACACGTGGGTGAACACAAATACTTTGAAACAGTTGCATGATTTCTCCAGACGTTATTTGTCCATGCAATATTTGTTCTCCAACATAATTAATAATGTTAACCACAGTATGGCGACAAAACGTTTGAGGCTGCTTGACATTAAACTTGAGATTAAGAACCGGACTAAACCCTTATGAGAATTCTGATAATAGACTTTTTTCCCCCCTTAGATTAGCTGGCAGATCTCTCATGAATATTTCAATGTCCTTGTGGTTGCAGAATGAAAGTAGAAGCGGGGTCCACAGAGGGCTTTGTAACTCATCTCACATACAATCATTACATGGTGCCAGACTTTGGGGGAAACAAGGCTAAGCTCCAAATTAAAATAAAAATAAAAAACCATTAGGACACAAATTGGATTCCTGCCTAAGTTTGGCAAAATAGTTCAGTTTCACTTGCCTTTCTTTTGGCCTGTTGTTATGTCTACTCCTATTGCACTTTTCGATCTAATTTTATAGCTGTACTTTAAAAAAAAAACTAATGCAGACAAGACACTTCCTGATGTACCTAAATAAGAATACTGTTAGTTTTTATTCACACAGATGAACTCTATTCTTTTCTATTCCAAGATATCGACCTATGAAAATGTCACAATCAAGGACATTTTTCATTTTTTCTGTAAATTGAATCCTCACAGTCCAAAAATGTCTCCACAAAAAAATGCCCGTACATCACACATACAGAGCAGTTGACGTTTTCATTTTGACAGTGTTCTGTGTAACCACTTCCAAATTTAGACCTTTAATAAATAAAGGTTTGCATATCAATTGTATGAAAGGTCAGAGGTCTGGCACAATGCCATTCACTTGAACAAAACTTGTTTCTGGACAGATTTGTGGCTAGAAAGTCAGAGATAGACTTTAGACTGTTTTCATCTGTTTCCTTTGAAGTACTAGATCCGAACATGGCACCCAATAATTCTCAACTTTAGACATTATTTAAGATATCTATGTTTCAGTACAACAACATAAACTCCATCTTTTTTTAAACCTTTACTAGAAGGGTTGCCATGGTGCTCAAAGACCCATCAGCACAGTGGGAAACGACAGGGTGGCAGGATGGGTTGAAAGCTCAGCATGACTCATGTTTATCACTTCATATATCTTAGTCATTAGAAAAAGATGAAAGAAGCAATTTAGCCAAGGGGTCAACGCTGAAATGAAATGTTGTGGGGGATGATTACCTGCCTGGAGGTGTGATGGAAGCACCCCAAGCGCCGGTGGCATGACGGACTTCAAATTCGTGTGTGACCTTACCATCACAAGTGTGCGTGTTACACAGGGCCTCTTCAGTGTGCAGTCCTATGCAGATGTCCCCTCCAGTGGCAGGGGCAGGGCTGTTGCAGGAGCGGGTGCGTTGGTAGTGACCGCCGCCGCAACCCACTGAGCACTGAGACCAGGATGACCAGCATGCCCATGCACCATGTACTGTAAGACACAGACACACACATTGCTTGACTTTAAGATCTTTAAAGTTTATCAACTACAACATGACAGCAAAATACAGATTGCAGCAAGCAGGTCTTTAATTGGTGCTTGCTTTAATATTTATAGATTTGAACGGGCTTGGTCTCTGATATGTACAGGGCTGCAAACTTTTCACCTTTTGGGAAAAAAAAATCACATTTATTTTTTAAGATGGGTCACCAACCAATACCTCTCCAATCTCTCCAATCATACCCGATTTTCTAGAGATCCACAGATTGTGAAAATACCCATGATTAAAATAACAATTTGGCTAACTTTGATGCTTTTATTCTTCTTGTATGGTTTTTGAATGACTTATGAGATTTGATGTATTTAATTTGTTCCACTAATGCATTGGTGCATCCCTACTGTTTCTCTCTTTCCATACATTTCGCTAACCTCGTTTTTTACTCGTGACCTGTTTGCATCCCTTTATGTAATGACATGTCGCTTTAATATTCAGTAACCTACCGTTTGGAAACTATTGACATTAGTCTGCCCTTAATGACTTGGACCATTTAATTAAAAATGTTTTTTTTTTGTGTATTTGTGAACCACAGGGATTTGTTGAACCCAATGCTGCATAAAATGTATCACACCACCTGGGCACCTTTGTGTATTTATAAATGTGTAGGCCTTGAGTACAAAGCTAGATGAAACCAAGCCAGTCACTATACCAACCTATCAGAAGCCTTCAGGTTGACAAACATACCATTAGTCAAAAAGACACTACCAGTTCATTCAAAAATGTTCCTTATTTGGTCATACTTGTTCATCTAACAGAACCATACAGATGCAAACACTACATAAAGTACATACTTCTTTCCATTTTTATTCGCTGCTGTTTAAAAGTCTTTTGGGGTTCCTGATATAAACACAACTTTGTCTTTGTATCGCCCTTCTCTTTACTGTTGCATTGACTTGTCTTCCCATTGGGACTGCTAATGTTTTATCTGATCTAATTATAAGCAGATGGACTATGATGGACTAATTGAATGGCTGGGTGACGAGCTGGTGTCCGTCTGACTGATGGAGAAGCGTTGTTGCCGGGTAACGTCACAGGCTAGCAGAAACCTCCATTAGCTGAGTGGATTAATGTGGCAACTGAGAGTGAAGCAGGCTGTGACAACTTAACTGACCAACTCTCACAGCCCTGCCTGGCGGACGCTTTGACTAACTGGCTGTTTACGTGGTTGACTGGCTGTTGAGTGTCCCACTCACTATATGATTGAACAACTAACTGGCTAGCGGTCAGACACACATTTTGATCAGTCTTTTACTGCCTGTCTTTCATGTGGTCAGCTGGACTTTTATAATTATTAAGGCAAAAAACATTTGAAGAAAAAAGGGAACAAATCTTGGCATCTTTAAACTGCAAATTTTTATTTGGATTGGAACCGAATAATTGGACTTTGACCTTGTAAAATTCTTGAACAGAACAAATCACACGAGTGGGAATGGTTACCATGACCGAATAAACCTCAGATAAATGGATATGTAGACTAGTTGATTTAACTTGGGACTTGACCTGGACTGACTTTGAATTTTCTTGGACTCATATCAAATAAACTAACACTTACTTTGGCATTTTCCTGACAGGCCGGAAAATAAACTTGTTTTCTGAATCTAATTTTCTGATTGACTTGCCATCATGACAGACTTTTTACTACGCAAGTATTGACATGAACTCGTCTCACTTTGATTTGCACTTGATTTAATTTGAATTAAAGCTTCACCCTAATTGACTTGAAACTTGGCTTTACTTAAAACCTGACTTGTACTTTACTAGGATAGAACTGAGACATAAATTTGACTTTCTATGACCTGAGATTTAAATTGGACTTGTCTTGACTGACTAGAGTGTAAACTTGTCTTGAGTTGCAACCGACCTGAGACTTTACCTGGACTTGCTTCACATTGACTCTTACTTGGTTTGAATCAGAGACTGCATATTAAGATGGACGGAGAAAAAGCACATGGGTCAAACTAGGAAGTTAAAATGCATATCAAATAAGTCTGGTGTCCGTTGGGATATGTAGTTATGCTGATTTATGTCCAAGTGTTAATTTTTTCATCGTCAGCCAGCGGAGCAGAGGAGGAAAGGGGAAATAAAATGTAACAAAACTAACAATGCAGTCATTAAACTTTACATATATCTTTACGATATACGTATTTGTTCCAATCAAACACAAGAATAATTTCTGCTCTGAACTGTACCGACTCAGGAGATCTTTAATGTTTAATTGATATGGTAAACGTGTGCATTGGTTAGTTGAAGCTATCTCCTTTCTGCATGTCTTAGCTCCAAATTGCATCTCCAGCTCAATATGTCAGTGCCTGTTGCAGAGGTGTTTTGGCTTCACTTTTGTACAACTGAAGGAGGTGAAGATGTGCTGTCCTTATTAATACACAGTCAAAGGATTGACTTGGACTGATAAAAAAACAAAAAAGGCAACAACTTTTTTCCTGTTTAATTTTGAATTACTAATAATTCAAAAGGCTTTAAAAGTTGAATTAGCTTTTTTAAATGTTTCTTATACACAGAAGCACACACACACCTGCTTCCCTTGCACACAGACAACCACATGATTAATTTCAGTCTCCTCTGTAATCTCTATTGCCTCCATCCTTCTCTCTAATCTCATCATCAATTACTATTTTGCACTTATTCTCTCTTTAGTCACCGGCCTTGTCCTTCTCACCTGTTAGTCTACTCAGGACAGGCGCTCTGAGACCAGATGTACACGTGACACTCATAGCAAAAAGCTTTCCGATTGGCTACCTTCCAGTGGGAGGTAACCAAGGCCACTTCTCTTGGGCTTCCTCAGGTTACATGTGTTAGTTGGTAAGTCAAGCCGTAAGGATTTTATGTAGATAAAAACAACTGACATTTAAATACACGACAGGAATTTGATCAGCTCTGCACCAACCAACCATAAATCATTCATTCATAAGGTAGCAGTCATGAATATGTACGACAAGCACTTAAGAGGAGTTCAGACCTTTTTCTGATGCCAGCTGGTGAGTGTGTGTGTGTGTGTGTGTGTGTGTGTGTGTGTGTGCCCTGTCTGGTTTAATAAGTGCAGCCTGTCAGTGCAGCACTCTGTGGTCAGCAGAGTTCTAGGTCAGCTGATTATGGTTTGATGAGAAGGTTGAAATAGATAACTTCATTTGTCCGAGGACTGTCGATGCACTGCTGCAGCTGCTGGTAACCATTAGCTAATGAAGCTAATGATCCACTCAGCAGTCTTTTACTACCACCATTGACCTCCCTATCTCACTCTGTCTCCATTTCTGTCTCTCGCTGTGGCCGACTTTGCTTTATGAACCCATAATATACTGAAGAAGCTAGAAACTGCCAATAACTGACTTTATCTGCACTCTAAATGAGTGTTTGTCACTGCTTCTTAAAAAGTGTATTGGAGAGACTTCAACTGTCTGCAGATCTAACATGATCAGATCATTTTTAAAACCTGCAGCGCCAGAAGAGCACATGTATTCTGACCATCATTTTGAAAGAGTTAGGGTTATTTTGTGACAAGGTTTTAACAAGAGTTTTTGAGTGCAGGTCACTCCCTCACTGGCCCTTCTCATCACTTCTCTGCTTTTAACTTACTCGACAGGCTCTAAGGTTTTTGGTCTCTTTGCCTCTGCATCATGGCTGTACCCATAATACAGAGCTAATACTAGTTAAAGGGGATTGTTTGACTTGAGGGCTTTCTGTCAGGACACCTTGATGTACTTCACCCAGGTTAGGGATCAGGAGGTGAAATGAAAGCGGCATCTTAGGACAGTTGATAGAGGAGGAAACCAGGGAGACAGAAAGTTGGGAATAACATGCGGAAAAAAGGAGCAACAGGTCCGACTTGAACGCAGGCTGCCCGCTTGGAGGACTATAGTCGCCGTACATGGGGCGCGACCTAACCCCTACTTCAAATACCAAAAAATAAAGTGACAAATAGAGAAAAGTTCTGAGGTTTTGCCAGTGGAAGTCGATGGAGATATTAAAAATACATTTTAATGGTTAAAGTATAGATTACTTTCTGTGATGTTTTTAAACCCTGATTTGAGCTCAATGGATTTTGACCTGTCATTGCAAAAAAAAAAGAGAATATAAAATTTGTTTTTATGTGCTTTTTTCCCCAACAATGAGCCCTGAGTAAGTTCAATAATATCATAAATGTACTCCTGCAGAGTGTTTTTGATGGGTTTGTTACTCACCAGGACACGCCTGGACATTACAGTCCTGATAGTCCACAGGGGAGCCACGGCATGCGACAGGGGCGCTCTTCCCCTCTGGCCCGGAACAGGATCTTCGACGGGTGCGGTAACCTTTGGCACAACTCTGAGAGCAGCTTGACCATGTCTCCCATGATGACCAGCCTGTGCCCGCCACTCTCACCACTGGTGTCTTTAGGAGCTCCTCCACAAGAGCTGCAGAGTGAAGTAAGAGGATAAAGGGGGGAAGAAAACAGTTTCAGGTTAAATTAAAGTCACAGAAATATATGCAGTGCAGACAGATTGAACCTTTAAAGGATTTACAGAGATATGAGGCATGCAGATTTGAGTTTAAGTCACACTGTGTATATGACTTTGCCAGTAGGCGTATTTCTCTGTGTCCTTCCTTTTAACTCTCTGTGTCTCTCATGCATCTCACACTTTCCTGCTGTCAGTGTTTCATCTATTTGTCAGAGTAGTTGAGGCCCCCCAAGGAGACTGACACGGGGAGACAGGTAATCGATTCAGGGGAGGGGGGCATGATAAAGCCACCAGAGGACTGTGACCCTGTGGAGCTTTTCTGTGTGAGTGTGTATGTGGAAGTGCTAGACTGTGAACATGTCACTAACAGCATGTAGGGGAGCTAACAGGCCCAACAATTGGGCTCTTTCAACATGTCACACTCTTACTCTGGGAAATGATAGCACCCTGCAGCCTTCTCACAGTGCTATTATACAGTAGTGGTTATAATATGTGTAGAGACTGTGCAGAAGTGTATGCATCTCAGTCAACACATAGGTACAGATAACAGATTATTATCCTTTTGACATTTTTCCTTCATAACAATCTGTTCAGATGTTGATTCTTTTCTGTCGACTCCCACTTAAAACTTAGTTATTATAGTTTAAAGAAACCGGAGAACTGACACATCTATTATTTACATATTCTGTATTTTTATAAATGCTGCAGTGTCACAAAGGTTGGAAATTGGAGCATTAAACTCAAACTGAGAGCGATCGTAGCAGAGAAAAGAAAAGGGGTTTTAGCCTCTGTTAGATTATGTGAGAGCCCTCCTCCCAAACTCCAAGTGGGAACATATTCCAAAGGATGAGAGCTCAGTAAGCAAAAGCAGTATCCTGCAGGAACATTTGGATAGGCAGCACCAAGTCCAAAGCTGCCAAAGGCTCGGTGAGAAGTAACTGTTAGGTAAAGGTGGGTTCAGGCTCATTGAATGTAGGGATGGGTATGATTCCTTGAGTACTTGAGTGCTGGTTATTGACGTCATTATTCGGGTAATGTTTACTACTTGTGTGCTGCACACGTGTTGTTTTAGGCAACAGTAGTTCAACTGAGATAGCGTTACATGCACCATGTCAGCAGTGCGACAACCCCTCCCTCTTCGCTCCCACTCTGCTCGCCTGTCTGCATGCTTGCTTGTCTCTCAGTCATGTCTGCTCCTTCAGGTGCTTGGAGTTGGCGTTTGGGGGGAGCTGGGCGGGTCGTCAGCTGATAACCACTCAGGCAATGCCTTTCTGAAAGCCCAACTCAGCTGAGTGAGATCCTTACTCTCTCTCAGCTTAGCCTAGTGTTGTCACCTCAGCCTTTTCCTTTGTGTGGTCTGCTGCACCACATTTTCACTCAACCACACATTTCACATTCGATCAATTATTCATTCACAAGGTAATGCAAGTAATCAAATATTTAAATTACTGAAAACACTCATACCTAATTGAATGTAGAACATCTCTGTACCCAAACTGTCAACATCCCTGTGTCTGTCAGCTGATGACTTACTGTCTGTCTCGCAGGCTGCTGTACCATCGTTCGGACAGAAGCGTGTCTCCACCTTCCTGCGGCCGATCTGGAGCTCGTGTGGATCAGACAGGTGGGCTCGGCACATGTAGCGCATCCTCTGCTCCTGACGAGCGCCACCCTGAGTAACATTGACCGGCATCCAGGGGGTCCAAGGTGTGTTTCTCTTCACCTCTGGACACGCCTCCAGGTTACAGGCCTTGTACTCCTAAATGAGAAATTGACAGACTTATATTGAGGTTTTTTTTAAATAAAAAAAAAAGCTGTAAATGTCTTTCTGACCGACTTGACTTGATCAGAAAGGGACAGCAATTAGTCAAAATTATGAGCGTAGGTGGCGTGGTAGTGCACTAGTACACGCGCCTCATGTACGGAAGCCATAGTCCTCCAAGCGGGTGACCTGGGTTCGAATCCGACCTTTGGCTCCTTTCCTGCCTGTCATTCCCCACTCTCTCCCTGATTTCTGACTCTATCCACTGTCCTATATCTTCCCATCCTTGAAAAAAAACAGCAGCCTTCACCAAAGTGGTTTACAGTCCACACAAAAAATAGTGGTTCTAAATAAATAACACATAATAGTAAAAAAAAATAGAAACCGTAAAAAGACACAAGGACAAGGACACAGGAACACACCGCTCTCATTCAGAGTTATATAACAAGCACAAGTGTTCCATGTTTGTGTTCAGACTGAGCTGTTGATGTTGAAATAAAAATGTTCCATTTTGATCAGTTAAAAGTAAAGCGTGCGTCCCCTGAGACCGTCTGTCATCTAACGGTGACAAAATCCCTCATGAAAAAATAAATGTGACATTTTGTTTTGACGCCATTGACATTTTACAGACATTTTCTGTTGACGTGCTGTCAGTGTTCTAACTGCAGCGGAGCCTTTCAAGGTCAGGAGAGAAAATCGAAAAACACGTCTGTATTTATATCTGTTGTTTTCATCACCTTATCACCTCTACAACGGTTTTGCCCTCACCTCATCAAAGTTCATCACCGTTCGACTTCTAACACACAGAAGAGCGTCACGTACAGGTTCACATTTTCCAGAAAAAAAAAAATACTGAAAAGGTGTCTTTTCAAAAAGTATTGAACTCTTTCCTTATACTCAAAAATGTCTGCTTACAAGATTAAAAGCTTTATCATAGAGGAAGGGGCAAGATTCTGCTAAAGATGACAGATGTTCTAATATTTCTATTAGTGCTGTCAGTTAATGAAAATCACATTCAAAGCTGTGATTAATCACTATTTATCACTTTTTTAAAACACCTTTTAAAATACTGGAAATATACCACTTTGAAATCCAAAGAAAAGCTCCTTGCGGGATGTTGCAAAACACCCTACATGGTTGATTTAGGATTTTTGGGTGGCACCTTTGGTGGAATATCAGATTTCAAGTGGGATCCAGTCCACCGACGCCACCCCCTGGATCAACCCAGCCAACATAAGCTGAGCCCACCTAGTTCATTGTGCACATCATTACGCTTACGGAGGTGCCTGCTAATCAGCAGTATGGAAGCAATTACATGTTATCACAATTTTAGCCAGTTGTTTCCACACACCCAAACTTAATGACATGAGCGTACGTTAGGCCAACCATTACTGCACCAGAATTAAAGTCAACCAATGTCTTACATAAAGCAACAGAAGGAGCCTCTCGTTGACACCCGTAATGTTTACCTGTATGTTTGTGTGTGTGTTTTAACGTTTCCTACCAGTGCACATCCTGGGCAGCTGTTTCCATTCTCACATGTTCTGACCCTGGAGTGGACACCTCCCCCGCACTCTGTGCTACACTTTGTCCAGGAGCCCCACGGGGACCAGAAGATGGGCTGAGGACAGGACACTCCTTCATTGCAGAACCTGTGGAGAGGGCAGCGATGTGAGGTGGAGGATTTTAAGAAGTCGTTTGTTACGAAAATACAGTAGCAGTCATAAAGACTTTCAGACTTGGACTACAGTTCGATGGGAGATACTTTCAGCTTGATTATCAAATGCTTTGCTGTGAGATTAAAGGTTAAAATATTCCAGTTTAAAGTTCTGACTTGGTTCAATAATCACAGCAAAACTCACTTTGGAGACCTAAAAACAGCTCTGGCATCAGCAGAGACGTGGCTGAGTAAACATAAATCAAACATGTGCTGCATCACATCAAAGCATTTAAAGGTTGGAATCAGAGAGACACGTTTATCATTTCCACCATGTTTGCATGATTTTTTTTTAGCACTAATGTTCTCAGTGGGAGATGACATTCAAGCCTGAGTTCATTATTTGATTGGAAAGATGCACTTGATCATTGTAGTCTTCTGAGTATCAGAGTTACTTTATCACCACATCAGGTGATCTCGGCTCTTTTTGTGCCGTTTGATTTTGGTGCCGTATTCTTGTAAAGCACCTTGTAACGTGAGGTCAGAAAAGTGC
This sequence comes from Tautogolabrus adspersus, assembly GCA_020745685.1. Classification (NCBI taxonomy): domain Eukaryota; kingdom Metazoa; phylum Chordata; class Actinopteri; order Labriformes; family Labridae; genus Tautogolabrus; species Tautogolabrus adspersus. The sequence continues at coordinate 5,495,741 of CM036548.1, read as the reverse complement.
TCTTTAAAACAAAGGTTATTAATTATTAGTAATATAATTACCTCTCGTCTCTGCTTGGCCCAACACACACACGACCACCGTGCCGGGGGGAGGGGTTGTTACAGGAACGCTGGCGCAGCTCAAAGCCTGTACCACAGGTTGTACTGCACTGTCCCCATGACGACCAAGGCGTCCAGCCTCCATTTCTATGGCAACAGACAAATGAAGGGAAAAAAACAATCTATTTCACAATGGTCCCAAAACTGCATTAATATTCATCACTGCTTTTAGTATTATTCTTCCACAGAAGGTTTTCTATAGCTTAATGGAAAAAAAAGAAACCACATTTTATCTTGGTCTGATCATTAGTCAGAGTCTGAGCTTCTGGAAACAGAAATGCAAACACACACACAGACAGCTCCCTCTGTCAAGGAAACATGCATTCAATTTGCCTAAGTGCTTTGTTCCTGGGCAGCACTTTTCATGATTTAATTGCCACTTTCTGCAAAAGCACAATTCAATTTCCACACCAAGGATTGAATCTGGCACTGTTATCCAGTAGGATGAAGGTGTCTGAGCTCTTTGTCTCTGCTCTGTTCCCTGTGGCACTGTGATTGGCCAATTCCCCTGCAGACCGAGGCGGTGAGAGGTGTCATAAGGAGGACCAGAATGTCGCCTACGTTTTCTAATAAGATTCCTCACGTTCATGATCTTTCTCATGTTCTGTCAGCGTGTAAATTGTGCCCCGAGGTGGGAGCTTCAAAGTCTGTCATTTCAGAGCTGCTACAATAGCAGAGTTGAGGAAAAAGATGTTAGAGTTCTCAGGGTCCTGGACTATAACCTTTTCAAGGTGACAAGCGAATATGCTTATTCATAGCTTAATGATAATATTAACTTGACTATGTCCAATGAACTTGGTCAGGACACGTTATAAGCCCCTGAAATGAAATAAAAAATCACAGTGAAGGAATACAGTTCAAGTCCAGTGACAGTGTGGGAATTAAATGTTACAGAGGGAGAAAAATGAATACATCTAAAAAGTTGTTTAAAGTGACTTCTTTGTGTTTTGGTTCTGACCTGAGGTCAGTGGTGATTCTAGAGTCTGTTGGGGCCCTAGGCAAAAATTAATTGGGGGGCCCTCCAACCACCATTATGTCTGCCAGTCGATCCTCTTTCTGATAATTCCTCTTCATTTTCCTTCAGTGGTTTAATTTTAATGAAGGAATAACACATGACATGCTAAGCAGGGCAATGAGAGCGAGTGCTGTCAAATGGGGCCTCATTAGTGAGGTTTCCTACTGTCATATTTTGAGCTACTGCTGCCGTTTTAAGTTTGTCAGTCTTGGGGGGGGGGGCCTTACTGGCCTGGGGCCCCAAGCAGTTGCCTGCCTTGCCTGTTGACAAGCAGCGCCTCTGTCTGAGGTAAACGTGCTACTTCCTAAAGATCTAAGGGAAATACTGGGTTTGTATTCTTCAAATATTTAATTTGACAAGAAGCTTCTTAGAAATTTGTAAACCAGCAAAAGCACTTTAAAAGTCCACACTGTAGTGAACTGGGAACCAGTGTAAAAATGAACTACAGGATTTAATTTGCTCTGCTGAGGAAGAAAGGAATACTTCTGACACTTTGTAAGACTTAATAAAAGTACGACCCGGATACTTGATCTAATGTAGAGAATTTACAACATTTCAAACTTTGTCATTACTCCCTGAAGTCATACGTCATACAGCCGGGGAATAAAATTATGTCTCTTTTCTTGTTAGCATGAACAATAACTGCATGTCTTTTTGTAACCCTTTGATTAAAAGCGTCTTTCAGACTTCATTTGTTTGTAATATTGAAGGTATCTCGGTATAATTCACTTTCATATAAATTCTATTAGTTTAACTTTTCTTTAACAAGGAAATCCAGCGAGGTCTTTTCCAGAGGAAACCAGGCTGAGACAGAACATCAGTTAGACTTATCACATGCGTATCATACACCATCATTACTGATGTGAAAACCCAATCATCTTTTTTTTCCCCCACCTTGAGCAGTTGGAGACTTCAATGGTGGGGCCCACACAGTTTTTGCCCCCACATCGAGGGGCGGGGCTGTCACAAGACCTGGAGCGGCACAAACATGAGCTCACACCATCCACACCGTCGTCATTGTTACAGGGTTGCCATGGTGCCCAGGGTCCAAAGCCCCCATTGGTTGTTTGGTTCCGCAGCTGTCGAAAAAAAAACCCCAACATAATTTCATGATGTGAGCAGGTCAGCAAATATCAGCCGAGGTTTTTAAAATCATCCAATGCAAACGTGTCAAAACTTTTCAGTGCATGTTGTAAAAGTAGTTTCAGAGTGCAGGAAATATTCTACTAGACGGGACTTTTCCTTTTTAGGCTGCAGTAGCAGTTTTTTTAGGTGACATTTTTTGTGTGCATTTCACCTCTCTTCAGCTTAATTCATCCTAATCAATCAGCCCAATAGGCCCTCCCATCTTCGTCTATTACACCTTTATCGATTCCTGTTTTGCGCAAAAACATTTTGACACTGTCACAGAAAATGCTGCAGAGTCATGTTACTCCTACCGGGCACACAGTGATGTTCTGCTTCCACTGGCTCATGTTAGAGCTGTCCTCCAGTGTGGTGCATCTGCGCTGCCTGAAGTCCCAGCCACAGTACGGGTCCCTCGCCTCCAAACACAACCTGCAGAGGACAGAAGAGATTGGAAGGAGAGAGGAGGACTGTCAGCAGAGTAAGTAGTGTGCCACTGAAACAGCACGTCAGTAACTGTATAAGCAAACATCATAAGACATCTGTATTTTCTGAACAGATTTAAATTACTTTAAAATAGGGAAACATTTTTAGATATACCCAGTTTTTGAAGAATTACGCTAGACAGGATGGATTTCGGTTGGTTCATGTCTTATGCTAAATAATATTTTGTTTTGATTTCATAGCATAAAGTTTACTTCAGAGATTTTCCACATCACATGTTTCACCTAAAAGTGCCACTTCTGATTCTCTCAACAACCGATTATGGGACCTTATCCACAGACTCATGAGTTTTATATTTTTTATTTTGGAAGGAGCTGCAGCACTTGATACGTCAAGATCCTTATTCTAAATTTACAGTATTTCAAGGGTCTTTTTTTGGTTTGTTTTTTGCCAAACCAATTTCAACAATCAGTATTAATGTCACAACATTTGGTGATTTGCTACCCTAAGTATTGGGCTGTGGTGACCATGGCCATCAAGGGACTCCCAAAATAAATGAAATAAACAAACAAATCAATATATGAGGATATAGAGAATGATAACCTGCAGTAAAGATGCTGTGCAAAGTCCAGTCAAGTAAAGAAACAGGGCACAGCTGTGACTTTGCTGTATCTAAACCTTACTCTGACTTACTGTTGCAAACATGCACTATGAATGACTCTGTAAGATGACAGACATCAGAAGTCAGGTGCTTCTTTTCCTCCCTCAGCTTTCACACAAACAACTTTATTCACGGTACATCACCTAAACAGTGATTAAATATTTGTAAGCTCCTCCAGTAAAACAGAGGCTTAATGACGGCTAATTAAATCTAAAGCTGTTAATGACGAGGCTTAGCCGCCAGAGCTGATCTGGATGCCTCAGAAACGCAGCATAAAGGCAGCGAGTGAATAACTCCTCTCTCTCAAAGACTCCACTTCCTGCATCATATCCTCTCCTCCGTATCCCCCTCTCTCTTTCTTCAACTCTCCTCCCTCACTCTCCTAGCTGCATTGTAGGTCCCCTTCCTCCTCCAGGCTAAAGGAGAGATACTTGTTGTTTTGTTTTTCTCTCCTGGCACAGACCCTCGTTGTTTATTTGAAGGGGCCTGCAGTGTCTTAGCCTGGAGGTTGAGGAATCTCCAAGTGTTGATACATCTCAATGTGCCAGGTCTGGGGCTCCGCGGTGAACCCGGGTCGGCTTAGATCCAATAAAGATGTTACTGCATAGCCAGCATATCAGAGGTGACCCCGCATGAGGGGAAAGGAGAGAGAGGGAGAGAGAGAGAGAGAGGTGCGGTGTTCTCTTGTGATCTGCAGCACAGCTCGGCGACTTCCTTCATGAGCGTGACGCTTTCACTGCTAACCTTCTTGTGTGCCGTTTTAATTAAGCAACACTATTACAGGGACGCCGAAAGCAATCTTCAATACAGATGAAACAATAATCATAATGAGGTCGGCCAAATATTCACAGTTCAGTGAACCTAATAGTTCATTTAAAAAGGGTGGAGGGAGGGGCGTGGTGCCATTTTGGCTCAAGGTCGACTACTTTGTTTCCGTGATGGCTTTGATGCGTGGCTTTGCAGCGTCATCGTGGCTGAGGGAATCTCATTTGGCCTTTTTGATTACTTACACCCTCACCTCCAATACACACGCACGATTACAGAGATCAGCTAAGCGGAACAATTAATGTGTGCATATTTCAAGGATGGAATAAATGATCATTTGTGAACAGGAGAGGTGGGAGAGATTTAGGGCCTAATTAGTTCTGGATTAGAGTGCCAAGAGGCATGCTGGGGGGCTTCTGACCTCAGGGACAGACCCATTTAGTTCTGAATTCACCTGTTTGCATTTATTTAGAGAAAATCCTAGTAGAAATGTAATAAAAGCTTCTAAGAATATTGAATAAGGAAATAAATGCTGACAAACAGCTAGCAGTGCACGTGAGGATGTGGGGGACTGCTGTGAGGAATAAGATATTTACACTGCTGAAGGTACCTGGGTGGGCTCACAGGACACACAAGCTGTTCTCACATGCAATGCGGAACATTTCTAGAAAACTTCAGGAAGGCTGCCCCTCAAACAGGACGGGAGCGGGGTCAACAACACTGAAGTGGTGGACAAAGCAACACAGTCAAGTGTAATGACAGTTTTTTTGCTTTTATATCAATCCTACGTACAGTTTGGACATAATAAAAATATCAACAAAAGAGTGGAGAAGAGCATGCTGGTGAACAGGAAACAAAATGAAGTTTTTATTATGTGCACAGAGATTGCACCGATCATGCAGTATATAATCTACACAGACGGTGTGCCAGACCTGAGATATAAACCTTAATCATCCCCTTCCATTTGCTCGCGATGAATATCCACAGTATTTCCTGCTGTGTTATGGTGTCATTGGTTCACTCCAACTTGGCAAGGGAAATTTACAAGGGGGCTGGCAGGAAAAATTTTAGGTAAGTTGAAGTGAAAAATCCGGCTGGTTGCATTCACACCAAGCCGCCCACCCTGAACATTTCAGAGAGTTTTCAGGAGTTTTGTGCATGTGTGAAAGCATCAACAGATGCCGAAAACGAAAAACAAGTTTCATTCTTCTTTAGTCTTGCTCATTATCTGCACCTATTACAATAAGCTGAAAGATCCAAATCTGCACTAGAGTTCATTTTATGGCCACAAGTGTGCGATCAAAGTCAGAAGTGCTCAAAACAGTTTGTAAGCGGCGTCTTATTTTAAGGCAGCCCCGACCAGAAGCTTTCAATCAACTCAAACCTTCCAGCAGTAGAACTTATCAGCTGCAGCTTATTCATTTTGATTCTAAATGTAGGATGCCTCTAGTTTCAGTTTTTTAAAGCAGCTATTTGTTGTTTAAAGGGAAACTACTGAAGGAAGCAAAGATTCTGTTTTATATCTTTGGCAAATCATTTAGCTGTTAAGGCACAATGCATATTGCATGATTGCTGTTCATAACAAAGAACTACATTCATTTCCTTTATGCTCAATGCAAAAACACTATAGTACAAATTGCATGCATGGCTTTTCCCACTAGTATAAAATGTGGAATTGGGACATAGCAGAGGTTTGCAGCATCAGTATTTTCTCCAATAATTTCTTTCACCAGGGGCCATTTAATAAACGAGGATTTACTATGGGTGGGTGGGAGGGGAAGGCGAACCAAGGCGTTTATCTCCCACTGACCTTTCTGCAGTTGTATAAAACACCAGCCAAGCGTTCTTGGTGCCTTTTTGTCCTGACAGCTCACCATTTTTTAAAAACAGGACCTCAGTAAAAGACAATTAGAGGCAGTGTGTGTGGAGGGAGGGCTGTGTGATGGGAATAGAAAAGCTAATTTCTGTTACAGGCAGTGCAGAAAGATGCCAGCCTGAACAGGAGGCTGAGTCTGCAAAAACACAAGAATGTGAGGCATCTCAATGCAAAAGAGAGGATGAATCTGAGTGAATGAGTTTACATAATCTAATCTGTTTTCTGAGTAGTTCTCCGCCTGTGTACACCGTAAGGGGCGGGTCTTTGTTCTGTGGGGGTGCCACCATGTGTGAGAGCATCGCTTTGACAACTTTGCAGGTCACTGGCTGATATTTAATTCAGCAGCCTGCATGCCTGGTGGCAGACTTTATCAAAACATAGAAGGCATGAAATGTGGCCTGTTAAATTTTAAACACATCAAGCTGCAAAACCCAGCCGCCTATATAACAATATGTCTGGACGAGTGGCATCAGGAGATAAATCTGCTGGATATTCTCCGTGGGGGTGTAATTTGCAACTTAAATCATTTGTGAACGCTGTAAAAATCACTGTCTCCTTTTTATTACCGGCCCTTTAACAGCAAGACATAAAAAACAATAGTTCACCTTGCCTTTAAAAGCCGGCCGTCGATGTATAATTGCAAATATGATCACCAGAGCTGATAAATTATGGATTGGAAACAGCCATTATTAGCTGAAGCACTGACACGCTGAGCATACGTTAACAAAGCTGTCTGGAGGGTCCGACTCAGTTTAACATATGAGTGCAAACTCCGGCCTCTCTCCATCTCTACACAAGCTTTGTCATTTCTTGCAGCAACTCTCAAGAGACCACCACTGACAGGCTCTCGCTCCTCATCCTCCCTCCAGGGGAGAGAGCTCGTCCCCGGGGCTCCCCTCCCACTGCGCTGGGCTGAGGTGGCCATTTAGGAAGTCTGCTCATGATGAATGGGAAACACAGAGAACTCCTGCTAGCATTCAGCGCTAATACATCCAATTAGGCCCAGTGGGAGCCAGGCTGAAGACTGATGGTGCCGGCTCCCAAAAAATCAGGAAACAATAGAAAGATGGCTGTCCGCCAAAAACTGCCTGCTGTTCTCTGTGTACAGTTTTAGCCCCTGGTGAATCAAATGAAGCTGCATCGTCACAGAGAAACAATCGTGAGGCAAAGACAAAACAGAACAGAATGAAGGACATGGAAATATAACAATGCTCACAGGGAAGGTAATAAATAACAGTAAAAGGTGATAGATGGAGGATACTGAGAGACATGGAAATACAAGAAAGCAAGGCAGTGATGGACAACACGTAGAGATAAAAGAAGAAAAGTGTAGTTGGAGGCAGCCCAGCACTATAGTTACTTAGATGTTTCACTTGGAGTCAAACAGCATCTTATCAAGTCAAATGTTCTGAATCTAGAATCCACTTCTACAATCCTGACATGAATGCAGTGGGCTGGAGCCGACCCCTGGTCCCACTGGGCAACTGGCAACATAATACCTATGGGCAATTTGGAGCCACCAATTGATCTCCATATTTTCATTTGACAAGAAAACCAAGATACCAGAACAACAATCTGCAGGCAAGTTGAAAACATGCAAACTCTTGCAGGCTTGAATTAAAACCCTTCTTCCAGTGAGAGCATGGTGCCACTATGCCTCCTGTCTTCTTGTTTTTATTTTCCTTTGTACAGCTTTTGTTTACATCTTTTAACTTGTGAAAAACACAAGAAGTCAATGCAGGTTTGTTATCACTGAATGTTGTCTAAGAAGACTGAAGCCTCAGCCTTCAGATGGAGACTTCTAACCATTTTTTACAAAGTAACTATGATACCCTATATCTGAGATCCTGATGATGATCCATGATTTGCTTGAACCTTTGAGACTTGACAACTGTAACTGGGCCTCTATATTGGTCCTTTTTAACATGATCTGGCAGTGCATTTTGCAAACAAAGTTGTACAGTACTGAGCCAATAAAGTATGCCAAGGGGGTGCGGGGGTTGGTGCGCGCGCCCCATAAGCGGAGGCTGTTATCCTCCGGGCGGGCAGCCCAGGTTCGAGTCCGACCTGTGGCTCCGTTCCCCACTCTCTCTCTCCCTGAAGTCAGACTCTATCAACTGTCCTATCTCTCCATAAAGGCACAAAAAGCACTAAAATAAATCTCGAAAAAAATAAAACAATAACGTAAAATGATGACTTATTTTTCATTACTTTTTAGTAATTCTTTGTGTCTGTTTTCCGAATGAGCTTTGAAATATGGTTTGTTTAAATTGTTTTCAGTTGTCACTCCCCTGTCTTACAAAGTCATCTTTTCTGGGACGGTGTAAGACTCCCACACTGCTGACATTTTCTCTCATTTTTGATGATGAAAACAAATCAGAGTTTTTTCTAACAGGTATTTTCTTCTGCTCAATAAAACACCCCTTGTCTGAATCAGCAGTTAGGTACACGGGCTTGCCAGCATTAAATTGATGCAACACAACAGATCGACAACGGCTACTGCCATCGCTGCATGCCACATTATTTGTTGATGAGCCGGTGCATGTTAACAGGGCAGATATTGGCATATGACAGTGTTAGACCATCAAGCCAAAACTAATATTCTTTTATTTTGTGCTTACAAAAAAAAGAAATGTTTCTGAAATCTGTGGAGTCTTGCCAAAGAGGAGTATTTTTCTTAACATTCAAGCTCTATTAGAATACTCTAGTCTCTCGCAAAAATGGCATTTATTTGCTGAAGCTAATGTAATCAGTGACCAGTGACACTACTGCCACTAGAAGCATCAATGAATGGAGTCTAAAGGAGGATAAAAACATTGAGCCTGAATGTGTTCCCCTTTAAAGGAAACATAGTAGTTTGACTTTGCAGCATCAGGGCAATGAATAGGTGGAAAGCTGGAGGTTACAGCATTGCGCAGGATCAAATCAAGGTGGAAAGAAAGAGGAGGATGAGAACGCAACACAGACGGAGATGGAGAGGGAGAGAGAAAGGGACAGAGAGCAAAAATGATTACAGAGAGCTGCAGCCAAAACAAAGCCTGTAATAAAAGTAACAGCATTCTGGAGCAGTAATAAATACATCCAATGTGTGAACACCACCATCTCTCTCTTTCTCCCTCAGTCCTTGGCTGCTGAAGTGTTCCTCTGATTGGTCATACAGACTTAGCGGCAGTGAGCTCCAGGGGCCTTCTGAAAGGCCGGCAGCCACAGCCAGCAGTAAATTGGGTTTGCTGGGGACGAGCCAGTAAGCTTCCCTCATACAGAGGCGGACTGGGAAGTCCTCATATAGGGGGTCCTATGGGGGCTGATGCTACATTAAAATGAAAAGGTGCACTTTAAAATGTCTTAAACATTTGTTATAACAAGCAGCCACAAATAAACACAGACTGTGGCAGAGATGCTAATGGTCAGTGGTTTTCCTCAATGGCTGCTTAGTGGTTTCCTGATGTTGTTTTTAACTCCGGCTGCAGGCAGGCTGAGCTGTCTTGGCCTCATGACTGCTACTGGGTCACTTTTAATCACACACACATACAACCTTGAACACATTCACATACACATTCACACACTCACACACACACTCACACATCCATTCGAGCCAAAACTCCCTCAAGCGTAAATGTAACTATCACCAACAGGACAATTGTAGCTCTCGTAATAAAACGTAATGTTTATGTAAGCAGATGTGTGTGCAGCAGCTTGGCTGCAGGAATAGAGTTGCTACAGAAACCCTGATTTGTTCCGTTTCATCCTCCTCACCATTATCCTCCTCATTTATTCAGCGCTTCCTCTTTTGCTTCTTGCTTGTAGTTATTTTTGTTTCCATATTTTTCTCATCGTTTCTCTCTCATGCTCTTTCCTCGTTCTCCTTCTCCTTCTCCCTAACTGCGGAAAAAAAGTCTAAAAAAAATGCCTGAAACAAACTTCTACAAATGCGTACACCGAATCAGGCAAAGAACAGAAGTTCTATTACTATCAAAGCTGGCTTTTTTACTACTTGTTTGTTACATTTCTGAGTAGAAACTTCCTCAACTGTGCTGCATGGTTTACCTTTCTTCCCTCAGTGAAGGGAGAAGAAACGCTCCGATGAATGCAACAAAGCAGCTAAGCTAGCATGCTGCCACAGCAAAAACAAATCACTCCTCTAACATAGCAAGATAGAGAGATAGAGACCCGGTGGGGACAGAGCTGTGCTGTTAGCCAGAGTTGCCAATTGACCAGGTCAAATATAATTACCACAGATAAAGGACAAACACACACTCACACACAATGGCACAGAAGCTGCAGAATTCGTTTACGAGCTATCACTAATAGGCCACAAATTAGTGGCTATTGGAAGGGGTTAGCAGTGCTACAAAAAAATTGCACGATTATAGTGAAATTATGGGTTGCAAGACGCTCCAGAGTTTCCAATAAGCATAAATAAATTAAGGAAACATTAAAAGCACTTTCACATTATTGATTTTTCAGACTAAATTAACGACTAAACACAACAACAAACATTGAAACAAACATAATGCAGCTGGAAGAGAAAGACGTAAGATTCAGCATTATCGTAACAGACACAGACGCACACATGATCAACAATTACAACTACCATATAGTCTCAGTCGATCCACTTTTAAATGACCAGTGGCATATTTTATTACAAAGCACACACGTTATTACTTGTCCATTGATCAGGTCTCTCCTTTTTCTCTCCTTGCAGTACTCTAAATCCTGCCTTTTTTTTCACAGTTTAAAATATTTTGTACAGGAGCAGCATGTGTGGCTGCAGATGAGCCACTGTCAGCTATGAAACCGCTGAAGAACCTACCCGCTGGCATCAGTGAGTGAATGAATGTGAAGCCGTATTTGCAAGGAAAATGTCTGTTTGAGGAAGCAGTGCAATGACAAGGGGTGTGTTCAGACAAAGAAGCATGGCAGACTTTGCTTTAAATGTTGCTTAGTGCTCATGATGGATTAATGTTTGGTCATTGTAGACAATTTAACAATGCGTAAGGTCTTTTACCTCCTCTTTGTAAAGTGTCTTGAGATAACATTTGTTTTATTTGATTACATTTGAATGCGAGTGTGTCTGTCTCTACATGTCAGCCCTGTGATTGTCTGGCGAACTGTCCAGTGTGTATCGCTCAATGACACTTGGGATCAGATCCAGACCCCCGCGACCTCGAAAGGGAAAAGCGGTTTGTTCAACTCATACAGGGAACCAATAATAACAATTATACTCTATCAAAATCTTCTCTTTGGAACTGTTTTCCTCCTCTAGTACCTATCATTAACATCGACAATCATCTAAAGAAGAAGGGAGTCTAAAGTTACATTTATGTTTTGGTTTTTGACTGATATAAATTAGGAAAATTGAACAATATTTGCAACACAAGCCGGCTCTGTAAAGTTTGAATGAATCCCATTTGTTCCCTATTTGTTCAACAGTTGAGATGTCTGTTTGAAATCTATTAAAGAAAACAATTTAACAGCTTAATTGTGTAACTGCTTCTGCTGTGAGAATGGGTGATTGTCTGTAAGTAGCGCATGCAAGATTTAAACTAGCTCCCCTCCAACTTCTCTCAAAGTGGGAATTTTCTGCTTCTGGTTTCTGCGGGTTTATAACAATAAAAAATGAGTTTGAATCATTAATGTGCCAAATAAAGCTTTTAGTATTGCCAGCTGTGACTCTAGAATACTTGTGATTGGACATTTTGTCCGCTGGTCAGATGAATGTGAATGTAAATATAAGCTGAAGTTCTTCATGCATTTATTCACTACCGTCCCTTTTTTCCTTAATCTCCAATTTAACGTCACCCGTTTGCCCTTTTCTCCTTTCTTGAGTCCCTCCTGACAAGTTCAGGTGTCAAAATGACTGACAGGTTGACATCTGTGGTCTTCTGCAGCCTAGCTTGCCTTCGGCTGCATCGCATTTGAAAGACTGTTCAAGTGAGTGAGCCACAGAGGTGAGTCGAATATTGCAGACTAGATTAAAGATGGCCTCTCCTACCTCACCCCTCCTCCCCCACCTTTCAGGTGCCCTTGGAGTCCTCTCTTCTTATCGTTTCACCCCATTGTGTCTGAAATAAGACCGCAGCTGTCCGCTTGGCTTTTCTCTCTGTCTGTATTTCTCAGTCTTCCTGTTCTTTCCTTTGTCGCTCTCTCTCATCTCGCCATCTCACCCACATCTTATTAAATGCAATAGTTTCCCTTTTCTAATGTGTGTGTGTGTTTGTGTGTGTGTGTGTGTGTGTGTGTGTGTGTGTGTGTGTGTGTGTGTGTGTGTGTGTGTGTGTGTGTGTGTTTGTGTGTGTGTGTGTGTGTGTGTGTCTAGGAGTTTGAATTTACTAGAAATAGAGAGCTGACTCATCAGGCAACACGCATATGAGAACTCGTCCAAGCACCAACCCACACACAAATCACACTGAGTAGACTGCCTTCTCTCCACACACACGCACGCACGAACACACATGCACACACACGCACACACACACACAAACACACAGAAAAAATATTAAGATATTTGTATGCTAAGATGAAGTTGACTTTGAAGGACCTAGGTGGCCGGAAGAGGATCCTGATTCTGAGCACTGATGAGATACTGAAGGTTGGAGAAACAGCCGGTGAGCTTTCCTCCCCTCACTCCCCCGAGAGACTCCGATTTTTACATGAATAACACTGAGGCTTGAGATGGAGGAGCAAAAGGCCTCTCTCTCTTTCTATTTCACTCTATCTGTGGCTTTGTAGCTTGCTGCTGCACACATCCATGCCTTCAGAGAAACTTCTCTAGCAGTGTGTGAGGGAGCCTGAAAAACACTTTCGGTTTATCCTCTGATTCAGACACAAACAAAAGCCAGAACAGCGCTTTTCTTTTTTATTATGCAAAACGTCATGACTGGAAAAAGTGAGGCACAACAATTAATTTCCCTGTAGTGTGAAGATACAGCCCAGTTCATTTGTCGTGTTCCAGAAGGTCTCTAATGATAATAGGCAGGGTCTGTGAGACATTAATCCTAGTAGAGGACAGATAATTACCCTCAAAGACGACCAACAGGTACAAATTTATCCACCGCAAAAAGCATTAAATGCACAATTAAATATACACAGCTTGTATCGCACAGATGATTTTAAAGGGGGATGACTCCCGTCTCTTGTTTGGCTTTGTTTCAATGCCAAGAGAGAACAGATCGAATGGCACTCAACCAAGGTCCATATGAGAATTGAACCAGGGACGTCACAATCCCAGATGCATCATTAGAGCAAGCCCAGGCCCATTTATTCCACATAACCAAAGTGAAGCAAGTTGCTGCCCTGAACAGTTCTTTAGTGGCTGAGCAAAAGAGCGAGCATTGTTCAGTCTTTGATTGAACATAACCGGAGTTCAAATATTTACCTTTGGAGACTGTTGTTACACTCTATTTGTTAGTTTGTAAAGGGACCTGGCAGTTAGGTGATAAAATACACTGAGGTCGTCTTAGACAGACCTTAGTGTTTCTATGGATGGTAAATGAAGTGCACTTATGTAGCACTTTTCTAGTTTTACCTCCACTCAAAGCAATTCACAGCATCACTCTTTCACACTTTAATACACTGACGGAAGAGGCTGCTAGGCAAAGATCAGTAATGCCAATCAGTGCCGACTCACACACATTTATCCGCTGATGGCTTTGCCTTCAGTGTCTTCCCCAAACACTTCGACATGCAAACCAAGAGGGAGCCAGTGTTTGAACCGCTAATATAGTTATAAGAAGATCCGCTCTACCTCTGAGCCACAGCCAACCCTGATCTTAGATCCAACAATCAATGTTACCATCAATATTGTATCATTTATCGGTAAATTCTGAAAAATCCACCTTGTACATTGACCGCTTAGACCCGAAAAACTACATTGTACAAGTTAATTGTAATAAATGTTAGTCCTGGATTCTATGTTCCTCAGTAAAGGGGGTTTATTCAGTACTCACGTCTCAGTTTTGAAGGTGGAGCACCTCTCCAGTGGGATCTTTAGCACTCTGTTATTGAGCCCAACAAAGAGAGACCTGTCACTGTGCAGGATCTGCAGACTCAAGATTGGTTCTCGCACCCCTGATGGGAGAAGCTCCATCTCCTCCAGGTAACATCCCTGTAGGTTCTTGTTGGGCGTAGCCAGTGCCTTTAAGATGGTGCCATATTCTGATAGGACAAGGATAAGAAGACATATCAAATAAGCTCTCCTGTATGCAGAACAATCAATCAATGAATTTCTCCTCTTTGACCCACCTGTGCTGATGTACATGACGTGGTAGAGGGTGTCCATGCCCTGAACAATGTCCACGACCAGGTTGGAGAACCGAACGTCATCTTGCATGACCAGAGGATCGACAGACTCCGGCTGGACCACATCATTCATCAGGTAGAGCCGCTGGGCGTCCTGCAGACTGCGCTCCGTCAAACCCTCATTTGGACCTTCGTCATCTATCGTTCCACACTGGAAACACGGGATAAAGAAGAGAATGTGATTAGGGATGAGTGGAGGATGTGAAAGTGAGGTGTGGACACAGGAAAAGGAGACAGAAACACAGAGAGAAACAGCAAACAAATGAAAGTACCTCACACGCCCTGTCACGAGCTTCACTAAATCAATACAAGGGTCTGGATACGGTATCAATGCTTAATTCTATTCTCAGTAATTGCAACTTTTTCAGGGGAGCAAGAATACAGTGTGATAATGATGTGACTGCAACAGTTTATTGAGAAACCGCAGAAGAATGAATATGAAAAGACAGCCTTCACAAGGCTTTGTTTGAGCAGCAGAGCTCAGCTGTGTGTTTCAGCTTCTGCTCTTTCTTTGGGAGTTGAAATGAGCGATTGATTCGCTGGTGGATCCATTTTTGGGCGACAGAGCAGTAGATGGTTTTGGAGCAATGATTTTTCAATTTCAGAAAGTATCTGACGTCTATATGAAAAGAAACTCAATTTCTATAGTATTGTATAAAATGATTCGCACTTGTTTTGTTATATTTGCCTTTGTGAAATAATGATCAGTCCTTACAGGCTGGTTTGTAACCAAAAGTGGTTTTTTAACTGTACTTTACACTTTACTTGTACTTTATAACCATTGTTGAGTTATTTAGTGATCATCATAACATTTGGCACATTCCAGAGAGTAAACATATAAGTTGAAGAATCTGTAGGAACATGAAAACATCTTTTCTTTGCCTTTGGTGCCCACAGCCCCTAACCCATGCTGTCAGCCAGAAGTCAAGCTGAATGCTTTCATGTTACTTCTTCTTCCTGCTGGGTTGAGTTTCTCCGGTAACGTAAGTGCCTGAAACCGTTCATAATAGCGCTGCCAGCGAGCACTCGACACCAAATGGTTTAAGATACTGGATTAGAGACGAGTTTAGTTAAGCTGTTTTGGTAAATATCCAACGGGAGTTTTCTCAGGAGTTCTACACCCTGCCGGAAAAGACATGTTCTTGGAAATCAAAGTGATTTCCGCTGTACTTACAAGGATATTAGTTTGTCTGGATTGGGGCTTGATTTGACTTTGTTCTGCATCTCATCATCCACAGCCATTAGTACAATTTGCACGCTTTGTTTAAGCTGGAATTGAGCTACTTATTGTGATGATTGGATGCATCTATGTTCAATGTTTGTGATCACGTTTAAACTAAGTGTTTGGAGTTGATCCATATAGTCTAAACAAATGTGCAGTTTTTGGTTCCCTGTTTCATTAAGTGCAAGTTGAATTTCGGCAAATTGATGAATGAAAGAGACTAACATGGACTGATGTAGCTGGCATTTGAATTGTTTTAACGTGTTTAGACTAACCTGGAAGTTGTGGATGGGGTTGGGTGTGGGAAGCCAGGTGGAGCGAGGGTTCTCCTGGGAGCGAAAGGGCCCGTTGAAGGCCTGGGTGATGGCGCTCAGGTTGAAGGCACACACTGCGGAGGCTGCTATGCTGTTGCTTCATGGGGAGATCGACAGGAGAGACGAGACAGCGGATGGGAAGATAGCAAGGAGAAAATAGAGGGCAGGAAGAGATGGAGAGGAAGATATTAATTCAACAATAATATTCATAACAGTTTACATGTTGGCAGCAAAATGTGAAGCTATATCAGAAATCAGCAGCGACCAGCTGTGTAATAAAGCCGTTTTGTAATGTGCTCCATCCTCTTAATGGAAGTCCTATCATTTATACCGGCACTAAACAGGCGCTACGTGGCTGCCTTGCTTTGGCTGCAAGCTAAGCTATGATATCAACGCTGCACAGTGAATGGGGACAGTATTAAGCCGAGGATACGGGAGGCAGGTGCACAGATTATGAGCAAACACACACAGACACACACACAAAAACCCACACAGCTGCCTCACTGGTGTCACACACGAGAGTAAACCCTGACTAAACTGGCAGTGTGAGTAAAGTTATTACCGTGACGCTCTCAGGCCGTAATGTGCTGAGAGGTAATGAGTTTCTTAACTGCCTGCTACTGCTGACTGTTTTCTTCCTTATTTCCTGTACACCCAGCACAACAATTTGACTTTTTAGTACCCAATGAACAGCCTGCTGCCTCGGCATGGATGTGGGATGCTGATAAACCATCAGTTAGAAGATGGTGAGATGTTACAGTGAGAGAGAGACAGAAACAAAGGTGGAGAAAAATCGTATTAACCAGAGAGAGAAAGAGAGAGCCAGACTGAAAGAGCAACTATATTTAATGAAACATGATGCTTTATGTGTCAGTACCTTGGGCCAAGTGTATCAGTAAAGACTGCTACCCGCTAAAAAAAAGAAGAAGCTTCGGTCCAGCATTTGATACAGAATGACATTTTGGCTGCTTTCCCCTTAGGGTCCAGCGGGTCCTTAGAAATGATTTCTTTCTTGGCATATGATGTCTTAAAAAGTCTGACTTTTACTTGTGAGAGGTCTCAAACTTGAGATGGCGCCTTTTTCACGAGTCATTTTTTTTTGTAGCTTTGCTAGTTCACGTGACAATTCATGATATTTATGGCACACTAACAACAGTGTAGATGAACCCATTTACACACCTAATAGAAGACAAAAGGGGGAGCAGATGGGGAAATGCAAGTTCAGGGAAATTTGGCTTTGAGATAAAAACATACAGGTAATGGTTGGCAGGGTCAAAAAACAACTTTTAAACTTGGGACATAGAGAATCAAAGGCGTGAGCCCCGTATGGAATCTGGTGCACATTTTTCTGGGTGAGTGGTATTAAAGTGTCTTAAATTTGATTTGAAAAGTGTTCAGAAACTATGATAAGATAAATAACCAATTGATCAATTTTAACCCAAAGAAATAATCTGTACATTTTCTGGGTACATGTGAAAATCTTTGGGACATTCTGGGCCTTTGTCATGTTGTCGAAAATGAAAAACAAAACACATAAATCTTGTGTTCATGGATTAAACACTTAGTTTTTTTTTTTTTATTACTTTAGGCAATTTATCATATTCATGTCGAGTTTCTGGCATCACAGATCCCATCAGGCTTTGGACATTGCAAATAGGAATTGAGGTTTTGCCATGAAGGCAGTGAATCAGCTGTGCACTGCACCTGTGCTCCACTTTCTTTCTCCCTTGAAATGCTTTCACTTTGAGGAAAGCTACACCACAACCCTACCTGCTGGTTTGGCTCCTTGCAGGTTTTGTTCCGCATGTATTCATTAAAAGACAGAAATCACTGGATAGCTTTTGAAACAGAAGATGTTTGTCTTTTATGAGGTTGTAGCTCCTGATTTTTTGCTTTAATCAGAAATGATTTATAGATGGATGTTCATCTGGACCTTACTCTACAGCCATCCATCCATTATCTATATCGCTTTTCCCATTTGGGGTCGTGGAGGACTGGAGCTGATCCCAGCTGTCATTGGGCGATGCACACTGGACTGTTCACCAGTCAATCACAGGGCTGACAACCAGCCACACTCACATTCACACCTACACAATTTAGAGTCATCATTAACCTAACGAGCATGTCTTTGGACTATTGGAGGAAGCCGGAGTACCCAAAGAGAACCCAAGCATGCACGGGAAGAACATGCAAACTCCGCACAGAGAGGCTCTGTCCAACTGGGATTTGAACCAGGAACCTCCTCGCTGTGAGGCTCTGCACGACCATGCAGTGCTTTACTGTACATCTACTATCTACCTTTACCTGCATCAAAGAATAAAACTTTCACTGCAAAGTTGGTCCCTGATCCTGGCAGTATGCGTCAATGATTCTCAATCAAAACCCTTGTGGTCCTTATAGATCGCAGTTCACTGATTTTTACCCGTAAGATATTTTAGAGACATTTCTAATCATTTTCAGAGCCTTCTGGGATTTCTCCTGTATTGGCCTTCCTTTAAAATCCAGTTCAGGATTTTGAGAAAACGTATAAGTTCTGTCATTACCACGGGGAGGCAAAGAGCTCCGCAGCTCCAAATGAGCTCCGGTAAAACAACCAGAGAGATCAAGCAGGTGGCCCACTGACTGACTCACAAGACGCCGAGGAGAACAGCCTCTGGACTTCAGCAAAAAGGAACTTTTCCTTTTTTTTCTCTTTTCAATGGCTTCAGTGGAGAAAAGAACGACACAGAGTGAGAGTGTGTAAATCAGAGAGGGAGTGCTGTGGTGAACCAGCAGTAACCAAATCCCAACCAGAGGAAACCACAGGCAGACGAGCTGCAGTAAGTGAGCAGCAGCCACAAAAGTTTAACACACTTTGACATTGTAGGAAGTTGAACTGTGGGTTTGTGGTTTTCCTGCAGCGACAACTCGCATAAAAGCCAGATTACTTCTAGATTATTTGAGGTCTATTCTGACAGTGTGTTGCTGCACATAACGCCAGGAGAACAGAGTGAAAGGGGAAAGCACTGAGAGGAATACAGGCTATCCCACTAATGGAAGCAGCACATGTCTTGAGTCAGCTTAAAAGCCCGGGAAAGTGAAGGGAAGCTGTTTGACATCTGCCATGCTGTTAGCTGCTTCTCTCTGAGGCCCAGTACCATGATGATCACTTTTATTATGAGTGAGGCTCTTTCTTCGAGTGAGTCATCTTATCCCAACAGCCTGATCCTGCCACTGTTTGTCCTATGAAATACTTCTTGATTTCCTGTCTTGTTTCACAGAACTCATATGTGCAATCTCGCCTTTTTTCTCTCTTGTGCTGTGAGCTAATCTGGTCAAACTCTTTTATCATATTTTTCATTTCCTTATAAATGCTACCCAGAAAAAGATAAGCAGTTACTGCTTACTCATGAATGCAGCTTTATATTACCACAATGTATTTTTATGTAATGCTCTGAAAATGACACATTACATTTGGCTAAGTAATGTAATACTCCTGTAGTCGTAGTTCAAAGGCTGGGGATATTCTACGGTTTTCTGATTGTTTTGTTTGAAACAAATACTGTATAAAGATGGACAATAACACATCGCCTTCATTGAAGCCAAAATGATTAGAGCTCCCCCTACTGACTGACTGAAGTATAGGTCATAAACCCCAGCCGCCTCCACGTTAACAGATGGAGTATGGGTCAAACTTTAAAATGTAACTACACACCAAATAAATTGTTCTCAAACCCAGATTATGTTGGTTGTCTTTTTTCTGAGATTTTTATTTTAATGAGTTACTTGATGCTACTCTTAACTTCCAGTCACATGATTGGCGTGGAGGCCTGGAGGCCATCTTTGAACACTGGAGCTGCGGCACGGGCTTGAGGATTTTCCATCTCATCCAAACTTTTCAACTGCCATTTTTGGGCACTTTTGGCCCTTATAGAACATCTGTGACAATATTTAAAACACTAAGAACAGCGTAGTCCTTGTATGCACCAAATGAACATCGTAGCGAAGTAACAGCGAGAGGAGAGGATTCATTGAACTGTCCTAATCATTGTGTCTGCTTCAAACCAACACAAGAATCTATACTTTTGTGGACTGCACTGACCTGAAGGATCTTTGCAGTTTTGACGGTAAGTTTAACGTGTTTCTGTCGTTAGCGACTGTGTAGGCTCTGTGAGGGAATTTTGGCTTCATCTATGAACAACAGGAGGAGGTTGAAGTGTGTTGTTCATCTTATTATACAGTCTATGGAAAAGACAGAATCCAACAGTTCCCCCTCATATTTTTTTTAGTACATCTAAAGTCAAATAGTATTTATTTTTGCTTTGATGGTCTTTGTCGTCTCTCAGGATTTATCGACAGTAAAAAAAGACATCCCTCATTCTTTAAGCAGGTTTGATACCCAGGATGCATCACTGCAGACGTCAGGACAGTTTTTCACTCAAGCTACTAGATGTACTCGTCTCAGATCAGCCCAGACATGTGAGAGCATGTAATAAACTCCTCACTCTGCCTGGATGTTTGTCTCTGTCCGAGCTACAATCAGGACAGATCAGTACACCAGCGAGTCTGTCTGGTAAACATTAGTGTCTGATATGATATCTTATTCAATAACCTTATCTTTATACACTGGATAGTTCTTACTCTTTGTTTTAGACCAGATCTCCAGATGTTTTTAAATGTATTGTTAAAGACGGAGAGAGTTTATTGATATTTGATCTAAAAGCCAAACAAATAGACTTCTTCTGAATACCTCTTCAGCAGCTCTGAGCCGTAAAAGTCCTGGATTTGCATTTCCAAGAAAACTTCCTAACAAACCGATATCAAGCAATAAAATGTAGAGAGATTCCTACCTAATACTTTCAAGAATGAGAAGCAAATGTTGATGACCATTATAATAAAGCTCTGTTTATTTTGAGGGAGGACATGGAAAAGGGAGAACGGACGGCTTAGGCAGAGGCCGAGTGCAGCGCAAAAATGTTAAATTGAGCTACATTGCTAAAATTGTTGTGTGTGGCTCACTTTAAGCAACTCTTATTTTATTTATTGCACACTCAAGAAAGGACAGCTAGCAGCCACACGGAGATATTTGCTGTATTTCAGAAGGTTACGAGGATTCAAGTAACAAGAATAACCTTTGATTGTCATGACCAACAGATCTGTTCTACTCTGTCTATCATTGAGTTGTTTCTGTGCTATATGCCTGTTTTATTCTTAAATTGTGTCTGTATTTTGTTTTTTACTTATTTCATTTTATTTTGAAAACGTTATTCATCTTCTTCTTCTTGAACTATTTCTTGAAAAGCACTTGATCAACATTCGTTTCGAAAGAGTCATTTAGAATAAGTAATTTGACAACAGTCACACTTTTGTAAATGTGTTGCGTACACACATCCGTTCAGCGAGAGTAAACTGGAATCCATCTTAAAGGCAGGGTTGGTAATTTTGGATAACTAGCATGATTTTGAAAGTAGCATTCTCTCCGTGCTCCGTCTACAACCACCCCCTCCCCTCTGTGCTCCCTCAAAAGCCACGCCCCTCACTTTACGTGCACGAGAGCCAGAAGCGGACCTCAGCTCATCACGTGCATAGAAACTACGTCGTCTCATGTCTCATTCAGCGGTAAATAAACACTAAACTTTATCATAATACAGGTAAAAAAGACGTGATTACTTTACGACTCAAAACGGCCAACGAAAAAACTCACAGTATAAACTCTGGGCTAGTGCACGCAAGGGGTAGAGAACGAGCAGGGAGACAGGGAGGCCTGATTGGTTCATCAGATTGGTACCTCGTGGCAGACATTGGTCGAAGTTTTTACAGGCTTACAAACTGCTACAGATGACGGATTTCTTCGATCCTTTTTCAGAACACATGAGTTATTAGTTTCTGTCAGGACCTAAAGACAATTTCAACCAAAATCTTAAAAAGTGGATCTGGAGAAAATGACCAACCCTTCCTTTAACTGCCAGCTTTTTAGCTTTTGTGCCTAACCTCATTTTATTTGAAAAAAAAGGAACAGCTCAAACGACATTAAGGCCAATGTTTCACCCTCAGTGAATACCTGCAGCGCAGCAGAAAAAGGAAAAGGGCCCACTCAGCAGAGCTGCATGACTGCAGGGACCACAGATTGAACCAAGGCTGCCAAGATTATCCGTACATATTTTTATACCGCACAACAATACGCCAGCAAATGCAACAGCTTTGGCCCCAAACAGTCACTATCAGTAGCAGAACGAGTCAGCAACACCTACACTGAGCAAGAGAGCAACACTTCAGGTATAATAGCCTGCACAGATATCCATGTGTTGGATTTCAGATTGTATAAAAGAGCTCAACATTCATGCCATTTCTTTTAATCACTTAGGGGGGAAAGGTTTTGCTTTGGTGCTTTTGGAATTTGAGCTTGATTTGACATATTTCTCAAGTGTTTCTAATCAAATGCAAACTGAACCTAAGTGAGGGAACCCAAACAGAATGCCAAAAGTGGGTGCAGTTTAAAAAATTACTGTGAAAGGAATGATAAAAAAAATGCTGATGCAAAAGCAGCAAAACCTGTCAGACTGTATTCAGATCAGGCCCAGAATTCTACTCGGGGACAGCAGTTCATTTCAAGGTAGAGACGATGTCAGTAAGCTGATATGACGGGAAGAGAACGTTGAGTAAAATCAGAAATATTATGCAGGTATGAGGCTCGCTTCACGCTGCTGCCCAGCATATCATTTATCACCCATGTCAGGTCTGACCTCACTTCCAGTCAGTCACGTATTTTCCACGGGCTTTAGGAGAGCCCTAAGAGGTGTTCTGTGCACATGTCAGCTAGCACATAATCAGTGTTGTTTTTCATGCACGTCAAACCCAACTTCAGTGACTATAAAGCTTTTTACAGCAAAAGCTCGTGTTTATTTAGCGTCTCAGCCTGACACCATGTTGCAGTAAGCCTATTTCTCTTAGTAATTTATTTTTATTTTTATTTTTTTTACTATAGCCAGTCATTAATGAGCAATATCACCTCTCTCACCTCATTTTCTTTTGACATGAAAGCGAACATTTTCCTCAGAGGGAAAAAAGAAAAAGTAATGTTTTTTCATCATGATCAAAGTAATATGATGAGATCAGGGTTGTTTTTTCAGTAAGATGACTTAAGGCTCTGTATTTTCAATCAAAGTTGGTGGAAATCAGTGGAAATAGAAAAACACAAAAACAGTCAGATTGTTGCTCTCTCGTCCAGCAGTGATTGAATAGTTGTGTTGAGGTGTCAGTGTTTGTAGACTTTACACTCATTTCTGGCTTATTTTTCTTTTGAACGACCAAACACAGTGCTAAAACGCCTTCTAAATGGTAAATGGAATTGAGCTTTGACACCGCATGCCACACCTACACATCCGCGCCCATTAGCACACTGATGGCAGAGGCTGCTACTGTATGTAAAGTGACCATCGATATTAACTAATCCCATTCGTACACATGCATACGCCGCTGACTAGGCAGCGGGAACAATTCAGGGTTGAGTGTCTTGCCCAAGGACACATCGGACGTGTTGCTGCAGGAGCTCGGGATCGAACCCCCAACCTTCCGGTTGAGACACTGAGACACAGCCGCCCCTTCTAGAAAAGGCTCTACATACACACTGGACAACTCAAAGTAAACACCAAGTTTTCCTAGCATGAAATGACTCTTGTACAGCTGCCTGGAAGCTTTGATTAGAGAAAAAGTCCTCACACTTAGGTGAAGGTGGAATCTGCAATTATTTTGCAGTTGTTCCTCTCAGATACACTACACTATAATAATTGTCATTCATTATCCATAAGTGGGCCATTTGTTTTAGCACTCGTCCTTATCCCGCCCCCTTCCTCTCAGATATGAGACCCTCTAAGAACTGTTGAAGTGGAGGGGTCACAGAAGTCTCCCAGAAACAGATAAGGATGCTCATAATTAGTAACAGCAGTTCTGACACCTTGAGTGGGAGAATCTGTGCCGCTCTGGACCACGACAGAGGGACTCTGCCAATAAGAGCGCACAGTTAATTAAAAGACCTGGCCGTGCTCAGAGGTCTTGAGTGTCTTTATTCGGTTGGAATGCTAAAACCGGCTTCCACAGCTGCAACGAGGCTCTGATGGCTGCTGCATCACTTGGAAATGTACAGCACAATCATTTCCTTTCTCATCTCCTCTCCTACTCTTTGCACTGATCGATTGTTAATATTTTAATGATTGATTAACCCATTTAGACCCAAGGATGCCTAAAAAAAACGCTGTCTAAAATCTAAAATCTTTCTAAAGTCTCAGCCTCTGTATCAGATAGAGACCTTAAAAATAAAACATTTGAAAGCTTAAAACCTTTGGCTTTAACTGTAAATTGAAATTTCCTTTGCACTCATGTTCATTGCCTTATGAGACGTACTGTAGACGTCTCATCAGGTCTTTTGTTCACCTTCACCTGCTAAATAATGACACTTTCTTACAGTAGTTTTACATTTCACCATCAACGTGCAGATTAGGATAAAACCAAGGTTGCCAAAACGTTTGATACTTCTAACTTCTGTTATTTTAATGATCTTTAGTATCGAAAACAGAACCTAAACTTTAATCAGAAGTTGCCACAAACTGAAGAGAGAGAGCACAAATACACTAAGGTGCAGAATGTTGCCGATGTATTTGTGTTATTTTATCAAAGGTATCCTGAACTACTTTGGTTCTTGCTTTTTCTAGTAAGTAAAGAAAAACTTTTGAGTTGAGTTGTTTGCCCTTTAACTTGACTAAGTGCAAGTGTAGGTGTATTTTGAGAGTAGAAGTAGTAGGTAGTTCAGACCCGTCGAAGGGACTAAAATTGAAGAGATTTGCTGAAGAGATTTATGTCTGTTCTTTACTCTGAATTTCTGCATTTATTCTTAAATCTTTCGGTCAGTGAAGTTTTGAAAAATACTTAGAAATGCTCGTCAGTGTCTGAGGGGTAATGTGACATCTTCAAATTGCTTTTGGATTGGGTTTAATATCCAACTAAAACCCAAACAGTTTATTCTTGATGTTCTTAATCACAGAAAACAGCATTCCTCACATTTGACAAGCTGGAACCATTTCTGCTAAATTGATGACTACAAACTTTTAATTAATGATTTGGATTAATTTGTAGTTTACTTGGGTGAATATAATACAAGAGATGTCATCCTAGTCAGTCACAGAGCATCATAGGATACATCTACAGAGGGAGAGGAGGTCATTTTGCATCGAGACCTCGACCAGATCGAGAGCCGACTGAGACGATAAGTACTCTGTTCCAACTCTTGCTGCTCTGTTTTACAGCTCCAAACTCCAGGGAGCAGCTGTGAGCCTGTTCAATTTAGGCCAGACAGATGGAGACAGTGTTTGTGGTGATTGCATTAACATATCCAGCCCCGACGAGGGAGGCAGTTTTGGAGGGACGGCCGACGAGTTGCTTCAGAGAAGGAAGGGCAGGGAAGGAGGAGACAAAGAACGACGACGACAAAAGCTTGGAGCGTGCTGATTTTTCTCATTACCGCTTTTCATTTCCTCTCCCGCCTTTTTTCTCTTTCTCCCCCTGGCTTTCCCCTTCTTTGTCTCTTTTACCATTTCTCACTCCCATTTTTTTCCGCCTTCTATCACTAAAGATGGCTGCAGGCACGTGGAAAGCAGCCATGTGGTGGTGAAAACCGGCAGCTTAGCAGGTGAGAGAGCAGAAGGTGAGAGGCTGGATTCAGCCTCTCCCCTGACAGAGCACTGAATACATCTGAATACCAAACACTATTCCTGCCTATGTACACAAACATAGGCCGATGCCCACACAAAAAACGCGCCATATGCTCACAATTCAGTCCATGAAGACGCTTTGCAGACACTTGTCGCAGATCTGACGATACCAGATTTGACTTTGCAGACTTAAAAGTGTAAAGTTTGGGAGTTGTGTTGGAGATAGGACAGTGGATAGAGTCGGAAAATCAGGGCGAGAGAAAGACAGAGATGACATGCGGGAAAGGAAAGGAGCCACGGGTCGGATTTCAACCACCATCGTGCCTACACAAAAACGATTATGCTCATAATTCAGTCCATGAAGACGCTTTGCAGAACACTTGTCGCTGATCTGACGATACCAGATTTGATTTTGCAGATTAGAAACAGTGAAAATGAAATTGCAATGAAGCTTTTCTCAGGAGAGGATCAACAAAAATCTAACTTGATATTTGCAATATATCTCAATTCCTGTGACAGTGGAAACTGTTTTTGCAGGATTCAGCAGCACATGGAGTCTGCTGTTTATTCCCTGAGTGAGTATTATCAGTACATTTCTTAACGATAGGCTCAGTTTTGCTTTGAGCTGGCTTTTCATTTCTCTTCCTCTCTCCTTGCATTTCTCATTCCTCTCGTATTGTCTAGCCAGGTAGAGACCTTTTTTTTTATATCTGATAAACTGAGAGGCAGAGATTGTGCCTGACCAAAAAATGGATGATTTCAAGAAACAAATATGTGAAAGCACAAAGGGTCTGCAGCTCTTGTGTTGTTAACCTCAAAGTCTTTCCAGAGTTCTTTCTGATATAAAAAGGGGAATTTAGCCTTGGATTCAGTCCGTCCTAACTCCACTGTTATTGATCTTTTCATTACAGCTCTCTGAAAGAAAGCACATTTATATTTCCCCAAAGTGAACCTATTCCTATATTTTTGCTCTGTGTATTTCCCAATCCAGTGCTTTGCTGATGGATGCTTGAGGCTGCAGGGGTCATCGAACCACACGATACAAAAATGATTGGGGTGAATGTACATCCTTACAGGTTGTTTTTTTTTGCCATTCAACTGAGGCTCAAGAGATATTAAAGGGGACGTTTCGACCTGATGGTGAGTCTAGATAAAATGTCAAGAAGTCACCAAAAATAATCAGCAATAATCCTTCGGAGACTATGAATATTTTTAAAGATTTCCAAAGCAATCTGCGCTGTAATTATTAACAGCTCTATCTTTCCTGGAATCTTGCTCTGGATTATATTATTTGTGTTGGACAGATTGGACAGAGCTGAGTGACTCATGCTGCTGTTCTTTAGGAAGGCAGAAAAAAAACAACGGGATGCAATTACACGTTTCTAAACCATAATAAAAAGCCCAACAAGAGCTCCGCACTGCACATGA
Source organism: Tautogolabrus adspersus (assembly GCA_020745685.1). Taxonomy (NCBI): domain Eukaryota; kingdom Metazoa; phylum Chordata; class Actinopteri; order Labriformes; family Labridae; genus Tautogolabrus; species Tautogolabrus adspersus. The sequence continues at coordinate 5,468,809 of CM036548.1, read as the reverse complement.
AGTGTGTTACGCTCCCACCTGGAGCAATCAAACACCAGAGGGAGTGTGAGCCGGTCTGTACCTCCAGCGCGTCTGAGAGCTGCATGCATCCACACGGATCATTAGCAGCAGCGGGGAGGCTGCAAACTCTGGAAAATTGTCTCTCTTTCTGTAAAGGTGGGAAGTGTCTGAGTACTGAAACCTATAAAGTGATGACATGTGAGGGCTGAATGAAAAGAAGTTGAAGTGTTTGTCACAGTTCTCTCCATTAATACTCTCGTTGGAGTTGAAAGGGCTCTGGAGCACAGCTGCACAGCTTGTTTTTGTTGAGTTGTTCCTCTTTTTTTTTTATTCAACAGAAGGGGCAATGTTGAGGAGCAATGCGTGGATAATGATACCATTACAATCATTTTTACTTTATATAAAATGACTACAGACGCTAAAGACTCCTGTGTGACGTCGAGATGAAGGTTTGTCTGTATTTACATTTGTGTAGAGTCTGCGTCACTCTAAATACAGCCAGAGGCAAAGAGAGGAACTGCTCCCCAAAGTCGTTTCATCACCACCCACTCAAACACACACGCACAAACATATACACACTAACACTCACACATGCACACACTCACAAGCACACACTCAGACACACACCCTGATCTAATTTAAGTGATTAATGAGAGGAAAGTTGAAACCTTTTTCGAAGTATTCCCTCTGCTATATTTGACTGAAACTGAGATAACGCAGATAAACTGGACTAAATATCAAGTTTCTGTTATTCATGCTTATGAAATGAATACTCTATTAAAGTCTATTTTCAACAGTTAAAGAGACACCTGGGTTAAAACAAAAGGTATGAACAAAAAGTTAACAACTGGAGATAAAAATGTTAGATACTCATCTGATAATCAGAACTTCAACCAATCTTTTTCTACAATTCATTTAGCAGACGCTTTTATCCAAAGCGAGGTACATCGGAGAGTAAGAACAACACAAGCAAGGATCTAGAAAAGAGGAAACGATGTCAGTAAGGACACACAGGTGCTGACAGGAAGTGACCAGAGGCAATGCACAACATCGACCGCTGTTCTTCAGAGCTCTAATCAGCATCAAAACCATCTTAAAATCGTCGTTATCAAACAAAACCATCGTCGTCATCATCATTAAGGTCGTAGGTGTTCATGAAAGAGCTGGGGCTTTTTCTTAAAGGTGCAAAGAGACTCTGCAGATCGAATGGAGTTTGGAAGTCCACGTTATAGCGCGTGTTATCTCAAGAGGTAAAAGACCTTACTCTTTGTTACATTATCTAGAAAGATCCAACATGAATCTATCATGAGCAACATTTAGCAAAGTTACAGTGGTAAGAAAAAACGTCCTTAAAGAGGCAGAGACCTCGAGCAGACTCAGGATGAACAGCCGTCTGCAGAAACTGTCGGGCTTTATGAGTTCTCTACACCTAGTTATGACTTCTCATCTCTTGATTTTTATTTGACTTTGAATATTTCAATCTTTTTCACTTGTAATACTTGACTTCTTTATGTCATGATTGTGAGTTTCGAGCTCTAATAATTTTGCCCATTAACCCCTTCAGTCCCACCATTTCATTTCATTTTTAAGAATCTCTACTCCAAGGTTTTGATTTGTCATCCAATAGTTTTTACCTTTAATGTCAGAAGTCTGACTTTTCATCCTCTATCGTTGTCATTTTTCTCATTATGAGGACTCCTTTATCTCTTACGTTACGTGTGTCTATCTCTATCTTGGGAGTATTTTACATTTCATCTTCTTTTTCATCTACTGGCAGAATTGGGCCGCTTTGTGAATTTCCAGGGCATTGAATAAAATAAAACACTTTTGTGTTGAATAGATTACTGCTCAGAAGTAATAATTATTAAGGTTACAGCTTTAATATATTTTAAGTGTAAGGTTTTTACTCATCTCTTGGTGGGCATTTGTTCTCTTGCACATTTTATAAACCACGGAGGAATCTGACTCAGGGTTGAATACCAGGAACAGATCCTTTTGTTATGAAGAATTTTAATCAACATCTACTCCCTACTCTCACAGAGAAAACTCGCAGGGAAGCAGGAGTGCATTTGTTCTCAAGCTGAACAGCACTGTTTAACAAATAGTTGAATAAGAAAATAAAACTTGACCTGACCTTAAGAACACCAACAACAAGCTGTTGAGAGCAAATTCTTAAGTGAGTAAATACAGCTAATATACTGTAAAAAGAAAAGAGTCTGAAGCCTTTACTTTGCTTTTCAATCAGTTTGATTGATTCCCTTCCTAAACATACCAAGACTCTCCAAGTAAAACAAAATAAAAAGTAATTAATTAATGAGCTTGGTGTGTTTTAGTTCAGTTAAATAGTTCATTATATTTCAAACTGCCCTCGTCTCTTTTGTGGTTTCTTCATATGTCCCTGGATCTTCTTTTTGTGGGACTCATGCTTGCTCTGACTCGACTTCAACACTTCCACTTTTTACAACATTTTACCAACTTTAAGATCCAGTTTTCTCGATCTGCTCCTGCCAAATTTACAGCGTACGCTCCAGCTGTGTGGCTGATTATTTGTCAGAGTTATAAATTAATCAAAAAACAAAAGGCAGCTGTCCCATCTCTATAGCAGAGTGCAGAGAATCGTTCAACAGGAGGAGCATTGAGTGCAGCAACTTAATATTCAACAACAAGGAAACATGCATCCATGCATTAAAAACATGGAGACACAAGCACATGGCTGGATGAAAGAGATTTGACGTTGCTGCTATTGTGTCAAGTGATAACCACACATCAGTGCTGTGAAAGCTTCAAATATGCAAAGGTTGCAGACGTTCTTCCCTCACACTAGAAGTAGATTTAGTACAAGTTTTTTAAAAAGTACACTTTCTCTCTCAAGCAGCTCTCAAGAACTGCGGTGGATGTTGTGTTTTGCTTCTGAGCACTTCCTGTCAGCACCTGTGTGTCCGATCAGACTTAAAGCTGTTTGTCTGCACTTCCTGACGTTGTTCCCTCCTTTCTAGATCCTTACTTGTGTTGTTCTTACTCTCTGCTGTACGTCGCTTTGGATACAAGCGTCTGCTAAATGAATTGTAGGATTGCATTCACAGTATCAAAGTAATGCGTAATAAGCTCCCCTCTGGAGTATATTTCAATGACCTGTTTCTCTGCAAAGCTGAATGAAACTTGGAGTAAATTAACTTCAATAACTCATACATCAAAGAGACTAAAATACTGAAAAAACAACATATATTTTCTCAAATGTGATAATCAACTGGATGGGACATGTAATGCATCTCTGAATCTCCTCTAAAGTTGGTGATAATGTTGATGTGTTCAAGCGATTCAAGTTTTCCCTGATGTTTATGAACATCACATCCACTGAACGTCTTTGTATCGCGTCCTATCGTTTAGCATCGTAGTGTACATTTTAAAGCAACTATACATCCCGGATAACTCTGCTTTGGCATACTGAAAAGTAATTGTACGTCATTACCGCCTACCTCTGAATATTTGTAGAACAATTTGGCCAACTTGTTAAAAGAAACTAAAAATGTGGGACAGAAGGATTCAGAGAAGTCGGCATTTTGTGCATTTCAAGATTAATTGTACAATTAAAAAGATTTTCCCACGTGATCTTTAGAATGTGAGATCGGTCATGCAGGTCTGTTCACTCACACATTGGTGGTGAAGATGCCGTAGATGAGGTCTTGCTCGGGCAGGTAGAAGGTGCTCTGCAGCTCGTTGTAGTAGAACGGGATCTCTCCGGAGCGGGAGCAGTTGAGCCTCGCTTTCATGAAAGTGGTCCAAGTGTCCTCCAGGAGAAATCGCCCGCCGATGTCGTTCTTGCAGACCCTCGCCACACGGGAATACACCGTCTTCCCGCAGTCGTGCTCCACTGCGTTCTCCCTCAGGAAGAAGAAGGTGAAGAGGCCGATGTCGTAGGCGGAGATGAAGTGGGGCTCTACCAGGGGGAAAGAAGAGACGGATCATTACATGCAGGCTCTAGGGAAACAGACATATTTGAACATTCATCTTCGACAGCACTTGCTGTAGCGTTGACCTCTTTATTCCTTATTATTGATCGGAATAATGACTTGAACATTCTCCTGCCCTCCTGCTTTAGAAGTGCTGGGAAAGAGCCTCAATGTCAAACGTGTAAATGAGAGAAGAAGAAGTGGGAGGAGGAGGATGAAAGGAGAAGATAAAAAATGGTTACTAATAAATCCGTGTGATGTTTTGATGGTAAATCCATGGAGCTCTGTCTGTTTAACAGGATGCCCATGCTGCTTTTTATTACTTCGGGTGACACAGCCAATTATTAATGGCCCTCTTTGCTCGGTCGGTTATCACACAAAGCGGCCAAAAAACAGTTTGAACGGGACGTTACTGTCGTCCTTTATAAACACGACTCATCACAGAATAGTTACTGTGAGCGTGCAGAGAAAAACAGAGCAGAAACTCGTAAGTCCTTGTTTTCCCTCCACAAAGGCTGATTGATCTTCTGCTTTTGAAAAGGTTTCATAAGTACTTGTAATATCTTAATGGTTCAATTCATCTTAATTCTTCAAATCACATTTAGGAACAATTTTAACATTTGTATGTGATCTCTTGGAAGGAGGTTTAACTTGAAGCTAAAAGTTTAATTCAAATACTAAGATCGTTTTAAAAGGTCAAAGAGTTGTCAAGCAATGAAGCTTGATTAATCGATCTCAGATCCTCGAAGATTCCTTAAGATAACTACCTTCAAGGGAAGTTTCTGCTTTTTTAAGTTATAGTTTAAAATGTCTAAAAAGAAGACTCCTGATGCTGTTTTTAATTAGTTCCTGTTACTTCATCACAGAGAACTTTTGTTTTCTGCTGCTGTGTGTTTCTTCTTAAGGACGAGTTGTACTTGTGCAGAGAAATGATAACACAGAGAAAATACTCGTCTGCTGCTGTCGCTTCTGTTTTCCTCCGGGACCCATTTATTGTAAGTGATAACGCACGCACGCACGCACGCACGCACGCACGCACGCACGCACGCACGCACGCACGCACCCGCGCGCGCGCACGCACGCACGCACGCACACACACACACACACACACACACACACACACACACACACACACACACACACACACACACACACACACACACACACACACACACACACACACACACACACACACACACACACACACACACACACACACACACACACACACACACACACACACACACACACACACACACACACACACACACACACACACACACACACACACACACACACACACACAAACACACACACACAAACACACACACGGTCACATAACAGCACACAAACACAAACAGAGGAATAAACCTTAATTTGCAGATGCCTGCAGACCGTAAACAAAAAAAACCCAGCAGAGATTCTGATGTTATAAACACAGTCACACACACTCCGAGTGGAGATGACCAGTTAACGGCCATGACTGAATGTGCCTCAGGGGCTCGTGAGGCTCTTAAAAGGAGAATAAGATTTGAAATGGAGCGGAGAAAGACAACACTGCCGTCCACTCAGCTACAGCAAACCCCCTGATTCTATTTCACATCCATGTTAGAAAAACAACCTGTGGTTTGGACTTAAAGGAACATGAGGTGAAAAAGACACTTTTAAGAAAAAATGTCAAAATGCTAAGTTATGTTTTATTTAAAAGGGGCAGCCAGTGTAATAAAACATCCTAGTTATTCTGCATGTTTCTAAAGGCAAACAGACATCATAAAACCAAATGTGACATGTCAAAGGCCCACAACACCGACTGCCAATTTCCACATAGTCCACGCGCGCTGCAATCCATCAGCGTGGATGTCTATAAGAGCTGCGCACTATGGCACTGTTCCCCGCTACTCAATGTTTCCGTTTCCACATCACGCACCGGGGACCGTCACCGGAGTGTGCCAGCAGCACCAACTCTGCTCTGCTCCGTGACAGAGCCTGCTGAAAACACGCGTCAAGCTGAACAGAATTGATCGACCTACATCGGACAGGAAGTCAGACAAGGAAACGCACAGAGCATCTGGTCAATTTCAAAATAAAACACAATACACAGACTCCCGATCGTATATTCCATCAATTTATCAACAACTATGTGGAAGTAATGTGTATGTTTTCAGTCGCTCTCAGTGTCTTGATGATCTTTTTGTGTCTCCTTGTTGTCGTTTTTAACTCTTTTTGTAACTCTCTTATTTCTCCTATGTGGTTGTTTGAGGTCTTTGTGGTCGTTTTTTTTCTATTTCCCCAAATGTTTTTTTTTTGTCTTTTGTGTCTCTATTTACTTTTTGTTTTAATTTTAAGATCTTCATTTGGGCAATGTTTATCTTCATTGGATAGGACAGCTGAAGAGAGACAGGAAATGTTGTGAGGAGAGAGTGGGGGGGGGGGGACATTCAGCAAAGTGCTGAGGTCAGACGTGAACCCATAGCGCCCCTTTATTTAGTTCTGTTGGATCACTTTTTGTTTCTATATATAGTTGTTTTTTGTCTCGTTTGGGTCATTTGGTGTGTTCATTGTCATTAATCTGTCAGTGAGAAATTGTAGTTTCATTTTGTGTCTTTTTTTTGGTTGTTTTGTGAATATTTGTAGTTTTTTAAGTCCTCTTTAATTATTTGATTGGCTTTCAAGTAAGAGCATGAAAGTGGGATGGCAGTTGTGCCTACATTAGCTGCTCTAATCAACTTCTCCAGTTTGCACTTAATGAATTGGTGTTCTCATGAGTGCATCCTCGATATGAGTTTATAATCAAAGGCTTTACAAGCTCAAATCTGATGAAAGAAAATAGAACAAACAGCAGATTAATTAGTATAATTGTTATATCATAATTATAATAATTAGGTACGACACCCAAAGGTAATATTAATGTCTGTGACTAAATACAACTCGTCTGGCTGTTTGCTGTATCGTACAGTATGTCCCTAATCAGAAGGTTAATTGTTGCTAACAGGCACGCAGCAGAACAAGCGACCAGGGTCAGGCCTGATGGGTCACTGTCAAGACTGAAGAGACAACAATCATAAAGCAGTAGGTGCTACAGGCCATTTGAAGGAGCTAATTGTGTTATTACATGAAACCGTTATGTATTCAAATGGATTATGTGTGTGTGTCCAGCATGCCTGAGCTGTTTTGTGGACTCTCTCCAGAGTCTTTCTGTGTATACCTACCTGTGTTTATGCATACTGTATGAGTGTCAGGCAGAGGGCAGGTGGAGCTGACACATTTGTGCATAACATTACTGGAGCAGCGTGGGTGTAAAAATGTGACGAATGGAGATTTTTTTTTTTCCAGCATCCCGCTGAGTGGTAAACAGATTGTTCGTGCTGGCAGGGTGGTCGGGAGCTGGAAGAGTGAGGCTGCCATCGCTAACATCACATGACGCTTCAGATCAAACACAAGAGCAAGGCTAGTTCATATTTACACAAACAGAGTCTGCAGGAATGTAGAAATGATCTGTTAATGATGGAGGATGGGTTGGGCTCTGTTGCTTGCTTTTATCAACACTTACGCAAGCTCATACATGAGACTCTTTCTTATCTTTTTATTCTCATTTACTTGGTATTTTAGAATTTCCTACCATTTGTCCTTAAAAGGGGTTTTGTATGTCGTTGGGCAAGTTGTCAACATTTCTTTCTGCTGGACGAGTGTGGACGCTTGAGCCTCGTCAAATACTTAAAAAGAACGAGAGAATTGGCAGATCTGCCTGGATTACTGTAATTTGGGGATGTTTGTCTATTCTTTGCAAGCACCATCTGTTGCATGTCTGTCTGCTGTTTGGGGAGATTTGAGTCTTTGAATCGAGGGCCTGAGGAAAGACGGGTGTGAAGTCCCCAGAGGCTAATTTGTTATTTGTGATCGTGGGTTATTTTAATAAAATTAGCTATACTTGATTTTACTTACTAAACTAACTAAAAACACAGGAATTTAACACTGGAGATCTAGGTTTACACTGCCCTATGTACTGCCGGGTTCATGCTATTAAAGATTGCGTAAGGGTTTGGATAATCTTAAAAGGTCTGAGTTGAGGGTTGAGATTTGGAATCTGAAGGATGGACCAATCACAGATAAGCTGTCTTTGGTTGCATGCTTGTGTGAAAAAACGTTGAGCCATTTACCCAAAATGCAATTTCATAAATAAAGTCCATCTGACGGTGATTCATCTTTTTATCCCCTTTCGTCTTTATTATAATTTTTTTATTTTAAGATTTATTTTGGGGCTTTTTTTGCCTTTATAGTAGAGTTAGGAAAGTGGACAGTGTCTGGAATCAGGCAGAGAGAGAGAGTGGGGAATGACATGCAGGAAAGGAGCCACAGGTTGGACCTGAACCCGGAGGATCACAGCCTCCGCACATGGGGCGCACGCACCAGCCACGATGCCATCAATGCCCCCCCTTTTTTTATTTGCAGTTATCTCTACCTGTAAGCGTTGACCATTTGTTGTCTCTCAATTCGCACTCAAATCTCACAATTCAAGAGGCTAGTTCAACAAAGAGAAGCTCTTAAAATCGGCTGCACGTAACAGAAATTGAGCACTGAAGATTTCAGCCCATCCAAACTCTTTTTCGAGTTAACGTCAACCTTCGGAGACAATATTCCCCCGACTTTAAGCAGGTACTTTGAGATGCCAAACATGACCTTAAAAGCATCATTTTTCTTCATTCTCGTCAGACACACTTCAATCAAGGGAAAAGACCCTTTACTACTGAGTGATACACCTCAGAAAAAAAAGCTCCATAAAAGCTTGAGATAAAACTCTGGGACAGGTTGATGCATCAACTGTGTGTGTGTGTTAGTGTATTTTTATAAAGGAAATAGGAATTGAATACTTTAGCTCAATTCTTCTGACTTGTTATGCCTAAATCCACTTTCTATGTAAGCTGAGAGGAGGATGAGAGCGAATAGATATATACTGTAGATAAATATCTTGTTATTTATGAAGTCTTTGTGGGAGTGAGGGAAGCACAGAGAAATTGTTTAGATTGTTTCACAGGCGAAATGTATAGCTCCATGTGTCATTCAGACACATGATGGTACACAGTTGCCCGGCGCCTGGCAGGCCACCAATCCAATAAGACAACAGATTGATTAGATCCAGACCCCCCCTCCTCCACTTCTCCTGAACCGGAGAGGCTTAGAGCTGGAAATGAGAATTTCATTCACACTCTGAATCCACTGGGCACAAAACTCCATAACCCTCACAGACGCTACAGAGCAGCGCAGGCTTTGTCTGTGATGGCATGGATATGTGTGTGTGTACGTGTGCTTGCAGCAACATGTGTGTGTGACTTTGTGTGCAGCCGGCTGTGATTATGCTGATGAGGACTCTCTCTGCTCTGCTACTCATCTTTCTCCCTCCCACATTCTCTCGTCTTGGCGTGTGTTGCTTTTACACTCCTAACTTTGACACACAGTGAAGCATGTGCAGCATGCATACAGTCTAAGTACATATATATATAAACACACACACTCACACACACACGCAGGCAGAGACCTGCGTTGTGTGAAGCATGCTGTGTGTAGTAATTTCACCCTCTCCTGCCGTGAGGAATAATTACATCGCTCACTGACTCCTCAGTCTATCTCCTCTGCTTTCCTCTCATCCTCATCTTCCTCCCTGCCCTGTGACTCTCTCATCCCTTCACCACACACACACATGCACACGCACACGCACACACACACACACACACACACACACACACACACACACACACACACACACACACACACACACACACACACACACACACACACACACACACAGAGACCTTTACATACTCCCACCACCGTCCACTTTTCAGTACTCCTTGAAGTGGAGCTTCCTACCTCTCCATTCCTGTCCCTCTGTTTTGCTGTCCTGCTCTCCACGGTCCAAATTTATCACAACATACCTTAATTGTATTATAGCTGACCTGTCATAGGTGAATATGAGAGATGCACAACTTTTGATTGTTGCAGGCATATATTTTCAAACTCCTTTTGTTGGCATGTTAATACCAAAGCATGCATATTTCTCCATTTAGTCGTCACTGCACAACAAGCCAAATTAATGTGTAATAAAAGTTCAATGAATGTTTGGAGGGAGAAAGCAAGGTCTAATAAAGTTTATAAAGTTGGTCTTCATACTACACGTGTCGCTGGAGCTTCTTGACCTCTTTGTTTTTAATTCTTAAGAAATGTTTGACTATGTTTCTCTGACTTTGTCCATGCATGTCATGTCATAAAAGTAGAACATAATGTCTCACACGAAGAGGCAGAGAAAGTAACCAATGTGATGCAATAGCCTGAACAACCATCTTTTAGCAGAACCAGATGATTTCCAACAAATTTGACCTTCGTTTGTACAGATAAGAGATTTATGCCCATCCAGGTCTTTAAGTGCTTTGTCAGTCAGCTAACATTGTCCATGCTGCAGAAAATGAATCTGACTTTTACTTCCAGTACAATAGATGTTGAAAAATAACTCCTCCCCCTTTGCCTACCTTTATACTTTCATGAATCCATAAATCCAAGCCTTTCTGCATATCGAAAGCAGTTACATGACCGTGGAGAGTCCATCTACATTTCTGCTGGAGTCAGGATGTGTGTGAATGGATTTCTGCTGCGATGTCTTCAGAGGAAAAGACCCGGTGTCAGCAGCACGGAGATTATTGACACCGACACCATCAGGATTGACAGCATTTCATGTTCTCCGCCATTCTATAAATCCCATCAATTCCTATGCCTGACCTGTACCGTGTGTACCACACACAACTCCAAATCCAAACAGTCTTTGTAATCCTTTGAAAACACCCCTGTCAGATTGATCTAACTTGGCGGGAACAAAAGGGGCGATTGTGTTGGAAGCAAAAGTGCACACTTGGCCCATCTGCTGCTCCAGGCAGGCTCAGGAAAATGTTTAAAGAAACAGAGATTGTTTGACACAAGAATTTAGCCCACTATTTAACCTTGTGCGGATTATTTGGGGATCCAGTGAGAGTTATGGCCCGATCAGATTACTAATCCTGTTATATTAGATTTCTCACGCTTAAGATGAAACAGTGACCCTGTGAAACACTCAACAAAGCTACATCTCAAACCAAGGAAACTTTGTGCTTTAAAACTCTCTGAAATCAACTAATCTGGATCCATTTAGTAATAATTTATCATAGAGAAGCAATGTCTTTAAATGGGCTGGTTTGAGTTTAAGATGGTGGAAGATTTGCTGCTATTCTCAGTTTGATCAATTCTCATTGTTTATTTCATATTTAGGAGTTTTGGGCTGTTGGACAGAAAATATCAAGCAGATTAAAAGCTTCATCTTGGACTCTGGGACTCATGAGTGCTGTTTGCCAGTTAATTGAAAAATAATCTTCCTTAATGGATAAAGAAATGTTACATTTTGCTCATTTTAAATTAGCGGAGTATTCAAGAAGACAGAACTTTAGACGAAAGTGCGTCAGTCAGTGCCCTCCTTTGACCCCCCAGTCAACCACCGGGTCATCAGACAGGTGAGAGGGGTCATTGTTAACCTGCTAAAATAAAATGCACAACTCCTGGGTGTGAACAAATAGGTGTGTCATGGTGTAGATCTTGCTGTTGTACTGTACCATTGAGCCATTTGGAGTTGTACTGCGCCGTCCGGAGAGGTGGCATCCCGCCCATGCTGCGGTAAATGACAGGGTCGCGGCCGGAGAAGTCGATGACGGTGGCAGCGTAAAGCTCTCCGCTCTCCGTCACAACCGCTGTGGAGTTGTGACGAGGGTCGTATGGGCAGCGTGCCACGCCGTTCACCCGCTCCATCGTGCGGCTCATGTTTCCCACCTGCAGGGAAGATAGAGGAAAGGAGTTTAAGTCTTTGTTGTTGTTTTTTTTTGCTGAATTACTTCAAAATTGCAAACACATGGTTTTCTGTACCTCTCGGGTTATACAAAGTGGCTGGAAAGCATTGGTACCACAAGTCATGACCTCAGTCTTGTTCACCAGCAGAACTCTGATGTAGTTCTGACATTCAATCTGCAGAGAAGAGGGTGAACAAAAAACCTTTCAGAGAGTTACAGTAGAGCAGAGAAAAGCTGAGGCTGCAGGCTACATATATTTTGACGTGAAACCAAAAAGTTCTCTGGTATCAAATTGGCCAGCAACCAGAAAGCAGAGCAATTAAATGTCTGCTGGTGTTGCTCTTGTTAAGTCCATTGTTCAAAAATATACTTTAAGAAACTCAATACAGATGTATTTGTGACATAGACAGAGACTCCATAATAAGTCAAGTTTTCTTACAAAAGATGAGAGATAGATTTATTGGTAATGGGACATTTTATGCTGTAATCTTTTTTTGTTGTAAATGGTGACGCTTTGTGTTGTGTAAAAAAGAACTGAGGGAATTGCAGTGACACAGGTTTCAAAGAGGATTGATTGTCTTATTTAGGATTCAACCTTTTTTCTGTAAGCATTGTGGAAGATACAAAAATGATGCTGCAATCATTTCTCACAAAATAATCAAAGTGCGACAGCAAAGTATGGTTATACTTGAAGGGAAGTCCTTTTGTGTGTCTGACTCGCTTGCCCTACTCTCTTTTTTTTGTACACATTTTCCTCTTCGCCCCTTTGCCCTCTTTCTACACTTCAGGAAAAACAACTTGATTGAAGGGTCTGAAATAGCTGTCCTGTGCAGAGCCCTCCCATGAGGCCCATAAGGACCTTCGCCACAACAGCCAGAACATATCAAGATGGCCTCTCTGTGAGCCAGGCAGCACCCACATGAAGTGTTGTAATTGGGGGCGGGATCGGGGTTACCTCTGTTTTGCCTTTGCTCTGACAGGACCTCCTGGTTTCCTCGTCCGGTGCCCATTCTGTCGCCTAGGAAACAAAAACAAGAAGAAGGAGAAAAAAACAGGGATGACAAAGAGGCCGAAAAAGCAGTCAGCTGAGTCCTTCAGACGCTACAAAACAGTTACGCAACGACTGACTGTTGCTAATACTGTAGGCATGCACAAAAAGATGCATGAAAAAGACTTTAACCTCATTGCTGTTTGTTTATTGTGTAAACATGGCGACCGGCTCGCCAGCCAAGAGCTCATTCGTGGGTGACGGGCGAGGTACCCGACAAGGCAGCTGAGGGGCTGAGGACGGCATTAGCATGTAAATGGTTTTCTCTCAAACTTCTACTTCTTTCTCCCTCTCTCTCTCTCTCCATCTCAAAAGTTTGCAGCACTCGCCCCCACCCCCTCCTTTCACTCCCACTAGCCAATTATATTCCTGTTGATGGTTGTGTCTGGGGCTTAATTATGGATGCAGGCAGCAGCACTGCACGACTGCACTGCAAACACACTCATGCATGCGCATTCACACACGCTGTTTGGCCACCAGAGCAGCACTGGCTCCTGTTGAGAGCTTTGAGAGATGTCCCTCTCCTGGCATGAGCTGTTCTTGTGCAGGGTGCCAGAGGACCCCCTGTTGTGTGTCACTGGCCTCATTTTACTCATCCTCCTCCATCTCCTCCCCTGCTCTCTGATCTCACTGCCCGAGTAGGAGGGTTGCCTAAACATCTAAAAGTGAAAAAAGTCTGCCTTTATGCAACATCAATCCACCTGATTCTCAATCTTTTTGTTGTACGTTCTTCTTTTCCCTCCTAAAGGGTTTGTTGTGAAGCACCAGGACTATCGGCCAGTGGGACAAAGTTGTGACTGAACTTTTAGAGGAACCCAAAAAACTGAGGCCAAAACTAAACTGGGTCAGTAGTCCATGAAACAAATGGAGGACTTAGGAGAACAGTAATGTTCAGGCCCAAATGCCAAAGCTGCTTCAAAATGTCGCTCATCCTAAACACCTTTATTTAGCTTTGGACGGTTTCATTTTTCAGCTGTGAATTTGTCCTGTAGCTTTATCCCTTGGTGCTTTTTCTGGATACTCATTTTGCTTTAATTAAAGCTCAGCAGAATTGACTAAACGCTGTATAGCCCCAAGACACAGCGCTGGGAAAATATGGTATTCAGTTAATCACAATTTTTTCTTTAGTTCCTCGGTGCAGAGAATATAGCTCTTTAGGAAATTTTTAGTGAAAATAAAACAGAATAAGCACATTTAATGAGAACTTAAAAAGACTGCCAAAACCTTTCAGGGGGACAAAATGTTGAGTTTAAATTTACGCAGTGCTCGGCTCAGTGATTGTGCTAGAAGGAGTGGAAGTTTATGATTTTGGATGATTAGCTTCTGCATAAATTCTAGCTAATGACTGAAAGCACCAGACTGAGCAGTTCTAGTGACATCCTAATGAGTCTGCAAACATCTGCACATTGTCCTGGGATTCCTTTTATTGCCTCTACGCTAAGCTGAAATTCATAGACATTCATGAGTGTGTGATTGTTTTTTGATTGTTAACGCTGGCAGAATGGTTTGTGCTGCCAAAACACATCGGAGGAAAGCCGCATTTTTGATTCCATGTTTGATTGTTTGAGACGAGTTAAGGCTCTCCTAATCACTCTCTAAACACTCCCTGCCAAGCTCACAATGACAGACAGACTAACTTAGTAACTACTTGATGAAGAAAGTGGAATGAATTGTTAATCATCTTTTTTTATTTACAGATTCAGGTGACCAACCAGAGCTAAGAGAAAGGAGATTTGCATTTGGGGACAGACTAAGGTTTCCAAACCAACTGTAAATATCAGCTTAAAGCTCCCATGAGGAGTTTTTTACTGGTTATGAAAAACACTGAAATTACTATAGATGCCTTACCCTAACCCTTACCCTTACCCTAACCCTAACCCTTACCCTTACCCTTACCCTTACCCTAACCCTTACCCTAACCCTAACCCTTACCCCTAACCCTAACCCTAACCCCTTACCCTAACCCTTACCCTAACCCATTCTTGATGAATGATACATTTCACTTGAAAAATAAAACAGGAGCACAACGTATTCATGACCAGGACAAAATAAGCAAAGGGATCCTGATTTGTCCACAGGGGGTCGCCAACATCAACAAAAAGCAATGGTTCCTCATACGAGCTTCAAACAACTTCACAAGCAGATTTTAAATCAGGACTGTGTGTCATTCACATTATTCAGACACTTTCTTGCTTGCACTGAAAGGAAATGCTTTGCTAGTGGCTTACACCAACTTGGAATGATAACCCAGTTTATATTTGTTACTCAATCAGCAACAGAGAACACACACTTTGCTAGTAACGAGTGTTCAAGTCTATGCCTAATGAGAAGGGATAGGGTGTCAGACTTTAGTATTTTGTAAGTATTTGCAAATTGGGGCACCAGTAGACTAGTGGCTAGTACGAGCGCCCCATGAACAGAGGCTGGAGTCCTCCAATCGGGCGGCCCGGGTTCAAATCTGACCTGTGGCTCCTTTCTCACATGTTGTTCCCCACTCTCTCTCTCTCTCTCCCTCCCCGGTTTCTGACTCTATCCACTGTCCTGTCTCTAAATAAAAGCATAAAAATAAATAAAAGTATTTGCACTAACTGTTTTAGTAGAAGAGTCAGACGTTTTCATCAATTTTTCAGGTAAAAATATTTATAAGAACGACTTTAAGCAAGCGAGTCTGGTACAAGTATAGAAAATGTAATTGTAGCATACAGATGGTTTGCCCGGTAAGTGTGGTGAGAGCCGAAAATGGAGACAAATTCATCAGTGATATAAAGCTATGTTTAGCACCTGCTGCCTGTAGAGCGGCTGTAAATGGACTCTGGTTCATATTGATAGTTACAGCTCATCTCCCCATCTCCCACAGCAGCTCCCTTCAATTAACCTGCCTCAGTCTGCACCGGGGAGAGAGACGGCAGCAGGGGACAGTTATATAAAGAAAACTGTGATTAAAATGAAACTTTAGCTCCAGACACCGAAAACAGGACACAGACACATCTGAAATAGCAGAAGTAGCTAATATGTTCTGCAAGAGTCAAGCTGTTGATGCAGAATTGACACAGCCAACAAAAACTTCAAATCCACTTCCCATGAGCATAGCGAGCAGCGTGGCACCTGCCAATCAAAGAGCAGCCCCGCCCCCTCACAGGCAGTCCATCACTCTGCCTGCTGAAATGAAAACACTGCTCCTCCACAGCCCCCGCCTGTCAGCCCCTGACAGGCTGGGGTACTGATGGGATGACGTCATTGTAAACACACACACGCACACACACTGGGTGATGGATGCCTTTGCGATGAATCATGGCTACGGGTATTACCATCTTTTCGGCAGGGCCCCATCTCCAAAGATCCCCATCGGCTTAACCTGCTGACCTTCACCAGAAAGTGCCCAATCTCCCCCTCTCTCCCCCTCACCCCCCTCTCTCTGTCCATCTCTTCTTCTTCACACCCTCTGGAACAAAGCCACACACACAGAGAGAGCCTGCGAGAATACCAATCCTGCCTTAACATCCTCTCCCTCAAATACCTTTGCTTGTACTGAACCCTGAGTGGTTCTTCTAAAGGAGGATACAGTGTTTAAGTTTTACCAAAAATTTCTGCTTACAACAATTCAGCAAAAACTAAAACAATCAGAATCAAGTTTATTGCCAAGTTTGTGTACCCATACAATGAATTTGTCTTTGTTTTTATGGTGTAAAAGTAGAGAGTTAGAGAATAGCATTACTCTTACTATCAGGAGACTTGTAGAAGCAATCTGTATGATTTCTACTGAACTTAATCCTAAAATGACCTTACAGTATCATCAAACATTAAGGAAACATGCTATGTTGAAGTGCTGGCTTCTCTGACAACAATGCAGCAGCCAGTATGTCCTCCTAAGTTTTCGAGTCCAGTGCCAAATGGTTTGTTTTTGTTTTGACCAGAGAAGCGAGGCGGTTTTAAGGCACCCCCACAGGGCCGAGATGCCCCTCGGTTTGTGGGGCAAACGGCAAACCACCAGGTGTTGCAGCGATGGAAGCCGGTAGGGGAATTGTTTCAGTTAAAACTGATTATGACCTAAAAAGCCTCGGCATCTTTCTAATAAGCTCAACGACCAGAAACTAAGATATATAATGGAGATGCTTTTGAAAAATAGAGAGAGGTTAGAGCGCGGATGCAGAGCTGGTTAAACACTGAAGCTTCAGTGTCCGCAACATGGCAACCTGCATGTGCAAGGAAGGTGCAGGATGATGTTTAGTGCAAAGATCTATCTTGTAGTTTAGAATTAAATACAGTGGCAGACATTATTTACGTCAAAAGATGAGATATAAAAAATAAAAATGATATTTTCACACATTTAATGTTACTGATGAGGTTCTTTTTTTGCTGCGTAATTATTCATGTTTCCTTGAAAACAGCAGCTCCACAAAGTTCTCTCACTGTTGCAGTCTCAACCTCGGTTGACTTGGGTTTTTGGAAAGTTTGAAACAAGATAATAAATACTTTTCTTTCCGACACATATTTGTCAGGAATACTCTGCTTTTGACACACTACTCCAATATACCAATTTATAATCCAACCAATAATAAATGTAATGGAGGCGAGGTGCAACTAGACAGGACATTTCCAGCGTACATGTGGGGTTGAAGCGTTTGTGGCGCAGGAAATACAGCCCTTCTTCTGCTACTGAGAGACAGTTGTGCTTCATCTCCAGAGATCCTTGTCAGGCACACAACAACAAAGACATTTGAACAAACATCCAATACTGCGGTTTGCCTATTGAAAACAGTCAATGTACAAATATTAGATTTAATAGATGCAAACTAAGCATAAAATGTAAGAAACAAGAAACATGTTAATTATATTACTATCTCTGATGCATGAAACACCAGACAATTAAACAGTCGTCTGCCTCTCTGGACCAGAGAGGCATAAGCCCCAGGCCACAGAGCCTGTTTATTATTTTCCTTTATTTTCAGATTCATGTTAGAGTTCATTTCCATCTATTAGCAAGGCTAGCAACCATGCACTCCCCCTGCCATCAATTCCCCGTCCAAACCGCAGCTTGACACCCCATTTCTCCCAATTTTGCCCCTCCTTAGACACCATAAGAAAATCTTGCCCCGGGCATCTTTCTTACAGGGAGGAGAGAGGGAGGAAAACATGAATTTTTTATAGGCAAATAAAACAGCAAAAAATACAATTAGCAGCAGGAAAGAGAATTCATCACTTTTACTGCACAGAGATGCAGGCAGTGCTAGAAAATGAATTATATTTTTACCAGAAGCAGAGAGAAAAAAGAGAGAGCTGGCGAGCGGGAAACACTACTGAAGTAAAGAGAGTTTGCGAGCAGTGGCGGCTGCAAACGTGGTCGTTCCTGAAATGTGGTGCTGTGTTGATAAGGCCGCCTCTCGCCGGCACACTGCTAACATCATGTGTGACAACTAATTATAACTCATGAATATTGTAAATAAGTGTGTCAGGGGAGTAATGGTTGTTTGAATAAGAGCTGTCTGCCACTTGTAACAACCACAATGGATTTGTACAGTGATGCAGTGGATGGGGACCTGGAGAATGTGAGCTGGGTCTTGCAAAGTAGGAAAATATAACAAATATTAAACAGTTTCTTCAACACACTGTTAAAACTAAGAATCTGGAGACGCCGGTAGCCTAGCCGTAAGTGCGTGCGCCACATGTACAGAGGCTTCTAGAGAGCAGGCAGCCCGGGTTCGAATACGACCTGTGGCTCCTTTCCCGCATGTTGATCCCCAATCTCTCTCTCCAGATTCCAACTCTGTCCACTGGCTTGGTTAGGGTCAGAGACAATGCTGTTAGCCATGCCTTGTCATGTTTTTTAATCAACACTATGACTTTAAGCGCTCTTGTATATGGCATTTAAGGACAGTCTGAAACCTCTTCTATCTGCTCCCTTCAACGGTCCTCACCACAAAGCACCGTATACGAACACACTGCTGCTGATGCTTTCTGTGTGATTCCACTTTTCATTCACACTGCCTTGTTCTCCCTACTTACTTAATCCACTATTTTAAGCAACGACCCACTCCTAACACGTTGAACGCACACACTCATATGGGCAATTTTGGCTCAAATCAGTGACCAGGTGGTGCAGAGGGGAAACACTCACCCTCCAACGCAGTAACACAGGAGCTAACACCACTAGAAGTCTTCACAGGTGGAGAACCAGTATTACATCATGTGCTTTTCTAACCCACCTGTCAAACAGGCTGCTGATATTGAATTAGATGATATCATATAGTGGTTAGTTCTCATTGTACTTCCACCATTATTCAGATCAAACAAGGAAAAAAAAGAGAGAACGCAGACGTTAAAACTTTTACTCTCTGTTGCCCTTTACCTTCTACAACAAGCCAAGGCAACTTGAAGTCTAAGCTGTTATAAATATATTGTTTTAATTGCTCCTATTTTGCGTCAATATTATCTTTATTTCCTCTTAAGGAAGTTGTCTTAGATCAATCCAACATTTTGAAACCGTCATGACTTGACGTCCGCCAGACGTCATGATCTAACGTCAAACCAATGTTGGGAAATGGTTGTGATTTGACCATCAGCCCATCGTCAGGATCTGACCTTAATTCAATTTTGTGAAGTGATCAGGATTTGACATCAGCCAAACATCAAGATCTGATCTCATCAGACTTCATACCAACATTTGGAAATAGTCGTGATTTGACGTTGGCCCAATGTCAGGATGTGACCTAATTTAACAATGAAAAATAAACAATACATTGACATCGGCCAAACATCTGGATTCTGACCTCAATCAAATGTTGGGAAGTAGTAATGATTCAACACCAGACCCAACATTGTGATCTGACCTCATTACAATGTCGGGAAATGGTTTTGATTTGACGTCATCCCAACATCGGGATGACATCATGAGAAAGGATTGCATGTTATGCCCTGCAGAAAAAGGCCTTTGGCTAACAGTGAAGCTAATGCAGAATCGCCTTTTGACATAAATCTTGGAGAAAATGTCGCTGTAGCTTTTTTAGGAATGTTGAATAAGCAGAATCATTGAGAGTGTTTCCAGTAAAATTAGAGAAAAATCGGACCTTCAATCAAGGAACCGATTGAAAACTATAATTCAGATTTAAACTAAAACAGCAGAATTTCAATGGAGCAGTATAAATGTGGAAAAGCCCTTAAACAGAGGGAGAAGATTGCATCCACCTCTTTGTTTCCTGATTGAATTTGCTGGATTCCCGGACCAGAGATAAGCTTTCAGCATTATATGATTTTTATGCGATTTTTACGTATACATGGTGAAGTGCTAATTCATCGGCAGTGTGCAAGACAAAAGAATGAATGCATAAAAATGTATAGAAATAATCACTCATAGGTTCACGGTCATACAAACAAAGATATCAGGTTTCCAAAGCCACATACAAAACCACAGATGCATGAAACATGACTTTCACCAACGCTTTGTCTCGCAGCTCATTGTCTCCAAACACAGATCTATGGACACACCCACATCCTCTCCTTTGTGTTTTATTATCTCACACACACACAAACCAGAAGCACTCCTTTACTCATACCTCTCCTTGTCAAACACCCACTCTGACACACTAAACCAGTGCTGCACGAGGTCCCTTACCTACACCCTCATCGGCACACACACACAGACATGGAGGAGAGCAGTCTGAGGGGGTGGTCACACTGTTGTTGTGTGTCTACACTCGAGCAAAAAAAAACACAACATTTAAAATTTATGACTAAATGTTTACACGGTTGAGAGAAGCAGAAAGGGGCAGAAAGAAGAAGCAGCAGACAGACAATGGCAGGAGAAACGAACAGCAAACAGCAGATGTTCATCGAGCCGTGAACACACCGCTACAAACACTCCTGACAACTCCGACACTTTCAGCCAATCTCCAGGTGTGAACGGCAGCTTTAGAAAAAGATTCAGTTCATCAGTCTTTATACTTGTGTTTCTGTATGCATAAAGAAGACAGTATGCTGTTTCCGAGGCTGCAGCATGATAACAGAAGAGAACAAATACATCTAAAAACAACCTGAAATCTAACAACCCTGTTACAACTATACTTATCAACCACAGCCTAAGGATGACAATAAGAAATGGGAGGTAAAAGAGCTGCAAACATTTAGCAACAGTCAATCAAGTTTGAACTAAAGAGTCTGGTTCAGCAAATATGCCTCACTGCCCTTTTAAAACAGATTCAATTTCACACTAAGGATGTCTTTAGTCCGATTGCATTTGCAGCTAATAATTAGGTACTGACAAAGCTGGAAGCCAGCTAGGCACTTAAGCATGTTCTTAGCACCAAATACTGAAAACAACAAGGTTGCATTAAATGCACGGAGAGAAATCTTTGTTTTTCTTATGATAATGATCAGATATTTACTCATAATGACACATCATTATAAAGTTCTTGTACGGCTAGGCAGTTATGTTTCAAACATTCGGTACTGTTTTGGTATCACTACTAAGTTGTGACTTTTTGGCACTTGTACCTGATATTTCATAACCGCATCCAAAGTGCAGATGTGTTTTACAGGCGTGAAATTGCAGACAGGTGAAGCAGGATGAAGGGGACAAAAGTGATGTCAATGAACAGGCTAACACACAGGCAGTAGTTCTTAATACAGATATAAACCAATATGCTTTTTGAAAGCTGTGCAATAGGCGTTTCTGTAGTTTTTCTAAGTTGTGTCAGTGGTTTTACTCAATCAACAGTTACAAGTTTTAAAAAAGGGGATGCGCTCACTTAACGAAACAAATACATCAAAGTGTTCATGCACCATAAATCCTGTTTAAATAAACTTCTTGTCGTGGTTAGTTTGGGTTACAAGCAGCCCATGTAACTTGCAGAGTTAGGGAGACACCGAGAGCCCCTGGTGGACAGGTGTGGAATGACACGGTCTTGTCATTTGAAACATAATAACTGTCCAAATTCAGGGGCTTCATCCTTCAAAGAATGCATTTCTAGACCAATTATGTCTCAGCCGCAGGCCGAAGGCTTCTTCAAATACGGCCGACAGATGTGACCTACCTTTCCCAATGAAGGATCCATTCGGTGCATCCTTCATTGTCAGTTATTGTGACCCAATTCAAAAGAAGCTGGAGGATGCTTAAGCTGCAAAGTAATTTACTTTTAAATAGAAGTTTGCTTTCAGCTGAATCAAATAGCTATTGATACAGTTGTTAAAAATGAAAGGGAGCATCAAATCACCTAAAGTTACGTGACGTTGTGTTAGCTAGTTCTGCTGCTGCTGTTGAGGTTGCTAGGAGACAGGTGTGATGCTTACTGTAATAACAAAGGCAGGAGCAGTTAATGACTCAAACAGGACATCCTCTGTGGACCAGACCATCTCATTTCAGTTCGGCCTGAGCCGTCTACACAGGCTACGAACGCTGGGTCCTTCGAAGGATGCTACCCCTGAGTTTGGACACAGCTTACAGCTCCTTTGAGGAACCTTTGGTTTGCATGGAAAATGTCAACACAGCCTGTTTCTGCAGTGTGCAGTAACTCACTTTATGCGACACCTACAGTACCCTGCAGCAGAGGTTAAAAGCACAAGAAATGACTTCATAGAACCTCAAACTTGTCTCTAATGGTCTCGTTTTCTTTTGTAGGTCATTAAGAGGCATAAATATTAATGTCAGTTGTTTCATAACCAGCACTCCTCACAGAGCCTTTAAAATTTTAGTGCTTGACTTTTTGTTGTTGTTTTTTTTACTTGGTGTTACAAAAAGTTTGCACAGTGCTGAAAAAAGAAGTTTCAATACGCAGAGATACTAAAAAAGTTATTAAATTCTTACAAGGACATGCTGTTCTCCACAGTTAACGTGCCAAATTTTGTAGTACTGTAAAAACACTACTGTGCTCCTTCAGAGAGCTATTCAGAGCTGTGTTCATCATGATTCATCCATTGTAAGCTGGATGCTTCTGTGAGAGTTGGTATGTAAGGTTAGATTTTTACATTTACTGAAGTTTTCTTGAATAAAAAAGCAGCATACATAAGGAATAAGAAGCCACATTCTCTTGCTCTGATGTTGAATACATTGCATGGTTCTGTTTCCAGCCTGTATGTGGTCGCCCACTCACCCTGTTACTTCCTCCCACTCACTGTAATCCACATTAGGGAGGCTGACAGGTGAAGGCAGACAGTCTCTCCATGACCAACCAACCAGCACAGAGGATTACTCCTCTTCCTCCAACACTCTCTGTACTGTGTGTGCACCCACACAGTACAGAGAGAGATGCAGGTACTGTAACACACAGCAATGTGCACACTAACATTAAGTACACAGCGTTTAAATAAGGATCATTATTTCAGCTTTTAATTTGAAGGACATGTATCTGAGGTTTGACAGTAAAAGAGTAAAATCTGATCAATAGAATAACTTACATTTCAGCACAAACAGCTCTGTAGTTTAGTTAAGAATGATATAACACTGAAGGACCCTCGTTCATCATGAGCGGCTCCATGTTGACTCTGACTCACTGAATAGACGGGTGGTCAACGGGCTCTTTTAAGCTACGTATGTGTGGCCAATGGTTGTCTGTACATTTTCAAGCGTGTCAGACTTCATTGGTTGTCTTATCAGTGGCCATTTGGACAATTCATCCATAAGAATTGGTGTGGAGAGAAGAATCAGAAAGTGTGAAAGAGCTGATTGGCTTGTTGCAGCTGTGGATCAGTGACTACACCCATTTGGGGATTTTTTTTTTTTGGTGCTCCTCTCTTCCATAACCCAAAGATCACAACCTGACAACACTAAGGCAAAGTACTACTACACTTTGTAATGACAGCACTTTCATTAATAAAATAATTAACAAATATATGTTGTAAATTCTCACAGTGAGCACTAAATCGGATAATAACGTTTGGTTAAAAACAGAGTAAAATCAGGTCAGTCCATTCAAGGCTTCTTTTCAATCATTTTTCAACCGGCTGAGATTTGTTTGATTGTTAATTTGTTCGTTTGATCATTGAAAGGTGGCTGGGAATCTTGGTTGTCTCACGATTCGATTCAATTTCAATTCTTTGGGTCACGAATCAATTGAGAATCTATTTTTCGATTCAAAACAATTCTGGATTCATGGATTCAAAGTCTATTTTTGAATTAGTCCATATTTCAGGATCTACTCCAGTCATCTGTGTGACTGGCTGAATTTCTCACTGCTCCATTTGGCATTCTACTGAGATAAAGAGCTAGCCTTAGAAGCCTACATTTCCTAAATCATGAATACAGCACTTTATTGGCTGTGTTTTGTTTACGAGAAGGCTCACAGACGTTTGTACTGTATGACAGATTACAACCAAACCATCCATCTATCTCTTGCAGCACACTATTACAAGAACTTTCCAGCACATGAGGATATAAATCCATGAGAACACAATTTGTAAGAAACAAAAACAATACTTGGTCTAATGTATAAACACAGGCATCACTGCACAGACATTCAGTGTGCCATAACAGACAGCTCTTCTTTCACAGGAGGCTTTAAAGCAGGCCAACCAAGCTGCAGCACCGTACACTGTGACAAGTGGCCTCCTCTTGCTCTCAGGCTCACAGATTATCCCTCCATTTGAACAAAGGCCGCATCAATAATTAAATCTGCGGCACATTTGCAGCGTTGGAATTAATGAAGAGGGTGAATGAAATCAGCCATGAGTCATCAAACTCAGGGCAGGAGAGAGGAGCTTGATACAGTGGGATATGAATATGTGAGAGGGTCAGCTTATTGTCCGTCCTGCAGCCTTTCAAATGATTCCATGCTCTTTCATCCATGAATCCATCTGTCCTTCAGAAATGTGAGGACTGTGGCTGTATGTCACATGCATAATGTAGATAATCATCAAAGATACATCTGGAATAAACCCCTCTGCTATGAACACCACTAACATGAGAAAAGGTCAGTGCGACTTCAGCAAAACCAAAGCCACTTCCTCTTCTCTTGGAGGAATTTCATGTGACAAAAAACACCTAAAACAACACAACGATTTATTTTCTTTACGTGTTTTGGGACATTCCTGACTGTCCCTGTTGATGAAGGAGTTTGCAGAAGACATTTCCTGTCGGTGACCCCTCAGGTCAGCTCTGCTCTCCTGACCTTGATCCACCGCGGGGAAACGTCGCACGCTGGGACCAAACAACAGCAAACAGTCATAGCAGCTGCACGGTAACTGTCCTTACATGGTTCGGCTTCAGCCGCTCATTCTTCATGTTGCTGTCAGGTGTCAGCACAATGGTTTGAACAGACTGTCCCTGAGCTTTTATGTTTAGTTCATGTTTTAATCATTTTGTTTTAATAAAAAGCTTACTGAGGAATAATTGTCTTCATAAAGCAATGTTGTGAGTAAAATCTTTTCCATCTCCAATGATGGCTTAAGCACACTGTTATGTATTACAGAATATTGTGGCCACATTATACGTGAAAACATTCAGAGATTTATGAGAATTAATTCAACATTACAAGAAAAAAGTCGTAAAAGAAGAAAGTAGTTTATTTACAAGAAAATCGTTATTATAATACAAGAAAAGAGAATACAACTATAGCTTTATGAGCATTAATTTGTAAATGTACAGTATGAGTAAAATCACTTTATTTTGAGAATGAAGTCGTACTTTAGGCTATGGTTAGGCTAAATGTTATTTTGAAGGGGAGTATCAGAAGCCAGCTGTCTGAACCTAAATGAGTAACAAGGGCTTTCTTGTTAAGTGATAAGTAAGTATTACCCATAGTTTTCAAATAACTGTACACATAACCCAAAGTTTCTGCCTCTTACAAGAAGTTTTTCTTGCCTCTGTAACTTTGCTAAATGTTGCTAAGTGCTCATGATGGATTAACGTTGGGTCTTTGTAACATAACAATGAGTTATTCGGTCTTTCACCTGATTCAAGTGTCTGGAGATAATATTTGTTATGAAACAGCGCTATACAAATAAAGATTGATTGATAAAGATTGATTGATAATCTCTGGCACATCAGCTCCACATTGTCAGGTCTCTCAGGACTCAGAAGAATCTGGACTCTGAAAAGTCTGTGCAAGAAACTGAGTCTATTCCAAAGAAGGGCAGTCAGAAAGGAAGCCTGATCATGCTGGATATCACAACTTTATTCTCATAATAGTCTAACTTTATTCTCCTAATATTAAGACTGTATTCTCAACCTTCGACTGTTTTTTTTTTTTTTAAAGCCAAAACAAGCTGGGGTTCATGGGTTTTGTATGATTTTAAACTACCCAGCATATCAAGCTGATAAATAAAGCAGTTCAACTGATATAAATGAAGGTGGTGGCTCTTATGATAATTTATTTTATTTTCCAAAATGAAAGGCTGGAGAGGATATTGTTAAGAGGAGATTTAAAAAGGCAGATACAGAATGGAAAAAGACACAGAACCGAGCAGTAAATGAAAAGTGGTACTTCTTCATGCCAACAATATAAAAGCAGTCAGTGCATTAACCATGACTTATGAAGTAGATGCATATTAGCCAAGAACTGGTGAAATTACTGAACTTAAAATCTATGTAGAACTACACAGAAATTACTGGGTAAGAGCAACAAAATGAAATGTAACTTATTGCTTTGACATCTGCTTTTCTAACACAGATTACTGCGTAAGACCGCAGTGCAGTTTTGCTGGAGTACTGCTGTCAGCCTTTTTCCCCAGCCCTGCATCTGTTAAAGAGGTCTTTAGCTCTGAGGAGGCAGACCATCATGTCGCACAGCAGGGCGGCCACCTGGGGGCTGCTCATCATCAGCTGTCTGTGGGAGCCAGGGACCACAGCTCGACTCCAACAACCCCGAAACACAAACACCACGACAAGGACAAATCCCAGGCCCCCGACACACGGGGGAAAACTCCTGTCTCAAAACTTCTAACAAGTTCTCCGACAGAAAACTAACAACAAACAAAAAGTAAAGTCTCCCACTCGGAAAATAAGAACACAGCAACAACAAAAAAAGAGGCGACTTCAAGAGAAAGGAAGTTTTGCTCCGATCCCAGCTCGGGGATAATGGCTGTTGAAATTGGCTTTAACCACCTTTACTTTTGGAAAGAGCGAAATCACAAAGAGCACATTTGCCCCTTTCCATAACCCCATTTCCCTGATGCATTTCCAAAAAGGGCAAATCAATCAGAGGGAAACCTGACTGTGCTCTGCTAGATGGAACACTTCAGTTCAGCTGCAGCACAGGATCACACTGAGCCAGTGTGAGTTTACAGCATAAAGACAAAGTCAGGAGTCAGGCTTAAGATTTCTTTGTGATTGTCCCGTCCTCTTCCGCCAGCAGCCAGTCTTGACCTCACAGTTACACTAGTAAGAGTGGGAATCAGCAGGGGCCAGACTCCTCAATATAAAACATTTTGCATTGGTGCGCGCAACCCATGTACGTAGGCCGTGGTCCTCCAGGCGGTCGACCCGGGGTTCGAGTCCGACCTGTGGCTCCTTTCCCTCATGTCATCTCTCTCTCTCTCTCTCTCTCTCTCTCTCTGATTTCCAACTCTATCCGCTGTCGTATCATTAAAATAAAGGCATAAAAAAGCCCAAAAATAAACCAGGTTGATGCTATGCAATATTCTTCCTGTTTTCAACTGCTAGTTATTCTCCCTGAATAAAAACGTTGGCTGTTATCTTTTGAGAAACTTTATTATAGTCAAACTGCAGTTAGGACAAACTTGACGTGTATTACATTCTAAATAGTCAAACCCAGAAATTTAAGCATGTGTGGATTACCGAATGAAACTGGTGTTTGAAACAACTCAACTTGTATAAAAAGTTATTCAGCAACTTCTGCAACTGACAGTAAATTACTGTAAAATAGAAATTATCTTCTTACAAAGCAAATGTTTTCATCAGTCCAGGACCAAAATGTTTATTTGCTAAAATACAGTAGTGATTCCAAAGAAAATATGAGTTGGCATCAATGTATATTGAAACAGATATTTTCAATATTTCTTTCCACAACACCCATTTAGATGAATGACTAGCTTTGGTTTGGCATGTCCAACAAGAATTATTTACAGCACTGAATTAAATGCATGCAATACTGTATGAAGTAAAGTCTGCATGTTGACGTACGATTGTTCTGTACAAAGAGCGACTTCTGCATGCGCAGAGAAAGACATATTAAATGGAGGAATAATCCCGGAGCAAATAAAATGTTCTCCTGGAGAGAAACAGATTGTGATTTATTGATGTATTTTTTTGCAGTTGTTGGGATTTAAAGAATGCAAAATGGCAGATGAGTGATATGAAAATAAGTGAGAGTGTGGATGGTGGAGCAGCGGTTTAAGGCAGACGGATGGATGGAGAGAGATAGGAGAAGATCCAGACAGTAATGTGGTGTTTACATTCCACCTCCATGTTGCTCCAGTCTTATCTGAGCACGGATTATCTGATGGACTGACAAAGACCTTTCCCTCCCCCTCCTTCCCCTGCTCCCCTCACCTCTTTACACTTTACACACTGATTAGCACAGGAGGAACAAGCAAATCATATTTATTCCTGTTGGTTTTATTAAAAAAAGCTTTTAGGTATAAGTGTGCCTTCTAGATCCATTTGTCAAAACTTTGCTTAATGTGAGGTCAGTTTGTTTTTTTAAATCAAATTTTCTTTCCTGGCCTTCTCTTTCTCTTTCTCGATGATTGCCGAAGGGTTCAGAGATTGGTATTCAACAGACCGATGGGTGACATCACAGCCGCTACATTCACTTCATACACTTCGTATTTTCAGTGTATGCATCATCCTCAGCAAATCTTTCAGGACTGTCCAGTATAGCCACAAACTAGCTAGCTAGTAGCAGGCTTGCTAGCTTCTTGATGTCTTATAAAACACAGTTTTCTTTTTTGCTACATGTGAACTATTCAAGACATTCTCAATAGAACACCGTTGATTTTTAAATTAAACGCTGCCTCTTCTTCGTAGCAACACACTTCACACAAAACAGGAGTTAGCATTTTAGCAGTATTACCCCAAAGCTGCACATTAGGCCTTTTTGTTTTTACAGAAATGATGTTGTTTTGAACAAGATGAAGGCATGGATAGACAGCTGAAATGAATATTTATGCTGAGGCAGTGTGTTTAACGTTCTGTGGACATTTTATTACCTTATTTTATTACCATAAAGCTTTGTCACTGCTGGAATCAATCGGACCAAGTGATGCTAATCCAGGTTAACCACAGTTTCAGTCCTCTCTGAGAGAGTAACAAAAGATTTAGAGCCAACGTCAAACTGGCAGGGGTTGTGCATGTTTATTACTAAAAAAGAATTGCCGTACATCCTTTATATCCATTCTGTTAGCTTTTTTTTTAAAACCTATAATCATCTTTGAAATTCCTATTCAGCTTTTCAATTTACTATGCATGCTGCTCTTTTGAGCAAAGTACAAAATGCATAAATTCTTCCTCTGCAAAAATGTCAGAAAAGAGCAAGAGTTTTATATATTCTATTCACTCTTATACTTCCACCTACTGCACACCTTTTTATTCATCATTTTCCTTTCCTGGTTTCCATCCCCTAAGTCCTCCAGCTCTTTTTTATGCTGGTGGTTTAACTCAGTAACAAGTGAGGTCAGAACATGCGTGACCCCGTACCGGCTGAGCGGCTGATACCTAGAGTTACATTCTTCACCATATTTTCTCATAAGGTTAAGGCCGGAATCTTTGAAGCCTTGACCTCTTCAGATATCTGCACATCTGTGAGCGGAAAAATGTTGAAGGAAAGAAAAAGAGCAAGACAGAAAGAGCAACCACATCAGTGTTGCAGTAGGTATATGAATGCCTGTGTACATGTATGTGCGAGTAACGGTGTTTGTGACGACATTTCTTGGCATGACTGAAGAAAAAAACAGCATCAGACACAATTTGAAGAGGCCAACGCTGACTTCTGTGACTCAC
This sequence comes from Tautogolabrus adspersus, assembly GCA_020745685.1. Classification (NCBI taxonomy): domain Eukaryota; kingdom Metazoa; phylum Chordata; class Actinopteri; order Labriformes; family Labridae; genus Tautogolabrus; species Tautogolabrus adspersus. The sequence continues at coordinate 5,439,067 of CM036548.1, read as the reverse complement.
AAAAAAAGAGGGGGAAAAAAGCAGCCAGAGACAAACACATGAAGTATAATTCAGTACCTCCAAGGTTTGGCACAAACATGTTAGCAGGAGACGAATCAATATTCTATCTCCGGTTAGTAGGCTACGTTGTAAATGTGGAAAAAAGAAAAAAGGGCTCTGCCTGTGTTATTTTCTTTACTTTTGAAACTACAAAAGAAGGTGAGAGAAAATGATAAAGGAAAAATAAAGTCAAAGATGAGGTGTGCTTTCAATTCAATCTCTGTCTTGAAAGTCTGCCCATCAAAGGTTGCTTTCTTTATTTTTCAACTAATCAGGATTCGCTGATAGCACATCTGCCAGATGCATCTCAAAATAAGAAAAAATAACCACAATCAGACGGTGTTTTTGTTGGTTTGATTTTTAGATTTTTGTGCCTTTATTGGAGAGACAGGACAGAAAAAGTCAGAAACCAGGGAGAGAGGGACAGTGGGGAATGACATGCAGCAAAGGAGCCACATGTTGGACCTGAACCTGTGCCTTCACCTTTACACATGGGGTGCAAACAAACCACTACGCCCCCGGTGCCCCATATGGTGTTTTCACACATGCACAAAACTCCTGAAAATTTTCTCAAATTTTTGGGGTTGAACTGAAAGTGTAAATGCAAACAGATCATTTATTTCTCCCAGATTTTTCCTGCCAGCCCTCTAGTAAATTTTCTGTGAGAAGTCAGGGTGAGCCAATGTGAGACCACAGCAGGAAATATTCAGGAAAATTCGATGCAAGCAGGCTAACAGGGCACAGGGGTGATGACATTTATATCACGCGACCGGTGTGATTGTCGTGCATGTAATGATGCTGCTTCATACTCTTTTGCTTGCAAGTATGTTCCTTACTGTGAATACTTCTATTACAAGTAGCATTGATTTAAAGGCACAAACTATCATTATAAAGCTGGACTCTGATGCCTCACTTGCCATTTTTGTGTCGCCCTTTTTACATCATATCGTGCCTCCTGAGAACGCAAGTGCCAACAGGCACCTCAGGAGGATTTCAGGGGCATCATGACCTGAAACTTTCTAGAAGTTTTCAGGAGTGCATGTGTGAAAAGGCTAGAGGAACAGATACAGAGCTCCTGCTGCAGCTCTCCTCTTCCCCTCCCATCCATTGAGCACTTGAGCTTCACTGAACCTCAGATTTTTTTTTATCATTCTCCCACTCCTCGGCTTTATCCCCCACCACACATACACAAATGCACACAAACACACACCAACACACTCTCCTCCCACCATCTTCCTCCTGCTGCTGTGATTGCGGCGGAGATCAGACGGACCGGCACAACAGAGAGAGAGAGAGAGAGAGGGAGAGAGAGGGAGAGAGAGAGAGAGAGAGAGAGAGAGAGAGAGAGGGAGCTGTGTCAGAGGGAGCTGCTAGGACAGAGCATGTGGGTGGATGCAGTCAGACCCACCACCAGCACTAATACCAGCTCTACTTGGCACAAAAAAGACACACAGAGAGAAGCTGAGTTAAAAAATGAAAAGAGAAGGAGGATATAGAGACGTCGAACTCTGAGGATGTGCAGCAGCTTCTGAGTCTGGGCTCTGGCAGAGTAGGAAGACTGAACAGTCCCTCTGTGAGGTAGCTGTGTTGGTGATTGTGTGTGTTTGTGTGTCAAGTACAGTATGAGGATAAAACACAGAGTACTTTGTCTTTAAACACATCGTATCATCTTCTGAGGAAAACAAAGACGCCATTGATTCAACTTTACCTTCTAAAACATTCAGGCGGTCGGTTCTTCTTTATCATGGTTTTTCTGTGTGTGATGTTTTTCTTTTCTTCCCACTATTAGTAAGAAATATATTTTATAAAACTTTAAGATATGTTTCTATTTTGTTACAACATTAAGCTCCTTTGAGGATCTTTTGGTTTGTGTTGAATTGGTGCCCCTTGTGACCTAAGCATACCTCTTACCCCGCTCCTATCAGGTCCCATCAGTGTTGCCAGATGTACGATAACTATCGTATTTGTACCATAATTTTGCCCTCTGTACGATGTACGATCAATAATTGCAGAAAAGGCCAAATGTACGATAATTTGGCAATTTCAGTGTCCCCATAACCAAACATTGTATGTGATTTGAGAGCAACCAATCGCATCAGCATGACTAAGACAGCCATCACATACGCACCATTCAGCAGCTAACCGGCTCGCCCGCCGCTCTGCTGCCAATCAGATCATCACCTGATGCCCTGCTCAAGCATGTGGTTTGTTACGCCAGACAGACTGAAGGAAAACGCACATCACAACAAATTAAGATGCTACTAGCTCGGCTACACAGCTGCTGGAGACAGAGCAGTTTGCAAACAATTTACACTTTAAAAGTTTGTTTGTACGTTTATATACATTAATGGTGAAAGTAGTGTTGTCTGACAAAAATCTTATCCTGCTGTAAATTAAAAGCTTGATCCAAAGGCAACTGGACTTGGTCATTTCACCTCTCCTCTAAAAGGCTTCTTCAGTTCTAAACTAACGGGTGGACAGAGCTAGAAATGTAAGCCTCTGTGGATCATTAGCATGCTAATGATGAAGGATGACTCACATGAGCTGAGTCGCTCATCCTGCTGTCTTTCAAGAGTCAAATGTACAGCTTATTGTGAATCTTTATTGAGGAAAATGTGTATTTTGTAAAGGCAGTTTCCACAGTGTGATGTTTATTACTCCATCTGATGCTCACCCTGCAGCAACGTTTACAAGAATTAAACATTTCTGACCCATTCACTTGTTCAGGTTTGATGACAAGTTGGAAGGAAAAATGTGAACACTCGATGGATCTGATCAACAGAAATCAATAAGAGACTTCACCGTTTGGCTATCTTGTGCATTTGCATACAACCTGTCAAGTCATCTGAGTGAACATGATTGTGTGTTTGTTGTTATGAATGCTGCTGCTATCTGAAATCTGATCTTGTGAGGAACAATCTTATCATAACTGATACAAGTCAGAAATATTACATCACAGATTGGACCGTTTAAAGCACGTAGTTATAGAGTCAGACGTTTGTATGCCTTAAAAGGGCATAAACAGTTAAAGTTATAAACGTTTACAGCCTGTTCCTTTTCTGTTCTTACTCTTTTTTACATCTACATTTTGTGGTAAAATGATTGTACTTTGTTTTTTTTTCAGGCAGTAGAGAAATGTTCCAATTACTTATTCATTGAAACCCTCCACCTACTTTGCCAAAGTCTGCTTTTCCTACATACAGAAACAAGAAAAGGAGGTACAGTGTGTGAGAAACATTGCCTCTGATGGCTCCAACACGTCCTGTGAGGGTACTGCACACCGGGGAACTTTTCCTCATGACTCCTCAGAGGCTCACCAGAGGAAGTGTCCAGAGAGAGAAAACTCTGAGCTGGAGCAGACTGAGAGCTTGTCACCTCCCTCACACACACTCTCTCTCTCATATTCACTCCTCTTCTCTTTCTCATTTGTCTTCATCTCTTCAGCTCTGTGCTGTATGTGCGATTTTCACTGTTGTTCTCTTGGTTTTGCGTCAGTCTCTCGCTCTTTTTTCCTCTTGTTATCTTCTCTGTCTTTCATTCTCGGGCTCCTGCCTACCTCTTTATCCCTGGCTCTCCTTGTCTGTCTCCTCCACCTCCCTCTCAGTCCCTTTCTTTGCTGATTGCCTACGCATTCATTCCTCCACGCTTGCCTGCTCACTAATGGCCGTAGCAGGTGTTCTCCCAGGTGCGTGAACAGAACAGTCTTGGCCGAGCCTTTGAAAGCCCTGGAATCAGCACATAGGTGGCCCTGCACCTCCCCCCCCCGCCCCATGGTCCAACATCTAAAACATCGGACACAAAGACCGCAAAGCTGGCAAATACAAGCTTAACTTATTCACAGAAGTTACATCAGGCCCTTCATCTCAACTTCTTGCACCAAGGCAGCTCATGTTTTGTACGGTGGCCTAAAAATGGGCAAACTCTGTGCAACAACAGGCCTCAGAAACAATGAAAATGTAAAATCACAAACACAAATTCAAAAGAAGTACAACAAAGGAAACACAATGCACATTTAAAAACATTAGAAAAAAGTCAAATCAATACATTAACAACACAAGTGATACAAATACATGATGCAAAGTAAAAAACACACTAATCCAAAAAACAGGAAATTGTGTATGTACGGTCACCACAGCAGGAGTACTCACGAGTTGTACGAGGCAATAAGTGGAAGAAAATAATGGTAAGATGTATTGTAAAGATAAGCATGTTTCGTAATTAACTGCATATTTTGTTTTTGAGTCTTGAGCTTTGTATGTGATTTTGTATTTGCATCGTTTCTTTAAAAAAAATAACGCACTAAATGTGCAGCTAAAACAAAACAAAAAACCTGCTTACACTTATCGCCCCCTGCAGGCCTGGAGCTGATCCTTTGATCACAAAGGTTTTTCACTTTCAGTTGTTTACTGGGATTGTGTGTGTTTGCTGTTATTGTATACGTGTCAGCTTTTAACAGCTGTTTTTTTTCTTGCAACACTTTCTCATTGTATTTGTTTTGGATTTGTGAATGCGTTGTTAAACTTTTGTTTCTGAATCTAAAGCTTTTTTTTCTACTGTTTAGCACATTTGCCCTTGTTGGCCACCGTAGTTTTTTCTTCAGGCCAAGTGGTTTGGGGCTGGATTTATCACTTGGTGCTGTCATAGGCTGCCGGTTGGATGACACACAAACAACCCACACAAAAACGCCAGCACATAGCCTTGCAACGATGGTAAAAGTGGATACTAAAAGGTGGGAGGGATGGTGATGGGGATGGGGACAGCGGTGTGTGGTTTCAGGCCATTTAAATGCTTCCATTGGAAAGCTGAAGCCAGCCAGTTCCAACAGATGAATGGGTAAGCAGAGAAAGCAACTTTGTGATTAGACGGTGAGCAGGCCACCCTCTTTGGTTTGCTTTTCAATCAATCAGCAGGTTGTTTCTAAACAGCGTCAGTATGAGTTTCACCCGCTCTCAATGGACGACCTTCATTTCAAAGTAGAGCCAGTCATGCTTTGCACCCCGCAGGCCTGCTTTCATCTCTACAAGATGACTTTGTGCCTGACCTTAGCTGCTGCTCTTAACTTTCACACCAGCCACTGACACTTCCTTTAAGTAAGGTTGAACTTCTTTTTTTCTTTGATAATGCTTTATTTGTCACATAGTCAAAGACCAGTGAAATTATGCCATCTCCTCTCCATACATATACAGACATACATACAATGTAACAGGGGTTGAACAGGACAGGAGACGGAGCAATTGGAAAAATACAGCATAACATGAGGAAGGGTAGGAGGGAAAAAGCAACCCCCAAACTATGCTCCTGTAGAGCACAGTGTGGGAACATAAAAAAACTCCTCAGCACAGAAGCACATAAAGAGTCCACGTTACAACATGAAAACACACGACTGGCAACACGGTAGGGGAGGGGGGGGGGTTGAGTAATCCAGCAGGGCATCAGGCATCTGGTCCTGCAGCCCTTATCGGCGCTGGTCGCAGACCCTTCCGTCTGACTGGAGGGTGCAAAGCGGCGAAGGCGTGGGTTTGGGGGAAGGGCTATGGTGAGTGCATATCTGTATATATGTGATAGTTCGTGGTTGTGTATGCCTGGAGATGCGCTCCGCCCGTCACACAGTCTTGGTATCTCGGGAGACAGCCTTGATCATGTCCCAGACAAAGTCAACAATCAGCAGGTGTCTTTGGGAGTAGGGTAAAGGAACACAAGAGCGTCTCAGAGCAGTGATCTGCAGGGGGAGTTGTTGTTGCAGCAGAACGCTAAGCTGTAAAGTTGTTTGAGTTCTTATAGAAGTAAACTTCTCCATGTTTTGTTACCAAAAATGGTTTTGCCATCTATGTTTCAATGAAATAAAGTCCTAAATACCATCGATCAGCGGGTTGTTTCTAAATGGTTCTTACACATGGGAATCCTGACCGCAATAGGAGTCACCTTTATTTGATAAAATTTATGATTTAGCAAATTAGGTCTTATAAAATTGTTCTCGAAAATGAGTGAGAACATCAAACCTATTGTTTTTGGTTTTCAATGGGCAAAGTTATGAATAGTTTTTGGTAGAATATTTTTTTATTTAGGTTCCAAGTGAGATTAGCAGATGCTAAGAGTTGGAGTTTAAACCCTGCAGACCACTGATTGGTCAGACAGAATGTGAAACATTGCACACTGTTATGCAAGCCCACCTCCACTGGGGTAAGAGGGCTACTGTGTTTTTTTGGTGCACTGGACTGATAACAATACAAAACTGCCACAACATCTGCGTAGTGCTGTAACTGCAGTTAGAAATGATACATTCACCAAGTGCTGTCTGCGGTAAACCGTGTTCTTAACGAAAACACACATCAGACTTTGACGAGGGCCGGGGGCGTTATGAAATATGCTGGAGGCGGCCGCCTTGCAGTTTAAAGTGCAGAAAAAACCCTGAGTAGGCTACTGGTAGCAAAAGAGTAGATTAAACAGAGCCAATACCATGCTCTGCAGAAAAGTGGCATTTATGCATATTCACAACACAATCAGCACTCCCATAGAAAACATGAAAGCAATTGCACAGCTGTAAAGTTATTGTTTAGCATCGGGGCTCTGGCCTCCTCTGTTTTAAAAGCACTCACTAAAACCTGCGCAGAGAAAAAGTTTGTGAACCGGTGATGAAACTAGAATCCGAGCAGGTGGATGATGGGTGAAAGCAATGTCGATTAAAACAGAGAAAATTGGAGACATAAAATGACTCACTGATGTACTTCAGGAAGTGCGCAACGTGTTGTTATTTGTGTTTTTCCAGGCAGGGTTGTGGAGTTCAGTCATTCACAAACAAACAACTCTTTATGAAGAATATCTCAAGGTAAACTGAGTCAGCTCCCCTCACCATTGGCTGAAATCTCATTCAACCGTCCGTTTCCTGGTCAATAACTTACGAATGGACCACACATTCATATTAAAGACTTTGTTTGACATCATTAATAACCTTGAAGTAAGTGGGTGAATGATAAGCTATGTTATCTACCTCAGACAGTGCCTGTAAAGTCCTGCTTTCACAGCTATACGGAACCAAAGAAACAGGAAATTGAACAGTTGGTAACACTGGAATCCACGGCTGAACTGAAATTCATCAGAATATGTGCTTTCATATGATGGCACCATGAACAGTTGTGTTATTGCTTTATGATGCAAGTACTTATGGCGAGTACTTATGGTTGTTGTGGTGCATCTGTTTAGCATTGAAAAGAAAGAATAAACTGCAGACTGTTGTCATCACAGGTCATAAACGCTTTGTAACATCCATTATGCTTCTCTTACAGATTTGTTTTTTTGGCGAAGGGACACTAAGAAGAGGTTACAAACGAAAACAAGCTTTTAGACATTTTAGTCTACTTTATTCAGCTTAATGAATCGTTTCCAGTTTATTGAATTGATACAATTATTGATGAAGTTGATTCCAATGGAAGGTTTGACTGGTGCTTTAAAGGGGATTACATTTTTGTTTTTGTTGTCTGGAAACCAGCCCTGCTTGTCTACAGATCAAAAAGTTAAGCCTAAAGGGGAAAGCTGTTCAGAACAGTTTGTCATCTAAAAAACACAAACTGTTTTCATTGTTGGACTGTGTCTGAACACAATTCTTTAGAAGCATGGACGTACGATGAGTCATTCTGTAACACTGGGCTAATAAAACAGTTTTATTTCTGTCTTTATTGTATTCAATTTTTCGTAAAAAAAAATCTAAAGTTTGAGAATCTACTTGAGCTGCGATTTGGATATTGGTGCTCTCATGTTTTACAGCAGAGTCGTGATTACATGTGTATTTTTCTCATGAACTGAACAACTTGAATCAGTCAGTTTATTTCAACCCCCTCTCTGCAGCCAGTACAAAAGATCACACTTCTTTCTTTATTGTGACATTGTTCATATCTGTATTTTTTATAGCCGGTGTGTCAAACTCAGATTAGGTAAGGGCCAGCCTTTTTCAAATAGGACCCTATGGGGGCTGGGCTATTATTGGCCAACATCAATATGACTCACATGGATGTATAGGTGGTGAAAGTATGCAGATATTTTACCTATTAACAGTTTATTTTGAAAGGTAGAATATGCAACATTTTAGACATTAATGTAGAAGGAATCAAACATTTCCTAACTAAATTTATCGTTGAGGGATTCCCTCTGGGGTTGTTGTTCTTAGCACTGTGTTCACTTTGGTAAGTGTAAAATACTTTGGAGAAATAAGAACCAAATCATCCTTGGGCTCCATATCAGAATGGATATCAGTCCTACAAAGGCTAGCCTTGGTTAGAACACTAAGGGAGGGGCGGGAGAGGAGCGGTGCGGTGCGGTGGGCTGAGGGAACATCGTTTTGGTCTGAGAGACTGGTGCTAAAGTGCATCATCTACTGGACATCTACTGGGAAAGGCACAAATTATACCTTTAAAGGAAAAAGTGCAAAAAGAAAACATATATTTAAGTGCCCTCTTCGTTTATTCGCCGAAGCCAGTTGTTTGGCATCTGGATGTGGCCTGTGGGCCTTGAGTTTGACATATGTGTTTTATTGCAATTCTAGTAAAGAGTTGCAATTTAAGAAGTGGTTACAAGGCAATTTGCACAATTTAAGTCAAAAAAAGAACTAGTGTGAAAACAGTCTTTGCCTCTGACAGGTGGCGTGGATATACAAGCTACAGGATTCTAAGCGAAATGCCTCGGAGAAACGAGCCTTTGATGTGGAAGCAGAGGCTTGAACTGGCAAGTGGGAGATTCTGGTTTGTTTTCCATTCAGTTATACAACAAAAGAGAAAGAGAGTATTTTAAGATGCTGCCTTCCTCCGTCTCTTTGGACAGCTTTTTGGTTCACTGGCACATGAGCACAAGGGTACAGGCCCTCGTCTCTGCTTCAACGGGCAGTTTGTATAATGTTCTCATTGATTTCAGTCTTGGCATCACGGATGACACCTCCGCATTGGCCCGAGTGAAGTAGGATCTACCTCATTTATCTCTACGGCTCACAATGAGGATGTGTGCGTGTAGGAGTTTGTATATGTGTGTGAAGGAGAAACACACATCCAGAGAATTTCTGGTGTTTTTGAGTGCATACTTGTGTGAACGCTCACTGGATGCATGTCATAAGCATGCTAAGATGGCAGATGTCTTTTTCAGGACAAAGAGCTCAGCTTCACAGAGCTGCACAGAACAACACGAGCGGGGAGAAAACAAATGAAAACCCTCATAAGTCAACTTCTCTCCTCCAAAAGGCAGACAACTAGGACATGCAGACAAAAGGCGCATTGATATTGGCAGTGACACACGGGTGGCAGCTGTACACATCATGTCATTCAGCGGTGGCTGCTGTGAAAGAGGACTTTGTCAGACAAATCCAGGCTGCTGATGTGCTTTTATCCAGCGGGGGAAATGTGGTGTAAAGTAATGCAGGTTGTTGTCCTTGAAATAATAATAAAACGGAGGCTGCAAATTTCACTCTGGGTCTCTACAGATTTGGCAAATTAGAAAATGTTTAAACAAGCCTTTGAACGATGACTGATGATGACAGTTCAACCTGGAATAAATAAAAGTGTGATTTTTTTCTTTTAATCAAAACTAAAAATGTGAATGTGTGAATACTCCAAGGTGTTTTACTGGCAATTCAATACAGATGCCTCTATTTGACCAACTAAAGGAACCAAGACCATCAGAAGATTGATTGATTTATACAGACATTTTTAATTGGTTTCAAAACTGTCATTTGGCCAGATTTGAAGCTATCATTGGTGAAGCAGAAGATGATTTTTCCTAAAGATCACTATTAGCAAACGTAAAGGGCAGAATATGTAAAGATTAAAAAGAGTAATATGGACAGAAACAGAAAAATCTATTTAAAACACTGAATACGGCAATAAAAAAGAAATGGTTTCTTTTATTCATTCGCTCTGAAATGCGAATACTATACCAGTCACAGCACTATTCACATGGGATAAGTATTACCTGGGGACCACTGACAGCTTGGGAATTACCCCCTAATGTCAGTGTTTGGTGTGGCGCATTCGGACTGGATTGTCAAAGTCTGTAAATGACGGAATTCACTGACATTTCTGATTTCTGATCAGGTGCTGCATGATATCCACCTTTTTATCTTGTAAGTAAGACAGTGTGCCGGAGTTTACCTTTAAGTTCTGGATGGATACGCACCTGTCCTATGAAAAGGATGTGGGAAGTTTTTTTTTTTCTATTTGGGGGGCAAAAAGTTTATAAGCTTCTACGCAGTAACGCAGATTATATTGAGTCCACCCCAGAGCTTTTTTTAACCTCTATTTTATATATTTGGGGATATTGATTGGAATGTGTCCACGCTGGGGATTTAATGGTTGCCTAGCAACAATAAGTGAAGTGCTGCACTCGTCTTCTTTTTAAATTCTATACAAATTATATTGGCCGGTGGCCTAGTGGTTAGTTTATGCGGAGGTCTTGTCCTTGAAGAGGACGGCCGTGGTTTGAATCCGACTTTCCCGTCATTCCCCACTCTCTCTCTCTCTACCCAATTTCCAACTCTACCCACTCTCTAATACAAGCATAAAAAGCCACAAAATAAATCTACGCCATTTGCAGGTGACAAGGCCTTAATGCACACATACTGTTAGCACTATAAAGGCATTCTTTTTAATAAGCCTGATGCTACAAAGCATGACATCCTTCAAATCAATCTTTAAAATCTTGACTTACTTCAGAACTCTTCTGAAGCAGAGGCTGATAGGAGATGTATTTTTGCTGGAAAATTCCTGGAAAATCAGAAACTGGAGAAGACAATTTTCATGCAAGGATCTACCAAAGTAACATCATCCATGCTGTTGTGCCTCAGACACATTTCTGCAGTAGCCAACTGAAACCAATGTCTGCATGGAAAGTGGAAAATCGATCTCAAGGCTTGGGGTTTGCTTTAGAAAAATGTGCAAGATCACAAAAGAACACAATATTTGTAGTTAATGGGCTAAAACATGCAAAACCAAAACTATGGCCCTTCATTCTCCAACAGCAACAGTGGAAACAAAAGATGTAACACTACTTTTTATTGAATGAGTGTACAAAGTTTGTTATCAGGCTCAACTCTTGTGTGTCTTCTACTGAGTCAAAAGAAACAACATTGATGATATGAGTATGCCACGCAGTAGCAAAAAAGTTTGGTAAACTATCTTAAGCTGAATCCTGAATCTGTCATACTTTTCACTAAGTGACATTTAGCATTGTAGATGACACACTGAGAAGGACAGAAGAGTCCACAGTATGTTTTTTATTAGCAGGTTTCTCTGCATTTGGCAGCGAGCAGAAGAAGATTTTTCAGAGAATATCACGAACAAACATGAAGGGCTGGATGGGCAAAGAGATAAAGGCAAAAAAGCAAAAATAGTTAGTAGATACAATACGATACGGTACGACATGATACCATACGGTACTTTACGATACGATGCGATACGATACAATATGAAACGGTACTTTACGATACGATCAGTATGAAACGGTACTTTACGATACGATACGATACAGTACGACATGATACCATACGGTACTTTACGATACGATGCAATACGATACAATATGAAACGGTACTTTACGATACGACACGATACAATATGAAACGGTACTTTACGATACGATACGATACAGTACGACATGATACCATACGGTACTTTAAGATACAATGCGATACGATACAATATGAAACGGTACTTTACGATACGATACGATACGATACAGTACGACATGATACCATACGGTACTTTACCATACGATGCGATACGATACAATATGATACGGTACTTTACAATATGATACGATACGGTATGGCATGATACCATGCGGTACGATACAATACTGTATGATACGATACAGTACTTACGATACAATACGACATGACAAGGTATGGTACGATACGATACAATAAGATAATATACAATTCGAGCACTCTTGTGCCCTTCACTGAGTTAAAGAACTGAATTATAATTGACATGAGCTTGCATTTCAGTAGCAGAAAACTTTGGCAAACTAAGAAGATATGCTACAGTTCAAGCATGGAGAGAAGCCCTGAATCTGCTATTTTTCGTAAGTGACATATAGCAGTGTAGATTACACAGTCCCAGAGTCGCAGGCTTGTCATAAGAACGCCTGATGCAACTGTACAGCAACCATGTGCCCCAGAGCCAACACTTCCAGCTACAACAACAGCCCCACACTTCACATCCACAGGCAGAGGAGGACACAGAAAATCCAACTGTCTGACTGCCTACACTCAATCCAAAAATGTATGTATGTATCTGCAACATGGAGGATATTAAAACATATATTTAAGCACATTTACCTCGGCGTGCTCTCTCCTCCAGGAGGATATTGAAACTGTCATGTAAATTGATGCCCTTATCATTCATTTACTCTAACACACGTTTCTTTTGGCCAAACACTGAGCTGAAAATGTGCTTTTAGATTTCTGCCTTTGGTTAACAGCAGTTTTAAATAATTAGAAAAACAAGTTTGTAGTTCAGACATAAAACATCACTTACAGAGACTTCAACTTCACTGTCAGAAAATCGAAGGAGAGATTACAGCCGGCCTTGTTTTATTGACATCTGGTGTTAAAATGGACGAGGAAAGCCCCACAGCGGTGCGTACTTTCTGCACAAATGTCAATGAAATTACTCAACAAGGAGCTCAGAAATTTCTATCTTAACGTGATGCAGTGCCCACACAGAGCAACAACAAACACGGTTGATAATGATTTGAAAAACCACCAAACCCAAGTGCAGTTTTTTGTTGACATTTCCAAAAAATGTCCACAACATCAAACTGTTACATGCAAAGTAAGATAAAGTAAATACAAAATTGAATCTCCTGGAGCAACTCGTGTGTAGTTAGCTTGCAGAATGGACAAAAAGTTGTGTTAAAGGGAAATTCAGAGATATTTACAGAGACAGTTTTTTGGTCATTGGATGAAAGCCAAAAGTGAACAGAGGGAAGGACGGCTCACATGCTGCTTTGTTGCTCCTAAAGTTTGTCTCATCAACAATTCAGTCTGTGCATCTTCAAAACACATGTTGGGTTTAAAAGTTCATCAAAGCAGTGATACAAAGTGTAACTGTCTGTGGAGTCTTCTCCTACACTCTGTTAGATATCAATGATGAACTGTTCCCAAAGCAGCTAATCAGATGATGTTTACGCCCACTCGAGCAAGTGTTGAAGTTGAGACACGTGCCTCTGAGCTTTTCTTTACCAGGATCTAGCAGCGAACACACACACACACACACACATTAGCTAGCACTGACCAAACTATTATTGACCTTTTTCTGACTCCATTCAGAACCTTTAGAAAAGTCAAGCTAATGTCCTGAACTTACAGACACACAGGAATGTTGTACTTTAGAAGAACTGAATACAAGCACAAGTGCGATTCAGCTGAAGTGCTGAAGATCGTTACAGTGGAGCTGATATTTAGTATAACAGCATTACCTCAAAAGTGTTTTTTTTTCCTGCATTCCTTAAACTTTTTTTTACGTCTTCACACTACAGCAGACCAGCTCTTATTATTTTTAGATTTATCTGTGTTTCCATTTTATTGTAAAACTGACACAAGAGCCTGTTGGATGGTTGCTTAGGTGACCTTTGTGATTCTGAGGTACCAACGTGATCAGAGTAGACCAAGACAGTTTGTATGGACAATTAGAGGACCTCTTCCTCTATCAGCACTAATGGAATGTCTTTTTGTCCAAATCAAATCCCTTGGTCAGAACTAACTGTGGTATAATGTAATTTAAGGGAAATGAGTGCCTTATTGTTCACGAAATCACAATCAAAGCAAACCATCAACATAAATCTGGAAATACACCCAACACCTTCCATTCAATAAGTGTCTCTTTTGTTATATAGTAAACTCTTGTTTAAAAAAAATCCTGCTCCGTGGGAAAAAAATATATAACGTGAAAAATTCCAACTTAAAAAACTACCAGATAATATGAGGACTCATGGAGGCAAAGAAGTGAATGCATTAGAGGGCCTACCTGTATCAGGGACATGTTGCTGAGGTCCAGTCTGAACAGGAAGTTTCTGGAAAGAGGAAAGAATGAAAGGAGATGTTTGAGTGTTTGCACAATATGACTAGCAAGATAATCTAGTTTATAAATGCAAATAAGGTGTCAGAAAAGAGACAAACATTTTAGCTGCTTAAAACTTCAAAGCAAAGACGATACAAATGAAACAGTGACCGTCCATCTTTCATTTTTTATCTTGATGTAAGATGGAGTGGTTAAGAAACTAATAGTGAGAGGTGGGCACAGTTCATCAACAATTTAACTTTGTTAACTCTTAATGTGTTAAAGTTGTTAACTTCAATAGCAGTTAAAATGAAACATCATCTTTTTGCATTGTCAATCAATTTGAGTTTTTAAAAGGTCATGATGACTTAGAAAACTTTAATTCATGTGTAAAAAATTAAATTAATTGAACATCTAAATACTTGATTTTGGATGTATCACCACTGTCTTCACTCGAGCGGTGCTCCAGAAGAATGTAACTTCAGGGAGGTCAAAAGACATTTCACAATAAAAGCGCCCTGGGCAGAAACTGATATTTTGGCCTCACCGGGCACTTTGATCTCAGCTCTTGCTCAGGTTATCCGCGATCCATCTTACCATGTAAGAGCAAGTTTTGGACGTTAATGGAAACCTAATTTTAACGGAAGTTAAAGGTTTTGATAATCGATTTTCAAATCAATCTGTGCATCAAAAATGAAAACAAATAATTAGCAATTAAGGGATTAACAGACAGGTGTCCAGCTCTGCTTGTAGTCCATGAATATATTTAGAAGTTTAACTTTTATAGGCACACAAGAACATGCAGACACACACATTAGTACACGTGCATTTTTATGGTATGACATTTTTCTTCCAAATTCCTCCTTTCTGCCAAATCCAGACTTTGACTCAGTCCAATGAGGCCTCAGCAGAGCACTTACGACGCATCATTATCCGTAAACCGCACAGTAAGAGTGAGTCAGAGAGGGTATCACATTCTCAGTAATGTGCACCGCGGGGTGAAAAGCTGAGTGGATTTACAGTTTCTTACCTGGCACCCACAATAAGCTCATTCCTAGTCAGGTCAAGGGTGAGCTGGGAATAGTCTCTCACGCCGGGGTGGGAGAAAGAGGAGATCCACGGACTGAGAGCTGAGAGAAAAGAAAGAGAAGAGAAGGGGACAGGGTTAGAAGAAGCTAAATCATGTCAAAGTTCAGGAGATAAAAGCAGTGACATTTACCAGTAGCAGACATAAAACACGGTAAAGGCTACTAATGCACATTAATGTGTCCAATGTTTGGTGCTTTAAGGTTGAGTATAGATGTGTCTTTATGTTGTAAATTTGATGACTTGTTGATAGGCTGGAAATGAATCAACAGTGTTTTTTGGATATGATGCAATTCTAGGCTGCAAGGTGGTGGTGCAGTCGTTAGCGCTGTTGCCTCACAACTTGAATCTCCGTCTGACAGGAGCCTCTCTGTGTGGAGTTTGCATGTTCTCCCTGTGCATTCGTGGGTTCTTTCCAGGTTCTCCTGCTTCCCCCTACAGTCCAAACACATGCTTGTTAAGTTAAGTGGTGACTCTAAATTGCCCGTAGGTGTTAATGTGAGTGTGGCTGGTTGTCTGTCTATAAATGTCAGCACTGTGATTGACTGACGAACAGTCCAGGGTGAACCCTGCCTCTTGCCCAATGACAACTGCGATCGGCTCCAGCCCCCCACGACCCTGAAAAAAGGTATAGATAATAGATGGATGGATGACTGTAAAATTAGTTAGCCTATTGATTTGAGATTTTGCTCTTTTGGTCAGACCAAACAATGGTAAGTGAACATGTCTCCAAGAAAAGATGTGATTTTCTTTTCCAACCCTTTAAGACATTAGTAGAGTACACAGTATCATCAAAAAGATACACTAATCAAGTTCAAGTAAACCATGATAAAAGCTGCAGCTGTATAAGTAGAACATGCAGTGAGCAGAGCAAGGAAGCATCCTGTGCTGTGATGGTGTCTCCTGCAGAGAGGGACAAAGCTGTCCACGCCACATCACATGCAACAATCCTGATACAACCTGACAGAGGCACAAACACACTCTATGTGGTGAACAAAGCTTCAACCTCGGCGCTGTTTGAACCTGGCTTTAACAAATCTAAAACTCAAAGCAGCGGAGCGGAGGGGCCGCCTGGTGAGGCTTTTAATGTCACTTTAAAAGTGCAGGAAAAGAGCATTCTCCCTTCAATCTTTGAGTGACCAAAAGCACAAACCTTTAAATGGATTTCACCTTGTGGGAGGTTTGTGCAGCATAAAGGGATTTACCATATTTCTCATGCTGTACACAGTATGACAGCGGCTCATGGGACTTTGAATTCCCTTAACCAATTTGAAAAGCTGTGTTAAATAGCTTTAAGCTTTTCCACAAAGCAGTGTCTGTGAAGCTACTTGTAAAGCGAAGCATGCAAGCTAAAAATGACTTCACACTGTAAGAAGTTTAACTACAGCCAAGCTGCAACATAGAGGACGATACTCAAGAAAAGTAGCTTATTTTTTATAGAAATAAAAAGATCAAAATGTCATGAAAGACACAACAGAATTGCTAAATATTATGTGTAAAAAACATGCCAGTAAAAAGCCCACTCAGTTGTATTCATGCATGAAGTGTTTGTTGGTTCAGAGGTCAAGATGAATACCAATACCAGCAACAATATATACTGTATATATATCTGATACCTATGTGCAAAACTATGCGAACATACGTTCACTGTGTGCATGTTCTATATACATTTGTATGTTCAGACAACATTTGTAACAACTGCAGCTCTGTTTTGGCTCCTGTATTATTTTATTGTATTGTGTGCTCTTTTTAGGCTATCCTTCCTCGTTGCTGCTGCATCACTGTACATTTCTCGACTGTGGGATAAATATGGGTTTATCTTGTCTTATCTTTTTAGGGAAGTGGTCCGAGTTAAAACATTTGACCACAGTGATAACTCCTCGGGGAAGCTTCATTAAACATTTACAACCTTAAACCTTCTTATTCTTTAAACATCAAAGCAGCCTGTACGAGCTGGAGGCTACAGGTGTAGGACTACATTAAAGTGTTGGAAAAAGTCACAGCGAACAGTGAAACAACTCTGCATCACACGGGGGGGGGGGGGGGATCTGAGGATTGATGGGGCCCATATGGCTCCGTCGTCTGCACACATAACCACAGATATGAGTGATAGTAAGACAGCAGGCTGCGGATACACTACAGTATGCTGCTCTTCATTTAAGATACACACACACGGACAAACACTCAGAGACACACACATACTGCAATTAAGGGTGCCAGCACTAACAGGGGACTTCAGTGAAATGAGAGTTATCTGCCACATCTGTTTTGGCCAGATGTTGATTAGGATGGGATATTTTTCACTGATCTGCTGTGGGACTGAACTTGAATCAAGGTTTTTAGTACTGAGTTGAGAATGACTCATCATTTTTCTAAATAAATGAATATTCAGAAGAGTTCTCTTTTTATGATGAAAAAACAACTGTATCATGATTCAAAGCACAGAACCTGGGTTATTCTCAACCGGCAACCTCTGGTTCTGGAAAATGAAGCCAATGGGGAAGGGTAAAACAAAAACAGTTCCTCAAGTGTCCACTGGAGGCTGGGTCCAAAAGCCTGATATTACTGAAAACAGGCGAGTTGTAGCTGTTTGAAAGGGGAGACTTAAGGTCTGCCTCAGCTCGAGTTCTTTGCCAGTGTCTAGGTTGAAAGAAAGCTAAGTTGAGATAGCATTTTCAATATGGCCACCACCACTGTTGGGCTTCAAAATTGCACTTCAGAAGCCAATGGGTGAAGTATACAGTCTATGGTTATTCAATATTTTTCTGAGTGTCAACAAATTCCAGGAAATAGATCAGAACAATGGGTACGTCCAGTTTTTATCCGACCTTACTATCCTCTCTCTGGCACTCAAACCCCAAAACTACAACACTAACTTAGCCAGACTGGAACAGACCGATCGTTCAGCCATCATCATTCAGCTCAACAGAAGGTTACTGCATCAGTTTATTAAACCAACCATTCCTGACAGATCCTTTTTAAACACCTGGGAATGCTCCTCAAGCGTTGTTGAGACCCGCAACATTCGGCCAACTTTGTTCCTTTGGGCTTTAGTAATTTAGGGTGGACATTTTTAAGCAATAAAAAAACAACAACATAAGAATAGGGTCCATATTGAACACCCTGTGAGAAACTGAGGAGCTATTCTAATAGCTGTTCTTTGTGGTGAAAGCTTCTGTTGGATGAACTTACGAAATTCTTTGACATGTTCAATGTCTCTGATAGTTCCTTATTTGTTGTTGTATGAAGGTTCAATGTCACGTAACTTGCACTCATTGAGTTTTCTCTGTGGAAATACTCAAACTTTTACACCTACGAGTCACAATTTCCCCATCATATAAGATCAACTTGTGTCCGCCTCAAAATGTTTTACAATCAATGTTTAACAATGTGTTGCATCCTCGAACGTTTCAAACACAACAGGGTCAATTCACATTTATATTCATTACAAAATGCTATTACTCTTTTCATTTATCAAATACTAATGCCACCCATAACAGCAATCCCAGGGCCAATTTTGAAGTCAGTTGCATTAATGGTTTCTAGATATGCACTGAACAGACAATATGCAGAGATTTCATTGGAGGAGTTCTGTATGTAAAGCACAGATCCATGATATCAACTGAGAGACAAACCTAATCATGTTTGTATAATCAAAAGCCAATATTCTCAACCAACAGCTGAGCCTTTAATGGAACTATAACATGTGTAATAAAAGAGGCAGCCAGCAGCACAGAAAACAATCATGCAAGCGTATGATATCGCCTGAAGCAAAATCATCAAACATGTTTAAATACAAGAACAGCAGCGTTGGTCTCATTAAATACAGAAGAAGAAAAAACATGAACCAGGTACAACAACTATTATTATCAAGCAGCATGATCAGGCAGGTAATGTAACCTTTAAAAATTAATAACAGAGTGTGAGTTATTCCTGTACACACAGGATAACCTCAACACACATCATAAATCACTGAACATCCCAGTGTTATTCTAATAGCTACACAAATACTGCAAAAAGCTCTCTCTTACGCACTCTATAAATATTTATATTACACATACTGTATGCACAGATTGTTTTCATTTCTCACATTGGAGCACGCCCCTATGTGTTGACTATCTGTGACATAGTGTAGTGTAGAAACTGTGCAAGGCCGATGCGAGGAGGTGAGGAGGACAATCTGCACATAACTCTCAGATTAATGTCTGCAGAGGACAAAGTGTGAGGGGCAGCGGGGAGCAGAGGGGAATGTGGGCCATCTTCAGCCTTACTATCTTATGTAAGCAGACCTGAAGTTGATTTAAAGGGTCCAACAGGATCACGGGTTTGCACAAAGCGTGTGCATGTGTGAACAGAAGGTTTGTGTGTGTGCATAATGCCCCTGTAAATGTTAACACGATTCAAACACACAAATGAGATCATTAAAATTCTCTGAATGAGTCCTATAAACACAGACTGCATTGACATGCACAGCAACGCCTCATTAACATCGTAAAGATTATTGGCACACTGATGCTAACAGTTTGAAATGTTAAAGACATAACTGCTTTCAGTTTCAGCATCATGAAACACAACTTTTACAAAAAAACTACTAGACAATTAGAGCTCAACATTTAATGTAGATTTACGTTTCTTTGTGAGAGTTCATAAAGATTCACTGATGTTATTTGAGGGCAGCATCTGTGTGAAATATCGCTAATACTGTCATATTTAACGATGACAAAACTGATGAAAAGCCAAACTTTACAAAGCTGTATTAATGTTACACTGCAGCAGTCCTAAGTGGGAACTGCAGCCAGAAGATTTTTGCAAACTATTTATTGATTGCAAACAAAACAGAACAAAAAAATAGGGAAAGTGAAGCTTTTGCTCATTTTTCAAACTTGTGCTTCGTTTGTGATTATCTGAATGCAGAGACTCTGCTCTGTGCAGCAAATCAGAGAGCCTCATTGAACGGACAAGGCTTCTTTTCACAAAGACACAGCAACAGCACACTTCAGCTGTTTATGCAGGGTTTAGCTGAGCACAGGTTTCATGTGCGTTGTGTCTTTTCTTGTTCTCTTGTCAATGTGCTCCCCCAAAAAATACACCATCATTGAAAGCAATCTCATCACAACAGTTTGTGAGTGTCGTTATAAAAGCATCCAAACGGGTAGAAAAATTACGGTTTTAGAGCATTTCCTCATATAGCCACTTACATCACCATTCATGTGTAGAAAAAGAATGCAACACTGTGAATGCCTTTCAGGAGAAAGTGTCTGAAAATGTGTACCATTATCCTTATATTTAACGATAATTGCACTTCGCCTCTCTCTTACGGCATCCTTTTTGCCATAAAGCCATTTGAGAGCACATACTAGTGGTATACATAAGGAGTATTGAAGAAGCATGATAGTGGTTGGTCGACAACTCTTTGAAGGACGTTCTCAATTCAAGCATACCCTGAATTATGCTTATAAAACTATAAACATAAGCTATTACATGCACACCAAAATTCTACCTTTTGTGTGCAGGCATGCTCCTGATTATAGCTACTGTATGGCTGTTTACTAGTAGTATATACTGATTTGGCAAAAACTTCACTATGCAGTATATGCAGAATGTGAAAAAATGCAAAATCTTCAGTATGCCATAAATACCCGGATGTGGACTGATTCGGGAAAATTCACAGTATGCATCAGACCAGCCTTTGTCACGTACTGTTTCCCACAATTCAGAGCGCCAGGTCAGAGATCTGAATGATGGACAGCAGCGGCCATCGTAACAGGGAAAATAATCACAATCTGTCAAGAATGGAATCAGGGGACTGGACCCAAGTGCAGTTGAACGAAAAAATGATTTATTTAAACTAAAAGGGCACAAGGCAAAACAAACTTACTATGAAAACTCTCCAAACTGAAAAAACCACTGAGGGTACAAAAACACAGAGGAAGACTGATAACTGACATGGACTTACTTTAACACTGAAATACAACAATGAACTGACAACACGAGGGAAGGAACACAGAGACTAAATAGACAAGGGTAATCAAACACAGGTGAGACTAACAAGACACAGGTGAGGACAATCAGGGCAATCAAGACAAGAGGGAAACAGGCAGGAGTAACATACAAGAAACACTGAGGAGACTACAAACTAAATCATGAAACACTGAAAACACAGAAATTAAGAATATGACATAACGAAACACTAGGATACGAAGTTACAAAATATTAAACTAGAAAACACACAAGGGAAACACCAAGATCAGAAATTACTAAATAAGACAACACTTAAACCCAAACTAGGAAACATCAAGATAAGACACAAGGGGAACCAGAACTACTAAAACAAGAAATAAACATCTTAACTCTGAAAATATACTACTAAACAAGACCAAATCATGACACAATCAGACACGAGCACACACACACACACACACACACACACACACACACACACACACACACACACACACACACACACACACACACACACACACACACACACACACACACACACACACACACACACACACACACACACACACACACACACACACACACACACACACACACACACACACACACACACACACACACACACACACACACACACACACACACACACACACACACAAAGATATCACCAATTATCTTTACGGGTTCGCAAAATCATGAAAATCAGATCGTAAGTGGATGCGTTTGCCGTCAGCTGGGCAGTTGTTTACTTTCGCATTCCAAGACCAGAAACCAGCTTACTGCAAAATATTCAGCGACTGTCATTCATACATAATAATCGATTCATTAACAAATTATTGATGGCTTTTTTTGCTTGTCTACGTCTTGCAACTGTCCACAGCACCTTTCCACAGACTTAAGTTAGCAGACAAGACAGAAACACAGAACAAAGAGAGGATAAGTAGAAATATAACTTCCAGGAGAATTCACATAAGTCACCAAAACACCACCCAGCATGTAATGAACGCATCTTAAACAGGATCTGTCCCACGATAAGAGTTAATATCCGGACTGGTTGTATGGAAAGTCACTGTCTCAGACATGTGATACACTGATAACAGAGGACTAATTAAAGAGCTCTGCATGCTCCATTATGTCTGCGTGTGTGTGTTATAAATATACATGAGAGAGTTATCCTGTATTTTTCTCCATCTCTTCCAAAGCCACATCCTGTTACTAAAGGAAGAAGAAGGTACTGGTGAAGGTGGTGTGATTATTCAACAGGAGAAAGAACGTGTGATGGGGTAGAATACAGCACCTATCAAACCAAACTTAAGCCCCGCCTCCAACATTTTATAACATCATTAACCTGTTAAGAATCCAGAAATAGAAAACAGTGTCATTTAGACAAATGACAGACTGTTAAAGTGACTTATTCTTCCAATAAAATTAGCCCATTAAAACAGAGCATATGACATGAACCATAAAATAAGAATGTGCACTGGAAGAGCAGATAACAGGGGAATTATTCCCAGAGAGGCATTATGCAGCTAACAGTAAAAACAGGAGCTGTTAGCGTTCACTTCAGACTTTAATGTGGACGATAAATCAGAAATTGGAACTGAGAAGCATTACGTCCATATAAACATTTCCCCACATCATGAATATCTCTTGAAAAGCTTGTAAAAAATGCCTAGATTTGATTCATGCAGGAGGTCTGGTGAACCCGGAGCTTGTTTACACTCTTACAGAGGCCTTTCTGACAGTGAGGGGTCTTTCTCTAACTGACATTTATCCTCCTGCTTACAAGTGGTTTTATTTGTGCTTCTCACTCCTTCCCCTCATAACTGTCTGTCCGGGCGGTGGGGCAAAGACGTGACAATAAAGCGGTCTGAATATGAAAGCCCCCTCCCTCATGGTTGACTCACAGGGGCCCCGAGCCGAACTTGATGAACGATTATTGCCTTCTTTTTCTCCTCTCTGCAATCGGCGGGCGGACGGATTAATGCATTAGCCCGTGGCTGCCAGGGGGATGAGGAGACGGATGAGGACAGTGGTTGAGACATTCAGCTCACATAAATCATAACCTTTCTATATCCCTCCATCCGAGAGTTTTTAAACAGTCTGTTTCTTCCCACACAACCAGCATGTGGGTAGAAAGAAGTGGCACCCCGACTGATCCGAGTTGCTATTAGGCTCCGTTTGGATGAGGAGCAGTCAAAATCTGGAAAATGCCAGGGAGTGAAAGTACAACATATTTTTGGTCCTAACAAAATCTGTCTGCACAAACAAAAAACACACGCAGAGAGCCACACAGCATGTGCTCAGTCTGATCCGTTTATCTCTTAAAACCTGATGGAATGTAAGATTCCCTCAAAATGGAGCCCAAATAAAGATAAAGATCCAATCCACCTCCATCTAATCCCTCCAAATTTGAGCCACCAGGGTCTTCTGCTGCTTGCACATCAAATTTTGTCCATGTCTGAGTCAGGATGATTCGGCCAGCCAATAAGGGAAAACTGTAGTACCAACTCCTAATATAGAGGTGTTTTTATTCTGAATATATATATATTTCACAGGCGTACCAAAATCAGGATTTAATAGATCCTTTTGAGACCAGATGTGTTGTGATTCAGAATATAAAGGGGCAAAGTAAACTGAAAAGTGAGCATACAAACATACACAAACATTTGAACTCAGGGAACACAAACTAGCATCATGATGAGGCAAACAAAGCGACAGAGCTGCACTGCAGGTGTTTGTAGCCATGTCTCCAGGGTTTGCATTGCAAATCGGTTAGCAATTGCGTAATCCATCGGCTATCCAGCCTCTGGGAGTGATGGACAACTTTCAGGGGCCTCTGGTACACTTGGTGATCAGCGATAAAGGACTTCTGAACAAGACCCTCTTTTGTGTTTCCTTTTTTTTTACAGTCCAACAAGCAACTTGAGAAGTAAGAATGAAACTGGTGGTAGCAGATGACATCTAAGACTGGATTGTTGGATGAAAATAATAAAAAGTTGTCTGCTGATGGTGTGCAGGATTGTCTTCATGTATTGCTTTGTACCTCTTTTGTTATGCTATGGACTGTTTTCCTGCATACAGTCAAAGCCTGCTGTAGTAATGCGAGCAGACGATACTACTTGGAACCCTAACCCCAAATTGGTTCCTGTGCTGACTGATTACACAGTTTTAAGCAGAATCTGTAAATAAAGATTAGCCGGTTAGAACCTCTACCACTTTGTTCCAAACCGAAATAACTCGTCCACAACTGGTTTGATTTGAGTCATCTTTTAGTGCAGACACCCGTGAACCTTTGACTTTCTCAAGCGCGATCGTGAGGTTCATATTTGAGATTTTTAGTTCAATATCTTGGCGAGTAATTGATGTACTGCTATAAAACTGGCAAATTTACATTCCTCCAGAGTAAACACATCTTTTCATTTACATTTTCATGAAGTGATAAAGTAAGACGGTAAATATTATTCCTTCTTAGCAACATTTTGTTTGCATTCAGAGACATCAGCATTTTGGTGATGGATCAGATGTTTGGGGTCTGATTAAACAGTCCAGCTCTGGTCCTCTTGATCATCATGGACAGTTTTTTCACGTGATCTGACCACAGATCAGCACCACTTTAGCGGCATTCTTGGCCTAAACATTTCACAGACTACAAATGCAAATCATAGATCGTATAAAACATGGACGTAGTGTCAGTGACATCATCTGAAGCAGACTTCTGAAGCCTAACGATGCCGGTCGCCATATTGGAAATGGCTTCTCAAACTAACTTTCGTTCAACAGGCATAGAGCTGGAGCTGAGGTGGGCCTTAAGCCTCCTGACAAAAAGGTACAAAACACCTGCCTGTCAGTCAGATCAGCCATGCCCCTAATAATGAACAACTGCTTTCCTTTATACAATCAGAACAGATGAGTGGTTCCGAAAAAGACATTTTTTTTTGTACCAAGCTGTAAACATGTTTATTTCTGCAGTAAAAATGGGCCATTTAAAATGGGTGTGTATGTGACTTCCGGGGCTTTTGCAGCCAGCCTCAAGTGGACACTCAAGATAACTGCAGGTTGTTGCACTTCCCCATTGGCTTCATTATACAACACTGGTTACCACTTATTGCAAATTAGCAGCTGCATTAAGCAGGGAAACACAAATTGGACTCTGAATTTTTTTTTTAACATACTTTTTAATTTAATTTAATTTTTGAACATTTAAATCACTTTCGTAGGAGTTGTAGGCTCTGACTGTTGCAGACCTCCAACAGTATTACATATTTACTGAACCTAGAAAGCTTAAGACAAGCAGGGACTGAAAATAGGTAAGAGTAAGATTGAGTTCAAAATTTAGAACACTAAAAACCAATTAAGGCACTTTGGGTTAAAGGGATTAAAACAAGTGTGAGTCAGTGAGCAATGGTGAGGAAATGGTAGAAAATCTCAGCCTTTGAGTGGCAGAAACTGTATGAATACACAACAAACTGTCAGAGGCCGATGCTTAGATGACCTTTAAACTAAATAGTGTATTTTTTCCTTAACTTGCATTTCTCCACTTTGGCCTTTTTGTTTTCTTAGTCTGACAGCAGAAGTTCACCCAATAACACTGTGCAGTATGATATTTTGTATCATTAACATTTTAATCAGGCATGTAGTTGATTTCTTTCCTCGGGCGCTTCACTGTTTAATGAGCTATGAATGACACATGCTGTACTAAAGGTAGCTGTCTATCATCGCCCTTCCTTCAGGGGAGAAACATAGATAAACAATGTCTCACTAATGGGAATAAAATAGCCGGAAAAAGGCAATATTAGAAATGGTTTTCTTCAGGGCAAAGTGGTCTATAAAATGATGTTAAAAAAACAGGTCAAATGGAGACGGGCTGCTTTTGGCAAACGATTTCGTGAATGAAGGATTTTCTCCAGTGTCAATTACAACACACAATATGAGTGCATTGAGAATGATGGCATAGAAATGAATCTAGGTACACATTCACACACTCACACAATCACAAGGTACACATTCAATATTCATTCAATGTAAGCACACTTTTCTGAAAATAAAGCCATAAAATCAGCATAAATGCAACATTTCTCTACTCTACATTATTGTTTCGTTCTTAGGGAGCAAAACATTTTCTGCAGCAAAAACCCTTACACACCACAGCCCTATCTGGTAAAAATCCGACAAAATATGCTTTGTTTGGTCTTCCTCATATCACTCTCACTCCAGTCTCCATTCCAGTCTTCCTTGTCACGTTCCTCACTATCTCTCCACTCCAAACTTCAGATTTTTACTATGGCCGACTCACAGGGGGTTGATAGTCTGAGAGAAGAACCAGTGAAGAACAACTTTCCCTCCATCCCTCCGTCCTCCACTTCCTCCTTCTCCTCCCACTTGACTGAACTCAGATAGCAGGGTCCGCGGGTTACGTGCAGCTCTGGGAAAGAGCCTGGAGAGACTGGGGACTGAGCAGCCACAGGAGGAATGGAGCAAGGGCCAGGAGGCTAATAGCTTCTCACTCAGCAATGGGTAAAGTGTTCAGCTGCTTCTCACAAAACCAACAGAGAAGCAACATCAAAAGCTTCAACTAAGATATAGAACTGACAGAAAAGTAAGCAAAAATGTCTACAAAAGAGTGTGACAAAAAGGCCACAAGTAAGGGTAATGTGTTATTGATAATTCAGATATGATATCTGTGTTACAGATGTAAGGTTATGGAATTGAAATATACCGTTGGTATTTGTTGCATTAAGGCAAGACACCACATGGGAAAGCTGTTAGAATTAGTGTCTCAATGTACACAGGATATTTTGGATTATAGTGCATTAAAAAATTACCATTTGCACTCCTGGAGAAGAGTTTAAAAAAAAAGGATTTTAAGCAGCTGCTAGTGATGAGTTTGTAACGTATTGTGCAGGTTAAAGACTGTTTACGGCTACGTCTTAAAGGAAGAATGTGCAACTTTTTGATCCAGTAGATGTCGCCCTTGAGCACCAGCACGAAACCAAAACAAACTGCTGTTTGGCAACACCTCCGCTATTCTAAAGCCTCCGCTCTCCTCCAGAGACACATCTCCAACCGCTCTCCACTTTGCACGAAGGAGTTATCGAATTTGAACGCACCATAATTAGGCACTAAGCGCTAAACGCAAGCAGCAGACAAAATTGGCTAATGGTAGCGCTTTTTAGTTTGCTCGTAGCTTCACATTGGATGTTAATTTACACGGAATGACTGTGATCTAAAAACGCTTTTGTGACATTCAAATAAGCAGTGAGTCAATGTTATTCCTCTTTTCTATAGTCCCTCACTTAAACAGCTTTTATACGTAAGGGGATGAGCCGGCCGCCTGTCCCGTCCATGTAAACATGATGTAAACACGACTCTGTCAACAACACAGCCATCGCCACTCGCGTGTCTCATTCATTGTAGACATTCATGACTCCGAGAGACATTTACAGAGGATATATTGGATTTCTGCTGTATTTTTGTGTAAAATGTTGAACATTCTTCCCTTAATGCTTATCAATCATGAGAGCATATAAGCTGGAGATGGATCTCTGCAAAGCTTCTACTTTTGGTGAAAATTGAGCTCTTTAAATAAGGTTCATCATCAGCTCTCTTTTCAAGTTATTATACTTGACTACAACCTGATAGATCCTTTAATGTTTCTCAGCATCATATTTCAGGTAAATTAAAGGATTCTCTCTCCTATTTCATGCAATCTGACAGGCTGTGAATACAACGTAAAGCTCTTAATTTTTAGCTGGTTATGGCACAGACTGAAATTAATATTGATGCCTCTTTATGACCTACAAAAGCAAATGAGAGCATCAGCGAGAAGCTGAATAATTCAATATGGTTCTTTTTAATGTCTCAAACCACTGCTGCAGGGTAGGTGCACGCTGCCCAAACTGCCTTTTTTCACATCTCCCACGGCAAAGATACTTGGTGAGTGATAGATTACTGACACATGTACACATGACACATGTCTCTAAATGGATGAATGAACGGCACCTTCAACTCAACCTTTCAAAGACTGAGCTCCTTGTCATCCCAGCCAGTCCCTCTATGCAGCCACAGATCAATATCCAACTTGGAACAACCAAACTCATGCCCACAAAGTCTGCCCGGAACCTGGGTGTCATGATTGATGACCAACTAACCTTCAAGGTTCAAGTGGCCTCGATTGCCCGATCATGTCCGCCCAGCCCATGTCACCGCTGTTCATCTCCTTACACTGGCTCCCAGTCACTGCTCGCATTAAATTTAAAACTCTGCTGCTCGCCTACAAAACAGCAACAAAAACGGCTCCTCCTTACTTTGACTCTCTATTTCAGGTCTACACTCCCTCCCGTCCACTACGCTCTGCCAATAAAAGGCGTTTGATCCAACCTTCACAACAGGGTCCAAAGACGAGGACTAGACTCTTCTCCTCTGTCGCCCCCCGGTGGTGGAATGAACTTCCAAACTCCATTCGATCTGCAGAGTCCCTCTGTACCTTTAAGAAAAAGCTAAAGACCCAGCTCTTTCAGGAATACCTACTAACTTAGCTTAATGATGATGACCTGGATAGTATTGATGTAATGATGGTAATGATGATGGTTTTTGTTTTTTGTTTGAAAACGACGACGTATAAGATGGTTTATATACTGATTAGAGTCTCAGACTGGCAGTTCATGTTGTGCCTTGCCTCTGGGCAATGCCTTTCAGCACCTGTGTGTCCAATCGGACTCAAAGCTGATCGTTCGTCCTTACTGACATTGTTCCTTTATTTTTCCTTGATCCTTGCTTGTGTTGTTCTTACTCTCTGATGTACGTCGCTTTGGATAAAGCGTCTGCTAAGTGAATTGTAGAATTGTAGAATTGTAGAATGTACAGGACAAGTTCAGCAACGACTGCTTTGGGCACAGGGGTCGTCAAATTTGACACAAACTGAGGTTCATAACGGGAGCTTTTCATTTTTTCAATCATATTCTGTATTTTAAATGTTCTGCCTGAATATTCACACTATGAATACTGTATAGTCTGTTGATTATTTGGGTCTTCTTGTGGTTTAAAAGGAGAGTTCAGTAGTATTTTTGAAGTGGGGTCGTCTGAGGTACTTGTCCATAGTAAGTATAATAGCCACAGGTGATGCTGGTCAGCGTGGCCGCTTTAAGGAGAGACCGACCAGGGTGCAGGCACAGAAGCTGGGCTATGCAGCTCTGCAGACATGGTTGTTTTCTCCATGTGATTTAGCTAATTTTAAGAAAAAATGATATTACTGCATCCCATAAAATATGAGAGTTAATATCTGTCATGTTGTAGTTACAAGTAATGACACAGTATCTGAGTGCTCTCTTTGAAAGTGGGGAGCTAGAGAGGGATTGTTGCATATTTTGATTAGTGTTAATTGTAGCCAATAGTGCTGAATGTGATTATATTGAAGCACGAACAAAGTAGTGACCCACAATTGCTAGCTAGCTTGTAGGTCCTGAGCCTCATTGAGGAGGGAATGAACAAATTCAAGGCATTATTTCATGGGAAACAGACTAGACACTAAGCCTTAGTGCAGTCACAGTCATTGGATCTTGTTTGAGGTTTTCCAGGAAATGACTGTTGTTGAATATCTTTAAGAATAACTTCAAAACAACGTCCTCCACTGTTGGCCAACTGGCAAAATAATGAATACTCCAAGCAAAATGTATATGCAATAAAAACTCAAAGACATTCACATCTATTTTATTTTATGGGAACCATATGGAACGAGAAAGACTTAATATTCTCTGCATTTTTTAACCTTGCGACTTTACATGTTGGCATTCAATTCAGACGTAAGCCATTCTGAGGCGATGCTATCATGTCTGACAGCTTTGATTTTTGCCGAAAAGTACCTCTTATATAAACATAAGGACGACATGTACTATTACCGTTGCATTTGCACAATGAGGCTCATGTCTGAAAGGAGCTATCGAAGGGGAAAGGAGACAGACACAGAAAAGCTAAGAGAACAATTTTCCTGCTGCTTCTCTTCTCTTCAGTTAAAGTGGCAATAAAGCCTTAAAATGTGTTTTATTCTGGGATTCTCTTTGCTATCTCTGGGGCCTGCATCAGATATCCTGACATGCCATCAGTGGGTGATAGGAGCTGAGTTTAGAATGCTGCTGGGGCCAGACTTTCAGCCGCCTGATTGATGGCTGCAAACACACTGTCGCTCTGATAGCACCACTCCAATTAAACCCACCTCTGTAATCATGAACGAGGAGGGAAACAGAGACATGTGGCAAAGTGAGACAAGAATGTTAAATAAGAAATAAGCTCAGAAATTCATGGTGAATACTTTTTCTTGTGGGTTACATTTATGTCTTACAGGGGAATCACTCTCCCCGATACTCAGGAGCCCTTCAGATGGCAACATGGCGGCTAAACGACAGCACCATTACCAAAACGATGAAAGAGATAGAAGGGCCATTTCAAAGTGTACAATACATTTTTCTGCCAATTATAGAGTATAGCAGAGCAGATTGAGGGAGAAAAGGTGATGGAAGGTGGTAAAGAAAGGTAGTATAAGAGGAGGAACATGGAGAGGAGAGTGGGATTGAACGAGAGAGCGGGGACAAGATCAACAGCAGCAGGAAAAGGTGTAATATAGAGAAACTAAACTTAACTTTTCAATGACATGATGACCTTCAAGTAACTTGAGTGACTTGATGACAGATGACTTTTGCTGCTTTTTGTGACATTTGTTCAGTCGATTCTTCTATAATTGCATGTGTGATTTCCGTACAGAATAGTGCTAACATTCTGATTTTAGTCTAACAGTTTCTGGTCTTGCAGTAGCTCAGTTTCGAATTAAATCTGTGAAGTTTGTGTGCTGATGATGGCCCCCTTTAAATGTGCCATCCCAAAATAATGAGGGAAAGTGGATGATGTCAGTGGCAAAGATCTCAGACTGTTAATCCAAACAATGACGTTGCTTGTTGCTTATGTGTGTGTGTGTGTGGGGGGGGGGGGGGGGGGGGGGGGGGTCAGTCACTACCTGCTTAGTGCTAAGGCTAGCTCTTTAACTCAGTAGAATCCCAAATGGAGTAGCAAGAAATTCAGCCAGTCTCACAGATGACTGGAGTAGATCCTGAAGTGTGTACTAACTCAAAAATAGACTTTGAATCATGAATGTTTTGAATGGAAAATACATTGTGAATTGAACCGTGACGCCAAGAATCAAATCGAATCGTAAGACACCCAAAGATTCCCAGCCCTATAGTAGATGACATAAACATGCCAAAAATAGAGGATAATAAGGAAGGTGAGTAAAGCACTGTCTAAACAAGCTTGATTAATGTGAGCAAGATACTTTGTCAAATGCTGTATACCTCAAGCTAACATTAGCTACACCTTGCAGGCAGCTGCTAAGTAGCAGGAGTTAAGTTTATTTTTTCATAGTGTCATTGGTTAAATCTGCTTTACCATAATGATTTGAACGATGTTGTCAGTCGTCTTGTGATCTCTAGGTCTGTATCTCTGCAGGCCTGATTACAATGAGCTAAAATGTTAGAAAAGTGACAGAAAAATTCTTTAACAATGTCGAGTTGAACAGTGACCTCAAGTTTGAAACTGATTTGATGTAATTTGGGTTATAATAATGGACTGCTATTTTTCTTTATCCTCAAAAAGCTGCATTGATATTGATAGTTAGCTTTGTAAGCTAAAGTACGCTAATAGTGTAATGTGTTCTGTGCCTTGGCTAATGTTATCTACAGCTGGCAGGCAGCTGCTATGTAGAAGAGGAAATAGTCCAGAGAGGCTATAGAAGCAAACCGAAAAGAACATTTCCAAGGAATTGAGCAGGAAATGCGCAGTGACTCTAGTTGTTTCTATCTCTCTTTTCAGATTGGTTTGAGCCGAGCAGATGACAACGGCTATGTATCCATCTCATCCATCAGACGACTTCTAATCTTCTGTGTGAAGGAGGTAAGGGGCCAAAGGTCTTATTATCAACCATTACTCTCCTACACACTCCCTTATGAAATATCTTGTTGCCTTGATGGATATTGCTTCACTGAGCGTGATGAAGGTGCAGAGTTTATCTGTTTCTCTTCACCAGACTGACCCTTTACACGCACTCCAGTTCAAACCAGTTTCCGGAGCCTCACAACAAAACCAACAACTGACTCCATAAATTCCAAAATAACAGACTCCATATCTAGATTCAGAGAGTTCCACTCGCTGCCCTCATGTCAGGCTGTTATCAGACCCGCAGTCTGAATGCTGGGAGCCAGTATCACCCGTCTAAATCATGATCTGGCGGCTCGTACAGTGTGTGCCTGTAGGAGGAGGTTACGTGACTCAGATGCTGTTTTCCTGCGCTGCATCGGTGGTGCAGCTGACAGCAGAACATACAAACATACAGTCTGTAGTGTTTACGGCGTGTTCAGGCAGATTGGAAAAAATGTTATGCTGTCAAGGCCAAAGTAAAGCTGATGGAGAGGTTTTAGGCTCAACATGGAGGGTGTTTGATCTGTTTATGAAACCTATCTCTGCTGTCTTCTTCAGTATTTACACCCTGTCAGATCTTTACACAGAATGTATTACATGTTGGAAAATATTGGATGGGGAAAATCATGGTTGTGACAGATTATAATCCAAATTGATCCGTTTTAGTTAAGGTTACTGAAAGATAATTAAATCCATATTTGAAGTTATAGACCTTTAGAGCTTCATGTATACATTTACTGTATGCACAATAAGAAAGTAGCTTCCTCAGAATTATTTTTAAACATTCAAAAGTTTTAAAACCATAACTAATCTTACAGTAAAAAGCTTCATCATCACCATCAATTCTCTTTCTGTAGTATGTTATGACTGTGAGTCATAAGTATATTAAAATGTTTTGGTTATTATTGGGTCTGACCTGTGTTCTGTGCGTCTGTCTCTGTGCTGCGCTGCAGGTGCCCGACCTCGATTGGAGAAAACGCTGACGTTGTGCGCCAGCCAGTGATTGGACCGAGGCTGGTGCTGCGTGCGTGAGCCTTATAGGAGCAGAGCTGAGGGCGCCTGACTTTAAAAGAGAGCTGCGGAAGCTGAACGCTGCCCTCCTCCCTTCTCACCTCCAAAGAGAGATGTGTTCGCTTTTGAAATTGTGTTTGTTAAATTGAGATCGTTTATGTTGTTCAGTCCTTGTTACGATGTAGGGGAGAGTAGCCTTTTCTCTTGATAAATCTTTTCTCCTGTTTCTCCTGTTAGGCAAGATGCCTGCATTTTTCTTTTATTTACTTTATTTGAGGTAAGGTAGTTTGGTTTACCACTTAGATGTTCTGTTCATTATTTTCCCGGCGCTCTCCCTGAAGATTACTTAGTTTTGTGTTTATTGTAAATAAATCATTGTTGACTGAGAATTTGTTGTAATTGTGAATAATCATTGGGAGTGAGGAAGGAGGGGGTCACTTTTGTGCTACGGCTGGTTTCCCCGAGGCTGGCCGTAACAAGTATTTTATTTCAATTAACTATTTTTATTTACTTGATTGTGTACTTGCTTTAAAGTCTGTCATATTGTATACCAAGAGTGCTTTACAACTATCATCATTTAAAAAATATCTGAGTCATAATTAATGTCTTCCTTAAATCAATGTAAAAATGATACTGGTAAAAGAGACTGCATGTACTAATGAAACTGCATAAAATCCTTGCTCTTCTGCAGCTGCCCCTGTATTTACAAGAACTTTATCGCCATAGACTCTGTTATTTGAAAAGACAAACCAAAGACAGACTGTAACATTATTAATGGAATCGACAGCTGTAAACATCCATCCAAAGGAGTTTGCCTTTAACTTCCAACATTTTATCAAACTCCTAGAAAAGTCTCAGCATTCCTTTTGTTTTTACAGACTTCTGAAAGAGTGTGTACCAGTGACAGATGTATCTTAGTCCGAACATATGACAAAAAAGGTGAGTGTAAATGGGCCAAAGCCCACATGCTTAAAACAAGATGAAGAAGCTGGGTGTTTATGCAGATTGAAAGCTCAAGTTGATGGTCCTACTGAGGGTTCAGAGGACGACTTATCCTTTCTCTTTGCTCAGACATGCACTGCCAGGATTAAATCTCACTGAATCACATACAGAGACACAAACAACCACACAAAAACCCACTTAAACAGGCCGTCAGACATACACAAACAAACAAAATGTGTCATTAAAAAGGCACACAAAGATTTAACTGCATATATACTTTGTGCACACTTTGCATGCTTGTAGTAAAATCTTCTTAGCCGGCTCCCTGCTCTCCTCCAGGTGACTTAGGTAGCGCCTCAACAAGCTTCTATAAAACGCTCATCAATCACAGCGGCTAATCTCAGGTTCTTGCTGACACTTTCATTGTGCAGGCCTTTTCTATACGACTGCCTCCACATAATGCCCCACTCTGCCTGCTTTGACGGGCCGGCAGCCATGCAGCTCGGTGCCAGGACAGCCACTCTCAAGAGGCTCGCCTTTGAAGTGAAGCAGCGATGGAGCTCGGGCTAATCTGGACATCTGGAGGCCTGGTGGGTGCAACAGTACAGAGGCTAAGACTCGGCATCTAGTTGACCCTCCACTCAGTTTTTTATGCAGAATTGAAAAAAGCGATTACACCATGTCTATGGGTTGAAGATCCGTTAGAAAGAAGCTGCAGTTTAGAACCGTCAAACTGCTTTTACACATTTAGCAAGACTGAAGTCCTGCAACACGGCTGTTTTGGACCTCAAGCACAGAGGTGGAATTGGAAGAAAACAATGCTGCAGTTAAAAATCAAGAGAAAAGAAACAAAGACTTGAGGAAATGTCTGCAATATGGTTTGGAGGAGGCAGAGAATACTTCTAATCACAAGAAAACCTTGTGGCAACCTCTTCAATTTTTGTGTTTCTGTCCTCGATCCTCACCAGCGATTTTGGCTCCTCCAATCTCGGTCACCGCTCTCGGCAGAGGGAACACAAACAACCCCATTCAAGAATAAACACAGCAATTTTGTGCGTGTTTACCTTTCATTCTGCCATATCTGTCTGCCATTCGGAGCCCCAAACTGTTCTGTTCCATTTCACACTGTGAGGAAGACCTTGTTTCTCGGCCCACTGTACAGATGAACGGGCCTGATAGAGAGCACCATTATCCCACACAATCATTTCTATCTTGTCCCCTCTTGCTTGCTGTTGTTCTTTTATAGCTGCATGCTGACTGGCCTGAATGCCAAACTGTGAGGTTTTATGGCAGCAGGCGCAGGGATAGTTTTATGAATCCACTTTATTTTATTTGGGCATGTATACTGCATTCTTCCAGACATAGAAAATGAGTATAGAAGTGTGTTGCATCATATCTAATGGTTTTAAAGTCTCTGGGGGGTGTATATACATAAAACTGCCCCATCCTTAAAGATGCATGAAAGCAATAATTTGCTGCATTGAACCTCATTTGTAAGCTCATAAAGAAGCACAAACTGTTTCATTGCCTGTATTAAGAGGTGATTAAAAAGATGTTTAAACCACACAAAGCAGCAATCAGGGTTAAGGACAGATCCAAATCTCACTGCTTCATACATTTTCATGTGTCACTTGTTTTTAAGGAGGTGTTCGCACATCCAACTCTATCATGAAGTAGGTGCGTAGGACGACAAACTATCACTTGAAAAGAAAAAATCCTGCACACTACTCTTGCTAAGTATCACCAATTTATTAGAAAAAATGACAAGGTTTCGGTCCGTCTGAACCGTCGATTAGTAAGGTTGAAAAGAATTTGTTGCAAAATGTCTGTGCTTCAGAGTTTGAAATGTGAAGTATGATAAAAAGTAAAGTTGCATTCCACTCGGCCTTCATCTGATATTTCACACGATACTGTTAGTGAAGAACAGTGCCGCTGATTTTTTTAGCATGTGTTCATTTCAGCTAATAAGCATCCAAAGCCTGAAACCAGAATCAAACATTAACAACTGAATTGTTGGACTGTTCAGATATGGGTACCAAAGGTTTAAACCTTAGTTGTTACTTTCAAGGTTTGTACTTCATTCTTTTCCATTTGATAAAACTGTTCTTGATTAAGTCAAAGCTTTGATCTATGCATCATAGACTGTATAAAATCTGGACGTAATTCTATGTGACCGCTTTGATCGTGAAGAGGAGATTTTGGTAAATGGTAAAGGAACTTGAGCTTGTATAGCGCTTTTCTAGTCTTCTGACTACTCAAAGTGCTTTTACACCTCAGGTGACACCTACCCATTCACACACTGATAGCAGAGGCTGCTGTTTAAAGTGACCATCAGAAGTAGCTAATCCCATTCACGCACATTCATACGCCGCCGACAAAGCAGCGGGAGCAACTCGGGGTAAAGAGGGAACATGTAGCTGCAGGAGCTGGGGATCAAACCCCAGCTGGCCAACTCTACCAACTGAGCCACAGCCGCCCCATTTTAGCTGAATGATGGTGGTCATTATCTCCAACCAATTTATGAACAATTTATTAACAGACAAAGAGGTGGGCCTTCAGCCGCCTGACAAACAGCTACAGAGCGCCCACCTGTCAGCCTCACCCCTATTTAAGCAACTGTAGTTAAAGACAAATCATCCGCCTACAGTGTGCACCAATAAAGAAATGAGCTAGTTACACCAAAACGTTTTTTTTAATCAGGCAGAAAACATGTTTAATTCTGCTGTAAAAATGGACAGTTAAATATTGGTGTTAAGGGAGCTTCCTGGGCTTTTGGAGCTAGCCTCAAGTAGACACTCGAACTTGGCTTATTATTTCATTATTTATCAGAGGTTGCCCCCTGCTAGAAACACAGCAACCTCGCTTTGAAATGCTTAGAGTCAAACCATAAAGTCTTAACCACTAATTCGGAGGTAAACTGAAAGTGACCCAAACTGAAATGTCCGGAATAAACCATAATTAAATAAAACTGTGTTTTATGTGGTTGTGTGTTGTGTACACACGACCTCATAAAGCAGGGTAATTGTTGATAGAAGCAGTCTCTTAACCAAAGATGATGCTGCGACAGAAACTTAAAGGTATTTGTTTTAAACAATGGAAGTGTTTTCTCTTACAAAGGTTTTATCCGATTTGTTTCTTATCTAGTCTGACTTCTTTGCAGTGATGTGTCTGGGAGGAAGGGAAATCTAACATCATTTAAGACCCAATTTGTAATAAAACCCATAACATTATATTTGAGACCCTGATTTCCCTGCCGTGTGTCCTCTTAACCCTGTTAGAAATCTAACAAGGTCTTTACCAGTGCGTGTACATGACAGACTGTGGTGGCAGCAGAGCAGCAGGATGAAATCAACATCATTGCTTAGAGCAGTGGGTCCCTGTGTCAATTTAATTCATTCTGACTTAAACTGAAACTGACTCTAAATGAAAGAAGAGTAGCTTCTTCTTTCAGTCCAAAGAAGTCAATATAAACACCTGAACAGTTGACCTTTTACATACACATATAGCTGTGAGGAAGAACTGTGCTCTGACAACAGAGCATGTCCTCTTACTTTACGGTAAGTCAAGTTTAATAAATCTAAATGTTAAAATAAGCCCCCATGGCCAAACCTTAAAGAGGATAAGAGACAAATCTGATATCACTGGCAAGCTGTATGTGAATGCAGATAAAAGCATGATAACATGTTAGTTTAAAAACACGTTAAACTGTAAATGATGTCTGACCTTGTATGGAAACCTTTGGATGTTCTTTCTTTGTGCACTCTGGTTGAGTCAGGGGGTCGAACAACGACGTAGTGGGGGTCGTCGGTACAGCAGAATTCTGCGTAACAACACTCTGGAAAAAGAAGAAGAGAAGGAGGAAGAGGCCGGCCATAGACGAGGGTCTGGAGTCCTGCGAGGACGCTGTCATGGTGACGACCTCTCCTCTAGCTGCCGATGTGGGCCTCTGGGATACAGCTGCTGGAGAGAAGAGACAAAACTTCAGCACCTCAATGCAACATTTTCACACCTGGCTTCAAAGAGAAGACGCTCTCTGTGAGTCACTTCAGAATCATTTCTACTCTCCAACTTTTAAATCCTGAGGGGCTTCCGGCTGTGGAATCCAGCACAGAGGAGCCAAATGAAAAATAATGCGAATGTAAAAAAAAAGGGAAAAGGACATCAATGTGGGATGAAAGCAAGGATGTTAGGTAACAAGAGGGTGGCAGGAAGATGAAATACAAAGCTGAGTAGACTAAAACACAGGAAAAATAACGAGATTGTGAAGCGGATTAAGCGCCCAAAAAACTCTTTAACTTCAGCAATGAGCCATCTCAAACAAACACCTAACCCATGACCTCGAGATAATTATTTAAAATGTGCAATTCAACTTCGGGAGTTAATTTAATGGCTGTGTTAAATTGGAAAATTAAAGGCAGTAGGGGACTGGTCAATGAGGCAGAAGTTTCCACGAGTTAATGAAGCAGAAATGAACTCACTTAAGATTTGTGCATCATACAGACCTTTGCAACTATTTACTGTGATTCCTGTCCACTCCAACACCCGTTTTATTGCAGATTTGTGATGCACATAAACACATTAATAATATCTCTGATCTCCATATTCAATTATGTAAGCAGAGCCTGCCAGTAGACAGGGAGACGCACACAGACACTCTCATGCTTCCAGAGTAAATGTAATCTCCTCCACTCATAACATACGAGTCTTCAGTGCTGAGCCGAAATCTGCAGTTCATCATCTTCCGCTCTGCACTCCTTATGATGTTAGCTTAGCGAGGTGTAATATCATTTAAGTAGATTAAAAATGGAGACTTTCTGCAGCTCTTTGGCTGGGTTACATCTCTCTATAGTGTTTTTCTTCACTAATGCTTCAATCAATAACAAATTATTAGCTTGGTTGAGTTGTAAATCAACCATACCGCCCTGCAATCAATTATCCCTCTCACTACAGCTGCTAACTAATTAGGCAAATGCACAGAGTGCCCATGTTTGTCATTGCAAACAGTGGAGTCAACAGGCCCCGGCTACTGCCAACAAACAGTGTTGATGAGACAGGTGGAAGTTTTCAATGTTCCCTGAACTACACCTGACTCAGCCAGGCTCCATGCCAAAGTCAATGCTCTCTGTTAGGTCACATCCAGAGTAAAAAAATGCTCTTCCGATCAAATTTGCAGATTAGATTAAATTTGTAACTGGCAGCAGGTTAGGGAACAGATGAGACAAGGGATGTTTTAGCGACTAATTCCCCTGTCGATTAAACCGAACTCTAAATTCAGACTACTTGACTAGTCTAAAAGTAAAAAAACAATCAAGAGCAGTCTAAATTGAGCACAATTTATTTAACACGGCTAAACACTGGTGCACAGTGTCAATGTGTAAACAATGTCAAATTGGTTTGGAGAGTGTGGCTAACGTTAGCAGAGCTAGCATCGCCAGCCTTCTATCCTCCTTGCAGGTTCACTTCCATATGTCTGTGCTCAATGTGGTTACGCATTGCTCCCGTCAAGAGGTTATATGCCAGTTCGACCAGAAACAGCCTACATAACGTTATCTCCATTTTCTACATCAAAATACTGCGGCACTACAAGATCCCATCTGTTAACTGTGCTTAGTAGAGTATTATGTAAGAAGCCATTATCCAGAGCTACAGCCCCAGCTAGTGGCAGACGGCTGCGTTACAGCTTACACACAACATTTGACCGGCTTTGTGGGCTTGAATTGATAAAATATTAATAAAGTTTAACCAGCTAGTTATTCATGTGCTGACTCACGAAGGTGAGAACATCAATCATTAAGTTGGATGGTATTGCACTTTGCTTGATTAGACAATGAAATGTGATCTAGTTTTAGTAATGCAACCATCAGTTCCAAGTCTCTCTATCGTACAAAGGCTTCTTGATGGATCTTCAAAAGTTTTCAGACTAAGTCCGCAAGTTAGTTAGTAAAAAACTTACGGGTTCAGCACTTTTTTGGTTTCATCAAACAGTTGTTCAAAAACACCAACAAAAACACCTACGTAAAAGGAAAACTTTAAAAAGCATTTTAAGAATGCATAACCATACAAGATGAAAGAATGTAAGTATATAAAGGGCATAAAGCGACCAATCACCACTCACCATATGCCTTGACATTAAAGAAATGCCAACTTAAAGACATCTAGACGAGGGTTTTTATTGTGCTTTAAGCATACTTAAAGCCTGGTGTTTATCTTTCATATCCAACAAAAGGAAAGTCAACGGATAGATTATAAAATGTTAGAAATGGCCTTTCTGAGGCATCACAGCCACACATTCATACAGATATAAACTTGAAATGATGTATATGTGTCATACGTTTTTTCATTCATATTGTGTCCAGCCTGAAATGTCAGCAGCTTGAATCTCCTCAGCAGGGCACACGCAGGCCACTTGAGCCTGCAGCGTTATGCCTCTCCTGCAGGCAGATGTCTCATTTTCAAAGACTGGTTTGTTGTTTACAGAGCAAGCATGACCGTTTGAGTGTGCCATCAAGCTGAGACTATCAAAAATGGATGATGCCATTGTGATGTCTGCATGCTCTCCCCAGCCTGCCTCTGACTTGACAAGTTCAGGGTTTATCATGTGGGTCCTGTGTTTGTTTTCTAGACCGAATGTGGTTTTAAAGCTTACACCTAAAAACCTCCAGTGCTGCAAAAATTCGTTTTGAATCTTTGTCTACTCAGCCCACCTTTGATTAGCTAAATTACTGCATGGGCTTGAGGTCAACAGGAGTTGGTGTGTTCCATGTTTTGATCGGACAAACATATCTGCTCATTAAGTGGGAAATACTGTATAGAAAATGTACAATGTTTTATGTCCCAAAGTAGAAGTTAAAAACCTTTGTAGTAAAACCAGTTTATAGTCCCTGTCAACTTAAGTTCATGTGTTTGCATAATACCCAACTGCCTATGTGAACTGCCCCTTTAGTGCTTTGCTGTTTACCAGATGTTTTAAAAAAATAACAAATTGTAATTGTCAGGTCTTTGATTCTCTCTCCAGGCTTAAAAATTGCAGTTTACCTGGTGACTGATAACCTCTCTCTTTTTGACAGACCGAGCTCCAGCGAGCCAACAACCAAGTAAACTGCCTTTTACCCCTAACAGCCATTTGCTGATTGTCTGCAATTGGGTTCTATTACCTGTTACCAAACCTTGGCAAGATCACATAACAAAGTGATCTTAGAGTTCATATGACACCCAATTGCCAAGCTCGGTTTTCTCAAAGGAAAAAGGTTGTTGACAGACTTCAGTCAGGGTTCCATAAGCTGGACCGAAATTAAATTGCACTTGAATGCAGACAACAAGAACTCTGACCATTGATTGTTTAAACAATACATTTTTACTGATAAATAAATCATCAGTTATTTTGATAATTAACAAGTTTTTGGATTGAGTAAAATTGAAAGAAAAGCCAATTCTATGATTCCAGTTTCTAAAAATGTGGATATTTTCTGGTTTCTTTACTTCTCTTGGACAGCAAACAGAAAAACTCTGGATTGTTGAAAAAACAAGACATTTGAGGACATCATCCTGATGTTTATGAAACACTGATCGACCTTTTTTCTCATTTCTGATACCGACCAAACACAATAAATCAGGAAATAACAGACATCAACAGATTAATAGACAGATGACAGAGAGTAAGTAATCCATGTCAGTTCTGTTTGATATGAGCCAAAAAGCTTGTAATTAACAGGAAATTGTCTGAATGGGTTATTTAAGCTCAGTTTATTGTATGTGGTAAATAGTAAATGGACTTGAGCTTGTATAGCTCTTTTCTAGTCTTAGACTACTCAAAGCGCTTTTTACACCGCATGTCACACCTACCCATTCAAACACTGAAGGCAGAGGTTGCTATGTAGTGAGACCATAGGAAGTAACTAATCCCATTCATCCCATTGACAGGACGACTCTACCAACTGAGCCAAAGCCGCCCATGTGGTGTCCCTCAAGGTTCAATCCTTGGACCATTTTAGTCTCCCAAACTTTTTTTATATTAGGCTATTGTTTCTGCTTTACAGTATGGAACATTATCAAAGGTACAACATGATTTTGAAAATGTCCAATATTTTATCTGTAGGTCTTCTTTTATCTGGAAGTCGAGTTAACCCATTTAGACCTAAGGACGCCTAAAAAAACGCCCTCTAATACCTAAGTAACGTTTGAAATCAAACTCCCAAAACCTGAGGG
Organism: Tautogolabrus adspersus; assembly: GCA_020745685.1. Taxonomy (NCBI): domain Eukaryota; kingdom Metazoa; phylum Chordata; class Actinopteri; order Labriformes; family Labridae; genus Tautogolabrus; species Tautogolabrus adspersus. The sequence continues at coordinate 5,396,825 of CM036548.1, read as the reverse complement.
TTTTCAGAAAAACTGCACAGATTTTCAAAGTTTACTAAAATCTTTGTCTCTGTATCAGATAGAGACCTTAAAAATAAAACTTTTGAAAGCTTAAACCAAAGCTTTAACTGTAAATTAAAATTTCCTTTGCACTCATGTTCATGGCCTTATGCGACGTAGACGTCTCATCAGGTCTTAAAGGTAGAAGCACGTCTGCGTCTCATCAGGTCTAAATGGGTTAATAAGATTAAATCTGCACAACTGATGTTAAAAACATTTAAAAAATACTTTAAAAATATATTTTTATGAAGCTAAAATGTTAGCAGAAACTATATTGTGCGTGTCTGAATACTTTAGCTACATTCATGCTTACTTTTTAGACATTTTTAATTTTAAATGATACTTGACAGTAGAAAGAGATAATCAACACTAGGAGACGGGTAGTGCAAGATACCCTACCATTAAGCTTCTGGATGAAATCAAACCACAACAATTATGTAAACTACATGTACGATATCTTCTTACTAGGACAGCTCCTTTAATTATTTCTATAATTCGGAGTGGAGTTGTCAGGTGATTAATTCACATTAAATCACTGAATCCTGAAAGTCAAAGACTGACTCCACAAATCCTCTCATTAGTCTAAAAGCTAGACTGAGAGCAGGCAGGGCGGGAGATCGTGACAGATGACCAAAACTCTGCAGTAAGTTCAGACTTTGGTGGATGTGTTATCTTGGCATGGACACCCAAAAAGGAAACTGTACTGTCAGCAGCACAAAGAGTTCAGAGCAGGGATGTCAAAAGACTGTGTAGAAGTCATGTCAGACACTCAAAGCAAACCCAGATGCACACATACACACAGCAGATCAAAAAACTGTCGAAATCCAGCCATGGACAGCTGGTCACACACCATATTGGGTCACAGCGAGTGGGCAGAACTGACACATGCTGTGTGCCAACATCCACTCCTGGGTGTGTGTTATACTTGTATGCAAGTGTGTGTGTTTATACCAAGCATGGCTTTCAAGGCCACTTGAAAGAGACCTGACAGAGTCCATCCAATTTCCCATCCTGCTGTGTTCTGGATTAACAGCAGTTTGTCAGCAAGGAACCGGGACAATCCATACCATCGGAAGAGCTCTCTGTATAAACTCTGGCACACACACAGTCACACAAAAGCATACACACACACACACACACACACACACACAAACACACACACACACACACACACAGCGGACACTTTTAAGAAGAGTCGCTGGGACACTGTTTGCCTGACTGCCAGTCCTTCAGACTTCCTGCTGGATGCAATGAGTCAATTAAAGGTGCAGTATATGCTGAGGACTTACAGGCTACTTGTGAAGATTGAGCTAATAGATGTCCAGGCACGTCTTTTTGTCAATAACTTTGTGATCAGCGAGGAGAGAGATTTACTGCCGTATTGCTGGGAAATGGTGTTTGCAGAAGAGGAGAACATATTTTGGACTTTTTAAAGACCATAATGCGGAAATCCTGCAAGTAAAGAAATGCTAGCAGTAATACCGGTTTAAAAAAAAGTGTTAGGTAGGGAGTGTGTTCATAGTGAAAAATGTCCGTTCTCTATATGCACAGAAGGATGTTTGGTGATGGGAATAGGGCTGCAGTGAACAGGTAATGCTCCTCAAAATCAAGGTAAGGAAACAGAATTTATACCATTTTAGTGCTGTCTCTTAAATTGAGCTGACATCTAAGGCAATACTTGCATATTCGTTCACTTGTTTTAAAAGTCAATCAAAATTAAATAGCATTAGTGTGCTACAGCGTACATAAGAAATATATATATCACATGTAATGTTTTCTGTTCTGACAAAAGTCAGAGGTCAAAAGGAAGGATTTGGTTTCACATTTGTGCCCCAATTTTTAAATTAATCTATCAAAACTCTTTCACTTATTTTCATTCAGCCAATCAAACTGTTGCATCTTATACCATATAAGGAGATAGAAGCAAACATCCTGGTAATGGCACGCAGCAAGACTGAACGACAGCAGCTTTCCGAAAAAAAAACAGGAGTCACTTCAGACAACACTGTACACTAGTTTTTTCTCTGTAAGAATCTTCTTGTATGTCTTACGAAAATGAACATACTTATTGTGTGGTGGCTTAGGATGATGACAAGCCACTTAAAATACAATCAAATGGAAAAGATGCAGCTTTTTAAAGACTATTTTTGGAGACTTTTTGCTTTTTTATTGATAGGACAGCTTAAGAGACAGGGGATGTGGAGAAAGACATGCTTCAAACAGCATTTTACCAGGAGTCAAACCAGTACACTGGGGACTGTAAACTCTGTACATAAGGAGCTTGCTCTACTATCAGAGAATTGGGTTAAGTTTTAAAGTTTTAGTGTTCACGCTAGATAGCTGACAAATTTGTCAGCTCCAGGAGGAACATTTAACAGCATATAGACCTTCCTGCAAACGGCACTTAGTATGTTTTAATATTGCTTTGATCTCAAACTCCGACATGCCCCTTACGGTTAACATTTCGAATCATGTTGACATAGTTTTCATTGCACAAAGGGATAACTAGATCGACGTTTCAGTTGGACCCTAAGGTCAAATAGCTTGTTATCAAGTTGTTTTATTTTACTTTACTTTAGAGTCGGAATTTCTGGGTCGATAGAAGATTTTGCTCTTGATTGAATGTCATGTTCAGTAAGATAGGTTTGAACAATGACATGCTTCTAAACATTTGGAAGCACTTAAGAAATGATGCAAGCTGTTGCAATGGTTGAAAAGAGAAAATCTCATTTTGGCATGACAAGGATTATGTCATACTCGTAAGAAAGTTGAAAAATTAGATACAGATGACATTTACCAACTCTTATGAAGGACATGTGTGTAATTTAATGTGTCTCTCTATGAATAAGGCCTCTCAATGTCAAGCAATCTAATGCAATACTATAATCCATGACCTCAATAATAATCAAAAAACTTTCTCAGAGGTGTCAAAACCTAAAAATGATAAGCTCTCCTGCATAAATAACTGCAGCTCTTTTGTATTGCATAACAAAATAATTCAGCAATGTGTCTAATTTTATGTTTTTTTGATTATTTTATTTCAATCTGCAAATGCAATCTGTGACAAGCAATGTCACATTTTACACATAAATACAGCAGAAATCAAGTATATCCTAATATCCTATGACAATATCTAAATGAGTCATAACTGTCTACAATGAGTGAGAAGTCTACAAGAGTCCCGCTGGCTGTGTTGTTGTCGGAGCCATGTTTACATCATGTTTACATAGCTGGGACGAATGGCTCCTCCTCTTGTGTATAAAAGGTGTTTTAATCAAGGACCAAAAAAAAGTCAATAAGATACTCACTGCTTATTTGAATGTCAAGTAAGCGTTTTTAGATCAAGGTCATTTTGTGTAAAGTCGCACGTAATATGAAGGTACAAGCTAACAAAAGTGTGCTAACATTAGCCTGCTAACACAATATGCCGAGAACATTTTCATCCGCAAATTGCGCATAATGGTGTCATTATGGTGCGTTCCATTTGATAACTCCTTCGTGCGTACTTGAGGGGGTTGGAGGTCTGTGGCTAGGGGGGAGAGCGGAGGCTACAGAATAGCGGAGGTGTCACCAAACAGCAGATTGTTTCGGTTTCATGCTGGTGCTCAAAGGCGACATCTACTGGATCAAAAAGTCACACATTCTACCTTGAATTCAAAATATAAATACTGCATGATTCAAACTGCACCAACCAAAAACTGTACATAGCGAAATTCATGATACCTGAATAAATTAGATCTCTCACCTCAGGGTTTGTATTCTGCCAATTACAGTGAAGACACAATTACTCCTAAATGTTTAAAAGCCAGAGGCAGTGCACTTCCTGTTAAGGTGTGCAGCATTAGTTTCTCACCAGAATGCTTCAGCATGGTGCAGCTTATTGTAAACAACCCAAAGCTGAACAATAAATCCTAATTCTTTCCAAAGTTATTTATCCTCCTCCCAGTGGCTCAAAATAAAAAAGAGACTACAGGTCCTTTCTTCTTCTGATCATTGTGGAAGGCTCAGCCCAGATAAACAAGGTAAGCTCTTCTCTTTAAAGAATCTTTTCCACTCTTTACCCAGATTGCAGCCGATGCATCTCGACCTCTCCTGAGCACAGACTCTCATAAGTCCCTGCCAATGCCAACGCGTATCTATGGCAACAGAGCGGGAAGTTGGTAGTGAAGCAGCGGGAACCAGGTTGAGTGTATTTCAGCAGAGACCTCGACAATCTCCCGGGGGAAGCTGGATGGCGAACTGCCTGCTGATGCAACATGGTATGAGGTAGTGAAGTGCTTTGGACAATGAAGTGCTTATAGAAGGCAAATGTATGCAATATGTGTTAAAATGAGGTGATAATTATACATGCATATACTTTATATGACATATGTTAGGTAACATGTCTTTTGTAAAGTGGGCAAACAAAGAGTAGAAACTTTAGGCTAGAGGAAACAAGCGTGAGGATTTAAAGATTCAGGAAGTTTAGCTTGAAATAGTTTTCAAATTATTGAACGATATCAGGAGTCTCATTAAACTTCCACAATAATCTCAGTGAAAAAGGGAAGTTCATAAATACAGCTAATTTCAATATTAAGACCATTTCTTAAGATGAACATTCTTTATAAAACACAGAGACATAGTCTCAGTGATGTGACGTCCCCCATTGGTTTCTGAAAAGGTGTTTGGAAGCCATATTGGAAATGCCATCTCAACCTTACTTTGGATCAATCTAGAAACAGGCAAAGAGGTGGAGCTTAAGCCTCCTGGCAAACAGCTACACGCCCAGCTGTTAGTCAATTCAACAGCGCCCCCTAATCATGCAAATGTTAGCATAACTCTTAGCCATCTTATAATCTAAAAGGCTGAGATTTAAGAAGAAATCCACATTCTGAACTGATTTACCAATAAAGACATGAATTATTGAGACCTCAGCTGGTTGTAAACATGTTAATTTCTGCTGTAAAAGTGGGCATTTTCATAATGGCTCCTTACATGGAGTCCTTGGCTTTGGGAGCCAGGCCCCAGTGGACACTTGTGGAACTGCAGTTTTTGCTCTTGCGCATTGGCTCCAATTTTTAACTGAGGTTGTGTTGCTTGGTGACGCATCATGTTTGGATTGACATCTCTTTGGCTCCTCCCACAGCTATGGCATGTATGTGACAATAAGAGCAGTAAAATGTATTGTTTGAGTCATTAACAGAGAATAAGCGGGACTTCCAATTGAATATGAATTATTTTAATTGGTTAATGAATGACGAGTTACAAACTACTTACAGTAACTACCTATATTACTCCTTGAGTAGTTAGCATATACATGTTACATTGGCTGAGATGCTTCTTTGTGAACAAAATATTGACTGATGGCTCTGTACTCTTAGATTCCAACTAGAGCTGCTAGATATTGGAAAAAAATCATATTTTGATATTTTTCTTTGTGCGACATTTACTTGGATATAGAAGATTGTCACAACCAAGATTTCAATAAATAAATCAACAAAATGCAGCCAAAAATTGACACATAAGTTCCTAAAAAATCCTCAAATTAAACACAATATTTCAAATACAATTGAAAATTATATCTCATATGTTCTGGATGCCAAGTATTATATGCATATAGAGCCTTTAATTACATAGTTTGAAGGCCACTGTGGATTTGGGTTTTTAAGTGGCTTTAAAACTAAACTCTTCTCCCACCTTCCTCGTTCATTAAATTGAACCTTTGATGGCTCAGCCTGACAGCCCTGGCTCCAAATGTTACTGTACCCCTCTAGCTACAAAAAAAGAAGTTCAGGGAAAAAGGCTGGGCAGGGGGCCATAACTACTGCATTTCAAAACGTGTCTGTGCGATTGTCAGAGCACATCACATTCCTCGGTGCATCGGGCCTCTCGGCAGGTGTGTCGATCCTCCTCGTACCAGTCGTAAAATCATCTCCCCATCTCATTTTTAGCCCCCTCGTCCTCCTCCTCTTTTCACTCTTTGCACTCTGCTCCCTCTATTTCTTTCTTCCATCTATCCAGAGACAGTTATGGACCAAGAGTTTTCAGGGTCTGCTGCACCTTTTGCAGGCCGTTTGCTGCTAATATTCAACCTTGCCTGCAAGGGGAGTACCTCTAATTACAACTCAGTGCTAACTCCCTGAGCTGGATCTCATCTGAATCTGTTACGACACTAATTAAATTGCTTCCGGCCCACAGAGAAGCATTCACTGCCTGTAAAATAGACTATTTTATGCCATTTTGGAACAGAAAAAGGAAGGAACTGTGTGTGACCAGGGAGGAAATAAAAATCAATGTTTGTTGCTTTACAAAAGTGTCATCACTTATAGTATATAAGAGACATAATTGGTCATTTCTGCAACAAATCTCCCAGAGGGGGATTTGTTTTCCTTTGCTTTGATTTGTAAGAACCGATTAGATGTCATTGTTAAGCATCCCTTTTTGCAGGATTTCAAGTTAAGCCTCCCCAGAGCTTTAACTGCATGAAAAATGTGTTGTTCCAACAGATCCTCCCAAAACTCATCATTAGCGAGCGTGGCACAAGAATGCCAATACCACCTCATCTGAACGCTCACAGGAATCGTCTCGGGCACACAAAAATGAATTAGAAACAGGAGGAAATAACACCTGTTACAAACACAAGATCGATGCCTCAAACTCTGAGTGTAAATCAAGCCGTTTTTTTAAGCAGAACAAAATGCAGCAGAGCTAATTTCACACCTGTCACGTTGTCCCCCAGAACAGAAGAAGAACTCCATGAAAAAAGCAGTACAGTATGCATGCTAACATGTGGCTCCTTTTAATGAAACTAACAAATCAAAGCAACCTTACAGCCTCCTGATAAACGCCGACAACCCCTCTTTGGATGCATATTGCCACCATATTCCCATTCCATTTAGCCTCTCCCACTCTCGCCCTCAGGGGGTTTGGTCCAGCCGGGGCTACATTGACCATGTCGAATTCAACTCAATAGCTCAACCTCACCAATCTCTTTAATGCTTCCACTGCGATGTAAAGGGAGGGGGGACAGGGGCCTCAAGGAAGTCTCAAGGGAACGGGGACCGAACATGTTGAAAACACACTTGGGGGAAGGATGCAGGAATGTGCGATGAAGATAGTTATAGGGGGAGATAGAAGATCTATTTTTCCATCTTTTCTTGGGAGGAAAAAGGGTGACAGAGGGGTCATCTTCAGTTATTGAGTCGCTTCACTCATGCTTGAGAAGGCAGGCACAACCAGAGAAAGGCTTCTATATGAGGGAGGGCTGACCTCACAGTGGAGAAAACAATGTGTGTGCGTGTGTGTGTGTGTGTGTGTGTGTGTGTGTGTGTGTGTGTGTGTGTGTGTGTGTGTGTGTGTGTGTGTGTTTGTGTGTGTGTGCGTGTGCGTGTGTGTGTGTGTGTTTCAGGGACAACATTGAGTGACAGGGCTGATGAGGTGGCGAGTTTGGCAGGCGCTGTCTGGATTATGTCCGATATCAAATCAGAGGCGGTGCTGGGATGGAGGCATTATGGGGCCTGAGGGAAGGTGGCATCTGATACACTCATATAGCTGTGGAACTGTCAGCTGAGAAGAGATGAGAGAGGAGACAGCCAAACGCAGGGTCGGAGCTGAGAAAACACTGGTGTGTCCCTGTGTGTGCACATTGTGTTCATTTGCTGTGTATCTGTGTGCAATCTGTAGGATTGAGAGGGATAAACCGGCTCTGTATATAATACCGTGCATTGTTCTTTTTTCATAAGGAATTTATTTTCTGTCCATTTTATTTCTATTTTCCAATAGATTTTGTGGAAATATCTTCAGGTTTATTACGCAATAAAAATCTAAAATGTAAACGGCTATTGTCTTACATTCAAACTAGAGTTGTCATGATACCATGACCACCATATTCGGAGGCAACAAGAATATGAGTACCCGGCATCCAATGTTGGGTAATGTTATTCTTAAACTAACAAAAATTGCAAGCAAACTGCTTCACGCTATCTAAATTGCACAAATACATTGGCAACGTTTCGGTACAAAAATGTTTCAAATGTTTTTGTGCAATTCAGACAGTGTCACATCCCCTTTCCCTCTGTCTATTTGCAAGAGACATCAACACAACTCTTGCATCTTTATGAGACACTGAAAGGGCTTGAGAAATGTATTTGACAGCCTGTGAGTGTGAAAGGACCACTGCTGCTCTCTTTCTCTTTCGCTCGCAGCTACATGGGTTAAAAATAAGACTGCAGATCTGTAGGTTTTTTTAAGCTTTGGTACTTTCCAAAACTATCGCTCATTTAAAAATAACAGATTGTATTATTTAAACATGTGGTATCAGAAAGTATTGGAGTATAATTTTGAAAGTCTTCATTCGAACACAACACACTTTGTAAACAGCTCAAATCTCCATTTTTAGATCAGCTGACTCACTCGTGATCCTCGTGCTGTTTATGGATTTTTTTTGTACTGCGGTGAAAAGGTAAGTATTTCTGCTAATTGCTTGTGGCAAAACTTTTTCCAAAACGTTTGACTTAACAGCAGATGCTTCTCCTTTGGCACTGAACTGTCGAGTTTTATGGTTGCTGTCTTTCTGTGTCTGTAAATAAACCACGAGTTCAGATACAACATCATGACGACTTTAAGTGTTTTTATACGTCAGATTTCAGGAGTGGATGTAGGTCTATTTATATTTTGTGCACACACATTAGTCATTTGTATCCAGAGATTCATAATTGGTGTGTACTAATGACTAATTTGTTCTCCCCAATTAATAACTAGTGCCCTTGACTTACAAAATCATGTCCTGTGATTACTTAATTAGCCCTCTCATATCAGGCTAATAGCATTAAGTTACTCCAGCAGCAGGTCTCCGAGGTGATCAGTAAATAGAAGAGGAGCACACAGAGAGTCAGGAGCAGACATTCAGAGGTATTGGCGTCCTTAACTGACAGATATCATTCCCTAAAATTAATCACAAGTCGTGTCAATGTTTTTTTTTAAGATCGATTAAATCAGCTTGAAAGTGAAAATGCTAGCAAGAAAAAAAAAAGTGAAGTTTGCAGCGTTTCTATTCTGCATGAATCAGAGCCTACCAGATGAAAATGTAACTTCATATTCATAGAGTTAAAATCTGAAAAAGGAAAACGGCACCAGTGAAAACACTATTTTGAATTATAGTGTGTGGGTAGTTGCAGCAATTTCAACAGATTACATAAACAACCATTGCTCTATTCCAAATTAGATTAAATCCACGGATCAGCAACAGCTCTGTTTAACAACTGTTTCTCCCACAAAGTCGCAGCAGCAACGTCCAGTAACAAGAATCTCCTGATTACAGCAGTTACCTTGTTTCTGATTTCAAAAATGGCCCCTTTCTTTGAAAACTTTAACTCCAAATCACTGAATCAACAAACCAGACAGGCGTTTGGCTTTTGTAGAAGTGGATTTGATTATATTCCACTAGAAACAGCAGAAATCAGGAGTGATTGGATAAGAGTTTGATTGAGGGGAAATGGGCTTTGGGGGTAATGGTGGCTATTAATGGTCAGTAAACGGCTAATCAGACCGCCGTGTTATTATGGTTTGATTGACACATTGTGAAGAGGGTGGGAGAGCTTGAAATACCCTCCACACACACTCGTCTACGCTGTTGAATGTCTACAATTACATGTAAGATCCATAAAATACACTGGGAACCCCCCCCCCCCACCCCAACCCCTACACACACACACACACTCAACTTTAGCCCCCTCTTCAAACACACACCTGTAACAGGCGGCCATCTTCCCCCTGTGCACATCCCCCGTCTGTAATAACACACTCTGTCTGGCCCTCAGAAACTCTATTATGATTTCACTTGGCACTGTCAGCCGCAGTCGCACACCTTCATTCACACACGCACAAACCATAATGTGATATTATCGACTGCATTTCTCTCTCTGTCTACCTGATACTGTTTCATTGTGTGGACCTGGAGCCCCGCGGGCCTCTCTTATTGATTTGAACTCACCCAACTAGTATAGAGAACTCGCAGAAGTAAGAGACTGTTAAATTTTGGCCACCAGTTTCACATTAGAGAGTAACATTACAGGCTGAGCACAGATGTGTCACCGCGACACGAGTAGAAGTGAGCCTCAAAGCAGTTTGAAAAGAGCATAAATGTCGATAGTGAAGCATCAAACGCTGCTGCACAACACTGAGGAAAGCTGGAGATTTAAGAGTGCCCATTTGTGACTTAAAAAAGTTGGGATAATGTCTTTAAAATCTTGGTCAAAAGCAAGCACTAGCCTGTACATTTTGAAGCATTTTTATCCCACAGTGTTCTCAGCTTTCTTCCCTGGCCACATAATAAGCTCTTCTGTCATTTCAGATCCTCCCTCCTGCCCTGCAGTAACCTTGTGTTCCTGGCAATTTCCATCACTTGGTCCCAACCTACCTGCACACATGCTCACAGTGCATCCTCTTAGCCTTGCAGTATCATCCAATTTCTTCTCTGCAAGATTGTGTTATGCACTTAAAGCAGTTTTCATGTATGCACTCCTGAAAATTTCTAGAAAATGTCATGGCAGCCTGCAACTGAAAATGTCCACAGCTGTTGTTCACATATGTCCCATGGTCAAAGTTTTACCTGTAGGCCGGAAGGGGGGAAGGGGGTTTCTGAAGGCAGGACATGACGTGGAAAGGACGCTGTGTTCTTAACGTTTACAAAATATCACATATTGGCCACCACAAGGACCCCCCGAACACAACTAGACTGATTGGCAGCAAGAGCCAGGACACCACCAGGGCCACCAAGCAGGAACCTCCTCCCAACCGCAGTGCCCTGTCCACCCCTGGTGTCCCAGAGTCACCCAACTTCACACCAGCTCCCACCACCCACCATACCTGCACGTGAAAAGGGAAAACTGAAAGGAGAGTCTGTAGAGAGATGTTAGAAGGAGAACAGGGAAGGCTGAGCCAGGGCCAGAAGCCTGTTTAGGCTAGAGAAATGTCTCTAATCTTTTGTTTGGTTCTTTTGGAAAAAGTTGTGCTCTGACCTCTTTTGGCCTGTAAAATTGTTCGAATGAAACATATTGAGAAGAGAGGAGAACTTCTTTTTACTGGAACTTCTCAAGGGTCAGTGTGGGTTTGCAACCTTTACTGACTGGTCAGAATTCTCCCTACTTTTTTTTAATATTATAGGTTAAAAGGTGTTCAACACAAACTTTAAATGCATTATTTGCATTCAGTATTCAGGACATACTGATGTAACTTCTTGTACATTTTAGCCTTCGGAGTTTTGGCCTCTTCCCCGTCGTTTAGCGCAGTAATGTGTCAGAGGAGCGAGGTCAGGAGGACGGGGCCCAGATGATGGGCTATTAGAGAACAAAAAAGGCAGAGACATGAGGAACCACTCAAACAAAAGCTCCGTCCAACACATTTGTGGCCTGACACCACCACAAAAGAGGGGCGTCCAGTGTTCTGTGAGGGGGCTGTTAATTGGAGAGCCAAAGGTCAGAAAGAAAAGGGGGGGCATCAGAGCATTTATCCAAGCTGTTGTGCCTCTGTGACTTTGTCCTCTGCTCTAAAAAAAAGATTAAATGTACAAAAAGCAAACTGCAAAGGTGGGAGATAGTTTGGTTTCTTTCAGGGGGGAAGAGTGTATAAGTAATTTTCAGATGAAGTTTGTTAACCATGGCATTTTAATTGCAACTTTTCAAGTAATTTGCATGCATAAAATGACAAACATTGTAGACTCCACCCTCCTCACAGTGAGAATTTGCTACTTTGATCAGTTAATCACATACTAACTGAATATCTCTGGGTGCTCTGCAGACTAAACAACCCGTTTGTTAAGATGAATCCTCAGGGAGCTTGCAGACACACTTATAGACCAAACAATGAATTGATAAAGGAAATAATCATTAGTTGAAGCATGACTGACCACAGACACCAGTTAAGCAATCCTGGTTCATGTCATGTGTTGTACTTTTATTCTCATTAAAATTGCAGCACACTCCCGCACACTGTCTGGATGCAATGTTTCGAGACACTTAGCATTAGGCAGTGTGCAGGAGTTTGCTTGCAATTTTTGAAGGACACACCACTCTCCTATGCACCCTTCTTGTGAAATATACAGGCGTAAAAAGTATTTTTGAACTTATTTACATGAGTATAACATGCTGGGATGATGCTTACAAAAATGTTACAGCACTGTAGAGTAACTCGAGGAACTTATGGGGATGCATGTCATATCTGTTGCCAATATATTTGTATCCAATTATGTCATAATGCAATTTCTAAATGCTGCAGAGTGCATTAACTCTGTGACAGTGAATGAAAACTGCCTGTGTAATTACATCTCTGGCAAATAGATGACTTCAGATTAATGCATTACTGACTGTTGGCCTTTTAAAGCAACCATAATAATTAAGAAGAATGTCAGTTTAAAGCAGGGTTTTTTTCAATAACTGTGGTTTACGTTAATTTAAGAGGCAGAGGGGAAAATGGTCAATTTGAATTATTTTTTGTATGTATTTCTGGCTATCACACAGATTTCAGGTCCAACAATCAGGCAATTATCGTATGTTGATTTTTGATTGTCAAGTAATGAAACATCAGTGCATCTTATTTCACCTCCATAAAATCCCTTAAAATCACTGGTGGTGTCTGGGTTTTACTGAATGGCCGTGCCTGCTTTCAGATCTTTCAGCGGTTGATGTTTGGCTGCTAAATGCTTTAAAACACGTCTCTGTGATGGGTTACAGACACAGCAGGGCAAAGACGACTGGGATGATAACAGCTGATAACACGAGATAGTGGCCCTGACACTATCGCTTAACTTTAAACATCAAGGGGGGAGGAATTTCACAAACCACGCAAGGAATCCTAAACCAGGCCCACACATCAACATGAGTCCTGACTCAGATTGAGGTCTAAGACGTCTAAAAAAAACACAGGGCTGACTCTTTTTATTCACCTCTTAGTGACTCTGCACCTCCGGATTCACAGATGACCAACAGCTAGGAGCTGTGGATCATGCAACACACTCTGGATAACCTTTACTTTCTGCTATAGGAGAGGAAAGCATGACGGCGTGACGCAGCAGCTCGCACTTGTTAGCTTCTGCCTCAAGGACGAGTCGACGTGTTCTGTTGTAATTAACTGGAGCGGACAGTAAACAAAACGTGAACAAAAGGAAGAGCAACGCTTTGTAATTAATGAGCAAATTCATTGCATCCGACTTCAAAGAGAACCTAGATCAAAACGGATCACTACATACAGTATGATGATCAGGCTGCAGAGGTGCACGGTGTGTGGCTGCTGCAGGTACAGGATGCAATACAAACACACACGCACAGAAGCACACAAAACTGCAGATAATTATGCTGCTGCTTTAATTTATACCGTTTGCAACAATGTTATCATTGTGATTATTAAATGTCTTAATATCCAGAGTGTTTGTGATGATGATTAATCGAGCATTATGGTAATATATGGGGCGGCAGTAGCTGTAGTCTGTAGGGACTTCGGTTTGGAACCTGAGTGTTGCTGGAAATTGGTCTGGTAGCTGGAGAGGTGCCAGTTCACTTCCTGAGCACTGCCGAGGTGCCCTTGAACAGGGACCGAACCCCGAGCAGCTCAGGTCTTTGCAGCCTCCACCAGGACATTTATGCATGAAACAAAAACTAATTTCCTCAATTCTTGATCTTTTTTTTGTACTAATTTGTGCCTTTTCTTCATTCATTCATTGCCTCCATGAGTTGTGTTGCATCAGTTCATCAATTTAAAAGCACTCTGCTACGTATATTCAAAATCAGATCTACGTCTCAAGTGTCAGCTAACGTTCATCTCTGCATTTTTCCTGAACTTCTGTAAAACTGTCTGTGTGCTGTGCAGGGCATGCAGGTAGAGTGGACAGAGGCTTTATTAGAGCTCCCTCAAAGACAGCTGCTGGAAACCCGGATGATGACAGCACTGAGACCTTAATGTGCAATAAAACATAAAATATGACTTAAGAAGCACTAAACACCTCCTTGGAGCTGCAGAGTTGGTGATTCCATTTTACATGGAGATACTTATTTCATAGCTGCTATCAAAACTTGTTTTTGTGAATGTATATAAGCTTTTAGAGTTAAGAAAGATCCTAACAATGAAAGTTACATTCAAACCAGGAGTCTACCCAGCTGCTGATCATCAATCTGATCTTTTTCTGGTCGCTGTTTACTTCTAAACTCAAAGAAACAACGAGTAGGGCTTCATACTTTAATCATCAATTGATTTAGGCCTGTTCTCTGTTCTTTGTTTGTTTGGTCTGATTAAATCCAGTATTCAAATGTTTCCCATTTCCTTCTTAATAAAACCGTCTCTGGCAGCAAATCATTAAATGGAAGCACATGTAAAACGATGAAACTTGTCATTGTGATTCATTTGTGCTTCTAAAAACATTTTAAAAGATTCAATAAAATAAGCAATAAAAGCAATGCAATTCAGTTCAATCTTAAAAAGGGCCAAATACTTTCTGCTGTATCACCACAGGTGATCTGTATTCATCTGTGCTCACATAGCAACTAAGTCTAGTGTTTGTGAGTGTGAAGCAGGCATTACCCCATGCCAATTAGAGAGAAAGAGGGGTGCGTGGATTGTTATTAGCAGTAGTGATCCACAGCCGTGATCCCATCAGCAGCAGCCAGGCTCAGAGACAGACAGCAGGGCAATGAAAGCAGCCCTCAGCCTGTCGCAGAGCCTGCAGACCTGGCTGGATTCAATCCCATAGTCTGCCCTGATCACTCACCCTGGACGCTGGGCATTAAGGGACACCCATATCCCAAACACACACACACACACACACACACACACACACAGCCTGAAGGTATAATCACTCTTTCCACCAGTGCCCCTCGAGAAACAACAACTTTGTTCACAGCCTGCCAACTTCTCAACTAATCTGCAATGTCACCAAAACACCACCATCCATTGAATAAAACGGGGTGTTTTTCTTTAACCAGCAGTAACCCTAGAACAATGCATTTATCATGTTTCTGGCTTACGTACACATTCCTGGATAATTAGAGACACCGCACCGAATAATTTAAATGACGTTTTTCATCACAGCAGTACAAACAGCAACAGTACAGCTGCGACTTCCTCCGGTGTTTCCACGGCAACGATAAACATTCTGTCTGTCATGGCGGCCGCCTCGACAAGACACGTCCCGTTACAACTTTACAATTACGGATTTCTCTGGCTTTGATAACTGTTGGAAATATTTGAGGTAATATAAGGACTCAACAAAGAAATATATATAACATGGGTTTAGTCCATTTTGAATGAATTTAGATATTTTAATGTAAACACTGTCATAAAATTCTACATATTGTACGTTTAAGAAGTGAAGGAAGGCAATACATCAAATGCATTCAAACCCACAACATTTCAAGGTCATTGTGAAAATAGCTGGAAAAAAGGCTTCAAAAACTAATGTTGCTGCACTACTGTTTAGTTAGACGTGTATCAGTTAATGACAATAAACTTTGAGCGCTTTATCTTGAAGTAGCAGCCATTGCACACAGTCCTATGTGGCACATGGAAAGGCTTTAAGAGTTATTTTTGAAAAGATTTCTGAAAAAGACCGAAGATGTTCTTTTGACTGAAGCTGAAAATGTCTCAAACAAGACTTTTAAACTTTGGAAAATACCTTTTTTTAATCTTTCATCAGAGCAGTCTGGAGGTAAAAAGTTGAATTATTCTGTTCCCTTCACAAAGTTATCCACCAGGAACGTTTTCCTGAAAGTCTGAATGAATGGCTCATGTCAAGTTGTTGCTGCTTCTAAGTTGTTGTTTTTTTACAGTATACTTTTCAGAGTGACTGTATTTTGTAAGAATAGATTTTTCAGACTGAGCTTTAACGTGATAAATTCTCATCCACTGAGCAGAGTGTTGAGGTCTTACTTCACCATTCATAGAAAAATAAATGAGTTTGGGGTTGAGCTGCTTTGGCGTGTTTACCTGTGGCATTTTGGTCTCAGTACTCTGACTGTGTGTTTTCCTTCCTTTTGTTGATGGTCTGTTTAACCTCTCTGGGTGATTCTCTTTTCTTTGAGCATTCAGCCATGCCAACAGCTCCTGTTTATGACAATGGCCCAGTTTCTCCAATTTATGCCCACATCTGTTGCTGCTACAGGAAACAAACACATCACTCAGTAAACCTGGCATCAAACGTCTCGTGAGGCTATAGCTTCATAAAAGCTTGCATTTATTCAATAGAAATGTTGTATATCTATACTATATATCTGCATTTCTTCAAAGGTTGCTTGAAAAAAAATGAAGATGCATTTTTTTTTTCCACATTTTTCTTTTCTACTCTGTTCTATTTCCGTGACACAGAGCAGAGCGAAAAGCTCTAATAAACCCTTCTGCTTCTTGTCAGCTCCCTTCCTCTCTTTCCGCTGATAGATCTGACTGTAACTCTCCGGCACGCACTTCTAATTCCCTACAGAAATAAGCAGCTTTGATTACCAGGTAAGATCAGGACTCATTGGATTTTAATGCACCATGGACTCTCAGGCTTGAGGTTTTGTCCCCTTTTCATGTTTTATATTGAGAGCAAGAGACTTCGAAATTCCCCCCCAAATGAGATGGTGATGATAACTGAGCACCTTTTTTTCAGCAAGTGTGTCTCATTATTAATTCCATTATGGACGGTCTCTTTGCATGGATCCCCATTAGACAGAGTCAGCCCGCAAGAGCACAGAAGACCTCAGGTTTAATTGACACCGTGGCACACGTGGGAACATGGAGGACGGCATGATCTGAGTGCATGACTGGTCAACGCAAATGCCAGCCTTCTCTCACAGGAGTCTGAATTTAAACGAAGAACATAGCAAATGTTTGAATTAGTATTCCAGCGGGCAGAATGCTCAACTCTAGGTGGGAAAACAGGAAACCTTTTCAGCTTTTACAGTTTGAAAATGTACTTACCACAGGCAGGAAAAGGGGGCGGTGTTTAAAATATCAACTATGATGAGAATTTAATTCTTTTAGCGGTAAAAGCTTAGACCAACCTCTTTTGTGTCATCAAGTTGATGCTGTTATAACTTTACAATATGTGCAACAAAATGACAGAAACTGGGAGCGCCTTTTGGCCCAGCAGTAAATTAATGCGCCCCATATACAGAGGCCGTTTTTCTTGAAGCCGGCAGCCGGGTTTAGAGTACAGACTCTGGTTCCTTTTCCGCACATCATTCCCCACTCTCTCTTTACCCAGTTTCCAATTCTATCCACAGTCATATCTGAATAACGCCATAAAAAGCCCCCTAAAAAGTGTTTAGAGGTACAGTCAGTAGCATTGTTTGAAGCAGCTTGTAAACACAACATTCAAACTGGGCCTCTCCTCTTGAGCCCCTCACCCCCAGAAACGTACACCCACTGCAGGACAGTGTTACTGCTTGAACCTACACTGCAAGCTACCCCACATTAGCACAAGCTAGCCACCGGTGTTTGGCACCTGCATGTCCAACAGAAAGCAGGGGTAACCCTTGTGTTGGCTAGAGATTTACTTCTTTTGCAGTTCAAATCTAAGACTTCTGTCTTTTCAAAATCTTGAACATGCCTTGACGACATCAAAAGGTTACATGAGTTGCACTTAAGAACTGTGCAAAACCACAATGGTGTCAGAGATCGGCCACATTCTGACCACATAAGATTATTGTTTGGAAAATACAATCTAAAAGATCTTACAAAATTATAACCATACCTCGAGCATCACTTGAAACAGCTGTTCAGAATTAGATGAATATGAAGATACTCCAAGAAATGAAATCACAATTACACTACAAAGCTGCAACTGCAGTGGCATCATTTTTTTGCGAGCATCAATCTCCAGCTTCAGCTGATCTACAGTAATATTTTATTTCCAATGACAGTTCATCTAAAACTGAGCCCCATCTTCAAGGCCTCACACCATAATGACATAGCAGTGAAGTGTGTCAAAGCGATCAATCACCGGCCGCCTGATGACAAGCTGGTGGCCGCTGTTTAAAGAGCTCTTTGTGTCTGTGCTGTGTCGGTGTTCGGAGTGACACACGGCACAGACGGCTGCTCTGAGCTCAGGGCTTTGCTCATTCAGACTCTACACAGACCTCTTGTCTGAGCTCTTTACAGGCTGCTTCTGTGCAAACTGTTTCTCTGGCAGAGAGTATTTGAAAGGAGGAAAATCTGGCTCATAAATTGGGAATAGATTTTTGATTTAATTTTAAATAAAAAAGGAGACAAGTAAAAACATGATTGGACATTGTGTCTGATCACATCTCCGGAAGCAACTGAATAGCAATCAAACAAAACAGCAGACACTGAAGAATCAAAGGCAGCAATCATTCAAAATACAAACAATAGAAGACTAGAAATGTAATCACCATGGTCAAATTTTAGGATGTTTGCTTACTATCTTTTATTCTGTCTGTCTCCAATTTTGTCTTGCGCTGTTTAATGGCATCAATCTTTACAATCGCAGCATGGATACGAATATTTAGAGGAAGGTTTGTTCACGATCAGCTGGATAATTCAGCATCCTACAAGTGGCAGAAAATCTCACATTAGCTATGGGACAGAGGAGCAGCTGAGCAGCTGGTACAACAAGTGCTATGACAGCCTTGAGACCCATCCATGGAAACCCCAGAGGATCTGATAGACAGCGGAGCATGAAGCAGAACTCAAGAGATCTACAAGTATGCATCATGAATCAACAAGAGGAATCTGGCATGCAGAGCAGAAGCTAAATGATTCCAATTTTGATTTTGTTTCATGTACTGTAAGATCTTTATCCTACAACACTGGCACATTTCCACTTTCTTCCCACCAGGCCTCAGTGATAGCTAAACTAAAGATGAATGAGTGAACAAAATAATCAATAACAACTGTCCTTACTTGAAAGGTCACATATTGTGCAAAATACACTTTACCATGTTTTTCTAACACTAATGTGTCCCTAGCAAGTCTACAAACCCTCCAATTATGAGAAAAGTCCATCCTCTCCGTCTTTTGCCTGCTCCACTTTTCAGAAAATGTGTGCTCAAACAGGCCGTTTGGAGATTTTCCCTTCGTGACATCACAAAGGGCAGTAACCCCTCCACCAGGTGGGTGCCACTCCCACAGCCAGGCATTTTTCGGCCCACTGTCTTCTCACATACACAATAGGGTATGGAGCGAGAAAGCTCAAGCCACATCCCCTTCCAGAGGGGCGTGGTCAGACACAGCTAATTTACATTTAAAGCTACAGACACAGAAACAGCCTGTTCTGAGCAGGGCTGAAATAGAGGGGTTTATAGGCATGATCAAATACAGGATCAGAGTGGATTTAGAACAAGAAACTTCACAGACATGTTTTGGGGAGCTCTGAGTTTTATTGAAGCTGGTTGAAAAGGAGGAGAATATGTGACCTTTAAAGGCGAAGCCTCATTCCAAGCCACAGGTCCAAAACCTTTGAGATCAAGATTCGGATTGTGTTGTTGATTCATGAATGAATTTAAAGTGGGGAATTTGAATAAATATATATATATTATATATATAATAAGAGGCCTTTCACTCAGATACAGCAAGACATAAAAACAGGCTTTGAGTATTTAAAGATCAGAGATAAAATGCCTCAATAAAAATAAAATAAGAGAAATGATAAACCATTTCCATAAACATTCAGCAGGTTTTTAAATGCTAAAATCACTGGCCGTGCTCTTAAGTGTAAACACTTGGGCATTTTTATTGATGATAATGTGAATTTAAATGCTAAAACTGCAGGAACAAGCTGCCTCTCCTATTCCATTAACCACAGAGCACACATTTTATAGCTCAACATGGTTATTATTTTATAAAAGGAAACCTTTTTCCAAGTTGTTTTACTTTCTGCATGAACTGCTGGATGAAAGCACTGCAACAAACTTTCTATATCTCACTTTAGGGAATGCTGATAGCCTAGCGCTTATGACGGGCCCCATGTACGGAGGCTGTAGTCTTCGTCACAGCGACTGTGGGTTCGAGTCTGACCTTGGTATGCATGAGATAAAGTTCTTTCTTTATAACTCATGAAGTGCAACATGAATGATCTCCTCATACTTCAGCCCTGAAAATGATCATTCATGTACCCTTACAATAAAGAGTAATAGATTGATCACATAAAAAAGGCCTTTGGGGTGCACACTGGCCGTCAGACGTCAAAGCCTCACCTAATAATCTACCTTAACTTCACTTTTAGAGACAGCATCCTCGTAGATCAACCTTTGCAAGTCTAAGGGTCAACATTAATGTTGCTGAAGGCCGTTGCTTCTCAAGGAAACCATCACCATACACATAACTTGTGTCAGTGCCCCACCAGCAGACTATGCTTTTTGTTTTTCTGTCTCTGTACAGACTGAACAAAGTTGTCAGACTGGGTTGAAAGGTGCAGCGACTCTGCGTGTGGTACCAACGAAATGACAGTTTTATTTATGTGCTTGCTCTGTGGATCAAAGCAAATCCATCAGAGCCTTTGTTGTCAGCTGTACCCGCTGGGCGAAGATATATCACGTCCAGGAAGGAAACATAAATACACCTTTCTCGCCCGCAGCATCCACCTACTTAACAAAATGTAACTTTACTTGGCACTGGAACTTTCTTCCTGTTAATGTTCACAGTCAGTGTTTTTTATATTGCTTTTATGTTGCTTTTTTAATCTGTAAAGGCCAATTGTGCACTTTAAATTCTCTAAAGGGCAGCATGATTTATTCATTTCTGCTTTCATAATTCTTCCAGTTAAACTTTAAACACAATAAGCGACATGTTTAAAGGCACAGTAAGTCAGCGCCGTGCCAGGCAGCCGCACTGGAATCCAATACAAATCTTCTGAGTGTAATTAAATGTACGCTTATGCTGATTCTTAAAGCCTTCAAAGTGTTCTGTACAGCAGGCTGCAATCTCAGGACTCAGCGGTCACACACAAAGAAGGAGACGGCAGCAGACAGCAGATGTGTCCGTCTCCGCTGATCACCGAACACTCCAGTGAATCCACTTCAGACGCTGCGAGACGGGCAGCACAGGTAGGAGGCATTCCATTAAAGAGCAGCAATGTGTCTCCCCTGTTGATTACAGAGCATTGATCGGGGAAGAAGAAGTGACTGATTTGGAATCCCGCTGGTGGATGAGCGGCTGGGCATGTGTGATGGAAAGAGGGCGAGGGAGAGCGAGACAAAGAGAGAGAAAGAGAAAGAGTGAAAGCTGTGGTTCACACCAAATCCATCTTATTGGATTTTAGCGGCGAGCATTCATCACTCTCTGCCTCTGTGCTACTTGGGGATTGGCTGCAAAACTTTAATAAAAGCTCACCAGCCCACCCTGCACAAACACAGACTGTGGAGAGAGAGACTTTGTGATTCCAAAATGAGGAATTTCAGTGAAGGCATTTATTTTGTTGTTATGTAACAAGCTGGCAAACATCTTCTTTCAAAAGCGTCCAATTACATGCACAAACTGAATAATAAAAAAGACAAAATAAAGAAGCTTCATGACACCGTGTAGGCCGTCACCATTGCTGCAAGCGAGCGCATTGATGTCTCTGAGGGAGTTCAGTGTGCGGGTGTGCTCAGGTCTCTGAGCTGTCCAGAGGAAAAAATCAATTTCCGATGATGCATCAGCCGGAGTAAAGCCGCTCTTTGCTTCTTAACAAGTCTCCTCAGACTCTCGCCTCTGCCATCACACAACACATGCAACAGGTCAGTGGCGTCGGCGTCAGCGCCTCAGGGAAAGACCAAACACTGTTACCTCAGCGCTAATTGGTTTGATCTGGGATATAATAAGCATCGCTCAGATTTACAGGGAAGTCACATTCACACACGGATTCAATACAAAGCTGACCCAGACGCTGTAGAAACCAATACAGATGAATTCATTTCAGCTAGGATATTTCCAGTTTATAAATTCTTCCTTAAAATAGAAGCTTAAAAGATTCTAGATCTGTCATTAGCAGCACAAACAAGAAACTTTTCTCACCTTCTCACAAGGGGATCTGATGAATCAGCAGCTTATTTGTACTTTTTCTCACTGAAATACACCAAAAGATACTACTATTTCTGAACAAAACACTTGAAACAGAAATAACAATATCAGTACATCCTCTCCAGAAATGTATTTGGGTTGGGACTCAACTAAAGTATGAACAAGTTGAACTTTAAGCCTTATTCTCAACATCACTAAACTTTAATCCAGACTTTTTCCAGCCTGCCTCCTTGTCAAATTTTTGCAAGAAGTCTGTTTGAATGCAGCAGGTAGTATTCAGGAAAATTCACCGCGAGTGAGTGGGAGGGGATACGTTTATATCCTGCAACCAGCTGAAGACCAGTGTGATCATTGGGCACGTTTTGAAAATGCTTCGTTATGTTTCTTTATGTGCTCTTTCAATGAAGTTTGAATACATCCAACAACGCGTAGCATTGATCTAAAGGTAAAAAACTGTCATCATAGTGTCTGACTCTGTTGCCAGTCCGCCATGTTGCGGCATTGCCTCCTGAGACTCCCTCTTAAATGTCTGAAAGTGAAAACTTCCCGTTGTGAGGAATGTGTGATCAAGCATCTGAGGAAGATTTCAGGGGCAGCCTGCATGAGATTTCCCCCCCCAAAAAATTCTGAAGTGCAAGTGTGAAAAATCACCTTTACAGGTACAAGTCTCAGGACTTTGTTTCCAAAGTTCTAAATCAGACCAAAACACATCATCTGTCTCTGCTTTTCTTATAAGTTCAACTTTATCCTCTACATTTCAGTCTTAGTCATGCCACATAATTAATCCTCCTCAGTTCATGTTTATCTTATGCCAGGCCCTAATAGGCTTCAGTGATACCGTGACTCAAAAAAAGAAAACTAGAGACTAATACAGAAATTGTATGTTTTCTATAACTCAAGGTTGCCTGCACCTAAGGTGTGCATAATATATGAGCAGTCTGTTCTCGGGCAAGCACAGCGTGTGTTGTCTGACCCGTCTCACATCCTCCACTTCAAGTATGAGCTTTTACCATCTGCTAGATGATAGAGAGTCCCCCAATGCAAACTGAACCATCTTAAAGACTCTTTTGTACCAACGTTGATCACAGTTCTGAATTATGTTCATTTAGACAGCATGGGGTGTGCAATGCATATTCTCTTACTTATGTTGTGTTTTATGCAGATCTTGTGCAACATGGGTAATGTGCAAAATCTGTTGTTGTGTTTTTTGGTTTGCACTGGTACAGTATGTGCTTTTCTCTTTACATGTGGATTGTGTTTGTATCTATTGTTTTTATTTAATGATTCTACTTTGGAGGCAGCAGAATGTTTGCAGCACTTTGAGTTCAAGACAAATTTCCCCAAGAGAACAATAAAGTGTATCGTATCGTATCAATGTCCTCTCAGCTTATTTAGTGGAGAAGAGCTTTTCTCCGTCAGTGTGTCTTCACTCTGTGCTTCTGTTCTTTTGTCGGATCGCTCACTCAATAATAATAATAATAATAATACATTTAATTTGAAGCGCCTTTCAGGTCACTCAAGGACACTTTACAATTAAAAACAAGAGCAAACAAATAACAAAATAACAAAACCATTAAAAGTGCAAGTAAAAACATCATGACAACTACAGTGAGAATGCTGTTCTGAAAAGGTGGGTTTTGAGAGAGGATTTGAACTGAGGGAGGGAGTCAATATTTCGAATGTCAGAAGGGAGTGAGTTCCAGAGTTTGGGAGCAGAGCGGCTGAAAGCTCTGCTCCCCATGGTGGTGAGCCGGGCAGAGGGGACAGTGAGGTGGATGGAGGAGGAGGATCTGAGGGAGCGGGTGGAGGTGGCAGTGTGAAGGAGGTCAGACAGGTAGGGAGGGGCGAGGTTGTGGATGGCTTTAAAGGTGTGAAGGAGAATTTGACATCTTTACAGACACATGGACACTGTCTGTCAGGTTGGCACTTTCTGCTTAATTTAACAGGGACTGTGACACACACACACACACACACACACACACACACACACACACACACACACACTTGTTCATCCTGGTCACATGGCGTGATAATTCATCTCATGTGATCTAATGACAACCAGAGAGCTGAAAATAAAACTGTGAACTCAACGCACTCACATCATCTAATGAGCTGAAATGTACTGCTGTTCGCTCTGGGTAACCGGTGAACAGACACTTTGTGTGTATAGAGTCAACACTTGCAGTTTGTATTTCTTCTTCACCCTGGGACACGTTTGTCCTCTCTAAATAACTATTCTTTAAAGAATAAGACAAACTTTATTAATCCCTAAGGGGGGATTCAGCTGTATCACTCTGTTATTGAAGATGCCACACACACATACACAAGGGTTGAAATACACACAAGCATGCACCAACAGAATCCTATGGACATGCTCAAACAAAGAGATGTCAGGGGTAGGGGGCTGCACACAAGGGAGCGCCTGAGCAGTTATCTTGAGGGCACCTCTCAAGCAACCAGTCTCAAATTCCATTCTGTCTGTACCAGGACTTCAACCGGCAACCTTACATTTCCAAATCCAAGTCCCAACAAACGGAGCTACAGTACTGCCGTCCCAAGGAGCTTAAGAGAAAAATGTGACACTTGTTGGTTTGGAAAGTGGCTGTAAGTAACTTGTAGGGCACTTCTGTATTTGTGAATGCTAAACCCTGACACCCACCCTGCAGAAGCCTTTAGATGGATGCTACACCACCAGAATGCTACGTTCTGAACATCAAGCAGTGAGAAGCTGTATGAGAGGTTGCCGAGGGTGAGTGAGAAAACAGCATCCAGGTGGTTGAGGCTGTCAGGTCATCGCCAGAGATATCAGGAGCAAGTAAGCAGGTGCTGTGGAAGCCAATAGTTGGGCGTCGATATCAAGGACGTCCCACATTAACTTTTGTGGATGTTCTGAAGAGAGATACAGGTCAGAAAGCACTGGCGAGCCAGCCAGGTGCATTGAGGATCGGAAAGACAGGAAACGTAATTGGAGGGCTCATCAGAGGGCAAACAAATGATGAAGGATGGGGAACTAACATGACTGAATAACTTCTCCCATGTCTAGCTGTGTGCTTAGATATTTGTAAGAATAGTTTTTAACAAAAAGCTTTTGGCTGGGCTCAAAGGTTAAAATAATGAATAAATGGCGTAATACAGAAGTTGTGCTTTTTGGGAAACATGTTGCAAATGTTAATAACATCAAATGGACCGTGGAGAGACGGATCATTGATCTAGGAAGTCTTGATGTTTAGATACTTTAACCTTGGAAGGCAGCCAACTTTCCCCTTAACTAAGTGAGAAGCAATTTGCATTTTTTCTCTCTCCTTAGGGTGTCTCAATCGTGTGATATGCCTGTCCTAAACAGATGTATCATAGCTGGGCGATATCTTCTTCTCCTTTTTTCTTACAACACACTGATTTGCAATTTTAATGGATTTAATGCAGGCAAAGCTGTATGTTTTGTAGCAGGTGGTTTCGCCTACAGATTATTAAGTAACTTAATGTTCCACAAATTTCTGTAACTCACTGTGTGTCTGTGTTTGAGATGCTGGACTGGATGTGTCTTGCTTTAAGGTGCCACAAACTTAATACTGACTTTTCAGCAGGCAGAACTTTTTTTAAAGGTCAGACACTGTTATCAATTATGAACGTTTTTCTTTAGCTAGAAATCCTTCTGAATATTTTAGTAACAATGATTTTGACATTTTTGCATCTGCAACATCGAGGCTACACAGGCTAAAAGTTTGCTCAGAGAAAAGCAGGCAACATGTGTGGACCCTAACAAAGGCTAATGCCCTGCTATGTGCTGGGAGGGAAGTTCTGCTTAGCATGCAGAGCACAACAACTAAATCTGATCAGCTGTTGGTGGGGAAGGATTCTCAGAGAAACGCAGGACATACTCATACATTTGTACACATGTAGCTGTATTGAAACGTTGTCTCTCACACACACACACACACACAGTAGTGGTCAGACGTTTAACCACAAAGCCATTTCCCTTTTAGGTGCTGTCAGAGCTCTGCTGTTCTCACAAAGACTGAACACAGAGGAGGAAGAGAAAGTGTTGGGCGGAGGGATTTCACCAGAGAGGAGACCTATAAGCTGTCAACAGAGTACAATGCTTTTCAACCACCAGAGGTTCAACTTTGATGTAAAAAGCTTCCAGGGTGAACGTTTGTATTTGAAACTGTATGGAAGAGTTTAAAAGCTCTGAATGA
This sequence comes from Tautogolabrus adspersus, assembly GCA_020745685.1. Classification (NCBI taxonomy): domain Eukaryota; kingdom Metazoa; phylum Chordata; class Actinopteri; order Labriformes; family Labridae; genus Tautogolabrus; species Tautogolabrus adspersus. The sequence continues at coordinate 5,370,630 of CM036548.1, read as the reverse complement.
GCCATCAATCCCTGTGAGAAAGTCAAAAAGTGGTTACCTCAGCTTGTATATATGGGCCAGCAGGACAAGCCCTCTCTTTATACCATAAAGGTGAGAAAAAGATTCTTTAAATAATTTACAACAGAATTTTTCAAGATTGGTGGAACCTAGAGTACCACATAATATCTCTTAATGAACTTGTTTCTTACAGTCCAAGCACAGTAGCATCCTTTTCCAGTCACTTGGTGAAAATGAGAGACACATGTCATTGCACGCCCGCTTGATTTGCTGATCATTTGGGCTAAATTCATTCAGCTCACAGGCCACCGTCTTTTGACAAATGACCGAGACTGTAGAGATGCTAATGAACTAAGCAGACATCTCTTAATTTCAGAAACATCTATTTTGCTTAAAAATGTAAGTAAAATATACTGTTTCTGAAGGGTAAAATTACCGTGACGCAGATGCTAATTCTGTTAGCCCGTCAAAGGCTATTTCCTTTAAGCTTTAGCATTAAGCTAACTATCTTACAGGTACATCCTGGTCCATCTGTAAGAAATACCACCTCCAACCCGAATAATACTGCACCAGTCACCAATGCTTATTATATTTATTTAACAATAGATCATTAAATGTGTATTATAATGCAGCAGTCGAGGCTAGAGGCTGCGGTGCATCATTCGCTCCATATCTCAATAGAAACTAAATATCTCCCCCATGGAGTCAGCTTTTGGTTCACATATCAGAGAGTGTTTCTGAACGCTGATTACGGTCCAGCAAGCAGAGGGAGCATCCTGTCACAAACAAAAGACTGACGATCAACCCTGACGCTGTTTCTTTGCAGAACATGTAGATGTAATTAAATCCATTGTGATGTAATTAGAAAAAAGAACACATCTTGTATACTGTTTTAATTGCTGTGTGGTCTCACAACACAATTTCTAGTTACGGCCTTCTTGATGCGTGACCCAGGCATTATGCCAGGAAATTTAGTGATGGAAAAGAAAACAAGTCTGATCACTGCTGGCATTGTTTACCGCCCGGATACGCAGCACGCCTCCAACGCTATGTTTATCATTCCAAAAGGGAGCCGCCGCCGCCGCCGTCCGCTCACCAAAGGGGCTGTATTGTGTTGTAATTGTGATATAATCAGCGGCAGCAGACACAGAACTTCGGCTTCATCTTTTTTTTCTTGATGATTTACAACAAGCAAATCATTCTTTAATTTTTGTTCATTTTCTCATTAGTTCTGTAAATGAGCAGTTTGATCAAGCTGAGCTGCGAATTGGGAGGCTGCAGTGTGAATGTCTTCATCAGAAGCGTGTGTGTGTGCGGATGGTTTTATAATGTGCAACAATCTAAACACGCAAGAGAAATGTTTGTGAAGCGACGTGAACAGCTGGAACTATCAGTCACCTGTACAAAAAGACAGATTGTTAAAAATCCAATCACCTGTGTAACCATTCATCTATGCAGCATTTAAGTTTCATATAGTCACAACTTTCATTTACGGCTCCCTTTGTGTAATTTTGTGTCTTTTAATTTGGCACTCACATTTCCTAGATAGTGGAACTAATAAGAACTTTTTCTATCAAACCTTCTACTTCAAAATACAAAGACATCTCCACAGCAGCAAACCTTGAAGTAATTAGTTCTGTAAAGAAACCTGGTTGTACCATGAACAAGAGGTCATCATGTACAAGAACAAGGATTACACGTAATCCTGTTTTGATGCGTTGGAGTGGATGTATCTTTTCAGAGATGATGGATGGAGAGCTAGACGAGAGGCTGAAAGAGATCCAGGTGCTCGAAAGGATTCCTGAGTGTTTACCGAGTGATTCAAAGACACGAAATAAGAAAAAAGAAACAGTTTCGGTAGCTGAGTAAAAGAAGTGTATATGGTACTTTTTAAATGTGAGGGAATTAACTGATGAAGAAGCTACAAACTAGAGGAACACAATGTTGCCTCTATGGCTTACATCTGTCCAGTGGTGGTTGAGATATTGTGCCAGCACTTGTTTGCTTTCTGGGTCTTTTCTTGAATAAATTGTTGTTGTATAAACTTCATTAATCTCTGAGGGGAAATTCTGGTATTACACTCTGTTATTTAGAGACATGCTTCTCACACACATAAGTCTGAATCACACACATGCACAAACAGGACCTGTGGACATGCACTGATGGAGAGATGTCAGAGTGGGGCTGCTACACACTGCAACGCAGGGAGCACAACAGAGCGTTTGGGGGTTTGGTGACTTGCTCAAGGGCAGCCCGGCAGTGCCCAGGAAGTGCCCTGGCATCTCTCCAGCTACCAGACCAACTTCCCTATTATGGTCCGCATCGGGACTTGAACCGGCGACCCTGCGGTTCCCAACTGAAGTCCCTATACAACAGGTTAACAGGACAAGTTTGCCTCAGTGCGATCATACTCACTACTCAAGTTACAGATGTTCAAATCAGCTAGTTGGAATAAAAGAGACTCATTCTTTTATATCACAAGTCAGACTCAACATCATTTGAAAGCTGGTAATTCATTTTAAAGTAAATGTTTGTTTAAGAAGGCAAACAAGCGCATTTCCCAAAATGTCAGAGTGCTAATTAAAACTTCTGCATCGTGACACATTTCGAGATGTAAATTATTGATTTCGAGGTTATTTCAGAACATACAGTTATCCTTAAACCCAGCATGTGGTTCCACATCACAAGCTCGCCAAATGACTGAGGGGAAACTCCGACACACTAATCTGATCCGAGCTCCTGCTTAATAAGGTGCTTTGATTAAAAATGGATTGAGCCGTTTCCTGTCCCCTTGAAGAAGTGAAACTGAATCGGCTTAACAAAGGAACCCCCAAAAGACCTTAACAGGGTCTCATAATAAAAATAGACTCATAAATAAATATATCAGGCCCCTCTGTTGAGGCTCACTTCATCTATGAAATAAAAGAAGGCAGGAAAAAAAACAGTTTCATGTCAACGAAGACAAAGAAAGCACACTTCGTTCTCAAACTTCTGCATCTGTCAACTCACACGATGAGTTTCTGTTTCTGAGACTGGACTCACAAAGCAGTCATGATGATCAAAAACACACAACTGACATCCAAAAGCAGGCTCCACATCTGGCCTGTCGTTGAACCGGATGCTTAGACTGAGACTGGCAGCCATCGTTTTTCTATTATTGTTTTTCAGAGCTCATGGGCATCAATATAATCCTTTCATCTCTGGTTTTTTTTTTATTACGCTCAGGCATTTCAAATCCAAGTGTCTTACCAACACCTTTGTAATGGAAATGGATAATGAGCTTTCCCAGAGGGGTTAATCAAACCCCTTGTTCTCCAAGAATGAAAAGACGTGAAAGGGAACTGATTGATTGTATGGAGAATCGCTGTCCCTTTCTTGCAGGCGATGCCTTGTTTCCTCCTTGATACAAGGAGTGATTTATTTTGACAGCTTCTTCATTGAGTTTGTATTTTATCCAAATAAAACGTCTTTGTTGTGGGCTCAAAAAGGGAGACAGAGACAGAAAAAAAAGAGGTAGACAGAGATAAAGAGAGATATAAAAGAGCAACAATACAAAGATGTGAGTTAACGACACACAATAAACGAGTGAAAGTTGAGTGGAGCTGTGAGTAAGAGCTGGCTGAGGGCCTGGTGGGCTCCATGTGACCCCACAGAGGAGGAAAAGAGCACAGTCCAGGTCTATAATTAGAAAACACACAGAGCCACTAATCCTTACTGAATGATTAAGCAGCAAACAGCAAGTTTACAGCCAGGAAACCCACATCAGAGCGGCTGTGGAGAGTCAATGTGGTTCTCCCAGAGGCGGAAAAATCGGACAGAGGAGACGGAGAGGTTCTGCTTCATGGTCGGATTCAGGTGAGAGTGGTGTGGCTAAAATAAATCAAGGGTTCTTAATCGGTTTTTGGAGATGTGGACACATTAAAGCTGGATTTAGTCTTGTGTGTCTGGACGTAACAAGCTCCACAAGTAGCGTTTAAACTATGACAGAGAAACATGAAGAGCAACAGTGAGTCATCAGCCTGGACTCTTATGGTAGATTCTTCATTTGAACTAAGTTTATTGCTTTTTTAATACACTGATCACATGCAATCTTAGTTCACAGAGAACTCTGTAAGCCAGCACAGGAAGCAGTTTGCCTTTTATGTTGGGAGTCAAGAGATAAGATTTGGTGCCAAATAATGGAGTTTGCATCCCATCAGAGACCAATTAAATCAGATCAAGTCAGTTTTATTTATACAGGCCAGAAATCAAAGATCTCAAAGGGCTTCACAATGTCTGCGTCATATGACGTCATCAACTCCATTCTGCCAAAACTCTCCTACAAAAAACCTGTCGAGAGGGAATCAATATCAGTCAGCATACACAACAAAATACCCAGCTTACAAAATGCTGGCATTAAATGTTGAAAAAAGGGATCGTGCTTTTATTTGCAAAAACGCCCTTTGAAACAAGTTAATCCGAAGTCAACTTTCTAAGTAGGAAAAACGATGTTCATTGTTATTATCTATCTTTTTGTCTAGGCCTGTCACAGTCCCAGACCTGCGTCGCTCTGCAATAACCAAAAGCAATCAAGGAGTTTTGATAGGGAGCAGAAAAGATCCACATTATCCAAAACACTGCCTCTTAGTCCTGGGATTTGCAGAACACAATCATCTTCCTCTCAGCTATGTGAAACTGGGAACTCGTTAGATAACAGGTAGTTTGTTCAGCAGCTACGATAGGAGGTATAAGGTCATTTTGGACTTGTTACATCAATTGGGTTTACAAAGAGTCAGGGGGAGAAGTGGCTGAAACATCGATATTGCAAATAGTAGTCTTTACAATCATTCTACACATCAATAAAACATTTAAATAACACACTCAGTTCTCAGAAAACTACAAAGATCCAGGGTAATTCTGACAGATAAAAAGACAAACTACTTGAGAACAGATTTACATGTTTTCATAGCCGCCTCCTGTTCTGACAGGCAGCTGAAGCAGCAGCCAGCAGACAGCTAATCATTAGCCAGTTAGCCTCCATTATGGCCTGGGATCCAGCCTGGTGATAAAGAACCAAAGGACTCAGGGCTCACGGTTTAATGATCCAAAGATCAGTGCAGGATTTACGGGCTCTGGGTTTCCACCACGGCCCCCCTGGACAAAAGCCTCCTCCCTTCCTTCATCTACTTCAGCCGAGGGATTGAGTTCATAAAACAAGAAACAACGTTGGAAAAGTAATGAAATTTCTCAGCTTGTGGAATGAAAAATAAAATGAAGGAGACATCAATCGCCGGGGTAAAGCTTCCACTTGATGAGATGATAAATAAAAGTGAGGTGCCAAGAACAAACATTTCACACACCAAGAGTTTTACAGTGCCGTCAGCAGCCCTCGTATTTAGTTTGCTTTGAAGCGCTTGACATCGTTGTGCACTCGGAATTTATAGGCGATTGGTGGAAACTCAATCCAACCGTTTTCTGGGCCAGAAGGATCAACTCTGATCGCATTTTATTGAGTCTGAGCCACCTGCTGATGTTTGAAAACGAAGACTAAACTTCCACTAAAGCTTGTAGAGGATGCAATCTATAACTCACAGACATTTATATGTTGCAAGTTCTGTGCAACAGCTGAAATCCTTCACACAGACACACTGTCAGACTGTCTGCCTCTCATTCTCAGATCAGCTCCTTACAGTTTGCAGACTTCTTCCTTTACATGTGGAGGGATAAAAGACACCAGGGTTCATCCAAGCATCTCAAAAAAACCCAAAACAGTTAACCCGGTGACCTGCTCAAACAATGCATCCAGTTATTTCTTCCCTGGACGGTGCTCCTGCAAAACACTAAAACAAACAACAATGCACTCAATATGTTTTCCAGCAGCCAATTAACTGAGAAGCTTAACCAGAAAGAGAAATCTGGAGAACTTGAGGTTTGTTTTTCTGATTTGAGCATCAAGTAGACATTTTTCTAACACACAGATGTTTTTCTACTACGTGTTTGAACTAAAGTTGTGAGGTACATTTTATTGCACCGACAAGAAGGATCTGCCCGACATTAAAACTTAGAATAAGTCATTGAAAAAAATATTACCCAGTACTTGATAGCACAAAAGAAGTTCTTAAAGCAAGAGCGTTATCCATTACTATTACTATAAATTTCATTTTGACCTTCACTTGCTCAATCTTACACATCGTGATAAAAAATAACTCTGCATACCGCATACACCACAGAAGCTAGTATGTCCCAATCACTAAATTGAGATAGTTCTAAGTCCTCTAGTAAGGCCATTTCTTGCAACCAGAGGCAGAGCCAGTGGGTTGCAAGGGCCACTCTGGAAATCTGATAGTCCACCCCAGTGGCCACCCCAAGACCCTAAACAATGATTAGCTATTTGTGGCCTTGTCTAAGGCAGGTCTTTTGTTGAATTAAACTATTTGGGCTTTGTTGCAACATCTGCTGCTAGTAGCAATTTATTCAATTATTCAAAGGACAATTACTTCATTTTGATAGTTTAACGTTAGTAGTTAAAGTAGATCTGGTTCGTGGATATAGAAAGGGTAATAAATGCTATTAATGTGGGTGTCGATCTTCACACTTCAGGCCACCCCTGCAGAAGTCTTTGCCGAGTTTGGTCACCCCAGTCCAAAACATCTGGCTCTGCCACTTCTGGCTTCACAACCATAATCTATTATAGTACAAAGCAACTATGTTTACCAAGAAGATGCAACCACAGAGAGAGTTGTTGCTTTACTTTTAATTTAAGAGACTGTAACTGTTGATCAGTTGTTTTCAATTCAGTTTTATGCAGACTAATTTTTATCACTAAATCACAGCAAAAAAATAAAATAAAGGTGGCATCGGAAAGAACTGAATACCTATCTACTTGCAACTTGCTCCGTATCTCTTCCTGCTGGTTTGCTGCTCACACGTTCCAATCATTTAAACTGTCCACACGTTCCCTAGAGAGACTGTCCATTGGTAACGATAAGACAAAGATCTTAAAGCAGCTGTTGATTACTCTGGCGGGGGAGACTAGAAATTCCAATAGATAAAGAAATAAAAAGTCCTAATTTGTAGCAAGCTGATAGTTTGTTGCTAAGATGCTAATAAGCAATTAGTCCACTGAAAGACTGGACCTAATCCTGCTTAAACAATGGTTACATACATGCGGATCTGACTGACCTGGCATGGAAACCACGTTCTTGAGTCTCCTCATCAGATCTTGAGCCATTCTGGATTTCCACAGTAGATCAAACTCTATATGAGCCCAATTGATGACATCATCAGTTGGCATGTGCTTTAAAACAATGTCACATCTTCTCCTGAGCAATTTTTACTCATCTTAGGAGACCCTTTCCATCACCATCACCTCCGTCACCATCCCCCCAGTGTGGAGTGAATGGCTCCTCTGTGAGGCAGGCCAAGGATCTGCCAGCGGCCCCCTCTCTTTGTGAGCTGAATGGGCACGGCTCGGCCACGTTTTAAGGTGCCCTAATGTACCATGGCTGCACCACAAAGGCAGCGTGGTAATTTGCCAAGGATAATGACGCTCCCCTAATTCGGCCCTAGGGGCCACAAACAGAGAGCTTTAGAGAGAATCCCCGATCCAGGGATGAGTCCTCTGTCCCCCACTTTTTTTAAAGTTTTCTCTCTCTCTCTAAGTCTACCTCTTCTCGCTCTTATTGGCCTGAAAGGAGCTTGTTCTCTTCCGGCTTATTGTCATCCTGAACTAAATATCAGCAAACAACAGCGGGGCTGCAGGAGACAACATGCCAACCACGACTGGAGCGGCTGATCTCCTCTCAGAGGAGCAGAGAGAACCAAGACAAACAGAAAGAGCTTCCAGAGAGGGAGCACCGCTGCTCTGCTCCAATGACACATATTAGGGAGAGACATTTAGGCCACAAATTGAATCGAGCAGAGTAAGTGAGATGGAGGCGAGCCCTAAGCACGGGGAGTAGAACAACAGAGCGTAAGCAAATGCCAGGGCTGGCCTTCAGGGATATTAAATACAGAGAGAGAAAGGAGGGGGAGAGTGGAGCAGAAGCTCCGACCACTTCAATTCAAAGTGGACGAATTGGCCTGTGTCCCTCTCCACAGTCTCATTTTTGGTAGTCAAGGTTTGTTTGACGAGATGAAGGTTCATTGTAAGGTTTGAAATGGTTTATTTCATTATCAGGTCATGAACCCTAAATAAACTTGTCTAAACAGAAAAATCTAACAACTAATGGTAGATGGTAACCAATGCTGTGCAGCAATTTAATCAAAGGTTAATTTAAAGGATGACAACATTTCACACATTGTTTTGTACATTTTCAGAAGTGTCTTTAAAGCATTCTTCGTTAAATCTCCAGCAATTTATGATTAGCAAATTTGACTCTCATCTGATCAGCCTACAGCAGGCGGAAGCAGAAACACACAAGTTTTAAGCAACAGCAGAACACAACATGGCTTCAGGCATTATGTTGGTTTAATATTCTTATAAACATGTTTGTTCACATAATCTCTAATTACGCCTGAAGGAAGAGAACAGAATGGGAATGATCTATTAATATACATAAATCATGGCGGTGCAAACAAAGCCACACTCAATTACTAGAAATACCAGACAGAAGTAATGGATTGTTTCCCATTGAACAGTTACCCAAAGATACTCAATTCACGTAAACTGTTGGATAGTTAAGTCCAGGCGAGGATGGATGGTATGAATGGGGTAGAAGAGCTATGTCCTCTTTTTCCTATACCATAAAGATGAGAACAATATTCTTTAAATAGCTTACAAGATGTTGTTTTAAATTGTTCCACTATAAAACCAAACAGCTGATCAGTGAGCTTCAGGCGGACCAACACTTTGATTACATGGTGTGCCGAAATAGTGCTAAAGCAAAGAGGCTTGCTAGCGGAAAATAAAAGGGCTAAGATTGTTTTCAACTCAGCTTACATTTACCAAGATGCTGTTTTTTAGCATTAAATTAGCTAAATTAAATTGAAGCAAACAGCCCGGACTGCATAGCCATATAGCCTAGCTTCCATGCCTGCACTGCAGCCACTCTGTCCTTAAAGGGGCCATGCTGACCTGCATCTCTTGTGGCTAATATACTTACTATTGAAGAGTAGCTTATAAAACCCCACTTCAGAAATACAAAACTTTCCCTTTATTGGTAATTTCCATTACTTGTTATTGTGATTGCTCTGCTACTATTTCATCAGGCATCACAGGAGTCGAGATGGATGGAGTAACCAGACTGGTTCATTATGCAACAACATGGGCCACACAAACACACACACAACCCCAGCTGTTCAGAGTGCATTAAAGCTGGTCAGACACTCCGGCTACAAAGTAGAGGTCCATATTAGTAGACTTAAAGTTCATGTTATTGTCAAGTGATCTATCCAAGTAGTTAATGTTCAGTTGTTCTACAGTGTGGATGGATAATTAGGTTTTTTTCTAATTACAAACAGTAGACATTGTCATTTTTCACTTTCTTTAACCACATCCTGAAGATATATTTCATTAAGCATCAACTTCATAATGTGCCTGCTAGTGGTACCAGGTTGTTGACTACTAAATTTAGTAGTTTTTAATTGCAAGGGGTGAACTAGCTAGCATGTGCAACAATGGCTCACTGTTACATTAAAATCAAATTATTAGCAGTCATGCAAATGCAATGAAAGCGACTCTGGTCTGTTCTTGTGCAGGTGATGTCAAGAGGTGGTTGTGTACTGGTGTCACATCTGATCTGAACAATTGTTTCACTGTTCAGTATCAATTAGGCTCAAGGATGTCTGCACCAGAGAGAGAGAGAGAGAGAGAAAGAGAGACAGATAAATAGAAATAGAGAGATGGAGAGCGAGAGGTAAAACTCATCCATTAACAACCACAAAAAGCAACTCCATCCCTCCCTCCACCTCTCTTCCGCCTCCACTGCTCTACTCTCGCAGTAGCTTTTCAAATCACTTCAATCAGTCAGAATAAAGGGCTTTCACCAAAAGAGCTGCCTTACCTTTACTACAAAGGCCAGAGAGAATTTGAAGGGAGGGAAGATAGACATTTAGAAAAATGGAGAATTTCAGAGAAAAAGAGAGAAAGTAATCCCTCAGCCTCGGGATTTCAACAGGACCAGACAAAAGTTTGAAATTTGTAAGCAAAATTTTGCACACAAGTAAAAAAAAAAAAACTAGCTTAGGAACAAAGCAAGAAATTCAGGCCAAGGAGGCAGAAACTAATCGAAGAAATGCAGAAAAGTGGGGAGAAAAGTTTTGAATGAAAAAGATGAAAGTGTACTCACCAGCTAAGCATCACGGGGGCGTTGAGAGGGGGCTGAGGGGGGCCGTCTGTCCTTTTCAAACTGATTCTGGAAGTAGGGAAAGGGGAGAAGGAGAGAAAAGGGGGAGGGGGAGGGGTGAGTCTTTCACTATAGCTGCTCATAAGCAGAGCGCAGAGCCACAAAGAAGTGCTGGCGCTCTCGTAAACAAACCGCCAACTTTTCAATGGAGCGGAGAAGGCGGAGCAGGAACGGCTTTTAAACCCAGACTTCATGGGGTTTGGGGGGGCGGGCAAAAATAGGAACCTGTGAGGTGCCTTTACATCGAGTTAAGGCCCTAACTGGACAATAACAAACCAGGGAGTTCAACACAGTTCAAACACATTAGACCCATAAACACTACAGAACGTATGAAGCCTCAAACTGCATGAAAACGACAGCTGGATTATGTTTAGCTGTAAATTACCAACATGGATGTAAATGAGGTGAACAGACGACTAATTGTGTTGAATCAAACACTAATATGCAGAGAGCCGTTTGGGTTCCAAGCTTTTTGATCTCAACGCTACATAGCAAATTGGAACAAATAGCCCTGGTCGGTTTCTACGGCAACCTGAAAGAGCTGCTCGGACTCGTCATCCCTCTTGGGGCGTCAGAGGCCGTGATGTGGCTGCTGCTCCCTTTACTTTACACAGAACAGGAAGAATTAATAAAAGAGGGATTCATTATTGTCATCTTATTGCTCCAGTGAGAGTGAGCATGTCTGCTACGTTGTATAAACTCTGCCTTCATATATTGTGCGGAAACTTCTTAACATGAATGCAACAGATGAGATGCTGCAACTTATTCTAATTAAGTGCTTATTAGTTTTTAAAACAAACTTTTTTTTACCATTAAGACATTTAGAAAATAAATACTTTAAACTTAATCAGCTCAGGTAAAAAGGACACCTATCTTCTTATATTTGGTCGCCTCAAAAGCTCCACTGCGTTGACACTTGCAGGTGACTTAATTACTTCCATAGACTGTTTGGTGACGTCACCAATTGGTTTCTAAAGAGATGTTATGAAGCCCAACGAAAGCAGTTGCCATGTTGGAAAAGCTGGCGCTGCTTTTTTTTGCGATCAACCTTGAAACAGGCAAAGAGTTGGAGGTAGGGCGGGGCTTAAGCTTCCTGGCAAACAGCTACAACACCTGTCAGTCAAACCAGCCATGCCCTTAAATATCTAAATTAACATGCATTTTAATATTAGTCCTAATCGGGATTCCTTGGCTTTTGCAGCCAGCCTCAAGGGGACAATTGAGGACCTGCAGTTTTTACCCCTTCCTCATTGGCGTCACTTTTTGTGGTTGGTGACTCCATACAACTTCAAATAGAACTGGGGAAAGATCGTGGGAAAATGGATGTGTTTTATGAAGCCTATGAGACAGATTGAGGGTTCTCACCCACAATAAGCCGTGGAAGCACATCACCCCCACACTCATCCACCTTCACTGGCTCATGGTCAAGTCCCGCATCACATACAAAATCCTCCTCCTCACCTACAAATCACTACATGCCATTGCTCCCCAGTACCTTTCAGAATTCCTCCACCCCTATAAACTCTGTCCCAAAACCTTCAGTCCCGCTGGCATCCTTCTTCTGGTGAGATCAATATGTGGAATACTTTACCTACAGAATAAATCATTGATCCATACCGGGATAATTTGAATTCAATCTTAAAGTATTTTCACAAAGTGAGTGATCCATTGCTTTATTGTGTTATAATAAACTATAAATTACTGGTATACTGTTTTGCTTGTATGATTGTCAAGACTTTGACTGTCAAGAAGAGTTTTTATGTATTTAAAATGGCAGGCATTACAAGGCTATAACTGTATGGCATCAGAACTCGTTTTGTCCCACCAAGTTTCCAACAAACCAGTAAATTCTCAAATATGAGCTGCTAAAATGGCATTTGTTTTCATTACAGGAAATAAATATATTATCAAAATGTATATCAATTCGTTTAAATCCAAAGTTCTTCTTCCAAATTCTCCAGCTTAATGTTCAACATCCACAGAACCAGGTATCCATACTCAGTAAATGAGATTTTCCATGGAGCTAAGCTGAGAATTTAGGGCTGAGCTGCAGGAAGCGTCCGCTCTAACAACAACAAAAAAACTCCCCATAATCTCTGATGTCAGTGTGGGATCAGGCTTTATTCACTGCAACAAGTGAGGAGGAAGAATTCTCATAAACTGCTTAGTCTGTGACCTATAGTCTTACTCCCTTTCAGACACACACATGCTCGCAAACACACACACACACATAAAAATGTCCTGCTGTGCAGCCTCCACACCAGACAGTCAGACAAAAAAAGTCTGGAAGAACTCAACCCTGCTCAAGTTCAGTAAAACTTTATTGTCCAGATGACTGACAGACTTGTGACGTGATGTAGATCACATGGCAGAAAGGTGATTTAAGTACACAAAAACTAACATAGAACTTGTTTACAACAGTTATCACAAGCAGTATCTTGGACCTGCTCTTCATAAGAAGAAGGAGGACATTTCTGTGCAATTGACAAACAAATCAAATGTAACTCCAACTCAAAAGACACTCAAATGTACGGACCATACAAAATCTCAGACGTAACAAATTCCAAGCCAATTATCATTTAATAGCAGAAAAGTGACCTGAAACCTCCTGTGTAGACAGAACCAGACATCAGTAGACACAGGTAATGATTGCTTTTTTTCAAGTTTGTGACTGATTTGACTGCAAACACAGTAGAGTGAGCAAATTTGGACACAGTTGCGTGCTAGCACAAGTAGCACACTTCTAAACTGCAGTTCCTCTAGGATCCACTTGAGGCTGGGATTGAAAGTGAGTCGAATGAATGTACAAGGTGGTGATGATGATGGAGTGTTGTTACGACGTTGTTGGGGAATCGCACTCTGAAATTGGCTTGTGGCTTCTAGTCCTATTTCAACAGTTTTCTTTTATGTGATGTGAAAAACTGTTTAAAATACCCTGCTATGGTTAATCTTTTGTTAGAGAAGAAGTGTAGAATTAAAACGACTTCCCAACAGATTGACATCGCCTAAAGCGGTGTCACTAGCTGAGCTAATAGCTCTTTCTAACAGCAAACCATTTTGACACAGCAGGAATAGCACAGATTTAATGTAATAGAATTATTAACAAGGTTATTTTGGGCCCTCAGAGTTTAGTTTCTCAGAAAGTCTTCAGTTATTCATCTTCTGGTATTCTGTATTAATTACTTAATTCCTCTCGAGATGGTGAGTTCACACACACATTCACACAAACATAGTCTCATAACATTTATAGCCGTAATTAGAAAAGCTTTTTTTCTGTTTTGCCACTTTTCTGATCTTGAATCAGGCCTTGAAAGTCATCTGGCTGTTAGGCAGGCAGGCAGTGTGTGTGTTTCTTTGTGTGCGTCTTCTCATTGTGTGTGCTGAACTTGAGATGCTCTATAACCAGCAGCCCTTTAGATAACAGCAGGAGACCGACGGAGCAGTCAGGAGGTTCAGTTCACGCCCTTGTGCTCCTATCTGAAACTTTCTTTAGCTCTTTTTAAACTTCTGCAGCTCGCCGGAGTGCATCCTCCTTTTTTCTGTCCGTAAGAAGTGGTTATCAACGGTCGCCATCTGATCCAGCAGGGAAAATCAAATTCTCCTAATTAAGCGCCAGTTACTGCTAACTGAATCAGACAGTTTAATGAAGACTTAGCGGGAAGTAGGTGAAGAGGCGAGTTACAAAACAGCACGAGAACACAACTAAATAACTCCTGGAGTGTATCTCTCTCGCACGCACACGCACTCAGTTATATTGGTACGTTAACCCGCACACACACACACACACACACACACACACAGACACACACAGACACACACAGACACACACACACACACACACACACACACACACACACACACACACACACACACACACACACACACACACACACACACACACACACACACACACACACACACACACACACACACACACACACACACACACACACACACACACACACAGTAGACTTGTGTAGAGTAATGTTGCTTCTGCAGGGAGAAAAGGAAATATGTCTAATTAGGCACGAATTACTGCCTGCAGCTCTTCAGTTTACATCAGACTGTAGCAGGATGCTGCTGCTAAACAAAGTTATTTTTCCTACTGCCACACTACATCTGAGTTTCTACTGAACAAGGACACACTCCATGATATAAACTCACACAGTCTTTCAACCACGCTTGCTAAAATAACACTTTTAATAATTTCCCTTTATGAATAAAAAATACAAATTATCTGTGAGTTATGTCAATATACTTCAAATCTATCCATTTAAATATTGCAGATTGAATTAAATACATTTAACATTTCATACAAATTAGGACTGAAACGTAAATATTGCTAAGTGCCCTCATGCGTTGAGTAACACCGACTAAGAGCACACAGGGCTTCTCTCTGCTCTGTTTGTGCTGTTTCTCTTTCCCCTCACATTCAGCCCAGTAAACAATGTGTCGGCCAGATAAACCATGTAATGACACCGTTTTTGAATTACCTCGAGTTCACTGACCGACACAAATACCAGTAGAATGGTTCAGCCAACAGGGGGGGGATCACATTGGCCCCTCAAATATAAAGGTCACATTTTACTTTCTATGTAATCTAAAACCTACGATGCATAAAAAGCAGATATAAGACATTATTCAGTCCTCTTGATCAGAATGCAGAAAAGAGCAATCGCATTCAGTCGACAGATCTGAAAAACAATGACCTCTACTTAAACTATTAAAAGCCTGAGCATGCATGGGGGGAAAAACAAACTCCCTCAACACTTAGACTGGATCTTTACAAGTCACAGCCTCGGGATGAATTCAGATTAAACCAAACACAACAACAAACAGAAGCATCACATCCAAGAGCAGCCTCAGTGAGAACAAATGAGATGTAGACAAAAGGCTGAAACAAGGCTATTCAGAGGATAGGCTGTGTTTAGACTGTACTGTGATGTTGTAATGGTAGAGATGACTTTCTATCCATTATGTAATCAGAGAAAATCATTTAAAACAAAAACACTATGAGGAATAAAGACAGAACTAAGCCCCTCCCACTACACCACCAATAAGGTAAGGAACCCGAGACTATGAGAAGCATCCAAAGAAGAAAAGCCAAGGGCACAGCGTTGGGTGGCTAAGACCACCCTAACAATCTGGTTGGTCACCCCAAAATCCTAAACTATGATTGGCTATTTGTCTTGTCAGAGGTGGAGCTTATGTTTTAAACCAACTATTTTGGCTGCTAGTAGCTTTAATTTAAATTCTGACTTTAGCCATTATAAATATTTAAACTTGTGGACATTCAGTGCAATCTTTAACTACAGAAAAACAGGGCAAGAAGATGGGACATACTGACAGAATAACAACACTGATGTTGTGACTTTTCTTTCTAGAAGAAATAGAGCGCAAAAAAAATCCTTTGACATGCCAAAATGTTGCTATTAACGTTTGTTAGCATTTCAGCCCTTGCCTACATTTTAAAGCTTGTCTGCAGCGTACTCCGTCGAAAATAGACTCGCAGCCTATTTGAAGCGGAGCAGAGTGACGTAGCGCTGGTGGCACGCTCCGGAGACGGACGGCAGTGCCCGCTGAGTGAACACAACGATTGACTAAAGTGCCAGCTAACTACGGCATAGTGCGCTGCGCTGATGGACCGCGGCAGAGTATGTGTGAATCCGCCTTAAACCTTTTAAGCACTCTGAACATTAGTCCTCTTGTCTTTGTGTAAAAATGTTGAACTTCTTGAACCCAGGATGCCTAACATCTTTATCACCCTAATCTAATAGTGAGGTGAAGTCATGTCAATATCATGCACACAGCACAGAATTACAAACATACAGGACCAACTTCTTTCAGACCCCTGACTGGGGTTAACAACAACAAGACCAAGGAAAATGTGTTAATTTTACTATGCTTATGAAACACAACAAATCAAATAAATTGGACCTGGAAAACAGAAATGGAGATCGACTGAGACAGTGGCACTTAAACTTGTCGCATGGGAGAGGACATGCACACATAAATGCTGCTTTCCTAAAGGTCAATGCTTACAGATGAGGCGCTCTAACTCCCGTAAACTGAAACCATGGCATCACATTGACAGGCAAAGTCATCCATTACCCTTGTTACTCTGCTCTGCGTCTCTGCAGCCCCGGCAGGGTTTCCAGCCCAGGTTCATATGTCCTTGGCTTTCCATCATAGCACTTGACACCTGTTTATATACGGCTTGACTTCTGACCCCAGCCTCCCTACTCTCAGAGACAACCCCACCAGGTTAGTGGAGAGGTCACTTGTGTTATTGCAAAAGTCTTGACAAAGGGCTGAAAGGTTAAAGCTAAGATGTAAACAAAGTCTGAGCTTAAAGACCACAGAGGGACTTAAAAAAAATCACTTATGCTAATTGGGACTCTTTGTGTCCACACATCCATACATCCAATCATCAATGTGTACAATGCCATTAAATCTGCGTTCATGTACTTTCTTGTGAAAACCAATTCCAGTCCATGTGTTTCTATCTGATTTCACAAAGCTCAAGTGGACTTCATGGTAATAAAGTGGCACCCTTATTTAAAAGCCCAGGGCTCCCAATACATCAGGGTTAGCTTTATTGCTACAAACGGCTCGGCTGACCAACTGGCTTAGAGAAATGATGGAGCGGTAACTACACTATTTATATGCAACAATCCTCAGAAACGTGACATCATTTCATAGAGACTCTACTCTCCCAGGTCTGGGTGAAATACTGAGTGTTAATGATGTACACTTCTCACAGTGGAATTGTTGGTTGTACAAAAGATGAATAAAAGTTATGTCAGCTATAGAATATGGCATTTATTACTTGAAAATGTTTACTACTAAGTTCCCCAAAGATCAAACAGACTTGGATGCTAGACAAATAAGAAGGGCAGGCTGTCAAGAAATGTTCACAAGATCATGTGTAAAAACAGCAGAACGGAGAAAATGGACCCTCAGCATGTCCATTCAAACTATCCTGTTTTGCTTGTGCAGTACTAGATGTGCAAATCTTTTGTGTGTATGCCTTTACACAATGAGTGCATTTATGTCCTTTGACCACGTCTTTGCTATTGGATAAAGCCTTTCAAACCACCTTCATGTGGTCCCAGGGCTGTTTATTTGTCTACTATTGGAGAAAATGTGGCTGTATCGCAGTGTGTTTGTGTGTGTGCACGAATGAAGACGTGTGTGTCCATGAATGACTTAGGTGTGCTTCTCTTTCAAATACTATTTTCTGTGTCTTTTAGTGCTTGTTTGTAAGAAGGGCTACTCACATGTGACTGTAATTGAACCTGGTTGTGCTAAGTACAGTTTGTTGTGTTGCTGCAGAGTGAAGTGCACAGCGGGGGGATTGAACTGTCTGCAGGCAGCCGGCAGCACCCACCTCGGATACAGACCCGAATTATACTTATTGAGCTGAATATTGATCCACACTTCCAAATTGTGCAGCTGCCAAATGACCCTGCCACTCTTGCAGAGCTTGTGGAAAGAGTCAATTTTACAGCACTTGACACAAACATGAAAAACATGTGATACACTGTAGTGTGTTCAAGTGATGGATGCTTTTGTGAGGCTGCTGAAGTGTGACGCCCAATAAATGTATCATATTTAGCTCAAACACTAAAATCATTCGGGGGATTTTTCAGCGTGCTGGATTAATCGGTGTCACGTATTCAACCTCTTTATGCTTTAACCCTAATTAGCTAAAAGCCACAATGATGTGACTCTTGTGTGTGGCTTGAATTAGTGAATATAACCACATTCTCCTTTACATTCAAACTGCACACTCTTTAGAACTCATTTACATGATGGTACAGTCTTGCTGAGTCGTGAACTGTAGAAGACTAAAAAAAGAAACTAGAGCATCAACTAAACAAGAGCTTTCAAAATGTTTTGAAGAGTCTCATCCTCACAATAGCTAAATCCTTCCTTTGTATTTCTTTCCTACAACACACAGTCACACAGCTTCAGGATGGTTTAGTTTATATTGCCAGTTCAAGGCATAAAGTATCACCATTAGTTAAGCTCGCAGGAAAACCTCTTATCAAGTCTTTTTCACATTGTAATGTATAAAACATGCAGGGTATTTTAAAGGTAATGTATCTGGCAAGACTTCACAGTTTGTTGTGGATCAATCTTTAAGTTTCAGCCCTTGAATATTAAGGTTTGTTTGGAAAAAATGTCGAGCTGGGGCTGAGTCAGACTTTTGGCAGTCTGTTCAATAGAAAGATTCAAGTATTTGTTTCCTTTCCGCCTTAGAAAAGTTCAATTCAAGTGCAGAAGTTTAGTTTTCAATAAGCACAGCAACAAATCCAGATTTTAAAATGTTTCCAGCCAACTACGTCTAAGTGAGCTAAGTTAGCGGCAGCTCAGCTGGCAGACTACTAAGACCTGCTGAAAAGGTCTGAGAGTCACTGATTTGAAACTTGGAAATTACATATCCAGTGGTGTGGTGTGGTACGGTTCAGTATGGTATAGTGTGGTACGGTATGACATGGTATGGTATGGTTTGGTACAGTAGGGTTGTATGGTACAGAATGGTATGGTATGGTATAGTATGGTACAGAATGGTATGGTATGGTATGGTTTGGTACAGTATGGTACAGAATGGTATGGTATGGTATGGTATGGTTTGGTACAGTATGGTACAAAATGGTATGGTATGGTATAGCATGGTATACAATTGTACTGTACTTTACTGTATTGTATCGATAGTGTCGTATTGTATCATATCATACATTGACAAGAACCGACTAAATGTGAGTTAACCACAAACTTCTTGAGTGATCATCCCAATAATCAACTTTTAGGCCTTGTGTCCACTTAGGCCGTTTTTTGCACTGCTAGCTCCATTTTCCAAACAAAACCAATGCAGTTCAGCGTTTTTAGGACTCAGCATCCTGAGCCCTTCAGTGTCATCTGTGTTTTTTGTCCCTGTGCTCACAGTGCTCTCAGTTGAAAACAGTTTGACTTTTGAAATAGCGCCGTGCTCGTCAATGTAACTGGTCAGATCTGCTGCTTTTAGCTTTATCATCAAAAGCGGCGGAGAAGACACTAATCTGACACTTCTTATTGAGGGTACAATGTCCAGGTATATCGCTACTGCTAATGCCAGGACACAATTTATTGACATTGCTTTGTGTTTCCTTCAGGATATTTCATTGAATAAAAAGGTACATATTAAGAATGCAGAACTATTAAAAATAACTGTACTGTCACTACTGAGGGAAGCAAAAGTTAAATTTCACATCGGCCCGAAGCGCTCTGAAACTTAGGTTGTGGGCACTGTCAGCGCAAAAAGTTCAGTCAATGGTCGCAGGCCCTTGGAGGCAGCCTAAAAAAGCTATACCCGAGATATAGGTCACAAAGATTATTTCCACTTACCATTCAACTGGCCACGTTCTCCAAATTGTTGAGAACTTCCGTGAACAAATATGACACTTTTACCTCTTTGTATTCCTTCCCAAATGGCAATAAGCAATCCTATTTCACATTCTCTTATTCTCATCTATTTCTCTTTCAGGTTGCAGTTACAGGCAGTTTGAGTAAATTAATGGGGCTATTGCTGAAATAGAGTCTCTGGCCCTTCAGCCTACACAGCCAGCAAAAGATAGATTTCTCAATTGAACCTTTAAGTTCTAATTAGTTAAATGTTCAAAGCAATCCTTTTAATAACACTCTGGATACAAATTGAATAAAATATAGACTCAGCTAATCTAAATGGAAACTTGTAAGGACTTCAAAGACATGAGATACAATAAAGAAGTCAACCTTGGATTCAAGATTTGATTTCATGCTGCTGAACTCAAACCCTGAGATCACAGTCGTCAAATCATTGAACCAGGTAAGTGTAAGTATTGGTGAAAGAGCCACAGCTTTCAGCCTCTGCTCTCCATCTCTAATCCTGAAACTTGAATCTTCCGAATGAAGCTTTGAGAGATCATCCCCAACAGTGCTCACTCAAACCCTCCGTCCCTCATTATCCCAAATACTTGATCTCCGTTTCCCTCTCACTTTTCTTCTACCGTACATCTCGAAAAAGAGAAAAACTCAGCCAGTAACTGCATCATTAAAACATGCCCAGCTGTACCATCCATCCAAATCCCCTGACTTTGTGGGTGGAGAGCAGCTGCACTCCAAAACAGAAAGAAAAACTGATCCTTTCTTTCATGCAGTCCTGAAGTAGTTACTTCTGTCTGGCAAACTGTATGTGACATTGAAAGGAGAAGGAAACTCTGCACCTGCCGGTCACATATATATTCACTCCGGAAACTGGGCTCAAAGGGCCCCTGAGGATAAGAAGAGGAAGGACTTATTTTATTATTTTTAAGCCAAAGGCCAATTGTCTTCCAGAGGTAGCAAAAGTAAGAATAACACTGTTTTCTCCTTTTGATCGGACACCACCAAGGGAAGAGGTGAGCTTAGCAGAAAAGAGAAGTAGGAAAGCAAAAGTAAGAAAAACCCATACAAAGAAAAAGACTGTGGGTGATGAGGAAGAGGAAACAAGAGAGGGGAAGGGCGCATTGCAGCAGCAGCACACACACCCAGAGAAAAATGCACCTTGGGGGGGGGAACAGGTTGAAGAAGTCTGAAACTATTTTCTCGTCTCTATGCAGCTGCATCAAAGCATATTCAAACAGAGAGGGAATCAGCTGTGTTATGGCAATCAGTAGTCTTTCTGAGCTGCATAGCTCATATGCTTTTAGACCCTCCACTATGTAAATTACGAGAAGGAAATTGACTGAAATGTTCCTATCAGCCTAATTTATTTTCTGCATAAAGCTAAAACAGCTTTTAGCCTGCAGAGTTGCAAAACAGCCCGAACTCCGAATGTGAGGCAGAAACTCTCTCCACATTGACTCGCTTGAGAATCAAAAATATCCCTGCTAGGGATGAACCAAATCTGAGGTGATTGGACCTTTTAACCCTTGATGTCTTGGGACTAAACACCCCTGACAATTTACATATTCAAAATGTCGGGGACAAGCTAGCATTACACTAGGGTGGGCTAACTGAATATCTTGTTCAAAAACTAAGGCCATTAATCTGCTGCTATATCACCATCAGTCTTCTGGTTGCAGGGATTTGGTTACATTCTGCCTCAAGAGGTTTCCTGTGGTCCATCACTGATGTTGGGTGATAAGGTCTGGCTCAAGGTTGTGTTCCAGGTAATCCTTAAGGTGTTGGATAGTTATGGGGTCAGGGATCGGTGCAGGCCTGGGGGCCTGATTACACTTTTGCATTGGTATTTCTACTTTCTTAACATTAAAGACTTGTATCTTCTGAGACTGAAAGGTGGCTCTGAAATGTTTGTGTAGCTGTTCCCTTGTGAAGGACGGTAATTATGGACTCAGAGAAGTCAAAATAGATGAGACTGAATCCCAGAGACTAATAAAATGGTCTAAAAACTTGTGAGAAAAATGCTCAGTTTCAAATTTGCTCTCCTTGTGACGTCAGCAGGGTAAAAAAATTCCCTCCCCTCCCCTGGTATCTCCACCCATGGACTCCATCCCAAGCCTGGAGCAAAACTTTTGCACAGGTCCGTCATTTTTATTCTCGCTAGCGAAGGAGTGATGACTGTGCCCTGCAAAAAATCAAGATAAAATACTTTGGGGACCCACCTTTCTAAGCCTTAAGGCTTTGTACATTTGATACTCATGAGATCAAAACTCTTTGTGTTGTTGGAGTTAAGCGGGAAACCCAAAAATGATCCTCAACATCAATGGTTATCGCAACTAAAACCTGCATTAAAACTGAACTTGACAACAAATACAAAAAGTTCACCACCTCATTGTCTCCGAAACCTAAACACAATCAATCTGAGGCTCATTTCATTTAGGAGTCGACAGCGGGGTGGATGTGGAACGAGAGTGGACTGATAGAATAGGGCTGACACTGATATATCTTCCCGAGTCAGGCTCGGTCAGGTGGACACAGAGGTCCAGGTCCACGTCGGGTTTTTAATCAGTGGAAAATTCCACCAGGAGCAGAGGCTGAAAAAGCCCCCAAAATTGAGAGAACACTTCAGTGGAAAGCAGAAACTTTGTAAGAGAGACATCAAGCGAGGAATGAAAAGAGTGCCACAAGAGAGCCCTGAAATGAGAGATGTCAAGAATTAGAAAGTAGCTTCTGATGAGAGGGTTGATAGGCAGCAAATAGGAGAGAATAAAAGACAGAGATAAATGTTGAAAGTGCGACAAGAGGAGGTGCAGGAGACAGCAAGAATTAGGCCGTTTAACATACGACAGGCTTGAAATTGAGCTTCCAATCCATCTTTTAAAGTGCAGGAATAAAACCCTCATTCATCATTGTGGTATGCGGGTATAACGAAAGCAAAGAAAGTGGCAGGTTACAATGCCCTCGCCTTTTATCGAGCTCGTCTCCCGGGATGACAGCAAAGACTTCCTGACTTTCCGAAAAGACAGCCGGAAGATTGAGGGAGCGTTTGATTAAGTAATTTGGTGTTTACTGCCAGAGACTCATCCGTCATATGTGCCGTTTGCTTAACAACTCTTGAAATGGAGGCACTTAGCAATTAAGATTGAATTGCAGAACAGAGAGACGTTTTCAAATTATATACAGTATGTGACGCAGTAAAGGAGGCTATTAATTTGGGTTCAAAGGGAGCATGGCCTGAGGGGGGGGTTGGGATGAAAGGAAGCACTAAAGCATGTTACACTGTCTGAATGTGTGTGTTCATTGTTATCAACTTCATTTGAAAGTCTGCTTCCAACTGATTTCCAACTTACCCAGAAGAAACGCTCATGCCAACACAACATAATTAGCTTACTTCAGACAACACCTTAAATAATCTTAAGGTGCCCTCTGCAGAAGCTGCACATACATCAACGCGAGGCAGTTTGCAAGTGATACATACATTATTCAGGTTGCATCAGCCAAGCGGAGAAAGCCTGTTTCCTCACACGAGTCTACAGTCCAATCAAAGTTGTGATTCAAAGGGAAGCAGATCAAAGCTCAGTGAGATTCAGTCAGGCATGAATGAGACCTCTCTCAATGTTACTTCCAAGCTTTTCAACAACTTCATTCAGTTTCTGCTTCATTTCACTTCGTTGCATACAGGACGTGGGTTGAGAACAATTCTGGGTTTGTAAGAACACTTAAGTCAAATAAATATTACCTTCACATCGTAGGTGAAAAAGCACCCGTAGGGTTTTGTCTTGGACGTTTGGCATCTCATTCAGATGCACAAAGTATACTAATGCATCTTGTACGTGGTGGGGTCTTTATTCCTGGTTTATGGATATCTAGGCCCCCAATATGTCCCCCAATATGAACGATTTGCAAAAGGTACCCTTTAACGTCTTTTAAGAGATTCCTCAGACTTTAATCTGACCCAATATAATATGGATATAGAAACTCCAAACCAAACAGTCAGCTTGGGCCAGATGTTAGGGTTGATGGATGGGCCAAAAATCAGATCCTTCACCCAGGCGCCAGGAATCAAGTCTCCTGTGAAACCTTTGTGTTATACTTACTTAAGATGTGCCTCTTATCCAAATCAGTCATTTGCCTAAACCCAATCTTGGAACCCATCTACAATTATTGTCTATCATCGTATCAGAGACGATATCTGCCACAGAGAATGGATGCCAATTTCTAGGCAATTCTGGTGTAGCCAGCGGTTAGCGTAACACAACATGCAGCCAGTGTTTACGTGTGCAATGTAAATGTTATTTCTTGGTCAATACACATCCCGCAGAGCAGCGTTCATTCATCTCAGTTCAACAGTAGATGAAGTCCAACAGAGGCTTCACTCTTGCTCACTCCAGTGGTATGAGCTCCAAATAACAAACTGATTTTCTTGAGTCACAACCTGGCTCAAGGGCCATGACAAATCAGTGACCGTCACACTTGTGAGTTACAAATAACAGGTTTTAAGTTTGCCAGAAGAACTTGTGATTTGTAAAATGTAAAGATAAAGGCGTTGTCAGGTCTGTCCTTAAGAGGAGAAGAAAACGTTTAAAATGTTTGTTTGTTGAATGGAGGTCGGATTGATCATTTATGATCGATTTCAGGTCGTCAAGAAATCTGAACACTGATTTGTTTTTTACGAAATGGTGTCAAAATGTTTGATCTATAGTTGATTGTTTGCTTCACTTTTATGCAGATATCTGTTCATAGCAAAACTAGATCATCGTCAGAATACTCCCGATGGGGGGCCGGTATGTCATTAGCATGGATTGAGTTCAATCTGCTCTTGGCTTTCATGCAGACACTTTTATCCTGCACACATCCTGCTGATATGTAATTGGTCCATAGACATACTATAAACGGGAAAGAGAACACTTCCCATGCTGAAAATCCGGACCCCTGGGTACAGACTGTATTATGTGGATTATAATGTGGATTCTTTACATTGAGATGAGCCTAAACCTTACCAGACAGCTCTGCATTAAACAAACTGCAGACTGAAAGAAAGAAGTAACTACCTCTGGCTTCCATCTAAGATGGAATAGTAAATGTATACGTCTTGATGAGACGCCAAAGTGCTGGGACTAAACATCAGGCTAAAATAACCTATGCTAAAATGACTAAATGTTCAAGGTTCAAGATTGACGCGGATTAGTTGAAATGACAGTCAGTTGAAAGCCTGGTGTGTCTCATGTAGATGCAGAAGAGAACCTTTGTGTGTCTGTATGGAGGGCTGTAACAAAGAGTTGGTATTTGACTCAGGAATAAGAACAGAAGAAATCGAAATTTAGTCTGATCAAGTTTGACAACCCAACAACTGTATTCAGATTCTGATGGAAAACAAGGCAATGACCTTTGTTACACATGAGACCCAATACTTCAAACCAGTGAGTAGAACACGGAGAAACACAGAAATCTCTCTTGTAAAACAAGCATGTATAGCTCTAAGTTCAGCCTTTGATATTGGCTTTGGATAATTGAGTTCATGAACATCTCATTGCCTAAACTGCATCCACTGGGGGGGGGAATACATTTCCATGACCTCTAAATGAGGAATTTTAATAGAAGATATCGAATTAAGTGCCCTTGCATTAAGTAACTGAAGTAAATGAGGCACAAACAAGTGGGAAGGCAGGATGATGTGCTCTTAACCTTAATATATGCAGCACAATTACTGCTCTGCTGTGAAACATTTATGGGACAAACAGTAAGCCTGGAACAAGTTTTACTCAGTCAGCAAGAGAGCCAATAAAAAAGCAGCAATTTATGGAGAATGTGGTTGATTAAACATAAAAAGCTCAAGCAAGGTATACTAAAGCTTCACAGCCAAAGCATCCATTACAAAAGATGAGCGCCACGGTGCACCATCCACTCAGCGGTGCTTACAGATTTGTGTGATTGAGTGGTAAGCAATGCTTTTATCGTTCGCCAAAAAAGTTCACTGTTGCTCTTGTCAGTTTTGCACATCTTCTTTTCTTTGCTCATAGCCTTGGGTTTACAGTAGGCTTTGAAATAATCCACCTGTGTTGCGTGTTACTCTGGCACAGAAAAAAAGAGACAGAATGACAACACAGAGAACTGGCACTAGAGGAAGTGGAGGAGGACTTGAGGTGGCTCCAGTCTTTTAGTCTTTGTCACATCCGTGTGCCAGCCAGCTGTCTGGGTGTCCCTGGAGGCCAGGGCCAGCGCATTAGATCACAGGGAGTGTCAGAAATGCACAAACACACACATACTGGTATACAGTAGCACAGAGAACTCGTCCTGTCCTCCGTCCTCAGTATCGAATGGCTGTTGTCAGCAGATGCAGGGCAGCTATGCTGGACCAGGGCCAGGTCATTTCATTTCAGAATATTTTTATATAGCAGCGAGGTCATGCTGCTGCATTTCAGAGCTTAGCAACCTCCGCCATTACAAAGTCACTGTAATGGTTTTTAATGCTGATCCACAGTGATTACAAATTAAGGAACCATGCTCTCTAAATAACTTGTTTCTACAACTGGAATGACAAGAACAAGTTAATTTCTATAACCCTTGCTTTCATGGCGGCCTCAGAGTCATATTGGTATCTTCATCACAGTATTTTGTTAGCATTAAAATACCTTCTCTTAAGAAGCTTTGACAACACTTCTGGGACTAAAAGACATGAGAGACGATGCTGTTGAAAGTCAATAATGCCAATAATCATCAAGTAATCTATCTTTATTTGTATAGCGCCCATTCATAACAAATTATTATCTACAAAGACCCAACTAATCCATAATGAGTACAGCACTAAGCAACATTTAGCAAAGTTACAGTTAGTTATAGCTGTAGTCGGCGGCTGTGGCTCAGTTGGTTGAGGCGGTCGTCTCTCAACTGGAAGTTCGAGGGTTTGAGCCCCAGCTCCTGCAGTGACATGTCCGATGTGTCCTTGGGCAAGACTCTTAACCCCACATTGCTCCGGCTGCTTCGTCGGTGGAGTATGAATGCGTCTGAATGGAATAAGTTACTTCTGATGGTCTCACTACATAGCAGTCTCTGCCATCAGTGTGTGAATGGGAGTGAATGTGTAGGTGTGACATGCGGTGTAAAAGCTCTTTGAGTAGTCAGAAGAGAAAAGCGCTATATAAGCTAAAGTCCATATTCCATTTACCATTTAGTCTTGCTGAACTTATGCTAGCCGTTAAGTTGTATGCATCTGCATCAATTAAAGCAACACATATGTAGGAATTTGGTTTGGTGCGCTTTGGCACCCACCAAAGGTTTGTGAGTGCAACTGCGCGGTCCTAAAAGACACATAGTACTGTTAACACCTCCCCATCATCCACAACATGCATTGGTTGACAGAGGGTGGGGAAGCCGTTACCAGAAGCCAAAGAACCATGTCGACTGACAAGGTAGAATAATATTACCGCATTTTGCGAACATACAGAATGACTCCACAAGCATCTACAGACCCAAAGAGCAAAAAAAATCAAACCAAATTGATGGTAACTTTTTAGCAATAACGTTATATACTTATCGTACATATAAATATTGAAAATGGAGCTGAACTCTGTTTTCTTTGAATCTTTCATAGAGATTTTGCATTTAGTCAGTAGTGTGAGAACACAGAAAATCCCATTACACCACTGTCACCATACAAAGCTGCACAAGTTCATAAGACAAGCAAGTTTCTGTGTAAACAAAAATGCTCAAGTGTAATAGCTGTTATATTGTGTTGTCAACACCTGCAGAACAGAGACCGCACATGGAAATTACAAAACAACAAGCTAAAACTTCAATCTCCCGCAGATCTTGCAGGATGCCATGATTCCAAATGCATTACTTTTTTTTAGTGTTTGATGAAACTAATCCAAAGCGCACACAACTCATTAAAGAAGAAAGACTTGAACACACACCAGGAGCTCCCTGCTTTCACAAATCTCTCACTGAAATATGCAGCACTCAAAACACTCATTTACATCACCTGCAGGTCACCTTTTGATATTAAAACAACAGGAAAGTACAGGAGAAGGAGGTTCAGAGAGATGGAGAGAAGACGAGGGACAGAGAGAGGACACCTGCAGCTAAACACAGCCTAACCACCACAAATTGTCTGTCCGTGACCAACAACCCTGTGTTTTATGTCTTGTTTATCCCTCTCTCTGCAGAATACAGGCAGCCCTCTGTCATTTGTGCCGCCTTAATGAATAGGAGCACATCTTCAGCAAAGTCAAAGACGCGTGGGCAAGGCGGCCATCACCGCAAATTTATAAATCACCAGCTTGTCTGGGCGTCATTCCAACAGGGCATGCTGTCGAAGAAGCAAGGGGCAAAGAGGGTGGGTTATTGTTGAAGATGCAGGACGGTCAGAAGAGTTTGGGATCAGACCTGAAGTGAAGAAAGTTGGCCATAAAAGAAAAAACTTCCTTTTTCTTGATCATCTGTTCTCATAACTCCAGTCTACATTTGATCATGGCCTGATTTCTTGGGTGAACATCCGATATAAGTATATATACTGTATATACCCTTAATATATAATAATCAAACCAAATGTTAGTGCTTCTGAAATACAGTAATAGCACCTTCCAGCTCTATCTCCTTGAAATGTAATGCTTACCAAACTAAATAGCAACAGAGAAAAAGTTTAGAAAAATATTTTCCGGAGATTGGACAGCAGACCAAATTACATTTAGAGACACATGATTAGAAATATGTGCTTTATAAATTTGCAAAAAGTTATAATTTCACACACAATGTATCTGGCTTGTTTTGGTGCAAAATAGGAAATCTTGCAATACTATTTTCACTTGAAGTACGCCAGGATTCAAATGTGTCTAATACAATAACAGGCAGCAGTGATTTCAGATATTAGATCAAATCCAACCAATACCACGATCCATTACCTGAACCAAAGTGGTTTGAATTACGAAACTTTAGATCTTTTCACACATGCACTCCTGAACATTTACACCTAAATCTACTTGTTCATCCACTCTAAGAACATGTACCTGTGTGCACACCAACAGTTGATCTACTTCAAACATAATTATGCTTTTCAGCAAAGTACAAATGCTATGTGATAACTTTCCAAATGTGTGGCAATGGTTCAGGAAACCTCCATCCTTTTTCCACATGACATTGCTCCTGTGCACAAAGCAAGGTCCGTAAAAATGTCTCAGGTTTGTGTGGAAGAATTTGACTGATCGGCAGAAGGCTTTGACCGCAACACTGTCAAACACCTGGTGAGCCTACTGATAACACGGCCTTATCAGTCAACATCAGTGTTAAACCTCACTAATGCTGTCGGGGCTTAAAAGGAGAAAATCCCTTCAACTTAGTTTTTAAAGAAAAAGTCTCTTGTGGTCTCAATCGGCAGCAGTTTAATGGCAACAGTTTTGGAAAGAAATGATCAACATCTAAAGGGGGAATAACAACTTTATTTTAAAAACACAAGTATTTTCCTTAACTATTTAATTATGAAAGTTTGCCTTAAGAAAGTAATGGCAAAGATACAGAAAATTCTAAAAACTTGTATTTACATGCAACTAAATTGCAGGCGTCACTCTATATATATATATATAACTTAAGAGAGCACACAGCACCCTAGGGCCCTATAAGCTGAGACATCTGCATGTAATAACAGCCTTTGAGTTCTGCCAGCCCGCTGTCTGAGCCCCTGACCTTCAGTCTTTAGCCTCCAAAACCCTGAGTGTCCATGTCTGCAAGCTGCAAGTTGCTGAGCAGTGATGAGAGAGCTGTGAGAAGAGTATTTCACTCCTGTTGTCTTCTCGCTGCTCCCTGAGGGCGTCATAATTCACTGGAGCTGAAATGAGAGGCGAAACTAAGAGTGCTACAGAAAATGAGAGAGCAGCATGTGTCCAAATAACACACAAACAAAACTGCCTGTCTGACCCAGTGGTAATTGCGAGTGCTGTAACAATGACGTGATGCAAGTACTTTTCTATCTCCCTTCATCATGGAGCCATTCATCCAGCCAACCAGGTGTTTATGATGCGACTAAAGCACGGCGCGGCTGGTAAATGAGGTAAATAAAGCCTAGTTGGTTAGATGTAAATTGGATTCAGTGAACAGGGGAGGCAAAGAAGCAAGGTCAGTTCGTTGGACATTAAATCAGTGGCAGAGTGAGCGACTGGGAGGACACATTTGAATGACAATGTGTCCTCGCAGTCGCTCAGTTTCTGTCTTCTTTTATCCATAAAACCATTTCAGATATCGATTTTTTACCTTGAGGAACTGTTTTTGATATTATCACAGCTGCAATCATCAGTTATTATGAAAGGATTACAAGTGCTGACAAATCAATAAAGAATGATCCTCAACTTGGAAGCTGTGCGGAGTATTTCTTGGTATTTCACCTTATTATAGCTCACTGTTTTTCTTTTACTGGACATGTTGAGTTTTGTGGTCTTTGTGGTTTTATAAACCTCATTCACAGCAATGTTGGTTAACTGTTTTCAGCAAGCAAGCTCTTAAAAAGGCACTGTTCACTCCTTGCAGAGCACTACACAGCAAACAAAGTAAGCAACTAGCTAGCATCAATAGCCAGCAGTTACAAGCTAATGATGACTAGCTGGCAGCTTTTAGCTAGCAGCAACTAGTGTGAACTTCCACATAGCATAAAAGAGTCAGTGGAGACAAAAACAGAGATAAAAAGAGAGTGAATATTTGACTCTAATTCAACAGGTGGCCAGAATCGAACACCAATGTTGCTTTGAGTCGACTGACAAATTCCCATGGCTTCAATTAGGTATGCATGTTTTTAACTTGTACTGGATTTCTTCTGCTCTCAAAAGGTTAAAAGAAAGATGTAGCTTTAATTAAAACAAGACAGGTTCTTATATGCACCATACTGGACAGTTTCCCATAGCACTGCCCTATGTGGTTGGGGAGCAGACCTTTAGTTACAGCAGCATATAGCAGCTGTCAGAGAGAGGCGGCAGACTTGAGCAGAACACTGCTAATCAGTATGCCATTTGAGTCTGCTGTTTGTCAAATTAACTGTGCAACAATTGATGAGTCCCTTTTCATCTTTGAGAGCGTTTCATCTTGAAAAGAACAAAGCTGATTTTCATTCAAGATTTTAGTCCCTTTATCTTTTGGTGCTCATTTTCAGCTGAGTCATTTGTCATTTTTCAAACAGAAAATACATCCGCACTTGTTGCTGTTGGAGTCAGTGGATATTTAGCGAAATGTACAAAACATCCCCTCTTCAATACGGCTGCAGATTAGTCCTCCCTGGTGCCTCCATTTTTTAAATTTCATACGTAATTTGAACACACTGGACAAAACTATTTCATAAATTAGTTAGGTATACTAAAAAAATCCTGTGCTGCAGCCAAATGTTTTTTTTTTACCCATAAATATATTTATCATTTTACCTTTAGGCCCACAGCTGGGACCTCAGCCATGGTTTAAAATAAAGGGCTTGACTAAAGCTGCTACTCTGGTGGGTGATGAATGGGGCTGCTGGCCAAGACTAGCAAAAGCAATCTGCTGTGAGACGGGGGCAGACATTTACTCTGCCATCAAACATCCAGCCGCTGATTTAAACATCGCTGGAAAGTGCTGCACTTCCTTCCTGCTAAAACTACCTCTGGTCCTTTAGCATCTCGGGAAAACATAATAGGAAAACAGGCCTACATATTTGTTCGACTGACTTCAGGTTCAGGGAGAGAAAAAAAACTGTCAAGGTAATGTTACCTCCTGTAGGTGAATGAATACACAAAGGAATACGTGTATGAGTCCATTCATCATGCCTTTACTAAAACTTACACTCGTATCACATCTTCTGAGCTCCCTTACACTCCTATTGACATTAGATAGGAGGGCTTGAGGGTCAGATCACAGAAAGCAAAGAGTATTTGAAGGTTGTGTGCAGGGGCACCGGGTGTATAGGTCACTGAAAGGGAGAAGAAGAGTCTTATTTTCCCTCTCAGGATAAAATACATCTGCAGCACATGTTCCTCACACTCACACTGTGCACAATAGCAGCGCGACAGAAGCTCCTTTCAGCAGTGTTGTAGGGGAACGGTGAAGTAGAAGGGCATGGGAGGGAAAGTGTGGTGAAGTGCGAAAAACCCAGGCAGAGACCGAGATCCTCAAAAGGAGCTCTAATGGACCTTGAAATCCAGGTGGGGTACATGAAAGAGGACCACCAGGTAATGCGGCAAAGCTTTGAAGAGGGTTTGTTATATGATAGTGTGTCCAAAAAGGAGCAAGAATAATGTTTACAGAAGCAGATTATCACATTTTTTTCAAAGGTGATGTGTATAATGCAGATACTGCTAGGTTTCCGTCGTCCAAACCCTGCTGGCCAAGTATCCAGACGCTGCGTTTCTTTTTTTGGAGGGGATGACGGTAGAACGGTTCGCTGCTTATCTCTATCAAGCAGACGTTTGGCCTCTGGTCTTCCATCACTTCACTTCCTTGTTAACAGGCTGCACGGTAACCAAGCACCACGCGACTCTCAACAGTTGACTACCGGCCACCTGATGAAGGACACCTCCTCTTCTTTGATGTTTTAAAATAAGTCGTAAGAGGCAGACGGGGATGATGAGACAAATGATTTTCCATTAATCATATGAATGGCGAGGATTGATTTTAGGAGCCACACAGGTGAATCTCATTTCCTCTTTTGCTTAATCCAACGTTTCAATTTACTCCAGCTCTCATCCACCTGGTTGAGAAAGTAATAGATTTTGTATAATAAATAATTCAGATGATTGTGATTAAGCAGCAGCCCCTTATTGTGCGAGTGAGTTTCTGCGTTGGTCTCGTGGCCAGCATGTTTCTCAACACTCTGATGGTGATGACAGGGCCCTGAGAGTCGCCTGTCTCCGTTTCTTCCAGGACATTAATCACTGTCACACTCCGCTCTTATTCTGTCTGCCACAGTCTGAAACAGACCCTCCAGCCCCCGCCGAGAACCACTTCTATCGCCATAGTAACCAAAGCCAACAGCGAACCAAACTCAGCAGTGCTGTAGTGGTAGTGGGACACAAAAAATGTGTTTACGACTGAACATTTGAAGCTTGAGGGGCCAAATATTTAATATATCATACTTTCTCTGTTCATCAGACCTGTCACTGTTGACAGACAGAGCAACCTTTTGTTTTAGGCAGCCCCCAAAAGTGGACCAAATGTTGATCGATAGAAACAGTCTAAGGCAGCCAAGTTTTTATTGATCTTTTCGTCACAGACAAAGAAGCCTCAAACTCCATTATGGAGCTGCATCTTGTCTGTTGTAGTCCCTCTGGTCGAGCCTTCCTCTTGAATACAGTTGGCCTTGTGGCTAATGTATGAATATGTTATAGCAGGTTGGTAACAGGATGTGATTCTCTGTATGTTTGCAAGAAAGGTACAAAGGTGCACTATGAACACAGTCAATAAAGCTTTTGTTTTAGGCTAACTGTCCCACAAACATTTTCCACTAGTTAGTTAGTTAGTAAGCTAACATGCTAGTTAACTAGCCACATGCTAGGATAAAGCCGAAAGAATTAGCCAATGGAAACCAGAGGTCCCACAACTATAATTTTGTGAACCAAAGCTGGGCAGAGTTGATTTTAAGCTGTTTTTCCATAATTGTTAAGTCTCCGAGCTGTTTTTTCTCTCTTCTTTAACTGGCATTGTTGTTGAAAGGCAGCTGGCTAAAAGCTTGAACTTGCAATATATGTTTTAAAAGCTCATGATTACAGTTTGGTAATTCTCTGTAATGAAGCACAGTCTAAAAAACATTACTTAGCATCTTCTTTTTCAGCTCAAATGCATCATTTTTCCTGATGCAACATAAAAAATATTTAGATAGTTTCAAATACACTTGATCATGTTTTATCTAACACTAATATGTATCCCCAGCCTGTTTACAAACCCCTAGTTTATGAGAAAAGTCCATCCTCTCTGTCTTTTGCCTGCACCACTTTTCAGAAAATGTGTGCTCAAACAGGCCGCGTGAAGATTTTCCCTTCATGACATCACAAAGGGCAGCTCCCCTCCCCCAGTTGGTGACACTTCCATAGCTAGGCGTTTGTTTTGCCCTCTGAGTCTTTCCACCGTAAAAAAAATTGGGCATGGTGCAAGAAGGCTGGATCCACATCCCCCAGAGAGGGGCGTGGTTGAACACAGCTCATTTACATTTAAAGCTACAGGCACAAGAACAGCCTGTTCTGAGCAGGGCTGAAATAGAGGGGTTTATAGGCATGATCAAATACAGGATCAGAGTGAATTTATAACAAGAAACAACATGTTTTGGGAAGCTCTGAGACTTATTGAAACTCATTGAAAAGGAGGAGAATATGTGACCTTGGGGGGGGGGGGGGGCTAGTTTAACTCAGTTTATAGAGCAAACACCAAAAGTACAAAGGCTATAGCCCTTGCAACACTGGTCACAGGTTAGGCTCCTTATCCTGGAGCTGTTTGGTGCCTGACATCCCCCAATCTCTCACATGCTCACATGTCATCGCCCAAAGGAGTCAGTCAGGTGTTGCGCTACTATGATTGGTATTCAATGGTTAATCCCCACACCAAACATCAAATTATGACCTGAAGCATGTTCTGAAGAGTCAACACTCATTAATGCTCATTTCATGGACACATGGTTGTGTTTGTTCTCCCTGTTCAGCAACAATTTACTAATGAGCTCTTGATTAAAGCTACACTTGTAGCACCATCACACGCAACATGAATCACAAGATCAGTCACTTTAGCAGAGAAAAATTCCAGTCTGTCTGTTGGCTTACAACCAAGAGATTTCTGGCAAGAGCTAAACAAAAGGTCAAAAGATGGAGAAGAATAATTTCTCCTGAATGTCTGGTGGGTTAAGCTGGAGTAAAGCTAGGCGCTCATTGCTACCCAGGTCAAATAGGAGAAGCTATCAAAAGCAGGCACTGAATATTAGTCTGCTCTTCTCTGCTAGAGATGTTTTGGTGTCTGAGATGTAAAACAGGCCTATAGCTGCCACAGAAAAGAATATGTTGTCTGTGGTATTGCTTCCCTTCATCACTCATTCTACACACATACACTCTCTGACAAACAAATGTGACCAGATGCATTGAAAGGATATAGTTTTAAGAAATCATCGCTGGTGATTATTTTGGATTGAGATGAATGAAACACATATTGCCAATGCCTTATGAATGATGATGTTATCAAGTCGGCGTGATAGCCTGTTTTACCTTGAGAGTACAGAATATATTGAATGCACCAAACATCGGGCAACAAAGGCTTCATTCTGTAACTGAGGAGAAGTGTAATTATCCGACAAGCAGGCTGTGTCTCCGGGTCAGGGCCAGTAATAATAACACATGCAGCACAAAGCAGCATATCGAGGCTCAGATTCGAATAAGGAAAGATGAACTTGTCACAGAGAGGAAAACAAGAAAATAAAGAAGATTCAAGAATGATAAAGTAACTGTCAAAAAGGTAGAAAAAACAGCCCTGCAATGTGTTTGAGTGTCTGTGTGACAGTGCAGCTGTCACTGGACCTGCTCATGTTGTGTTCCTCAGCTGCTCAAAAACTATTTGTGCTGTATCCTCTGATCTGCTGTTTACACTACGGTGACATGAAACTGGGACTGCGGTTGTCTGGTTGAATGATTTTGGGACAATTGGCGAAGACCTGAGGGGGAAATTTTCCAAGAAATACTTTTACTCCAAAGGTGCTAAAAGAAAATGGTATTTTGAAAGTAAAGTCCTTCACACTAAAGAATCACAACAGACAATCCCCAATTTTATCCTTATTGCAATATTAACATGCACCATGAACACATCGCAACAGACTACCTGAAACGCGACGAGTAAGAAATACACAAAATTAAAAGGTGTCTCAACAGGCGACACTAGCTGATGTCAAGTGGCGGACACCCATACTTGGTTCTTGGCCACTTAAAACAAACAAATCAAGGGATATTGATAAGTACGGAGCTCCCAAAGGCTCAGGTAAGAAAAAATAAAAACCTGTTTGCAAATCCATACCCACAGTTTGCAAATCTGCGAAAATCTGTGTAGAGTCTTGCAAACTGTGGGCACGGTTTTATAAACCAAACCAAGATTAGTCACCACAAACTTCCTTACTTTAAACTTTTTTTAAATTCATGTTTGGAATATATATGAATTAACTTAATGTACTAAACGATCAAGAAATGGACCAGAAACTAAATACCATGCAGCAACAGGGATTTACTTAAAATATTGAAACATTAATCAATACTTAAGTAAACATAAAAATTCACCGGACGTAAGTTTGGTAGGTCTAGCCTCAATGCACAATTTCTAAATCAGTAATGATTTTGTTTAGTGGAAATGTATGTGGAACAGCCAAAGAGAAGCTGGGACAAATCGATCCTGAGTCCAGGAAACGTGGACAAGCTCTGACGGGAATGAGCGGAGAGAGTTTTCTATCTCCAGTCACCCACTTCTCTCCAGTGAATTTAGCCAATGAAAGACAAATGTTCTCATCCTATTTAATGCTGGATATCATTAAGCTCATACTGCAAATCACAAGCCGACATGTGGTTGTCCAATTACAAACGCTGCGGCTATGGAGAGTTGTGGTTTAACAGAGAAAAGCGGAGACCAGCTGCCTGCTATCGCTAACTGCTGATTTCCTGACCATTACTGCAAATATAGATTGCGAGGCAGGCAGACACACACACACGGATACAAACACATGGACACGCAAAATAAACAAGCAGAGACAGTCACACACGCCAGACGGCTGAGCGGCAGACATGCATGTGCTGTGCTTTCTAATGAGACAGTTACGACCCATCACAGGCAGTTACTCAAAGTCTGATGCTGGAAGCTAACCAATGCTAATAAAACTTTAAGTAAACATGTCAGGGTTTTCTTTTGCTAATAGCCTCCAAACTCACTACAGCTATACTGTTGAGATGACAAACAGAATCATGGCAGCTCCCTAAAATGCAAAATAATATCAAACACAATGGAAAAATGGTTAAAAACGTACTACGAAATCCACATTTCCTTGACAGTGTGTAAATGACTAGCTCGATAAATACCACTGGGGTTTCCAATGTAGCTTGTTTGGAGGGCTCACTACAAAACCTATTACTTCAGTGAGCACAGGCTCAAGAAAGTATTTTAGCTCTCACCCTGTGAATCCATTTGGAAGAGATAGAACCATTTTAGAGGGAATGGCAGGGGAAAATGAGCCTTATTCCATTGCTGTAAGTAGTGCACAATGGGGCTTTGCAAAGTAAAATACCTGAAACTAAAAGATCCTTGAGAGGAATGCTGATGACTCAAAGCAATGTAAGGGTCTGATTGAGATCCTTCAGAAAACTCTAACACTTAACACAGCGGTTTAATTGAGTACTATTACAAGAATGTCTTATTTCCTGTGTATGGTAGAGATACGCCATACACTTCAGAATGTGTTGACACAAGTTTGACATGTATGTCAAAATATGATCCTAACATGCATGTTTTGTGCTCTGAGACACCTTTCTTCTGTCATGATTTAAGGGATATGGACAGTTTTAATACGTTTTTTTAAGAGGCTTGTGGTGGTCCAACTTTACACTAATGCCTTTTTCACACATTTCATGGCAGACAGCCCATAAAATCTTCCTGACTTGCCTGTTCACATATGTACCCCACAGCAGGAGACTTTCACTGCTGGATGAGAGGAGGGGATCTTAGGAGGCAGCGCATGATGTAAAAAGGATGACTTGGAAATGGCAAACGGAGCAAAAAAAGTCAGACCCAATGATGACAGTTTGTGGGTTTATATCAATTCTTCGTGGACCTGGACGGACGTATTCACAGTAGGAACGAAAGAGTGGACAAGAACATACTAATGAGCAGGAAAGAAAAGGAAGCAGGTTTGGCACAAAGCTGATTGCTCTCTTTAACTTGAATTTGTCGCCTGTATGATTAATCTGATGATGACTGAATGATTTCAGATGATATCACTACCTACTTGAATTAAGCGTGGTTAACTTAAGACCTCAGAAATTGCTTGGTTAGTTTAGGGATTATTTGCATTCATGGATTAAAGAGGCAACGTTTACTGTTAATGGGAGATTGGTGCTTAACACTGACGTCCTTCTTAAAGTTTTTGTGAACCACGCCACTCTCTTCTTTGCAGTTTAGAGACAAGTGGTTATGAAATCCAGAAAATAAAGGATGTTTTTATCACCAGAACTAATACTGGCTCTAGCAAAGACAGTCATGACATGTAACAGCAAAAGACTCAGGTGTAACGATGCATTAAGGGCCAGGGAAGTTAAACATCAAACTTTGTCACCAAATTTCAGAATTCGAAGAACTAGTGTTAAAAATCATGCAGATCTGTGATGGGAGCCTAAAAGAAAGTGCTTCTTAGATCTCTTTGAAGGCTGAACATTTGTGAACCTCTATGATAAAAGACCTCTCTAGTGTCTTAAAAAGCAAAAACAGACAACCTGAGAGCCCCTTCAGCTCTCAGGGCCAGTGGTTCAGAGAGGTATTAAAGAAGGGGAGCGAGGGACAATGTTCCCACCGTCCCCACAATGGGCTCAACACCCATCTTCCAACCCCATCCTCCGGGTCACATCAAGCCTTGAATGAGCTCCCTTCCTAAAGCTTCTGGGGGTTTCAGCCATGCGTCCAGAGCATCAATGGGAATAGTGTTCCTCCCCCCACAATGGCCAAATCAACTGTGGGAGCACTTTCTCCTCCTCTTGCGCCCCTTTTATTCTCGCCCTGCTCAGACCTGAACAGAGGAGGAACGGGAGAGAAAAGGCACATGCCTTCACGTCCGCTTCGCACGCATACAAAGACAAAAATCAAATTGCTCAGACATGCACGCATGCGCACACGCAGGTATGACCGCATACTTGCTCACAATGCTCACACCTCATCTAATACCAAGAGGGATAACAATGAGAGTGTGTGAAAAGGAGGAAAAGACTGAATAGTTTGATGCTGTGAGGGGAAAACCTCCAGTTTAGAAGCTGCACTTCAAATGACAAATAGACCAGGAATGCAGTGTAACTAAATATATTCTCAACTGATTTTCAAGAAGTCAGTAGAGTTCTTAAGATTATCATTGTAGTATAAGAAATGCCTTTGATAGCACTTTAAATGTTGTATAGCAGGTTAGCATGCCACTCCAATACCAAAATGTATTAGCTTTCCCAAAAAATTCTTCTTCTCCAACAAACAGGATCCTACATAGTAGAGCCCGACTGATATGTTTTTTCTTGGGGCCGATATTAGGAAGAGAAAATAAATCTGATATCCACCAATATCTTTTTTAGATCTATGAAATCTGTAGAGATAGATAGATGTAAATTTACACATTTATTGCGTTGATACTTCAAATGCAGTTATCAAACACTTGTGGAAAAGATAGACAGTATGTACGTGCATCAACACTCGACACTCTGGAGAGTGATAATGCTTGTTGTAATCCATATAGCACAGTCTGAACTGCTAGTTTATCACAATGAAACTCAAATGAAAAGCTATTTGACTGGTGAGTAAATCTAGTAATATCGGCGAATGTCTGCGATAAAATTAGCCGATATTATCGGCTGGCTTATTAATCGGTTGTGCTCTACTACATAGCAATGAAAAATATTATGGTTCTAATCAGCAACTCCTGAATTTGTTTTTCAGATATATGATCAAAGAAAGGAAACTAAAGCAGTAAGTTGTGAACTTAGTGGGTAACATCAGTCTAAGCTAGCTAGCCAAATGTCAGAGGTGTGCATTTTCCAGGACAAAGGTACTGTTTTAATGTACCTATGTATACAAGTAGAAGTATAACATGTAGAAGTGTATAAGTATAACATAAAGGAGTTTCCCATAAAATAGTGCAGATTCAGCCCTTCAGGACTTGGAAAGATGCCGCTAATGTTAGCTTAACCTGTTTTTAGGTTGCTAACCTTTTAGTAAGTTAATCCAGGCCAAAAAAAGAATCATGGCACAAGCAAGGGTAAGGAATACATTTTATAAAAATATAAAAACATTGTATGTTTTTATATAACAATAGTTTCAAAAGGGTGCTAGATATCATCAAATACCCTAATCTAGATATATGACTCAGTATCACATTGAAGAAAATTGCATAGTCGCATCTCAAGCAGTTAGTCCAAGCTTGATAATTTATTGCTAGTTTTAATTAGATTAATTGTTTTTCTTTAAGCTTTGTGTCTGAGAATGTTAAAACAAATTGTCCATTAAAAGTTATATAGAGGCCAACTTCATGTTGTGACATCCAGTTTACATTCACACAGAACAAAGGAAAGCAATAAATCCACACATTAGCAGCTGAAAACAACAAGTGTTAGAAAATAGCTCACATGCTACATGCTCTGAATGATAAATTAATGTATTTGTTGAGCAAGATTAAAGAGCATAGAAGAATAATGTATTTCCTGGAACATTTTTCTCTGCAGCTTGTTATTCCTGCTTGACAGCCTGCTTGCCCTTTTCATCCCTATTCACCGTGTTTGTAAAGGTGTGGTAATAACAGCACAGGGAAGGGGTGGG
This sequence comes from Tautogolabrus adspersus, assembly GCA_020745685.1. Classification (NCBI taxonomy): domain Eukaryota; kingdom Metazoa; phylum Chordata; class Actinopteri; order Labriformes; family Labridae; genus Tautogolabrus; species Tautogolabrus adspersus. Next base: position 5,330,389 of record CM036548.1, on the reverse strand, counting down.
CAAACAATTATGATAACGTTCCAGAGACAAATTAAGACTGTTTGGGTGGCATTGAGCATTAATTAGCAGGGCTGCAGACAGAGCGCCGACAACAGAGACACTGCAGCGGTATTGGATTTCACAGGCGGTGATAGTTGTGTATCGAGGCAGAGAAAGGCCAGGTTACAGTCAGACACACAGACAGACACACCAACACTGTGCATGAAGGCCACGCCAAGTGCACTCTGCATTCAGAAACAATGAGATCCTGGGAGGGCTGAGGGGACCCAGACAGACATCGTGGAATTATTCATTTCCACCCACCAGCTCAGACTCTGCAACACGCAGACCGCTGGCCTCCCTCCGCTGACTCCAGCTCAAGCTGTCTGGTTATCACAAGCACATTCTCCCTCTAACACACCCTGTCAGAAAACAAAAGAGTGAGCCCAAGTCTGAGGCAGATTCTCGTTAGGGTGCTGTGGCAGAGAAGCAAAGTGTATCCGTCAAGCCTGTTGCTGATTCCATCTGTTAGCTGGACTTGAGTATTGGCCGATAATGATTTCAATAGAGTGCCTCAGTTATATTAACCCCCCTTGTATGTGATGAACCAGCACACAACAGTCCATGCATTTTCAGTGTGATGGAGTAGAACATGGTATTTGAACTTTTCACGAATAAAAATATGAAAAGCTTTGAGGGCTAAGCTGTAAAACCCTTTACTGAGATCAGATGCAATCAACTGATTTCAGGTCAACTTGTTCATCCAGCAGATGGCTGCTTTTTTGGACTGCCCTGGTTTCTTAATCAAAAGTGTCAAGCCAAAATAAATCTATTTGAATTTGATGATGTTACACTGTAAAACCTGGAAAAGTCCAAAGAAGGTAAATAAGTTTAAAAGGCACTTTACATAGTATTGGTTGAACAGCTGATTGCTGATATTTTGCACCGCCATGTTGGAGTCGTCGCAAAATAATTGACCTGAAATCTGTTCTTCTTCGCTGCATTACAATAACAGTTGCTAAAAGTCAAATTCAGAAGTAACATTTTCTTCAATCAACCTTTTCTGGGCTACATGACAATATGTTCAGGCCAGGTACAAACCTTAAAGCCAAAATGAACACCTTGAGCGTCTCAGTGCCATATCTAACTCTTCATCTCCTACAGATGACTGTAAAGATTCAACGGCGGACCTGATAAAGGTGGACTGGCTTCTTCTTTGAAGGAATCAATGTCGTACATGATATCTCTATTAATATTGCAGAGTCAAACAAGCCTTTCAAACGTCAGAATTGGGTGGCATTACCTTGAATACATCTGTAATGTTAATCTTTATTCTCTCAGAGATTCAGTAATACTTCTGCATAAGACGTCTGGATCTCCAGAAAATATTTCATCACCGCTCCTGTTTTCAATCACAGGAGACAATCCCCATACCGGAGTCTGTATCAGAAGAACTCTTATTTCATTTCAAGTAACACAAGGAATGCTGCTTCGAATAAAGTGTGTGACTGGTAAATATCATTTTTGTCAACACTGTGTGACAGTGAAGATTTAGACCATATCTGCAAACACAAGCTGTGATTTCAAATCTGGCATTATATTTACCCAACATAGAGCAACAGACACTACAATGCCGCTGCAGTGTTCTGCGCTCGTAGAGCCGCTTTTTAAGGAAGCATCTCTCTGTGTGTCTCTTCACTCTCCTTCAAACTTCTTAACAGAAAACGCTGTATGTTTTCTGCTCTCTCTGCATGCCCACAGCTTTGTTTTTCCTCACTGTGTCCTGACCTAATTACCATGTGAATCCTGCTCAAGAAGGCCACTTTAAAAGTCCACAATCTCCCTCCGCTTCGCTTTGGCATGCCAGACTCAGGGAGTGTGGAAAAGGGAGCAAATCAAGATCAACGGTCGGCAGAGCACGTCTCAGCTATTGCCACTCACTGCCTCGCAGCACTTCTCAGAGCATACTTCCTGGGCTTTTAAAGCAAGGAAATGCATATTTGTCAAGGCCGCTTTCAAAAAGAGCTAGACGTGTTACAGTGCATATATAAACTGATATAAGGTTTTTCATATATGCGTCTGCAAACATCTCAGAGTGCTTGTTTGACGTGCATGAAAAGCCAAACAGCTGAATGACAGACTAAAAGCAGAAACATCATGCAGTTGGAGCGGTCACTTTTAACTTTCTGCCTTAGTTTTCTTTTCTTTTTTTTCAAGATAAACTGCACTTTGCAATGAAAAAAACCTGTCAACTCTGGGAAAACACTTTGCTTTTCCTTAAAATGCATTTTCATTGTTTATTCGCCTTAAAATATCTGAAGTGTAGCTGTATGACGTGTGTTTCTCAGACCAGTTTATCTCCTTAATTGCACACACATCAACACTTACACAAGTGTGAAGCTCAGACTGCAGTGAAAATGCTATTGTTTTTCTTTTTCTTAGAGAAGTAATATCTAATGGAGGAGAGGACGGATCAAATTCTCAACACATTAAACTTTCATATCTGTTTGTCTCTGCTCACATGATGCCCTATAACATAAATAATCCACATGGCACAGTTTAAATATGTGTCATTAAAAATTTGATGAAGACACTGCTAGCTCATCCACTCCACACCTACCACATTTCTTAGTGAAAATTAAATATTTATGTCGACATCAGAAGCCACAGAGATACAGTGCTCTGCATAAGAACCAAAAAGCTGTAACTACAAGGACAAAAAGGAAAGTCGGATGAATGAAAAGGGAACATAGAGGTGGTCTTAAAGGAGTTTTGGGGGCCTCCATCTTGTTAATATTTTGTTTCAGATCTCTGCTGGTCTGGTCCACCCCACCTCCTCACCAGGACCTGTCAAGAGCCCTCATAAGTTCATCAAAGATGAAAACCTGTTTTCCATTTGAAAGGAGCGACCCAGGACACTAAAACAGCTCTTCATATTACAAAAGCCTTAATCATCCATAAGACAAGCATGTGGGCCTGACAAAAACCTGTATGAATATATGAATATCAATCAAAACACAGGGGAGTAAGGGGTACGGGACTTTCACACGTGTTGATTAATGAATAAAATAAATACAGGAGTTGTGCCAAATGCCGTTTTGAATTCCAGATGGGAGAATGAAGTTGTTTGGATATTAAACTGGGCTGCATTAATCAGGATAGAGAGCAATAATGAGTCTACAGAGAGGGGTAAAACTGCAGACTACTCATATTAACATCAATAATTATGGTTATGAAATGATTCAGGGACAGCCATGTAAATATTATCTGGGTTTTTTGCATATTTTAAACAGAACAAAAGTGCTCAGCTTCAACACAAACTTATTGTCATCCGACACGTCTCCCAAAACAGCCATGCTCGGCTGCATTTGAGAGCCGTTTGAGTGTTAATGAATAATACAGAGCACTTCATTGATGCTGTTGAACCTCTGAGGCTCAATAAAAAGCTACAGATGAGAAAAGAGTGCAGCTCTAAAACAGCTTCTAAAAGCCCCCGCGGTGGTGGAAAATAGCTTTCAAGTGAATAAGTTGTTTGATTAATTAAGTCGAGTGAAAGTGATATTTCAAACCTTTAGCTTTTTTAAACACCAGTTATGGAATAAACGTCTGTGAAAGCTGTTCTTGTTAAACCGCTCGCAGATAAAAGCTTGTTCAAAAGTGCTTGACATTTTATCACCAGGTGCAAATCACACAAGCAACAATCCATAAAAGCACATCGTCCCTACTTGTTTCCATTTGTCCAAGCTTTAATAAGTGCAGCACAAGCTGGTCTGCAGAACTCTCTCTGAGTTCACTTGTGGAGGACACAGCATAAAGACAGTCCAGCTCCTGATGCAGCAAACATCACCTGGTGAGGTATTCACACAGCTGCACAAAACTGCTCAACACTGCCCTCTGTTGTTTTATAACAACACAACCCTTTCTCCTGATCCAACAATGCATTTTTAAAACAATCAACTTAAAAAACATGCGAGACGGAAATGTCCTATTTTACATCTTAGAATCTACATTTCTTTGTCCAACACTTCAACTCTGAGAAGTTCTCTGCTAGACTCTTATCCTTCTTTAGAATTCAAAATAAAACAGAACTGGGATGTCTGTCTGCATGTATCGCAGAGAAATTGAGAAGCAATTCATCCGAGTGACAAGCTCTTGAATAATGACTTTGAGCTGATTTCAGCGTTCTCGTGCAGAATTAGTCCCACGAACATTTGCTGGGATTTGGAGAGAATAAAAGAATATAGGACACTTGCACTCAGTGTGTGCGTAAAGGCTGCACATTCCGCGCGTAAAAGCCAATTTGTTAATTGGAATTGATCAGCAATGAGGTCATCGTTAGCAGCATTAGGTCGGTATTTTTTTTAAATACAAGCAACGTTGGGAAAGGTACATTTAGATGTTTATTCTTGCACGAGCTATTTGTGGTCCAAACTAGTTATCGATGTTTGAGTTGAGACAATTTGAAGAAAGAAAAATACAACATACACACACAGCACTGAGGGAATCGACTTTCATTAATTGATAATAAATAAGTTTCTTCTGAGATTTTTTTTTAAGTTGACATCTCGCCTGGAAAGCCACCACAGAGCAGCGTGCAGAACAAAGTAAGTTTGAGACAGCGCTAATGTGGCAGGCACAGGCAGCTCCTGCAGCCCACAAATGCTCCTCTGATCCTGGGATGAAACGTGAGTGGAAAGTAAAACTGGCATGGCATAAAGGAGCTGCAAACTGCTCTGAATAACACACGCTATCAACGGGGAAATCGCGTCGCCTGAGGCAGACAAAAGTGGGCAAAAGCGCAGGAAAGTGTTACAATAAAATAAAGAAGACACATTGCACAAAACCCAGTCTGATGGAAGAATGGTCCACGGAAAAACGGAGCCCACAGCTCAGCATGGCTGAAGAAAGCACGAGTAGCCAATCCATTAGTGATGGAGGGTGATTTTCGTTAATTTATCAAGCTAAAGGAGGCTATTGTGTTGTTTGCCTCCGGTCTAAAAAGACAGCACCTTAATACACAGTCGACCCACGTCCATTTCGCCTTTAACAACAAATCCAAAGCCGGATTCAAGCTTGAAGCTGATGCACAACACACCTAAAAAGTGATTTTGCTTGGTAATTTCATGTATTTTTTCCCAATAAAAGAAAGAAAAAAGTGATTTTCTCTTACCTTCGAAGATGTTTTAATCCGAAAGTTGACAATAAAACCAGGTAGAGATGAGGAGAGAATCACACTCGCACTTTTAGCAGTAGAGACAGAAAAGAAACGGGTTCTAATGTTGTGTCCTGAGCCACTGTGCGCGTCCCTCTCCCAGCGACCTGCAGCCAACAACTGCGCTCTCCCTCTCCTTGAGCGTCGGACGATACCACCGGGCTGAGGAGGAGGGGGACAGGGGAGGGGAGTAGAGGGGGTGAGGGGGGATCGGTAAGCAAAGATGGGGCCGATTTGCAAGCGTAGTGGGAAAGAAGCATGGAAACCCTCCGGAGAGCTGGAAGAGTGTCGCAACAGCGGTTCCGAGCAGAACGAAAGCTGGCAGTGTTTGAGAGTGAATCACAGCGTGGAGCTCATAGACAGAGAGGCTTCTAGGAAAGGATTGTCCCGCGTGTTGTTGTCTGGGACTCACCAGTACCTGCGGTGTGTGTGGGGTGCACAGGTTACCTGGCAATTTATTTCCTCTGGGAAGCGAAGTGTTTTCCATGCCTTGCTGTTTTGATCAAAGAAGACAAAAGAACTTAAACAAGTGTAGCCACATATCGCCATGAGACCTAATTCAGTCCTTTTGTTTCTGTTCTATAGGCCTATTTGGTCAGACAGGTGTAGGGAAAATGGTACAAGCCAAACCCCATTAAGAAAAAAATATGCTTTTTTCCCCTTTGTAGGCGTGCCTATGTTGGTCCCCATGACTGGTCTGAGAAAGGAAGAATTAGAAAGATGGTACTGAAGTACTTGGACTTAATCATGTCATTTTAATTCAGAGAACTACTTATTCAAAATAAAAACAAACAAAAGACAAAATAATCACCAAAGATGTAGAAAAAATAGAAAATGGTCCCTTTATATTTACATTTGAAAAGGGCAGAGAGAAAGCAAAGGTGGGTTTCATTCAAATTTACCTTGTTTTATTTATTAATTGTTTTGTTGTAGGCTATAGTATATAGGCCCATAGATTTACAGCCAACATAAGCTCATGATTTAAACGTCCCTATACATTCTACCACGGGGTAGATAGCCTACTAGTTAGCCTACTAGACTAGAACATATTGTAGGAAATAACATAACAGATTAAATGAAATAGTATAGAAAACAACAGAAAACACTGACCTTATTTACTTTACCAAAAAAGGAAAACTTCTGATTTGAGCTTGTTCTTTTTTTATTTTATTTTTAAGTTTATCTACCCATTATGTTGACACCCTATCTTAAATGATGATGATCACTAATTGAGAATAAAGCAGATTAGGAGCAAACTAGTCGATTAGAACAGAAAAGACTCAATCAAAAAGAATAAAGTAAACCTGTTAGTTTGTTTTTGCTGCTGCAGAATTATAAAAATCGGTAAATTAACAATTATTTGGTTTGTTTACATGGAGTGTTTGTGTCCCTTTGCTTAAATCTGTGTAGCACCTCATACAGCTATAATCAAACCATATTCTTGGAAGGAAAGGAAGTGGAATTGATAAAGAGAGTAATTAAGAGCCATTCAATCGCAAGCCAATTTACTAATTACACTCTTGTGTAATTCATTATTTTGCAGTACAACTGGCTGCGTTCTGCTGATAATAAAAAGCTCATGTTGACAATAGTAGGCTACTTACATTCAATGATATCCAAACAACATGACAGAGCTGTTTGGAGGGGGCAGGTAAACGACGCCTCCCACTGAACATTCCTCAAAACTACATTACCCGAGGAGCCTTGCGCCGTGCCCGAGAATCCGTGGAATACCGATTGCGCCTGCGTATCCAGACGTGGCAACGGCATCATGGCCTCTCGGAACCGATACGGGAGTCGGATGAGAGAGGCGACAATGTTCATGCTGGTGTTGCTGGTGAGTCAAACGAACCTCTGCTGTGTGTTGTGTAAACTGTTTGGGGTCTCTGTGTCATTCCCGGAGGCTGTTTGTGTACGTTTAAAGCAACTCTGGAGAAACAGAATTTGAAATCGCTCCTCGCCGCGTCTCGTCTAGCCCGTCCGCCGTGCAGGAGGTAAAGTTGACAGCCCTTGACTGAACTTGGGGCTCAGATGTGACTAGCTGGTATCAATGTGGGTGGACTGCGGGTACTGTTGCGCGGGTAAAAGCACTGCATTTGTCTCGTATGTCTGCCTGCACAGAGCTGGTTACTTTCCAATGGTCGTCTGTGTAACACGGGGTGACTCCCCTGTGTTTGAGCTTTAACATTACCGGAGCAATGAGGAAAATTAGAACCGTGAAGGTGACGTATTTCTCCACAGCCCCCCCCCCCCCCACCTTATTTAGCTTAAAGCTGCTGCTGTGTTAGTTCAAGTCATACATTATGTTATGGGGGGTTTATTGTTTTTAACGCAGCCGGACTCAACTGTGCAGTCATTCGAGTTTGCAAAGGGAATTGAAAGTTCAAAACTGACTTTCACAATGTTGTACTTTCACAGGTGGGTGTGAGCTAGCAGCTAACAATAACTACATGCAGTTTATCTCAGAGGTGCCCTTTGGAAGTAGTACAGAATCCTTTCACGTCACGTGACAGTCAGAACTGAACTGGTTATGCAGCATTAAAACTAATCTTCACTGAATGAAAGTTTGTGTGGCTTTAGCATTATGCCTTAAGTGAATGCCTGCAGCACAATATTACATTCATTACAATTACCCAACCGGTAATTAAACATGTTTAGTCCTAGAATGCCTCCTCATTTATACACACCAAACCCCCCTGGTATTAATTTACACAGCATATGACTGGTAAGAGTGCTTGATATGTTACTGAAAGTAGGCTGCTGTTTAGGTCTCCTGTGTTCCTAACACACAAATCCACGTATGTAGCCATTCCTGGATTTTTGTCAAATATTTACTATTGTGTTGAGGTAACACAGTGCAACAATTTGCTAATTGCCATCCTGTCTGGAAAGAATGGAAGACACTATCCATCAGAAAAAGTAATGTGAAGTAATCTGCAAATATATTGAAGATTCATGGCATGGAAACTAACACACGAGTGCAGTCCTTTAAAGTCTTTAATCATTTCATTCATACTGAAGAGCAAACTGTATCATGTAGCACATTTCTGTGTCTAAATGCTGATCCAGACCGTTTCCTGCTTTGCTTCCTGTATGGCAGCATACCTGTGCAAACATGGGTGGAACTTGGGTAACACTGTTAGATTGCTCTCTGCATGCATTTGTAAGGTGGCACTATTATGTTGGCAATGTGCCACAGCAAACAGGACCTGAAATGAAAGTGCTGACTCGTACGTTTTTAACATCCACAAGACCTCAACTGATGTGTGCATATGTCTATACATACCGGTACTGTGCTACACCGATGTTAAGATATCGATACCTTGATTGCTTAAATACTTGTTTGTTCATTAAGTCAAAGATTGGAGTCTCCAACTGCCTCCTTGTCCTTGTCTGATTGTTCAGTGTAATAAAATAGGAGGATGTTTAAATAGTCTAGCTGTCAACTTGTTATGGAGAGAAACACCCTGAAGTTAAAGGTTAAAGTTGGCAGCTATCTTAGTATCTTCATTGTCGACTGAAATGGGTCACACCTAGATAACGCTGTTGGCGATCCATTTGCTCTTGCATATACACTTTCATCCGGCCCCAAACTGGCCTCTGCGTTTTGTGTATGCTCCACAGTTCCCATGCCAGGCTTTGACTTGGAAGTCAAACAGCTTAACTGCAAAGAAGAAAACAGGAAGAAGGTTTTAATATGGCAATTGCTAGAGCGAGAACCACGCAATCTTGGACGGACACAATTTACGTTGTGTCAGCTGAAGGAGTAATACACCATAACAACAAAATAATAACAATAAAACATATTGATGTACATGGATTGTTTAATATGTGACGTTAATTGGTCTACTGGAGGAAATAGGAATTAGCTGAAAGGAGGCATATCGCCACCTACAAGCAGAATCTGACATACTTGCATCAATAAATTGAATTTCACTTGTTGTGTGTGTTCTGGTACAAGGACAGCTGCAGTCCAATTAAATGGCCTAATCGAGCTATAGCTCAACTTGACTGTGCACGTAAACATACTGAATGTTTTCCTGCATTAGAGTTTTTTGGGATGGCAGTGATTGTTTATCAAACCCTCAGCTGTCACCAGAAAGACACAGTTCCTCCACATCGTCCATTGTTTCCCGATAATGGAGACCTTGTGAAGCATGATCCCTAACATGATAGCAACATGTTGAATCAGAGAAGCCTGAATAAGTCACACAGACTACATTTTTGTCTGGCTGCCAAGTGCCAACTTGATATAAGCCAAAGACAGTGGATGAGGAGGAAAAAACGACGGTAGATAAATGGATGTTGTAATAATACAATAATTTTCTGCGGCTTCAATTATGATATATAATTATTTCCACAATCCTGTGACAGATTTTGTCCTTATCACCAACCACTAGTCTGTGGGTTGTATGAAGGTGATTCCACAAGGGGAGGGGATAAACCCAATGCAGCACTTTGTTAGAGGGCAGCTGTCTGGACGGTCGAGTCCTGCCTGTCAAAACAATTTAATCCAAACTCCCTTCAAATGCACACGCACACAAAATGAACTCTTTGATTCCACTGCCCGTGGCTGGCAAACTCAAATTGTCTCCCTGTCAATTTAAAATGTGTTTGTTTTTTCAGGCCATAATAATCAATACAATGTGAGAGCCTACATGTTTTCTGTGACTTTCTGTTTACAGATTCAAGGAATACGCAAGGTTAGCACTGATGGGGGGGGGGGGGAGTGGTCCTTATTGATTTGCCCCCAAAAACAGATTTTAGTGGCATTTGGTCCTCAGCAGGAATTTCAGACCATGTGCAGAAAAATACTGCAATTATCATACAGAAATAAGCCACGAGTTAAAGCTTGTTTTAAGAACAGCCTGCAAGAGAAAATGCATGAAACTCCATATCCATGTCTATTTAAAGGAGATGAAAAAACAATAATGACATCATTAATGGGAATTTATTTTGTATGATAACCTTTACAGTTCTTGGACAATTACACTTTTTACAAGACTAGTGCTTGTAAAAAACTTGTTAACATTTTACAAGAACAGAGTATTATACACCGCCTTTAACTCTGAGCTGCTGAACTAATAAAAATACAGTAATCAGGCCAATGTCAACACTCAGGATTAACATGAAACTGTGCACAGAAACATAGAAAGCCATCCATTCAAATGTATTTTAGAAATAAATCTACATATCCAGTTGCTTTTGATATTTAGATAAGACATGATTATCTTTGCACAGAAGGATTTTTGTTTGCTCCAACTGTTCAAACAAAAGAAGTTGATCCATAACCATAATTCAAATTTCAAACCAGTAAACTTCGCTTAAAGAACAAGTGAACAACACTGACTATGTGTCTATGTATTGTATGCCATCTTTCACAATGTAACTTGAGCATATTAGCAGACATGTCCTCTTCTTCCATCACCTATAGCGGAAATGTTAAACTTGCCAATGCTGCTAATTGATTGCTCGTCTGCTCATTGGATTGCCGAGATGCCTCTAAATCAGCCTTGTGTGTCTGTTATTGGATGTTGTGCAGCTCCCTTTAAAATTGTCCGGTCCACACACACCTGACTGGCTCATTAGTCAGACGAAAAACTCAAGTGCTTGACTAACGCTGCTTTGATTTGTGCTGATTCGGTAATGCTGCTGGAAGTGGATGCCATTCATTAAGCAGATTTGTCACAGCAGATGGAGGGTGTGGGTTGCAAGCAGGGGCTGGGCACCCACAGCGTTGTAAGCGCCACATTTATTTACAGCACCACGATTGGACATAACCTTTATGGCACATAAGGAAGGGGGGAAGTACAGTATATGGCTGTAATGGATTTTCTCTAAGCAATGAGTCGTGCAGTCAGAAAAAGGCCAGTCCAACAGAGCATGCATGCTCAAACATTTCAAGTAGTTTTCAGGTATCAGAATGGATTTTTTTAGATGTCACACCAAAGGCCAGTTGACATTTAGACAGTTTCCATAATGGGGGGGGGGAACGAGAAAAAAATCGAGATTATTTTCTTCTGAGATTTTAAATAGATTCAGAACTTCCAAAAATCGTTTGTTTTTGTTTTTTGGGCTAATCAGTCACTCCCTGCTAAGTGCTAAGGCTAGCTCTTTGACTCAGTAGAATGCCAAATGGAGTAGCAACAAATTCAGCCAGTCTCACAGATGACTGGAGTAGATCCTGAAGTATGTACTAACTCAAAAATAGATTTTGAATTCATGAATCCATGGATCCACGAATCGAGAATCGTTTCGACTGGAAAATAATTTCTGAATCGAATTATGATCCCAAGAATCGAAATCAAATCATGAGACACCCAAAGATTCCCAGCCATAGTTATAATGTTCAACCATCAGAAAGAGAGTTACTCCATGAGATGACTGACCGGGGCAGTAGTTAACTCTTGCCTGTATTTGCTACTCGTATCTTGGCAGGCTGATAATATCGGTTTATCTAACATTATTCTTATGCTTCTATTTCTTGTAGAAACTTCCTGGGATTTTACACATATTGAATAAAATTACCAAGTTATAGCGACAGCTTGAACTGTTGCTAAGTCAGTGATGCACATCTGTAGTATCATCACTCCTCATACTGTAAACTACCAGACCTGTACAGTAGATGATGTGTGAAATGTGCTTTTCTTGTTTTGTCTCATCTCTCTTGAAGGTCTGGATTGTCGTAGTTTACAGCTCAGGGAATTGATCGAACAATTATCAGAAAATCACATTTGATCCTAGCCTCAATGCTTATGTAGTTTTGGGCGTTAGGGTAGGGTTCTTCTGCTGTAATATGGATTTTACCAGATCCATTCTTATGATCAGTGTTGTTTCTGATAATCTACGATTAAGTATCTGAGCGCATTAGTGTGAGCTAATCAGACAGACTCCGTTATCTTTCAAGTCTTGTTCATGTAACGATGTTATTTCTCATTATGCCATGAGTTAACGAGCTATCTTGCATTTCAGGAGAGTACTCAGAGTAAAAATATTCCATCAAATCGTTTTTCAACACTCCTTGAAAATCTTTGTCGGCTCATATATAGACAGATATCTTTGCATTTTTCACATTCCTGACTAAGGTCTTCTGCCTCTATGAATGAAACAAGTAATACACCAAGATAAGAGTCTGATGGTAGAAAGGTTTAAGTGATTAATCAAGTAAAGGACTCTCAACTACACGCTCTAAAAGCTGAATTTTCTTTTCTTTTTGCATTTCATGTTATCAAAAAAGAAATGCTTTTTCATTGTTTAACTGTCAATCAGACACTTTAAGGATAGATACCTTTGTGGGCTTGGTAACTTTGAATAGACAAATGTTGTTAATTCTGACTTTGTGTCACTAATGAATTCATTGATTCATAGAATTTCACTTTTATATCTTTGCAACAAGCCAAGCTTTCACATTATAGCTGCATCATGATCAGAAATCCTGGATTCATTCTGACAAACCATATTCATTTGGCTTCCCACTTAGTGATGCTAATGAGGGTCAGTTATTAGAAATTCAAGAGGGAAAAGATTATCACACCCTCATTGTTATAGATTAAGCTGCATATATGCATTTCACACAGACACCATCACTCCAGGTTTTCAGTGGCAGTATTGGATGACCTAGACCAAAATAATATTTTCTTCCTCTTTTTTTATGAACAGGGAACAATGAACTCTTGTCCCCTGAATCCATGGAAATAAGCCGTCTTTACCTTCACCCATTGAAGTACTAAATGTGGGAATACGCTCGTGTTTTGTCTCATGCTGAACCCATCATGCACCTTCCAGTCCATTTTGCTCCATTGTGCAGGTTTTATGAATTACAAGACTGTTAAATGGAACAATGAGGCCACAGAGCTGCAACCTATAAATAGCATTGAATGTGTGGTTGTGAAAAAATATTCAGCAGTGACAAAAAATTATGTAACACTGGTGGATATTAGCTTGTATACTTCTTTAAAGTTGAAAACATTTTAATGTATAAGACCTGGACTAAAAGCAATAGACGCCCGTCCCTCCTGCAGAGGGAGTGCTTCATAGTGCCGTCACTTTTGAAAAAAAAACTTCGAACAAATGCAGAGTATGACACGAAACGTTCGAACCCCGCAACCCCTCAGGACTGATTTATTTCTTAACATTATTCGCAAGAAGCACTAGTAAATAAACTTGGTTGGGATCGAGTGCAGCTCTCTCTCTATTTATTCACAATATTACCAGCTGACGAGAACCACTGTTCAGAGTGCACTGAGGTTCGCGATACACACAAATATTTGCGGGTTCTTAGCAACCCTGTGTCTCTCCACCGAAGCAGTGAGCTGCTGTCTGCAGAGAGAGTCTCCCTCATGTAAGTTTGAGTTGCACCCCGGCCCGTTACTTTTGCCATTACTGGCATCACTGTCTTCATTTCCTGAGGTCAATAGTGCATGCAATGGTCAAGTTACACTGAGAGCGCTCTCTGCTGGATCAAACTGCAAACTACTTCAGACAGCCTGGTGCACTGATGGACTGACACACTACACAACAATATTTTGAATTCGAACGGCTCATGACAGTTCGAGAATGTGAACTTTTCCCCCCAGGTTGGAACTTCGAATCAGAAATGACAACCCTAGTGCTTTACACCATCTTGTTCAAAAAATACACGTTGTCTTAAGAGTGTTTGGGCTTGACAGCACTATGTGTGTCTTGCGACAGTGCAGTCGCCCTCAGAGACCTTTGGTGGGTGACAATGTGCATATTGTTGCTTTAAGAGAGAACTAGACGGCTGCTTTGACTACGATGGCTGATGAATACAGAGCCTTGTTCTCTAATTATCATCACTTGCAGTTCAAGTTGAAAAATGGCTTTTTACTGTAGGAGGTGGAGAAAGAAAAGGAACACCAACGCTGAACAGATAAAATCAGACGCCATGAAAATAAATTGGATTGTCAGCACAGCTATTTATTTTATCAATTTATTTCTGTGGCTTCCTCCTGCTCATATCCTCAAAATTAACTCTTTACAAAGCTGCTGTGTTATTTCCCTGTGTTTTTATTTTTTATTTCAGCTGACTGCGTTTGTGCTTTATTGTAATAAATCTCCAGCTTAAATCGTCAGCAGTGAAATAACGCTGCCTCTGAATGGACCTGTCACTTAAGATGGTTTGTGGGGAAACTGTCGGTACAGTCTTGTTATTTCTATTATTGTACGTCTGTCACTTAAAGATGACTCACGCCTCAGTTGGTGGAAGAATCGTGTCATATCTGAGATATCAGGGACTTTGGCTTGACGACAGCATCAGTTTCATTCTCAGCTGCCTGGGCTGAAGGTGTAGGTGTCAGCCGGTACATTTTGTGCTGGATATTACATTTAAATGTGTCTGTTTGCACTTCCTGTGATTGTTTTGTAATCCATGCATGACCAACAGTCAGCTCATAATCTATTTGATGCTGTGTGCAGGTTTCAAACATTTAAAGAGACCATGACATTCAAGCTCTCTGTATTTTTCTTACTTTTTTGAACCTACTGTTACAAAAATGCTCTTCTAAGTAAGATGAGAATCCCCTAGTCCACACTACCCCAATAAGTGAAAGGAAAATACATTTTTTTACATAATGCACTTAGTGTTAATATGATAAATTCACTCAGCTCTTTAAACTACTGTATAATGCATTTTGCACACTGTCCAGTATACATTTCAAAATAAAAGAATACAATGGTATTTATAACAGTATTTACAGAATACAAGTTAAACACTTCCAATTTGTTAGGGCTCAATAAAACTTGCTTTTGAACCACGCATATGCGTTGACAACCTGCTGTGTTGTGAAAGTAAATGTTCATACTTGCCTTTATGAGCAGAGCATAACATCAAAACTAACCAAAACATTTGAGCAGAAATGATGTTTTAAGTTAATGTGACCAATCAGTGAAAAGCAATTTATTGCCGAGTGTGTGTGCACCCTTAATGCCTGAAAGGTTGAACAACCCTGTCTGAAGTTTTTAACTTGGTCCTTCCCAGAAGATAGCAGCTGGATGCTTGTTTGGATTTACAGCTGTAAAAGTGAATCCTGCTGAAGATGCATCAAAATGTTCTCCATAGAAATAAAACTCCTCATCCAAATCTATACTTGAAGAAGTGTACAGGGTTTATTGATTTATTGGACAAGTCTTTGAGAAATACTAAACATGCACAGATCAATGGTAAACAAGTGCAGATGTTAAATATTAATATGTTTAGACATGTTTCTTCTCTGGGGCCAGCAACCGGTTACTTTGTAAATTCAGTTAAATAGCAAGTTTCACTTTGTTCAGAGCAAACTGGCAGGTCCTTTGGAGGTGAGTATTCAAAACTAATTCAATGGAGCAACCTCAGATAAACCGCATGTGATTATACTAAGTGGAAACCTCCAGTGGTGAAAAATGAAGCCAATGCGGAAGTGTAGAAAATTGAAGTTCCTCGAGTGTCCACTTGAGGCTCCCTCCACAAGACCTCGAAGTCCAATACACACCCCATATTTAAATTACTGTTTTGACCGCAGAAATGAAGATGTTTACAGCCTGGTAAAAAAAAAGAAGAAAGGATTTTGGTCTGATTAGTCTTTATTGGCACACTTTTGTATGGGGGATGAATTTCTGAATAGCTCACCCGTTTTGATTTTATGAAGGATATAAGTTATTCATAAATAGGGACGTGACCCGTCTAACTGCAAGCAGCCCCCATGTAACGGATTGTCAGGAGGTTTAAGGCTCACCTCAGCTTCAGCTCTTTCACTGAAGTAAGGTAGACCAAAGTTTGGGTAGTCAGCATTTTGAATGTGGCAACCGCCTTGGATGGGAGAGCTGTGCCATTAATAGCAAATTCAACGTTATCGCAATATGAGTATTTGCTCATAAACAAAAAAACTATATTTAGTTGATATCAGATTCAACACACCACTTTTGAGCATCTGTTCAACTTTGAACCACAACAAAAATTTTCACTTCCCCAATTAGTTATAAGAAGCCATCACTTGAGGTTGGGTGGCTGTTGTCTTCAGATTTTCATTATTCATACCAAAAGGACATGCTCAGTGAATCTTTAAGTATTTAGAGGAACAGAAAGCAATTTAAGTGAAAGACTTGCATAATTTTAATCCTGCCGGGCCACCGTCAAGCATCACATTCCTATCTCCTTCTGATAAGTTAGAAACCCTGACATCCTGTCTCATCTCTTTGTTAATCTTGCCCCCCCAGACTCTCGCTCCCATTATTAAATGTCCACCTATGCAGACAAGTTTCACCAAGCGAGCCTCTAATTAGTCCACCCTTTGCAGCGTGATGCATATGATTCCAAGACTGAATACTGATATGTCACTTGTGTTTATCTTGTCATCTCATCAACCTCCTGCTCTGACAGCAAGTGACAAAATCAAAACGCAACATAAATAATCCCAAGATGACTGATCATTTGCCTGAGATGGAAAGTGTATCTATAACTTGGCACTGAAGTTGTATTTTCTTCTCTTTAGAAGCCCTTTGGCTTTGCTCTGTTCATTTAAGAAATGTAGTGATGTTCAGAAAGTACTGTCTTAAGATTCCCTTCAGACTCACCTCACAGGAGGATTCAGTTGGGAATTAAAATGAGAAAATGAGCCTGACATGTGCTTGTTTTCATTCCAGGTGATATCACTCATCAGGCAGGAAACGCTGAGCGAGCAGACGATGTTTGGTGTCTAATTTAGTTCTCTGTACGCTTAGAGGAAAGGCTTTTTAATGAATGGTGATGCCACCGAGTCTATTAAAATGCATGTAGTTAACTTCGTATGGCTTCAGTGTTATCGGTCTTTTTTGTAGTTGTCTGTGATTAAAGTGCAAGCTTCTCAATATGGGCTTTGTTTTGTTATATTAGGTGTTTCACACCATTAGCCAGACAGCCGGTGTTTGGAAAGTCGAAGGAGCCATTCTGACTAATGGTGCAGATGTGCCCACCTGTTGCTCACTTTGAATCACCTTTAGAACAGGCTCATACTGGAGTATCAGCACAGTCTTGTTTGTGCTGTACAGCAGTTGAAGTGAAATCAATAACAATTTAAATTCAGCGATGAAATTCCTATATAACATTCCAGCTCAGAGATACATATCAAGTTAAAACTGTTGATCTTGTTTATGAGTCACAGTGAAGAAAAAATGTAAAGACAGCCCTCAGCCTGTGCTGTCACAGTTATTTACTGAAGAGGACTGCTGCAGAGGTACAAGACTGTAGCTATGGTTCTCTGTATTACACTTATTTCACTCGGATCAAGCTGATATTTTAACTTGACACATGGCTGGAAAAAAGACGCAAAATTGAAGCCCCGTAAATCACCTCAGTAGTGCATTTTGCAATTTGTCTCTATTTTGGCTTTACCAGAATTCTGGCTAAAAAGGTTAAGCTTGTCCTTGGTTCGACGCTGGATGAAAGTTCCTAGAATAAATCGAAATAGGTCAGAGTCTGAGGAGGTCTTGGCAAATTGCAATCGAGTTTTGCAATATTAATGATAATCTGTTCAAAGGTGTTGGCAGGGGGGACATTACATGAATCAAAGAGACACTTAAGTTGGCATTATCTTTATTATTTGTTCTGCTCAAACAAAGTGACTTCAACACATCTGAAAAGACATCTGATTCTGGCTGTCATGTTATTGGTGTGTTTGTCTGATTATTCATAGTTTTGTTGGTGTGTTTCTACAGGTGGGGCTGCTGCAGGTTCTGGAGGCGGTGAAGGTGTCTCCTCTCATAGAGAAGGTCAGCGACCACAAAGACTTCAAGAAGCTGCTCCGAACGAGGACCAATGTTCTGGTTCTTTACACCAAGTCCGGTGAGAAAAGACTGTCATCCTACCGTTGTGTTTATTTTATGGACCTGGCTGTAGAGATCACTTTAGGGTTAAAGGAAGCAGAGAGAACTCCCATGATTCCCCACTAGACGTGATCTTTTGTTATTGTTTTGATCGAGAGTCCCCTGGCGGCGGATTTTACATCCTGTACGTTTAACTAAAAAACATTTTACCATGGTATCTTGAGCTACATTTGGATTCCCTGTGTTGTGAAGCCATTGCCCACTGAGTACTTTAAAGGGTGGTCTATCTCACTAATGGACTTGGAACTTATCTTACTAGAGTAAGGGATCAGTTATTAAATAGAAAAATGAAACCCTTTTTTCCCAGTCAAAACAAAGTTAAACAGGATTGTGTTCATCCAACCATTAAGGATCTCCTAATGCAGCCCCGTAGATTTTAATTCCATTAGCATATTTCTTAGAAGAAGAGGAATATACGCAGCAGGCTTGTAGAAGAAGCTGCTTGATATTACTAATTTTCCAATCAAACGCCCCTCCTACCCCTCAGTAAGCATCAGAAGACTCACAGAGCCCCACAGCTACAGATTTATTTGTTTCATTATTCATGGCCCATGTCAGCATGCATAAAAAGACTGTATAAAGCTTCTACACATCGAGCTCTGCCTCTGATTGATGATTATTCACTTGCTGCAGCATCACACAGGCGTGCTTAATTTAATGTTCCCTCTTCCTGCAGGTTTTCTGTCTTGCTCCTTTAAATCCTCTCTACACTAACCAATTATCTGACCACTTCTAGCTGCATCACATACATCTACCCTCATGATTAAGGACCGTCAACCCCCTGCCCCTCCCATCACCATCCTCTGACCCTCTGCACTCATTTGAATCCCTGTTGAGATTAGCTCTGGTTAGCATTCATCAATCCTAAGCTTATCAGAAAATCTACCAGACAGTATCTGCGTGCATTCTGCTCCATACATGGTTATTCTCTAACACTGAATTGCCAGATGTTTTTGTTGCTAACCCGGTGCAAGGCAGCACCCTGGGGAGTCATAGCAGTATCCCTAAATCTAAATATAGCCTTGGCCTGAAGCATTGAGAGGAATTCTACTTTTTATGCAGTAAATAAAACACATCGGGTTTCGGGGGGAGTATAAAAATGATGTACTGTGTTACAAAAGTTTGAATATTACTCAAGTTAACATTACTCACAGGAATCTCCTTTTCTTGCAACATCTGATAAGAAAAATATGATATATTACTGTGTGTGTGTTGTCTTAGCTCGTACAGTTTATTACATACACGATTCTCCTCTTTCCAAACAGAAAGCAGAGTGTACAGCTCAGCTTTATTTTCTCACTGACACGGTAGATTGTGCAAAATCTCCAGTGGTCATGAACCCCTCTGTGTTGTCCTTGAATGAGCTCACACTCGGATGTTCATCACGGCTCAGAATATGGTAGAAAGCAGCATGCAGCAGGTAGAAACGAGAGTTTACGCAACATCCGTGCTGTGCGCCCCCCCCTTGTTAGCTGAAAAGTTGGTCTACTTCTGCAGAGCCTTTGTGTCACCTTATAATCCTTCCATCCCCTGCTAAGTCTCACTATTGTAAGATGCTGAAAGCTGATGTAACTTAAACCCCCTCCCCGAACTCATCTAGTGAAGGGTATTAGAAAGCGCTCTTCCATCACCCCTGCATCCCAAACTCAGTGATCTCTTTCTTTGCCACTTTGTTCTCTAGTAAGACACTGAGCTGCACTGTAACTCAATTCCTCCTCGCTGTGTTCGACATGACAGTGTCCTCTGTGTCTCGAGGCTCTCCTGAGCTATTGAACGGTTTTGCTAACAACTCTGACTGAGGTTTATTCTCTGTGTTTGCAGCTACATCAGGGGACTCTCACCTGAAACTGCTATCAGATGTGGCCCAGACAGTCAAGGGCCAAGGGACTATTGCATGGGTCAACTGTGGGTAAGTAATAGGGTTCATTATTTTTCTTTTAAATTGTACACATACAACAAAAAAAAATCCTCTCTTAATCACACCAATGGGCTACCAGTCTCTTTCAGCATAATGGCCTCTCTTGTTGGATGTATTTGTCTGACAGCAGAGCGATTTAATCCTCCTCAGAGAATGTCTCCTCTGCCATCCATCTACAAAATTTATGGCTTTTTAATGGAGGTGTAAATGGCTTTGTCCTGCAGGTTCTATGGTACAGGCAATTTTTGACAGGAAGCCATTCAATTATTAAAGTTGACCTATTATGTCGATCCCCATTTAAAAAAATTCCCCCATCGTGTTACAATTCTGGATACCCATACTTAAAGTGGGTGAAGTTTCAGATCATTCAAATTCAAACAACTTTATTAATCCCTCTTGGGGTAATTGGTGACAAAGATACACGCAGACAGCAGCGACACAGACACAACATACGAGACATACGTCTGCAGAGTGCGCTAAACGGCTTGTCCTGTGAATCACGGCGATGGTTCCCTGATGTGATATCGAGAATTTTAGAAGACGGCTTTAGTCGTCTACGTTGGTCGATGGAGCCATTCACATAGGCTGTTCAGCCAAACTGGAGAGCAGCCCTCCCCTGGCAGCTCTGCAGCATTCTGCCACCAGAAGGCTTCCATGGAGCTGACCAATCAGAAGAAAGTGGACACGAGGGGAGGAGGGATAATAAAATTTGAATAGTTGAATCATAAAGTTATTAAACTTAGTTGTAAAATAACTGGCAGCTGTACAAACAATCAGTACTTGCAGCTGAAGAAATAAAGAAAATACTTCTTACTTTTTAATATTTATGTAACAATTCAAGCTCAATTCTCTTATTTATTTCTGAAAGTAGAGCAGGACATCTGTCATTCTTCTTTCACTTATCTGTCTCTGGCAAGTTACAGCCTTCAAGCACAACTCCCTTTACTCCCCAGCGACCTGACTTTGGATTGTTGTTCTTTCTGCCCTTCCTCATGTTCAGTTCCACTTACGTTCTTTTATACCTGTCAACCCATCAACTGCAAGAACCGTCTCCTTCACCAGAGGAGGAAAAATGTATCATAAAACAGGAAACAGGAAGACAGTTACTCCCCTTTGGCACCAAGTGCTCATTGCAGCATTCACAATCTCTCTCAAGCATATCTGGGATTGAAGACAAGGCAGATAGACAGGAAGAAAAACCAAACTCATATCAGTCTGGAGTTGAAAGGATTGTCAGAACTGTTAGTGTCCACATTTCTTTTCAAAGACACTCCGTGATACAATCTGCTTTATTGTTTACTTTTCGACTCAGTTACCTTTTTTTTGTCTTGGACGGTATGGTATCATCTCTCTCTCTTCCTCCTCCAACAACTCAAGCATGTAAGAGAGTGTACTCACACTGAGCAGAGATTTATACTGGGCCAGATTCCTGCCAGAGGAGCTAGAGCGAGCCGGGCTCATCACTGCAGGACACTCGGGTCCAGTGCCAGGCTCTGTGGCAAAGCATTGTGCTATTTGGCATTTTTCTCAACCATCTCAAATGGGTCGGTTCCAAATCGAAGCTCCAGCTGCGAGCTCATGGTGGACAGAGTGAGAGAGCGAGCTGAGCCCATATCACAGCGTGAGAACTCGCAGCCCTGCCAAGGAAGAAGGCCACCAAGGCCAGAATGACACACTTTAAACAGATGACAGTGACCTGAGTGTTGGCCAACAGGGATCCTCCGAAGGGATGGATGAGCTCATACAGGAAGTGCAGGACTGTGGCGTCCATTCAGGAGTTAGAACAGGCATAGGACATAGGAAACATGCTCTTGTGTAGATCAATTGAACCAGCAGAGGACAAACAAGGCCAGCACAGATTAGGATTTGTGTTTTAACAAAGTAATAATTAAATGGGCATGCAGGGCTTTATCCTCTTTGCCTGATGAATCCATAAATAATCCTCTACAGAAAGGGAGTCTGTTGACTTTGACCTGTTGCAAATTGTTGGCTCCCTTATTGTTTCCCCATCTTCCTACTTAAAAGACTAAGCTTAGAGATTTGCACAAGAATAATGAGAAATTGTAAGTCACAATGTATCGCCAAACAGGTATCATGATTGAGCCTATGGCCTACAGATAAAAGCCTTTCCTCGTGGGGACATTCCTAGAAGAGATCACAAAGGGAAAATGGTCAATGACGCATTTCCATCTTCCAGCAGTGATCTGTCTGCCAGAGAGTGAAGAGTGAGCTAACCAAACACACCCTCTCTTCAATTCGCTTTTGTTAACCTGAAGCGACAACCTTTGTTGTTAAATGAAGCCTAAGCAGAAGTGCAAAAAGCTGCAGTTGAGGCCGGCTGCAATAGCCAAGGAATTCCCAATTGGTCCCATATTAAAATACACAATTTTACAGCCGTAATAAAAAACTTTTAAAGCCAAAAAGGTTAAAAAACACAACAGATTTGGTATCAATAGCTCATGTCGTTATGGAGACACATTAAACAGAGTTCAATTTATTTTCATAACTCATCCGTTTTGATTGTATTGAACCTGAGAGTTAATCGTGTATGTGCAGAGGTAGGGGTCGTGAATGAGTTGACTGACAGGTGGATGCCTTGTGGTTGTTCCCCAGGGGGCTTAAGGCCCGCCTCAGCTCTACCTCACTGACTGTTACTAGATTGATTGAAAGCTAGGTTGATATAGCATTTTCAATATGGTGACGGGCGGCCATCATTGGGCTTCATTACTTCTTCAGAAATCAATGTGAGACGTCACTGAAAGTACATCCTTGATTTTATAGTTAAACTGTGTAGCATCTTTATGGTCTCTGCTGGTGATGCCATTTCATTCAGTGAATCAGACAACGTTCTTATCCGCTTGTAATATTGGATGCTGATTAAACACAGCATACAAGCAGAACTGTATTCATCAGCCACTTTGAATTTCAAGAGTCAGAAGTTATGGTTTATATTTCAGAGAAACTTTAAATGTAAAGTTTCTGTTAAAACAAACCTGGTTAAGAAGAAGAAAGTCTCATTTTTTTGTTCTAAATAATGCGTTCTCTGCTATAATTGTACTGTCTTTCTTAATCCTAACTACACAGGGTTGGACAATAGTTTTTTTTGGTATCTATTTAACTGTTGCAGCTTATCTCATCACCACATCTGTCTGTCAGATGTAACTTCCCATCAGCCTCCACTCATACTGCACTACTGCACTACATCACCGTGGACCTCCTGCTCACTGCAGCATTGAAAGCTTTGGCGCTGATGCATCAACTTACGTTAACCCACAGATGAATGTACAACAGTTATGCTGATCTGGTGGACAGCCCTTTAGAGAAATACCATCCACTGATCTGTTTATGAACTAAACATTAGCTTGTGAGTCATTCTAGCGCCCTTTGGCTTGTATTTGTTGCGTGATTGAATAGGTATGCTGTGCTCATGGGTTGATTCACAAAAACTTTAGTCCACAAACAAAGGAATGCAGCACTTTTTTTCCTCTGAGTCAGTTTTACTGTGCATGGATGACAAGATGAGTAAGAGGCTGAAAGCTCTGGTCCATTGTTCTTTTGGTCTCTCTACCCACATGTGTCGCCTATTCACAGGCTTCTTCAAAGTGGCAGCAACCAATACCTGGTGGTCTTTCATGCCAGAACTGAACAGCTCAGTTCAGTTTCCAACACTTCTGTACTTTTATATCTGTCTTGTATGAAACGTTTGTGCAGAAACAGAGTGAGTAACATTAAAATGTCTCCATCTTTGGAACAATAGAATAGAACAGATCTTTATTAATGATGAATTGTGACCCAAATGTTTGTTATTTTTGAACCGATTCGATTTATCAAATGAAGATAAAGTGGAGGTTTGGACTAAGACAGTACATAACATGATGGAACAAAAATACAGAATAAAAAAAGTGTGTCTTAAAAGCTCTCCATGAACTCTTTGACACAGTTATTTTTTCCCGGGCACCCATTCGCAACCTACTGAAAACAGCTCCCCGACCCACCAGTTGAGTAACACTGGTTTAAAGCACTGAAGTCTAGAAAAACTCTAAAAAAAGGAAACTGGTTGCAGTCTGTAACTAGATGCACAGCATTTAAGGGAAAAATGAGACGTTCGGGAAAAAGAAACTCCAAAAAAGGCTTGTAAAGCATAAACATTTTTAAAATACATTTTGCAAGGGGCCTAGCGTTTATGTCGCTTCCCCCATGTGCAGAGGCAGTGGTCCACATCGCTATGGTCCACATTGCGGTCTAGGCCCTTGCTGCATGTCATCCCCCACTCTTTCCTCCCAACATTTCCTGTTTCCTTTCCTGAAAATATGACATTTTTAAGTGGAATTTGGTGCGCTGGTTTAGCTCAAGGGCTAAATCTGACTACAGGCGACAAAGGCTGTGCATCCCTCGAAGTGGCAGCCCTTTGTTTGACTCCACTGTCATGTCCTCTTGTTAAAGGCGTTCAAAGATCAGAAATATCTTGAAAAAAAACGGCATTCACATTTCAATCTTTTAAAGTTGTCAAGTTGAATGCATGCGTTAAAAGATTTCAAAGTCAAATCAAATAGAGCTTTCCTCTGCAGCCAATGCATTTCTGTCATTTATGGTGTAAGGTGTAAATGCACAATGTTTACTGTCCACAGGATTGCTTTTACTTTTCACAACATCAAAAGCTGTTGGGTAGAATTTCTTAACGTAGTTGAACAAATGTCCTTTATCTACATTAGAGAGTTTCGGGTTTCTCTTATCTTTGTGTGACACGTGGAAATGTTTCAAGGAGAAATAATCAGAAGGCTGGATTTTAGTCGGATGACTGCTCGTCATCTCCAAATACATGTCGAGGTCACATCTGCTCCTGGTGTCCCCCCCAACTGGTGCCATCTGCCTTCATGAGTCAGCAGAATATGGCATTAAGCACACAGTCATTACCTGAAATACTGTCTGTCAACACATGCACGCACTGATTCACTCTTCTTCATAAAACACAAGACCATCCTGAACACATATCCGGCTCGCTGAGTGACTTGGAGGCATGATTAATTTCCACCTCTTTGAATCTGTCAGCATCAGGCGCTCTCCGTCTCTCCGTCTTCTAATGAATGCATTTTCTTTTTATGCTTCATTCCTGGAGAGAAAGAGTTCTTAATGTTGCTGCTGATAATGTCTCACTGCTGCATGTGTGAAGTACATGTAGGTGGTTAGATGCATAATTATGTCCTTTTCAACTGCGGCCTTTTTTCAGTTACAGGTTTAAGCCTCTTTATGAAAGTGAATCCTGTAAACTAACAAGCTGTACATAAAAGTTTAACCAGGATTCCCTTTCAGGCAGATGGCTGTTCCACATGAGTCTGGTTCTACTCGAGGTTTCTGCCTATTTAAAGGAAGCGTTTCTTTGGCTGTGTGAAAAAAGTGTGAAAGCCCTAAATGTCTTTATGTTTGTCTGTTCATAAATTTGAGTTTATAGAGAAAGATTTGTTTGCAGAATTATTGACTTTATAAACTTTTCCAGTATAGATACTCTTTTAAATAGAGATGACCTCAAAATGTTCCAACGTTGATTGATGAGAGGAAGTCTATATTCTATAACTAACGGTGATTTCAAAGGGTTATGTACATTGTAGACCCCGTCCATCTCTTCTCCCCCCTCCCCTTTGGAAGGTGAGTGACGCACGTCGGAGAACATGACGCTACTTTGAGTCTTACTTTGAGTCATGTTAGTCAGATACAGCCAGAACACTCTGGATTTCTCTATAATAAAGGCTGTCAACGTTGTGTACCAGCGTGCTTGTGCTCGTGCATGAACTGTACCGTGCCGAAGCACACCTCTCTGAAGCCTGCCGGGGCAAACTGGTCAAATGAACTGGACTTTAGGGGTGAAGCATGCTTAGGCACGGTACGGATTGCCTAGTGTGAGTGCGCCCTAACAGGCTGAGAAACAGTTTCTTTCCACAGGCAGTAAAATGCGCCCCACCAGCCCCCAACCCCCAACCCTAAGACAGACTACAGACACTACACTAGCTGCTGCGTGCAGCCCCCCACTACCCCCTCAAACCAATAACCACAGCACCAGCACTTTGTTATTCAATACTGCCCTATACTGTTTACTGTTTATTGGACTTGACAGCTGCTTTGCACTATTTGGACTTCACTTGTGCTTTAATGTTGTCTTTACATTATCATTATATCTGTGTGTCTGTCTATGCTGCCACTGACAAGAGCTGATCAACTATTTATATAACAATGACAATAAAGATCTGTTCTATTAAAGGTTGTTTAAGATTTTTACATTTGTATGTATTCTCTCTCTCTCTCTCTCTCTCTCTCTCTCTCTCTCTCTCTCTCTCTCTCTCTCTCTCTCTCTCTCAGAGATTCAGAGGGCCGTAAGCTCTGTAAGAAGGTGAAGGTGGACACGAGCTCCAAACGTGAAGGAGCAGAGCTGCTGCATTACAAGTGAGTAACTATAAAAACTCAGCTGGCTGTCAGACAGTCTTTTACAACTCAGTGCGTTCTAGAAAGTAATATGGTGTTAGCTGCTTAAGGAGCATGTTGTTTGCCGTTTACTTACGGTGTTGTGAGCACTGTGCTTGGTGTGTCTTGCAGAGATGGGACGTTTCACACGGAGTACAACAGACCCGCTACCTTTAAGGTGAGTGCACAGCTGAGATCCTGTATTCTTTGCATCAGCTGCTACGTTGTTCTGATGGCCTAGCGGTTAGGTCGCATCCCATGTACGGAGGCTATGGTCCTCTACGCAGGCGTCCCCGGTTTGGGGTCCGGCCAGTGGCTCCTTTTCTGCATATCATTCCTCACTCTCTCCCTGGTATCCTACTCTATCCCACTGTCCTGTCAAATAAAGGCCAAAAGCCAAAATACAGACTACAGATATTCTCAATATGGTTTTGGTCGGTTAAAAAAAAAAGATTCTGACTGTAATGAAGTGCAGCAGACTTAATTTGCCGCTTACAGCTGTTAGCTAAATCTTAAAAATCACTGATCACAAACTTTCCCGTCTTCACCACGAGAACTAAAACACCAAGAAACTTGAGATTTAAATTTAAAAAGTGTTATTGGGTTAAAGATAGAATGTGCAACATTTTGCACACAAATAAAAAATATCGCAAAAAGCAAAGAATAATTGTGTCCGCCGCTTAAACTTGATGGTGCTTAAATATGATGCATCGTAATTGATAACTCCTCGTGCGATCGCGAGTGGAGAGGAGGTTGGAGGTGTGTCGATGGAGGAGAGCGGAGGCTTCAGAATAGCGGAGGTGTGGCCAAACAGCAGTTTGTTTTCAGGTTTCATGCTGGTGCTCAAGGGCGACATCTACTGGATCAAAAAGTAGCACATTCTTCCTTTAAAGATCTACAAATCAAAGAAGACCCTTCAGCCCTGGTTTAGATTAAAGTATGGAGAATATATAGAAGGGGCTTCTTCTGTTTGTTTCATCTGAGTTTATTAAAGCCAATCATAGCAAAACTTTGTAGCTACATATTTGTTTTTCACTGTTATGATTAAATTGTTCTTTTTAATTTTATACTGCACATTTTTATTTCCCTGACAGATGTAAAAACTTGTGCAACAATGAAGCGCCTAAAGTCTCAGTTTAAACCTCTGAAAACCACGTAATGATCATTGAATATTCCGCCAGTGTCCACGCCGTCATTGTTATTGTCCCGCTGAATGACACATTTCCTTCTGTTGCCTCTGCAGACATATGGTTCATTCTATTTACATGGAGCTTTACCAAGTCCATTAACAAACGCCCAGACGTATTGAAATAGCTGTGACACCTTTTTGATGCATGAACACGTCGCTCTATATGAGTCTCCACCTGGCACAGCCTGCAGTGTTTGTCTGTATTAAATTTAACTGTGATGCCTTCAATGCTCGAGTCAACCATCATCAGTCATGCAGTGTTTACAGGATCACTTTGTTAAAAGTGACAACTTGTTTTATGATCTTACTTTTTAATCGTTTGTCTTATTTTTCTTCCCTTCAGTCCATGGTAGCGTTCCTGAAAGACCCGTCAGGCCCCCCGCTGTGGGAGGAGAACCCGGAGGCAAAAGATGTCGTCCACATAGAGACAGAGAAAGTAAGTAGTGATCCAAAAACATCTTTTAAGAATTGGATAAATTACAGCCCAGGGGGCAGCAGTAGCTCAGTCCGTTGGGACTTGGGAACCGGAGGGTCGCCGGTTCAAGTCCCGACGTGGACCAAAAAATATGGAAGTTGGTCTGGTAGCTGGAGAGGTGCCAGATCAATTCTGGAGCACTGCCGAGGTGCCCCTGAGCAAGGCACTAAACCCCCCAACCGCTCTGGTGTGCTCCCTGTGTAGCAGTGTGTAGCAGCCCCACTCTGACATCTCTCCACCAAGTGTCTGTGCATGTGTGTGTGTGAGAAGCATGTCTCTACAATAACAGAGTGTAAAACCCGAATTTCCCCTCGGGGATTAACAAAGTATATACAATTCAAAAATTCAAAGAAGCTTGTGACCCATTTGAGTTGGAGGCAAAATTAACTGATACTGATAGTCACTTGATATGCTAATATCGGCCTAAATTAACGGCCGGCCGATTAATCAGTCGGGCTCTAATCCTTACGAAACCCAACCCTATCAAGAACGGACATTTTTATTGTACAGCAACCAATCAATTCATGCAGTGCAGGACACACTTCACTGAGCGTCCTTGTTGAGGGTTGTATGAACAGCTTTCACACAGCAGGACGTCCATCCCTGCAACACTACACCTCACACATAAAAGCGAACATATCAGGGTTCACGATCAAAGAGCTGCTCCACATAGTTCATGAAGTCTACAAACACCAGTCAGTTCACATGGTACATCAAACCTTCCCCGTTTGGTTTAATGAACAGCTGCCCTGTCCATTTTCACCTGCACATCCACTCGTGCCCCGAGGCCTGTTGAAGGTGTCAACAAAAGATTCTGCTGAATAAGCGCCTTTTTAGGAAGTCGCTGAGTTCATGAAGGTGATGATGAGGATGAGAAACTGGTATGAAGGCTGATCTACTTGCTGTCACTTTATTTGCTGACGTGATGACACTGTGTAATATGCACCGTCTAGTAGATTGCTGATAAAGCAAATGTGATGGTTTGTTTTATTATTTTAAAGCTATTTTGGGAAGATCTACCCTGGGAGAAGCTTTTACAGGAACAACGCTATTATTTTAAATCATAATTTTTTTAAATATTAGTCCAGTGTTGTTCTCTTGGTAAAATGAACCGTCTTGTATTCACATATATTCTCTGTATAAAACCTGACTCTACCATCCCCTTCCTTCCTTTCTCTCTCCCCCTCTTTTTTTTAAAGGACTTCAGGAAGATGCTGAAGAAAGAGGAGAGGCCGGTCCTCATGATGTTCTATGCTCCCTGTGAGTCCTTTCATTAACACACTTCTTAAGTAGCTCACTGTAAATGAGACGAGAGGAGCTCTTCTCGCTCTACTTGAACTTCCTGTGATTGGAAGACGGCGTGCGAGAACAAACTCACACTCACAGCTGCCATCATTGTCTGGAAAAAAAATATGCAAGATTGATCGTTTGAGATGCATCATTTGAAGAGAGGGGAATACAGTATATGGAAGACATGGATACATGGTAGTGATACTCCACAACACTACACTGTTCGATCAACGCTGTGATGAGCTGTCAATCAAACACTGCAACCAGAGGACACTTTCTCTCATCATGTTAATATGCTGCAGAGTTCTTATAGACGCATAAAAGACAAAAATAATGAGTATTCTCATCCCTCAGCAGCTGCAAAACTGTCAATAAATTGTTTAGTTGATAAAATGCTTAATTGTAAAATTTCAAATTTCAAAATGCTTATTTTGGTCAAACAACATCCAACTAGGGTTGTCACAACACCACAATATAAGCTTCGATACAATTTGGATAAAATGAAACTATGATACCTCTTTTGATTCCACAGCAGCCAAAATAAATGTCCTATGCACCCATTGTTGGTTAATTTCCTGTTTTCATTTTCCAAAAATGTCAGGCAGAACTCCAGCACACGGTATTAGTTGCACACAAAAATAGGAAATATTTTTTATTTATTAGCGTTTTTATTACAGTAGACAAACACAACACCAAAAAGTTAAACTGCCACCTTAAAAAAAGCTAAAGAAAAGAAGCAAGTGTGCATGTCCGTCCAGATGTTGATTAGTGTGTTGAAGGTCAGGGGAAGAGTTCTGGATACCAAGATAAGGCAAAGCGTAGGGAGGGTTTAGGCCATGGCAGGAGAGCCGGGATTCAAAATGAAGTACAAGATAACAGTACATTACAGTGCAACACAAAGCATTTAAATACAATCAGTTCCCAGATTGACGTCTCTTCTTCTCAATCTACTCAATAAAAGCTCCCTGAATGTTAACAACCTTAGGATGCACGTTTCTGCACGTTTCTTCAAGACATCATGTCGTTTAAAACAAGGAGGGGAGGCTTGTTTCTACTCACTCGAAATAACTCTTTTGACTACACCTAGAAAAACTTCAGGGATTGTTGTGAAGCAGAAGGAAGAGTCAAAACATGATCAGAGAAACCTACTACAGACAGGCTGTCCTGAATTAGCTGTCTGTTATATACGTCGCTGTACATCTGCAAGATGTTGTCCCAAAAAGTTTTGAGTTCAGGGCAAGACCAGAAATGGCGACTTAGGGCCCCATCGTCTAGCTGTATTTGTGCAATTTAGACGGGGCTCTCTCTTTTTGAGCTCTCGGCAGCTTTCATTAAGAAATAACACTAAAGTTTTTGTTCTGTTTTTTTGTTTCGTTACTTAGCGATACTTTCAATCATTGAAGTAACACAGACTTTATTGTTTGAATAGAATCGGACTATCTAACATTTTGACAACCTTAGTTGGAACACACATTTTAGATTTATGATGGTATAAAATACTAAAACATTGCATACCAGAAACCAGTGAGTCAATGAAACCTGCTGTTTCCTTCACCACCAAACACCAGAACCTTCTTTTGTCCCTGAGGAGTAAAAGTCCTCGTCTCCTGTTGGAGCTCAATAGTAAATCAACTGCATGGACTTTTCCTTGTATTCTGTTCAGTTATTATTTTGGTCAGTGCCTCTGAGTGCATCATACTGTATCGCTAACATCACACAGCAAGCTGCTATTGACTAAAAAATAACAATTCCCCTGGCAGACGATTGAACTTCTTTTGAAATTGGTTCGGATTCTGTCAGAGCAATTGTTCCCGTCAATTTCACTAGAATAACTTCACTTGTTCCGTTTTGTGTTTTGGTTGCAGGGTGCGGCGTTTGTAAGAGAATGCAGCCCATCTTTCAGCAAGCAGCCACAGAGACCAAGGGGAAATATGTAAGTCTGCTGGACACCCCCACCCCTCCATGCACACTCGGCCCTCCGTCTTATTGTATTAACAGGCTCTGACCTTCGGCGGTCCCTCTCTGATGTTTGCAGATTAAATGAGATGTGTCAGCAGTGAATGTCTGGATGGTTGCTTGGTAATCCGCAAGAGGACGGTCTGTCAGGCGGGCCCAAATTAAAGCTTTTTCTTGGATGTATTTCCTGGAAACTTTTCTAAAAAAAAAAAAAAAGTACAACACCTCTGCAACTTTTGCACCGTAGGTTAAGATTCAGCAGAATAATAACCCAGATGGCTTTGAAGGCAATTCACAAGCCAT
This sequence comes from Tautogolabrus adspersus, assembly GCA_020745685.1. NCBI lineage: Eukaryota > Metazoa > Chordata > Actinopteri > Labriformes > Labridae > Tautogolabrus > Tautogolabrus adspersus. Next base: position 5,298,759 of record CM036548.1, on the reverse strand, counting down.
GATTCCTTCTCTGCTAGACTGTATCTGTATTTTAGGTTGCATCGACCCAGAGTAATCACAGTAGCCCACTGAAAAGCCTTGAAGTCTAGCAGAGAAATCTGTTCTTGATGATTTTAGTGCTCTATATTGTTTTCACAGGTATATATTTAGTGACAGTGAACACTTTAATGTGCTCTTTACTTGTTGGAGCTGTCACCTGCAGCCACAATTAAGAGTTAATGTTGTTCCAGCTGAAGTTTACAAGCCTCTATATAGATTTCAAGTTGGTGTATTTACTTCCTAACTTTCCCCCCTACTCTTTTCATCATGTTTTCTCCTCCTCCTGGTCTCATGGGTCCCATAAAGACCCATGTTGACAGTTTGCAGACAGGCAGCAGTATTACAAAAGCATTCAAACTTGCAGGGCTGCTCTGTTGTTCCCAGCCATTGAAATGTTTTTAACAACATCCCGAGGCCTTTTGTGATCAGCTTGGGAAACAAACGCTTTGTGTTCATAAACGCTTCTATTCAAGAGCCAGAAGAAGAAGCATCGAAGAGATCTCTGCAAAGAGCAGAGAGGCAGCTGCCTGAGTAGACACGGAGGAAGATTAGCGCGTTTCTTTTGGCTCACACTACACAGAAAAAGAATTTAAAAAAAAAAGATAATTAACTTCTTATTTGCTTGAATACCAGGCGTACGAGTAGCAAACATTTCCACCACTCAACAGTAATGCATAGAAGCTCCCTGAACGGATCATGGACGGGTTTCTGTGTGAGAGGCTGGGATATGTGTTTTTGGGAAGGTGCCTTAGAATAATAGTGCTGCTGGGAAGTGAAAAGTTTGAATTGGGGGTCGGCCAAGTTGTTCAGCACATTTCTCACCTCTGTGTCATGGACATAGGGAAGTGGAAAGGTGATGTCTGAAATATTACAACTCATCAGAAAAAGCTCAAATAACTTTCAGACTGATGTGGGGATTTGTTCGGATTGTTACCGTCTGTGTTTTCATTATACTTATTATCATTCATTCTCTTTCAGTGTGCACTTTGAAACCGTCAGCTACGACATAAAGGATATTATTTGAGAACTTTTCCAAACCTCATGAGTAGTGTGTTTCAGACAGAGGAAATGCAGGGAACCTGGTTAGGTTGCAGATGTTAAATATATTTTCACAATCATGCGTACTGACCCGCAAGCAGAAGAGAAGGAAGTGGATTTTTCACTGCGTCAGAGTTGCTTGGTGTAACTTTACCTGAGACCTTTAGACCACATTCCATTGAAGTTCAGATTGTTCTCTCATATTTCAGGATATTGAAGGAAATGCCTCATGAAAAAGTCTCCTTCCTTTTCAGCCTGCACGATAAACACAATTTGAAGAATGCATATTAGTGATAACTCACAGTGTTTGTGTATCTGCTGTTCTTCTTTTATACAATAACGACCTCCTGACTCCAAGATACATCCAAAAAGGTTTTTTTTTTACCACTGAATTGGCACAAGTTATTTTTGAGGACTTGGTATAGTTAGCTTGAGCTTGTCTGACGGCATCAAAAAGGTGTAAAACCATTATTAGCCCTCCATCCAACAGGTGACGTCTACTCATGCCAAGTAACAGAGCATTGCTTGCTTGATGAACTCAGGCTTTAACATTAACTCAGACTTCTCGACATTAACATTCTTATATGCGACCTACACAAATGTAAGAGTTGGCATGATAGTAAACTAACAACATTAACAGTACAAGCCGATAGAGCCAACTCATATAACTCATATCAGTGTAGACGTTTCTCTGACATAACCCAAAATCTGTACATCTCTTCTCATCCATCTATCTGTGTCTTTAAAGGGAAATTTGTTCATTTATTTAATTAATTTTCATTTTTAAAATGCGTTCTTGTACGCTGCTGGGTTCATTTGGCTTTCTAAAACAGTCATTTTAACATTTTTATACTTTCTATACTCGTGTTTTTCCTGGTGCAGTCTCAGTCTATCCTTGGAGAAATCCATCTTTTTGTTTTGGAGCTTCGTGATGATGACAAACCTGTTCTGATGTTTCATGTCCTTTCTCTGTCTTGTCTCTCTTCCTTTACTTTCCTGTAACGTCATGACAACTCAGACCTCATTTTACCTTTGTTTTGTTTGTCTTTAAGATCCTGGCGGGGATGAACGTGCACCCCGCCGAGTTTGACGGCCTCAGGCAGGAGTACAACGTCAAAGGCTATCCGACCTTCTGCTACTTCGAGTAAGTGGACTCCTCTCATCCGTCTCACTTTAGGCTCAGCCCTCACTTCCAAGGCTTCGAACATCAGAGTATGGCCACTTCAAACAGCAAGTGCAGTCCAGCACTCTTAACACCTACAGACGAGATGGCAACAGACTTACAGCTCGCAATCGTGTCCCCTGAGGTTCAGAACTTTATTCTATAAGGTGTAAAGAAGAAAGTCTTAAACCTCGTCTGGTATTCCCTTTGAAAAAAGTCAACTCCCAGGAGGGAATCGAGAGGATGTTGGGTGCAGCTGGGTCCAACTGTCAGCTAACGGAGCTGAGGTACAGCTGAAATGTCTTTGTGGATGGACTTAATTTCTGCGAACAAAATTATGAACTGACTCCTTGTTGAAGTCATTTAAAAAATAATAATTCCCCCAAAAGAATATCATTTTCTTCAATCTGCCCACTAGTGAGGGTTTTCTTATTCTTTTTTGTCTGTAAAGATTTAAAGAATGACTGAATAGGGTTGGCAATCACAGGGTAACTTCTGATATAATATGAAAAACCATGATACAGTGATTGTGTGATTGGTCATATATTGCAAGACAATTAAATAATGATATGTTACAGAATCAGATTAACTAAAAAAAAGGGATAAAGGGAGGGGTTAATATGTTTATTTTCTGCAATTTGGTTTCAGTTTCATCTCTTATCACACTTCATCTCCGAGCTTCTATCCAGGGACATTGTCCTGCTTTCCTCGTCTTCTTTTTTGTCCTGTTATCAACTTATTTTTTTTGGCAAAGTAACTTCTGTTAAAGTTAAGATGACCACACACAAGAGCTTCAAATCTCAACAGATTTTAAAAACGTGGGAGACCACAGACATGAGGACCGATTTTTAATATTAAATTCCTCTGAATGCACACACTAGACTGCAAGACCACACACCTGCAGTTTGTAGTAAGATTTCACAGACACGAGATCTCACAGAACCTCGCGGGATCAAACGTGACTTCAGAAGAAAAACAAATGTGGAGGACGATCAACATCGTCAGCCGTCCTGACTGATGGAATCCTGGCTGAGAAGACGGATTATTTGTTGCTTTATACAATTTTGCTGTGCGAGCTGAGGGTGAATTGTCAGAGAACGCAACATCCAGTCGGTGAAGCTTCCCAGTGTGCTCGCTCTCATTGGCTGCTGCGGGTATTCCCGGTATTCCATTGGCTGCTGTGGGTATTCCGTTGGCAGTTCGACATGGAATTGTAAATATCAAACATGTTTGATTTCCAGATCGCAGAGGCTCCAACTCGATGGGGAGCAGTAAAATAATCGTAGTGACACCACACACTTGAGGATGCTTTGGACAAAAAATTGGATATGAAAAGCCTCGAATCAGGCCACGCCTCCTCGGAGTCATGTAGGAGTCAAGTAGTGACATGGTGGACCTAACTGCAGGGAAATGTGTTTAGAATCCCATTTTGTTTATGAGCTTGTTGACAGGGATCACAAAACACAAATAATTAAGATCTTACAAAAATCATAAACACTATATCACATAAAAATGACGTATAACACAGGTTGAACAGGCTGTTAGTGGGACACATGGTTTTGTTAATTTTTCTCTCAGACTTTACCCGGAGTTTCTCCTGCCAGACCTATAGTATTATTTCCGCAACAAGTCTGAGAGAGCTCATGTGAGAACGCAGCAAGAGCTAATTACAAGAATTCAGCTCGAGCTTGTGGGAGGGGTTGGTGACGTTAATATCTTATGACCAGTGCACGGTCTATAGACTGTATGCTACAGATCGCTTCAAACTCTGTGCACGTAATTATACTCCTGCATGATGTTTTTCGTTCTCCAGTATGTTGTTCTCTGCTCTTTTGTTGATTGGGATTCCGTTGAACTACACCTAGCGTTTATATAAAGGCAAATATTCTCATGATAGTGCTTTATAGCGGACTCTGTTGCTTTGTCCGCCACTTCCACATTGTTTTTTTTACGTTACGTCTTGCCTAGTAAAGACGTCTTGCCCTCTAGTAAAAAGAAAATGGAGTTTAGAATGTGTGATTTGGACTTCTATAAAGCCGTCGTTGCTAAGTGAAGAAGTTTGTGTACGTCCATCCAGACATCACATCACAGTACAAAGTGTTTAAAACTTAAAATGTTACTGATGAACTTTTTCAAGTGGCTGCATATGATGAATTTGTGGCATCATTATTCCAACACAACACTGCACTGCAATTAAATCTTTATTTTGATTATTGCACAGGATTGTACAACTCTGCAAAAGTTGGAAAAGCGTTCTTGTTTTTGATTGGCTGAGGCAGCACAGGACTTCAGCAAAGCTTAACTTTCTTTCCCAGACATCCCTGTGTTTTTTTAGCTTCAGGAACCACACTGTGCCAATGAGGCTGTCCCATTAAAAAGATTGGAGGAGCCGTGGTTTTTTGTGTGTGTGTGCAGCACTGTTGTCTGCCTGAAGTCTCAAAACCAGCTAACGGTATAAATAATTAATCTTCCAGACTTAGTAAAGGCTTTTTATAAACTGTACCGACGTTTCTTCATCTTCAAGAACACCTTAAGGCCACGTGTGACATTGATTAAGCACCTCAGCGTTTCTTTTTAGTGTTTGGAAGAAATGTATGCTGTTGATGAGCAGATAACTTCAGTTTACTGTACAGCCGGAGTATCTTAATATGCACACAGACTCACAAACACACACAGTCCCATGCACAGTAGGAGCTGCATGTGTGACTGATAGTGTTTGTTAATGCAGACCCCCCCTCCAGCTAGAGCATCCCTGCTCTCTTCTCATATTTACAGTGTTGTTAACTGTGTGTCGGTGCTCCCGCTTTTTTGTTCTTCCTCCTGTGCCGGCTTTATCATTCCTTTTTCCGCATTAAACACTCTCATCCCAGTCTGGCCTTTTAATTAGACCAGGACTGATTAAGTGCCTCTGTGGAAAGTGTCCGTGTGTGCGTGAGCTCGCTCTCTCCCTGTACATGTGCCCCTTGTTTCTTCGTGTGTGTGCAGTTACACGCACTCACCCGTGCACTTGTGCGTAGCTGAGCCGGGGCCAGTCCGTTAGCTTGGAGCACATTAGTGTCAGCGCAGGGGTTAGCTAACGACCATCCAAGCCCATTGGCTTCAGTAATGAGCCCCTCACTGATAAACAGCAGCTAATCACTGCAGGGGAAATCGGCATCAACACCACTGGAGTTATCTCGCCTTTGCACCCGCTTTAAGTCTAAGCATTCAAGGTCTTTTACCTTTTTAGTCCTGGGGATTAAGAAAGCTTACTAGCCAATACAGCAGCACACCTTCACTTTCTATCAATTACAAAAACAATAACAGTGAAACTAAATCAGCTTCTTTGTCCTTGATTTGTCCTCTAAACCAAGAAAAACACCCCAGGCTACACTTCTATTCCACATATCCTCAATTTGATTTTTCAAGGCTTTGGTGTATTTTACAGCAGCAGAGATAAAGCAGGCGACTACAGAGTCGTTCCTTAATCTCTTTGATTAAATACCAAGCAGAAACTCTCCTCCACGGCAGTCAGTTCACTCAAAATGCAAGTTTTAAACTCCAAATCCAGTTCAGTAATCATGGATCAGTGTTTATATTGAGTCTGCTCTGTATCTCTGGAGCTGTTAACTGCAGTCGTCACGACCCTCTGTGTTTGCAGAATCACACTGCCCAGAGCCAGTTACCACTGACACTGATCTTAATGCAGGGCTGATCCCATGCATCCGCTTCATTTAGTCGAGTTGTGGAGAAGATTCAGGCTCATTTCAAATGGGGTCACTTTTATTTTCTTATATGCATTTTTAAGCTTACAAAAAAAAGACAGAGGATCGAGTATCAATCATTGTGTAGCTATTCTTCAGAGTCTTTTGTCAACACTCGTAAAATATTTCCTTTTGGCTTCGAGCCATCTGTGTCTGACCCAGCTCTTTGTCCCAGAAACTGGGTTATGATATGTTTGCTATGATTGTTCAGTATCCTGTCCGTGTTTCCGTCACATATGACCCTGGATAACTTCTGCAGTGTCCGCTCTGCAGGAGGGACTGAGACCTCATGAGAGGTCGAGTGCTGATTGAGTCGTTTCCTTAGCACTAGGGCATCAAAAACATTTAAGCACTGGAGGTCATCATGAAGTCTTTGGCTGTATTTGTGGGATCAGTTGCTCTTGTTTAAACCAGACGGGCCCTGATTTAAAGATAGAGGTTACACTGTTGTATTTAAGAAGGTTCTGTTTATTTATTGCAATAAATTCAGACTTTTGCTATGTGTTTATTGCAAATGCTCATATGGCGATTATGATAAGATTGCTAATAAATAGTTGACTGTCCTAATAACAAACAAAGTCTGTAGTGTGGAAAGCAGTCTAAACTGAAAGTCTGAGGCACTGTGATGTCGTATAAAAATTATTTTATTAACACGGATATGTGTACGCGTTTCTACTCAACCGAGTCCTGACGAAGAACTTTGTTTATCAGGACAGTCAACTATTTATTAAGTATTAGACTTCTGTTCCTGAAGAGCACCTGATTCCTCTACATTTTTTGACCCAGTGCAACACTCGCTTCAACCTTTTTTCAATGAAAAAATTGAGATATATTGTGCAGCCCTATCTTGTTGCAAGTTAAAACAAAAACTTTTTTTAAAAACAAATGAGAGATATCGTATTTTCAGTGGTTTTAAAGCTCTTTGAATGAGTTGACATTTGTGTCCATTGCTGAAAGCTAAGTGATCATCTTGTTTTGTGTTCTGTTTTCTTTCAGGAAGGGGAAATTCCTTTACAACTATGAGAACTATGGAGCCAGTGCAAAGGAGATTGCAGACTGGATGAAGAAGTGAGTCTGAAGATGTACATAGGCTTATAAGTTTGTAAACTTTAAAATGTTTGAGTTCAATTCTCAATGAATCTCTAAATCTACATCCCACACTGATTACACAGCTTCTCCCTCTCACCTTGAATGTGTCTGCCATCACCTTCTCCTTCTTCCTCGGTCTCATCACACCTTTTCTTTCCTCTCAGCATCCTGACTCACCTTGCCACTATCATCAATCTACACCTGAACACCTCTTGTCTCATTTCACTTTCTCACCTTGGCTCCCGCTCATTGCCCATAACCCCTTTGTCTCCAACCACGGCTTGGCTCTGCTGCCTCCTTCCCTCCTCCATCTGCCTTTCCCACTCGTGTCAGGGGCCTGGCTGGAGAAGCATTACTGTCCAAGGGGCAGCAGCCAGAGGGCCAGAGGGCAGAGCTTTCACAGCTATCACAGGAAACGGAGCGAGACAAGCAGAGGATGTATTCCAGCTACGCTCTCTTAGGCCTAGAGGGATAACAACTCCCTCCCCAGCCTCATGCTTTGACTGCTCTGCTTATTCAGGGCCCAGCGGTATGATTTAGGGGTTGTATGCCAAGCTGGCAATCACGTTTTGACAGAATGGTTGCCATGTTTTAAATTGAGCAGTAGTAACACCTCATATATCAGTTAAAAAAGGTGATGAACACTGGTTAAACAAACACACACTACTCTCTTTGGCACCAAAGAAAAACAAACTACATGGATTCCCTCAGGCCACTCCATTTAGTTGAGTCATTTGCTTGTAAAAATAGTTCCCATATGTTAAAAATGTGGAAGAGTGGCCTCCTGCAAGCATCATCACATCTGCAGTTTGTTGTGTCAAAGCCTTTTTTCTCTCCTAGAGATGTTGCAGATGAGCAAAAAGCTGAAAGAGGTTTTTGTAGTAAGTAACTGCTGTTGAAAGGTTTTTGTTTTGTTCTGAATAGTCTGATTTGCTGCGTTGTGTCCATTGTGCTCTTTCTGTCGCACTTCCCACCCTTGCTGGATGTTTTGATGAAGTTTCTTTTTGTCTTCTTAAACAGCTGTCACTGTTTTATGTCCATTCCCTCGCTCACTTTCGCTTGTTTCACCCTTTATAACCAGGATAAATCACTGCTACCAGTTGCAAGAGACTAAAGCTGGCTTGTTCTCTTTCTTCTGTGCCAAAAAGGAGCAATAGAGTTCCGACTCAGACAATTAATCTCAAACACACTTTTAAAGTAGTAAAGTTCATTACTTTTCCACATTGTATTTCATAAAATCTAATTTAGACAAGGAGCAGTTTCAAGGCAATGAATGGAAACATAAGTATAGGTAAGAGTCAGTATCCTGAGTGATCATATCTGCCTTGTGCAGCAGTGTAACTCCAATATTGGGAGAGAGCACAACTGGTTTGTTTGTACAGAAGCAGACCAGGAGGAAACTCCTACACTGCTTGTGCTGCAGAAAACAGGCAAAGGTGTCGTCTAATAGGGCTTTCACATTTGCAGAAATCTCCTGAAAAACTCAGGATATTTCCCGGAGGAGCTGTATGTGTGAACGCAAACAGCAGAATTGTTTGCTCGAACTTCACCCAGAGGTTCTCCTGCCAGACCAATAGTATTTTTTCCGCAGCAAGTCCGAGTGAGCTGATGTGAGAACGCAGCAGGATATTATACGGAGAATTCACCTCGAGCCAATGGGAGGGGGAGTGACGTTTATATCCTGTGACTGCTGCTCGGTGCGTAGAGTGTCTGCACACGACCACTACGATCTCCGTGCACATATTTAAACTGCTGCATAATCTCTTCTGTTCGCCAGTATGTTCTTCTTCGCTCTTTTGTTGATGTTGTCATTCCATTGAACTAAAATTAAAAAGTAGCATTGATATAAAGTCAAATACTCTCATTATAGCATCGTGTAGCGGACTCTGTTGCTTCCTCCGCTACTTCTGCGTTGTTTCATTACGTCACGTCTTACCTCAGGAGACCCCCTGCCCCCCCCCCCTCCCGGCTTACAGATATAGTCTCCCGCTGTGAGGAGCATATGTGAACAGCCAGGCCAGGAGAATCTCTGGAGCAGTCCTCCTGAAATTATTTAGATATTTTCCGGAGTGCAGTTACCTTCAGTCTCTGATACATTCTTTGTCTAAGCTCTTTATCAGAAAGATGAAAAATCATCGGATGACTTCCAATAAAAGATAAGTGACTGAGGGTTGTGCAGCATTTTCAGGACCCCGGCTGCTCGATTATTAAAAGTATCCAGCCTCATGCAGCTTCAGCATGTTAGCTCAGACCAGAGTGTTTAATGATTGCAAAGATTGCAAAAGAAAACATTTTTGTCTTTAAACGTGTGTTTGTGTGCAGAAGGGCCAGAAATGTGCACTTGTTTACATCTGTGTCCACTCTTTCTTGGCATTGCAGCGCCGTGCTCCGTCATCGAGGAGGGGCTGCCTCAGTCCAGATGTGTGTGTACAGTCCAGATGTGTGTGTATTTGTGTGAGGCCTGTTGGGTGGAGTGTTCGCTGCAGCTGTATCTGATTTTTGTTCCATGCTGATTACACACCAGCTGGAAGGTGTCACCTTTTTTTTTTAAATGTCCCTCACCTCTGTACTTCCGGCCTCCCCTTCCTGTTTCAGCCCTCTGCCCCCCCAACCGATGACCCCTGAGGTGCCGTGGTCCGAGACGGACTCTGCAGTCTTCCATCTGACCGATGAGTCCTTCGACAGCTTCCTGGAGGAACATCCTGCAGCCCTCATCATGTTCTATGCCCCCTGTGAGTAAAAAAGTAATTTTGCAAGAGCTGCAACCAATAATTATTTTCATGATCAATCAATTATTTGATCCGTGTAATGTCATCATTTATAAAAATGAGTAAGAACTGAGAGCCCAGGTTGTCTTTAAATTGCTTCTGAAAAGTTCCAAAATGATTCTGTGAGGAATAAAGAATGACTAATTATTTTTGCATTAAATTATATTTTAAAAATGACTTCTCTGAGGAAGAAAAGTGGCAAAATGGGCACATTCAGGACTTTGACTTTTTGTTCTGTTCCCAAAGAACAAGTTGAACTCCTGTGTCAGTTTAAGGCGGGCTCAGAATGAAGGAGAAGATGAGGCTGTTACAATCTCTGTTTACTTACTGAAAACAAAGCATCCCATAAAAGTCCAAACAAACTTCGCATCAGTCCTACATTAAAAATGTCTCGGTCTCAGACTGGGCGGACACCGGATTTTAAATCAAGACCAGTCAAGACAACCACTGATCGGCTATTTTTTCCTCGTCATTACTGTGATTACAAGAAAAACGCACCTTTCTAAAAGAATGAATATTTTCAATTCATTTATAATTTAATTTTTACCTTACGGCCACGACTTCCTGGAGTCACAGCATAAGTGAGGGACGTGCTCACTGCACACAAGATGATGATTTTTCAGTGATATTTATGGTCTTGGTCTTGACTCGGTTTCGATCCCTAAATGTCTTGGTCTTGTCTCGGTCTCGGAGCACTCTGGTATCGGGTATGTCTTGGTCTCAGTTAGTGTGGTCTTGACTACAACACTAGTCAATACTTTGTGCAAAATGATATAGATGCTTATGGCACTAGACACATATATAAGTGCTAAGTAAATAATGAATAATGATGATTCATAGTTATAATATGGTATGATATGATCCATATGACAGGATATGATAATGTCTTGCAATACACAACCTAATAGATCTAAAGATTTGTTCAAGTACTAAAAAGATGTATTCAAGTATTCAGTGCAGATGTACAGAAGGCAAAGTGAATTGTGCAGACATCATGAAGTGGCCGTTGGTTTTGCATGTGAGGATGTGTTATTGAGCGTTATATAGGTTTATAAAAAATAGAGATTATTTCCAGCTTTCTCCTTTAGTAACTTTCAGATAAGAAAAAGTCCTTTAAGTAGTAAAATGTGTTCTGCAGCTTCACATTCCTTCCTGCTGGGTCAAACATTTTCTAGCAGATTCTCTTGGGTAGAAGAGTTGTTTAGTCACACAAATAACATCACTGTTTCACCCCAGAAACTGAACAACAAACCCAGTGACTAGCTCGCTGCAGTGACTTCAGCCGTGTGTATCACACAGGCTCATCCTCGCAACAGAATACTTCATTGTTGCCATATGGTTTACATAAGCACGCTTGTCATTTTTTATGCACGCACCACACTGCTGTTGTTACGCAGAACTTTGTAAACATGCCAGATTGTGTCAGTGGGATTGCAACGAGATTTTTTTTCCAGCTCCAGATTGTTCTGCTTTTGTGGAGCCCTCCTGCGTGTGAGGGAGCTGTCCACAGGAGATTTAGCATGTTGATAAATGCAACCCAGAGCTCTAAAGGCATGCAAATAGATTCATCCCTGTTAGAAATGCAGTCCAACAGTAACACGACACATACTGAATCATGTTTCAACCGTTTTTTGGCCTTTTTTTTCCCTCTTTCCTTCCAGCAACCTCTGCTGACTAAATCACATCCTCATCCTTCCTCCCTCCTCTTCTCAATCTACATGCAGTAAAAATATATGAATAAATAAAATAGGGCCCTTCCCACTAGCATAATGATTATTCATTGTCTTCATAATTTCTTTACATAGGGAGAGCTCTTAGACCTGTAGGTTGCTTGGAGCACTGCACTTCCCCCAGAGGGCAAACACACCTTCGAGCTGATTTAAACACATCCTCAACACTCGCACGCTGCAGTGGGACCTGCTACATCCACTAGCTCATTATTATCTGCCTCAAACTCAAATATGTTGCTCTAATATTTAAACTAAAAACTGCCAGTTGGCAAGAAAAATGTAGCGACTGGGGATTTGTGCAAGTCTGCTGAAAAAGGTAAAGCCAAGTGACATCATTTCATTTTTCAGATCGGTCTGTTTGGAACGAAAAACAATCGTTTTGCAAGAGGCCCAGACGGGGATAGACTGAGAGGGGGCATGTCATGTCTTGGATAAGATTTTGTAAGGAAGTAGTAAGATGATCTTTGTGTAACTACTTACATTACTTCCTGGACTTGGTCTGGATCCCTAAATGTCTCGGTCTTGTCTCGGTCTCGGAGCACTCTGGTCTTGGGTATGTCTTGGTCTCGGTTAGTGTGGTCTTCACTACAACACTATTTTCCTGTTTTTGCTGATGTTTAACGTGAATATAGAACATGCACATTTGGAGTTATTAAAATGAACTATGCTTTCAGTTTTTAAGGCTGAGCTACACTTCAACATTTCTCATGTTTGAACATACTTGTAAAAGTGGCTAACAGGGTACCTCACGCACAGCCTAAACCTTCTCATGAGCGCACGGCTGCAGGAACATACCATGAAAATAAATACAAAAATCTGTGGGACACTGAAAATAACTTTCCGCGTTCCGCCTGTAGCTTCCTCAGCACCTGCTTTTGATTAATACTTATAAAAGTCTTTAGACAGATTGAACAAAGGTCATGACTCATGTTGGCGTGAAGAACATCCGATAGAAGCCTTTTAGTTAAACCAGGTGTGTGGTAATGCTTTATTTGTAATGTAGCTTGTAAATCTCTCACAAAAAGCATTAATGTTAAATTATCCAATTATCCGTCAGTGCAGTGGTTGGCGCTGCTGCCTCACAGTGAAGCGTTTGAATGTTCTCCCCGTGCATGCGTGGTTTCTCTCCGGTTACTCCGGCTTCCTCCCACAGTCCAAAGACATGCTCGTTAGGTTAATTAGTGACTCTGAATTGCTCCTAGGTGTGAGTGTAGCTGGTTGTCTGTCTCTACCTGTGATTGACTTGCAAACAGTCCAGAGTGTAACCCCGCCTCTCACCCAATGACAGCTGGGATCGGCTCCAGCCCTCAGCGACCCTGAGCGGGAATGGCAGTATAAATAATGGATGGATGGAGAGAAAGACATTACTTTGGCTTTAATTCATAATTGCTAATTAATGCTAACTTTGAAAGCCCCATAGAAAGTTTTTATCATCAAAAGAGAGGAAAAACTAAGTTTAGGTTGTTTTTGACAAACTTTCTAATTTCATAATATCTACATTTATATTTCTATATTAATAGGGTATGCCAGCATGACTTTATTCTGGTGTCTTAAGTTTTATACCTAATATTTTTTTTATGTTGAACCAAAAGAGATAATTAACTGTTACACAAAGTGCAGCTCAAACCTGACCTTTGTAAGAGTCTCACAGGCGCTCCCAGTTATGAGGTTAATACTGACTATTATATCAGGTTTTTATTCTTTCTTTTATATGACCATTTAATGAAGCAACACAGAGGCATCACACATAATCGAGCCAGCTTTAAGTGTCATCAGTTGGTTTAATTATTCATCAGCGTTGTCCTGGCAGTAGAGAACATGTTTGAGGGGAAGTAGACTCATCCTCTCTGTCCTTCACAGACATTTGTCCTGCACTTGACTCACCCTGCTGACAGCAGCCAGTCACCCAACCCCACAAATCAAGGGCAGTCAGCTGAAACAAGCTACATCTTAGTCTGCAGCTCTCACACACACACACACACACACACACACACACACACACACACACACACACACACACTCACTGATGCACAAATGCAGCACTCTTATGACACATATCAACCACATTTCACACCCTGACACAACATTTATCGCACACAATTACACTGCGAATCTTTCTCTCTCTCTCTCTCTCTCTCTCTCTCTCTCTCTCTCTCTCTCTCTCTCTCTCTCTCTCTCTTTCTCTCAAACACACACTCACACACAAATGCCTGGCCTTGCTGCTTCAGTGCAGTTTCTTAATGGCCCCGCTGTCAGAGTGAGATTAATGGTCTCCCAACCACCGCCATCAGCTTGCATTTCTGCCCCTCTCTCGGCGCGGCCATTCTCACCGTCCTCTGAACAGCACTCAGCGGGGGTTGTTTGCGTTTAGTCTCTTGCGGCAGCAAATCCTCCGACTGAACCATGTGTTTCCCAAATTGAGCTTGATTGTGTCCCAGACCAGACAAAGTGCTGTTGGCAGAGTGTGAGGCAAAATATTTAATATAGAATATTGTGATGCAGCAAATACGGGTGTAAAGTTTTATCCCTGAATGTTGGTGTTTGGCCTGCAGCTGGTGCACCAGAAGGATGGTACATCAGATTATTAACATCCTTCCTGACTGGCCACTTAGTAAGTAGCCACAGGCTCAGCTTGCTGCTGCTGTAGACCAGCACAGGATGACTTTACAGCAATCTAATGTTGTTAAAACTTAGGATACTTCTATACTTTTTGATGCCACGTGTTTAAGACGATTTCAGTTTCCTTTTTTTTGTAATGATGGATGGTAACAAAAAGTACTTAAACTTTAAGAAAAACTATATATTCATATTATTCATATTTTAATCCAATGCTGCTGAGTGCAAAATAGAGAGAGATAGTGGTCTATTCAAATTCACACATTGGCAAATACTGTAGTCCTTTTGGTGTTAGAGTTAACTTGGTGTGGTCATCTAATGGTGTGGTAATCTGGTGTATAAGTGGCACCGGTATATAAGACAGAAAAAAAAGTGTAAACTGTCTTTCTGCGTGACAATCTCTAGTGTGTTCAGCAAAGACTGGTCTGTGTTGCTGTCTTCCCCACCACAGCGTGCAATCAGCTTTCACTACTTAATTAGTGGGGATGTATTTTTAATCGCGTCAGGTTGCGCGCAGTGGCTGCTGCATGCACGGTAATTAAGATGAAAAAATAGGTATTAATACACCGGATTTCACATTTGTGTCTCTTACAAACAGACAGAAAGCCAAAGGGGTGACACTGTCAAAATGACACAAAATCATTGGCAACGTTTGGTTAGTGAACCGTTGCCAATGTATCTAGTATCATATCGAACTTTAAAATCTGGTGTTGTGACAGCCCTACAGCACGACGGAAAGATGACTTTTATTCTGTTTTAACATCTATCAGTTCATATTACAGCTCTGGTGACGTGTGGGTAGTTTGTTTGTCCTCTCACTCTTAGCGCTTCTCCCCCACACTCAGTCTGAGTCAGCAATATTTCAGTGGATTTCTGTAAGCCCCCCTGCACACACACACACACACACAGTGACCATGGCCCTCATGCACCACTTGTTCTGAATGCGGATGCACAGCGCAGGACGAACCTTTAGTTTTGTCTCTTACTCATCAGTTTGAAAGTCCTCTATTTCTCTCATAAGCCTGGACACAATCTGATGATCACAAACCACACTGACTCAGTTGAAAGAGAAGCAGCTCTTTTTTCGCGTCTTTCCACAAGGCATATCACACTTGATTTATAGCCTGCGCCAGCTCCGCATTGTATATTGAAGAAAGGAATTCCTGAACTGTTTTGACAAGGGCAATTTACCAAGTTTGGAAACGTACCAAGTTTGTTTCATGCATCTGTGCACAGAAGCGCTGTGAGCACATACAGACACTGCTCATCTCTGATCAAACAGCATATTCATTACATCCTAAGAAGATACATCTTGTACACCGTGTGAGACAAATATTGTGTTATGTATTTCAAAGTTGTTTGAAATCCAAAAGTGTTTGCCACTTTTCTTCCTGCTCATGCAATATTAAACACACCTCCACAGCAGACAGAGAGTTTATTCCTGACGCCTGGAGCTCGGACAGATTGGTTTAAAAAAACAAAACAGCTGCCACAACATTTGTGCATTTGCTTGTTTACAGAATACCTTCAGATAAATCACATTAATACAGAACAAAGAACATTAAAGCTGTCCTGCTTCATTAAAGAAGAGAGATCTGTAGTATTTGGCTGAAGGTGAACTTTGCTGACTAAATGTATTCTCTTTGAATTTGCACTTCTTGCCACATTCATATTTACATCCAGGAGATAGTTCACTTTTCCACTTTTGTATTGCAATCAGATTATGACTCTTTCAGAGTAAAAAAAAAAACTAAATATTTTTTTTATTTTGCACATATGGAGAAATTGATGCTGTACATAAAAATGGACCTCAGTTTGTGAAATCGAAAATGTATTTACTTACAATTACAATCATTATTGATTGACATTCTGCAGAATAAGTTAAAGTCACAGTATGTAGATTCCACCACCAGGGGGCTCTCAATCAAAACAGTAACAAAAGATGATGTTGAGGCTGGTGGGGAATCATGGGAGCGATTCTCTCTGCTGCTCCACCCCCCACCCCCGATGAAAACGAACTCTGAGTTGACCGTAGTCAAGACTCACTGAGGAAGAGAATATGTTTACTGGCGACGAATCCAAGTATACTTTACATCACGTTTTTTTATCACAGCAACAGTACGGCAGCTTTCAGTAGCAGTCTTTCATGTAACATCCGGTGTTTCCATGGCAACAATAAACATGTCGTGACTGTCATGGCGGCTCTGTCATGGCGGTCGCCAGGAAAGACACGGACGGGGTGTCACAGCTATAAAATTCCTCTTTGATAACTGTTTGAAATATTTGAGCTAATTTAAGTACTCAACAAAAAAATATCTAATACTTAATTTACATACGTCGACATATTAAACCTTTAAATCAAAGAATAGTTGTGTCTACATTCCCCCTCTGTTTCCACTCTGTCACTTCCTGTTGGCTTCTTCTTGCTCTCTTTTTCGATACTGTACGACTGACTCTGTGACACCCAGCTCTTCGTCTCACTCACTTTGTCTTTGGCATGCTTACTTACTGCAACACCAACACACACACCCTCATCTGAGAGAGACGGCATGTAATAAGTAATGAGACGTGACTGAACTTTCTGGGTTAACATCAGTCACTCTTGTCGTCTCATTTACACTTTCACACTCGGCATGGCAGCAGTAAACGCACTGACAGAGCAGGGTGAAGCAGAAAGACGTTACAGAGAATTACAAATGTTGACGCGTCAATTCAGCAAAACAGCTCTGAGGGCATCACGTCGTGCAAAGACTGCATTACCACACTCTTAGCATTTGGTACATGTTAAGGTTTCATAGACTGCAAGGTTAAGAGGTCATTCCTTCATTTGTCTGAGTTAGTCTAACATAAACCACTGGGTTAAATAACAAGCTGATGGGGCGCCGATGGCCTAGTGGTTTTGACGAGGCACTAGTCTTCAGCTCAACAGCCGTGGGTTTGAATCCAACCTCGGCCCTTTGCTGCATGTCATCCCTCACTCTCTCCTCCCAACCTCTCCTGTCTCTCTTCAGCTGTCCTATCTAATAATATCTGAAAAAATAATAAATAACAGGCTAATCTTATTCAGCTGTATTTGATTATCACAGATTCCTTAAAATGACTTATTCAAGTGTTCCAATATGATTACAACAATCTGGATATTGGTGCTGTGAGTGTATTACATTTCCGTGTCTCTGTGATCCTCATTTTTCTTCAGAGCTTTAACAGTTTGTGGTTTCTATGAAAACCTGTTCCAAATAATCAGTGATGGTTAAATAGGATTGAAAATGACTTTAGTTCTCAGATACTAAACTATGAGCTTCCCTGGTACTCATTTAATATCTAGTTTTAAAGGAAGAATGTGCAACATATTACACATAAATACAGCAGGAATCATATCGGCTGTGCTGTTGTCTGAGCCGTGTTTACATCATGTTTACATGGACGGGACGGCCTTGTGTATAAAACTGTTTTAGTCAAGGACTAGAGAGAAGAAGAAGAACATACTCGCTGCTTATTTAGATGTTACGTGAGTGTGTACAGATCTCAGTTATTCTGTGTCAATGTATGTGCAATATGAAGCTCTGAGTTAACTAAAGAGCGCTAACATTAGCATGCTAACACAACAATCCAGGTCACAGGCAATCATCTCGAGCAAAGAACAATTTTGTCCGCCGCTTGTGCTTAATGGTTCTTAATTATGGTGCGTTCTAATTCATAACTCCTTCGTGCAAACATGAGTGGAGAGCGGTTGGAGGTGTGCCGCTGGAGGAGAGCAGAGGCTTCAGAATAGCGGAGGTGTCGCCGAACAGCAGTTTGTTTTGGTTTAATGCTGGAGCTCAAGGGCGACATCTACTGGATCAAAAAGTCGCACATTTTTCCTTTAAGGGTTTTAAACCAAAGTATTTGTTAAGTGTTGAGTTTTAAATAAAAACGAACAGAATGATTGTATGATTAGTTATCATCTTATCTGACTCAAGTATTAGAAATCCGTCATCAGTCAGTCTCTAATGTGCGGTTTGATCCCTTTAGGGTGTGGACACTGCAAGAAGATGAAGCCAGAGTATGATGAAGCTGCTGAAATACTCAACAAGGGCACAAATGTAAGTTTTATGACCTTTAACGTTTGTCAACATGTGCACAGCAGGTTCTTGAAGGAGACCTTTGTGTCGATTCTTCTGCAGAAATCTCCTCTAGAAGGCCTTTTTTATTCTGATGGACATACAGAACTACACGGCTGTAGTGGCGCCTCATTAACGGATCATTATAATCCCTTTTCTGGGCCTGTGGGCTTTGAGATGATTTGGCCAACGCTCGATGTGTTTCTGATTAGTGGGGTGTGTTCCCAGCCTCTCCTGTCAGACCGTTCTGTCCTATATGGGAAACTAACACTCCGCAGCCAGGGGCAGGGCCTATAAAACTTCATCCTGGTGACTGTAGCAATTATCTCATCCCACTGGCCCGACGCTTGGACCCTCTCCTTGTGGCTCTCTGCCCGACAGCAGAGGTCAATTGGAGAAGTCGGGCTATTATCTAATGTGGATGGACTAAAGCCTCTAGCACCCTGAAGACCCAGTATATCATTTATTTTTCTCCTCCGTACTTCTTTTCTGGTGTAATTAGAGTAAAAAAAATAAACACAGTATGTGCTTCTGTGCAAATGTTGAACATTAGTTGTAATTGGTGATAAGTGGTGGAATTATCAGGTAAGTCTAAGACACAGATCTCTCTGTAGTTCCTGTTTTACCAAAGTGGAATATGTTTGAAAGTTTGCTGTTGTTTTCCCACAGAGTCCAGGTGTGGTGGCGGCATTAGATGCCACAGTGCATAAGGCCGTGGCAGATCGTTTCAAGCTCTCAGGCTTCCCGACTGTCAAGTATTTTGTGAACGGTGAGGAGAAGTACACGCTGCCGAGCCTCCGCAGTAAAGACAAGATCATCGAGTTCCTGCACAAGTGAGTCACGCTCTCATCAGGCAGAGAGGTCGCTGCTTAACTTCGTCTTAAGCTCAGTAAACTGTGCAAATGAACCAAGTTTAAACATTTAAACACAAACTCACACTTTCCAGTCATTTAGTCCTGAAGTCTAACATGTCAGAGATGCTGTCTTTCTTACTGCACATCAGCTTACATTCCCGTTTTGTTTTAGTCAAACCAAAAAGATGAAGAATCAGGTACAATAGTTTTAATGATCCTCTTAATGTGAACGATTTATATTTGCATGGGTCAATGCTGCAGATGGACCTGTGATGGCGTCAGACCATCAGTGACAGACATCCTTTAACAAGTGTTCTGATATATCACTATATTCACATATTTCCATTTTTCTCTTTGGAAAGTCGTGTACTCCATTTCCCTGTCATCTCTATAAGCCTGATACCTCGTTGAGATTAAAAAATCTCTTCTCAAGAGACATGACTCATGTAGTATACTTGATCAATACTGACTTGCCCCCCTTGTTGTTTGCAGTCCTCAGGCACCTCCTCCTCCTGAACAGTCCTGGGAGGACAAGCCCTCCCATGTCAGCCATCTCGGATCAGAGGATTTCCGTGAGGCGCTGAAGAAGAAGAAACATGCTCTGGT
Organism: Tautogolabrus adspersus; assembly: GCA_020745685.1. Taxonomy (NCBI): domain Eukaryota; kingdom Metazoa; phylum Chordata; class Actinopteri; order Labriformes; family Labridae; genus Tautogolabrus; species Tautogolabrus adspersus. The sequence goes on along the minus strand of CM036548.1, from coordinate 5,279,014 downwards.
CATGTTCTACGCTCCATGTAAGAGCTTTAAGTGATTTATTCCAGCTGTGCTTAACAAAAATAGTTTGCAGCTTACCCCCTAAACAGAGGTCTGGAGTTGCACATAAAATGCTCATCTGTAATTGGCACGGGGGCAAATCCGAACTGTTTGTGAAGACGTGTTTGAGAAGTTGTTGCAATCAGCTGCAATCACAGATAACTCTGTTGGACTTGTTGTGATCATATCCTGGATTTAAACCAGTGTGTGTACGTAACTCAGCGCTGCCTGTCAGCCTCCTCATGCACAGTATTCAAACCCCGCCTAAGCCATGGGGACGCTGAGGAATGATTCACATGACTGAGAATAGATTTCTGCAAGTTGGGAAGAAGAGAACAAATCACAGTTCCAGCTTAAATTTCAGTTTTCCTGGAAAACATTACCTTCTGTCATGCTGCATATAGTTAAGCCCTGAGAAATGGAAAAGAAATGACCAAAAAATCTCCTGGAAAGCAGAAGTTGTCCTATTTAATCTTTCAGAAAGTAACAAATTACCTCAGTTTTGATATATTAACCGTCATATTCTGATCCTTTAAAATGTCTCTGTGACGGCCATGCAGCATATCAAATAACAAGCTGCTCAGGTCCATAATGAAGTTACAATTCTTCATCATTTAACTAATAAAGGCTTTTAAATCTCAGATAATAAATAGACAGGCAAGAATGAATAAAAGACTAAAAAAGTATTTCTCAGGGTGATGAACTACTGAGAATAAACTCTGAAACTGTAGCCCTGTTCAGACTGCCGTTTCAAGCCGTGATATTTACGCCCCTGTGATGCTTTGCCTGAGTGTTGCTGTGGCGTAATGGGGGTACAAAGTGACCCCCCCCCATATCGTCTTCTGAGGTAGTACCAGAGGCGTTAAAGAGGCGAGATGGTTCTAGCGAAGCCAGCAGGGGGGGTGCAGCGCTGTGTGTGCGTGCATGTCTGACTGTGTGTATGTGGAGCTCCCGCTGTGCTTTGGTGCTTCCGCAACCCTGAAACGCAACGTGAATTCACAGACTGAGACACCAATATTACGCTGTTGCGGAATCATTGTGAATGTACAAAGACACGATGAGCTTAGTTACGGCAAAGGTTGTCTGAAAAGGGCTTTTAATTATCTTTTTAGTCCGTTTTGGATCATCGTGTTTACCGCACTTTTACTGTATGCTTCATCTTCATCTGAAACAGCTGCGTGCTGCTGCTCAAAAGAACAAGGATAGTTATACCCAGTGAGTATGTTTCTGTTCTGTATGATCTGTCCCTGACTTTGCACATCTGGCTCACTGAATCATGTTTAAGTTTAGAAATTCTCGACGGAACCCCCTTAGAAATCTCATCTTACACAAAACAACGTAGCTTTTTCTCTCTTAAATGAATCTTCCACTTCAACAAAAGAGTTTGTGTCCATGAATTCTTCTTTGAAAGGATTTCAAGGATCCGGTGTTATGACAGTTCATCTGAGTACTTGAACAAAACATAGAAAGAATACAGAGTGGCTTACCTGCTTAATTATCAAAACCAAGTGGGACACACACAAACACCTCTTTGTATCTGATGTGAGCTTCAAAGCCAGACAGGTCACAGACAGCAGTCAGGCTGCTGCCTCTGTTGGCGTCTTTGGTGCTTCCTTCTACAAAGAGACGCTACAGATGCAACATCAGGCAGCAACAACCTGCTGCACCCAAGCCCTCCCAGCCCATCTGCCCCCTGATCACCGCTGTCTGATCAGCTAGGAAGCTTTCTACTCGATTGCATACAGCTGCTCGCTACAGATTGAATCAGGAGCTACTTCAGACAGAACAGTCAGATTTTAAACAACCAACCCTCAAATCTGCATCATTGAATTCAGTGTAAATGCCCTCACAGCTTCTCTCTCTTGTTGGCCCTTTATTACCCCAGGCAGTACTACGTAAAGAGTCTCTTTGTATACAAAGTGTTAGATTAAAACTGTGTCTCATTTCATACCTACGGTATTTAGAGTCATCTGTAGAAATCTTGTTGTATGTTCAGCTCTAAATGAACCCATCCTGGTGTATGAGATGTTTAGCTATCTCAGTATTGCTTTACATATTCTGTTGTTTGTGTTTTATGTCAATAGGCGAGAGTTTTAAGACAAAGAATCAAGGCTGTTACATTACACTAAGTACCATCTGCTTTTCTCTCAACCTTTATGATTCCTCTCTCGGTAATTATGAGACACGCGGGTGAAAATGTTTGAGACAGCAGAGGAGGGAAATGATAGTGGCAGGTGTTATTATACACAGTAGACCTGCCTTTTAGCTGCTATTAAGCATGTTCAATGGCTGAAGTGATGTGAGATGTGAAGACATATTCTTGTTACTTAGCCTGCTTGTTCCACTCTTAAGTTGAGGAGTTACAGTGACCTGCCCGCTCTGCCCTGCTCTCTTCATCTGAGGGCGACTTATTTCATACAGCACACAGCTGTTTTTTTTTTTTTTTTGATGTGCTGGTTTGAGAACTGTGAAAGAACCTGTAAAGGTTTAAAGGCCATTTAATGTTCAGGATAAAAAGGTCCTTCGTGGGGAAGTGGATTTCTGCCGAATGCTGGCTGAGAGGAGCAGCTCTACACATGAAGGCAAAAGGACAGGTGCAGAGTTGATGTATAATTTAGTTGAAAAAAGAGTTATCGTGGGCAGGTATGCACCAGAAAAATACCTAACTTTGACCATGGCCACCATCAGTGGGTGCACTTTGAAATCAAATTATGTTAAACATGCTCTTAATGACTCAGGAACTAATCCTGAGATTTTGTGTTATAGCAGGGCCAGTGCAAAGACTTTATAAAACGTGGACATAGTCTCAGTGGTGTCATCCATCGGTTTCTGAGGAAAGGTTTTGAAGCACAACGAGGGGGGTCGCCATGTTGGAAATTCTATCTGACTGATTCTAAGTCATCCAGGTCATGATGAATCGAAGCTTCATCCTGAAGAAGACGCAGGGCGTGGAAACATTAGTCCTTTGCACCTTTTATTTAATTAGCCTGAAGTGATTTGTGTGCTCCAGTATTTTCTTTGGGTCCTGTCTTGAAGAAGGAATTCACTGAATTATATTTTTTGTCTTAAGTGCTTCTCTGAGAGTACCCACCTCCATTTGTGGAGTGGCTGAAGCTCAAGAGATTCCCTCTACTTGGCTACTGGACTTGGTTGAAGATCTTACAATCTAAAAGACAAAGAGGGGCGGGCCTTAAGCTTCCGGGCTGCTGCTAAATAACCACCTGTCAGTCAACTTACTCTGCCCCTAATTTTGCAAATAGAGTGCATAACTCTTAGACTCGATGTCATTAAAACAGATCAGTTGTATCACACAACCAAAACCATTTTTGAACCAGGCAATGAATCTCTTTTGTAAAATTTGCCATTTTGCAGCCAGCCTCAAGTGGACACCTGAGGAACTGCAGTATTTTTTTACCCTTTTGCATTGGCTTCATTTTTCAACACTGAAGGTTTCTGTGGAAAACTGAATTGAAACAGATTTGTTCATTTTGATGTTACTTACAATAAGATGTACATTTTTAAAACTAAAAAGCATGAAAGTAGAAGAGTGGTGGCTGTTTTCTTAGCAGGTTAACGCCCAAAATGTAGGGATGGCATTTTCAAAAAAATCCCATATGGATGTGACGTTGCTATAAGTGAACTTCAAGAAACACTGACACAGATTGGTTGTGTAAAAAATAGTTGATTTGGAACTTCTTGAAAAAGGCTGTTTGAGTTGTGATTGAACCCTGACATTGCACATGAGTTACCCTCTGACCAGCTCCTTGTTTATATTTTGTGAGATCTATTTGTACAACAAGAATTGGTCTGGCTTTTTCCCCCCTTTCCAAGTCCGTACAGCAGCCACAACAGTTTGATTGTAATCACCAGTAGAAGTGGATCCTTGCAACAAAGGAAGAAGCAAACAACCAACAATTTCAGGAAGTCAAAATGAAAAGGACATCTTCAGAGTTAAAACACTGATTTCAAGCGCCGTGCAGAAACACATCAAACCTGTCTGAGAAAGATAAAAAATAAGAGATGTCGCCCCTCACAGATGAATGTTTTTCATATAACCTGGTCAGCTCTTTCGGTACGAGCTTATCTTGCCTTGACCTAGTAACCCTGAGTCTGGTGCCTATAGGTATGATTTGCGGTTATGGATCCTCGTGTTGTATTTGTGTAAGTATTGATTTACCATAAATGGATGGCTTCTGGAGCGGAGAGAGGTTGTGTTTATGACGGCAATAAAGAGATTTAAAGCCCCTCATAACACGCAAGTGAGCCATCTCTAATGTGGCGTAAAGCTCTAAATAACTGCAGGATCGTGAAGGGCCACATGCTTTACGAGCATGTTTGAAGTCGAGTAAATGATGTATGGAAGTCATTTTGTCTGTGTCTGTGAATGTCAGCATGTTTATGGGACATTAACACCCCTATAAGGTTCTGATGTGGATATGAAGCTGGATGTTTGGGTTTCAACGTGTCATGATGAGGTGTAATAACATCCCATCTGTGTGTTTCCTCTCTTCCAGGGTGTCCACACTGTAAAAACGCTGTTCCTCACTTCACCACGGCAGCAGAGCTCTTCAAAGAGGACCGCAAGGTTAGTGTTGCTTGTTCACACATTCAGCAACGAACACACAATTACAGAAGTGGGCAGTAAGGCTGAAGCAAGGATCCTCCAAGCTGACAGTACTAGTTTTCTGTCAGAGCCTGCAGTTAGAGGAGAGGTTCTGTATTGATTAAATGTCTGTGTCAAGTGAATGGTTAGGACACTGGTTAGGGATGTTGTTAGGGGCGACTGTGGCTCAGTGGGAGAGTCTGTCGTCTGTCAACTGGAAGGTCTGGGGATCGATTCCCAGCTCCTGCAGCCACATGTCGATGTTTCCTTGGGCAAGACACTTAGCGTATGAATGTGTATGAATGGGATTAGATAATACTGATGGACACTTGACATAGCAGCGTCTGCCATCAGTGTGTGAGTGTCCTGTTGTGTTAAAGCGCTTTGAGTAGTCAGGATACAAGAAGTGTGATAAAAGCTCAATGTCCATTTACCATTTAGTCGAGCGAAGCAAAAAGGCAGCTTCCTAACATCCTGTCAGCTAACTTCTTCTTCAATGTTGTTTTCATTTAAACGTGTTAACTTCCTAAGAAACGGAGGAAATAGAAATTCATTAAGCAACTAAACAAATGCATGGTGAGTGATTACAGCTTCATGTTGCACTCTCACATTGTCTAATAAGGCCTTTAAAACATTTGGTATTCTAAGAACTTACAATGTCCCTAATATTTGCCTCCACACGTCCGTGAGGAATCTGACCACTTAGCTAAAGCCCACACTCTCATCAAATCTTTGGCACACTCGGGGCTTCGGGGTTATTCAAGGTTCATGCAATCGCAACAGGATACACTCCTCCTCCTCATCCTCCATCATCTTTACTCCTTCTCATTCCTTTTCCCCCTGGACTTGTGTCCCGACGTACTCCCACTCCTGCTCTTCCTGTTAATATAATAATCCCTCTGACTGCCGAGCTCATTATTTTTCTCTAACCTCCTTAATTCTGTGAAACGTGGGCACGTGTCTTGCAATACGCTGCAAAATGTGTCATTTTATTTAAAAAAAAAACATCAGATTGATATTTTTGAAGTTTCACCAACATGTCTACTGTTAGCCACGCATGGTTCCAGAAGTGCTCCTTCTCCTGTCCCTCTCTCATTAGTTTGGAATTTTTTTTAAATCATTGTCAGATGGTTTGAAGCGGTGACGTGTCCTGAACAGCTTAGTCATCCGTTTCTCTGAGGCAATCGTTTGTAACATTTCAAAATAACATTCAAACTCCCCTGAAACAGATTCTTCCCCCTACAGTACGACACCTCAGCTTGACCTCTGCCACAGCTGTAAACATCCCAACCTTTTATGATCGCTTTGTTCTCAGAGGAAAGACTGTAGGTTATTGACAGTCCTAACTTGAGCCACAAACCACCAGAAACGAAGTTGCAATCAGATCAATCCACTTTATTTGAACATAAATGAAGATTTATGGATGTAGTGATGATTGCCATGGTTCTAAAGAAGGAAATTATTGATTACAATATGTGTCCAAACAAATCATATGCACAATCTTTTAAAGGCAGGGTTGGTAATTTTCGAAAACTAGCATGATTTTGAAAGTATTATTCTCCCCGTGCTCTGTCTTAACTCACATTGGAGGTCATTCAAAAAGCCTGCAAACATGGAGTCCATCATGGGAATGTTTGGGAAGGGAGGAAGGTCTTCTCCTGACCTCTACTTAAAAGGTGGGAAGTTCTTCCAAGTACACCTAACCACTGCACGGTGTCTCCTTGTGGTGAGGAGAGGGAGTAACTCGCAGTTTCTTACAAATACTGAAATACATCATCAGCAATAAAAACAAGCGTGTCCTCCACAATACAAACAAAATGTTGTTTTAACAGAACATGGAGAAAGTTCATCATCAGACACTTAGTTATCCCAAAAAAACCTAAGATTTGATCAATGATTCTCAACATGGCGATCATGTAACACAAACCATTGTGTTTTCCCACCACCTTACAATAGAACATATTGACTCTGTATTTTAAGAACAAACTTGTGACTTATAAAACAGGCAGAAATGTTATTTTAGATCCAGTATGTAGTGGCCTCAACAGCTTAAGGCGCTCTGGCATTGCTTTTCCATTGAGCGGTGATATTTGGATCAGTTTCCTTTAGATGAAACCCCCACAAACTGCCGTATCAGGGGACCCTCGTATCCGTGAAGGTTACATAAATGCAGAAGTTTTAGATCTCTTCCCTCTCGTTGTCCCTCCAGTGGCCAGCAGAGGTGTAGAGCGCGTGTTTGAACAAGAGTAAATGTGAGAATCGGGCATGTGTTTACTTGGCAATCCTTTCTATTTATAAAGCCGGAGCCCTAGTGTGTTGTACCGGGCCGGTGTTGATCACAGTCTATTAGCTGCCCTTGCCTCATTTACTAAAGACAAACACAAGCTTAGCTCGAGCTTTGAAGATGCAAACAATTAAAACTCCACATTCTGCGCTGTAAGACAGCGGGGGGGGGGGGGGCTGAATGTGTTTTGCACACATTCTCATCAATAGCAGCATTAAAGGCAGGAAAGGCTGGTAACCCTGTTTCATCAGAGACATATATGTATGTGGCTGAACTATCTGCACAAATCTGCTAACCCTTTCTTGTGTCTGATCCTGAACTAAAGGCCGTTTAATATGTAGCATGCAGAGTTTTATTGTGTGCATAAGTAATATGCAGTGCATAATAAATAATAACTAACTTAAGCCTGGCATACAATGTTTAATTCCAGGATGACTTCTTAGACCTGTTTTCTGAGCCGCACACCTGATTCTGAAGTCTTTCAGCAAATAACTATTCAAGATATGACAGCATTGTCTTATCAGATTGATCCTCAGATATTTTACTGTTGGATCAATGACATGATGTGGAGCCCTATTTTTGTCATGTAGATGGATCAATGATGGAATTAGCTGCAGACCTTTAAAGAACAAGGACTCTACGGCTTAATTTTCTGCTATCAATTTACAGCAACTCTGATTGATTACATTCAGAGATGAGGTCAGATGGAGGCTGTAGTTACAGCATGTCCTCTGTTGCAGCTGCTGAAATTCATCTCCATCTTTAACTTTCATAGCCTATGATGATGTCTTTTTTTTTTTGACTTTTTTTTTAATTGTCCTATTGTAAATCGTTTCTATTGTGGGTACACCAGGGGTCGCCAACCACCTGGCCTTGGACCGGTACCGGGCCTTGGGTCGTTTAGAGCTGGGCCATGATCACCCAGCCAGAAGCAAGAGGGTGGATGTAATGTCCATGTATCTTAGTGAAAGTTTAGATAACATTTGAATGGTCACGTTTGGGTCAAAGCTGCACATGCAGGGTGAGCGTTAAATTTCAGTTAGTAAGATAGTGGGGATAAGACAAAAATATCAGAATCAGAATCAGAATTGTGTTTATTGCCAAGTACATTTACACATACAAGGAATTTGTCTTGGTGTATTGGTGCAAAAAATAAAAGACTTTAGCAATGTTTTACTGAGGCTGCTTAGAAAAGTCTCACGGACAGCGGGGACATTGGAGACAATCTCCACTCATTCAGCTCTGACTGCCACCAAAACAAGGCTCCGCATTAGACTGGATGTTAGAAACACGCTGCGCCTGTCACTCACACACATAACTCCACGCTATGACTACCTTGTCTCCAGAAAACAGGCTCAGGGCTCACACTGATGGTAAATGAAGTTTAGATTTTCCTGTGTTTTCGACTGTATTTCGGGTTGCATAATGCTTTTACTGCACTTCTTGTATCTTAACATGACATTTAAAGAAGATTGCCATAAGGTGTGTAATAACCCCCTCTCCCCCACCCACCTCCGGTCCCTCAGAAATATGACAGCTGCTCTCTGGTCCAGTCAAAAAGGTTGCAGACCCCTCCCTTACACAGTGTTGTCAGCAATATTTTTCTTGACTATTTAGCGCTTTTAAAGGTAAAACACTTCAGTAATGCTGAATATACACAGCTGGCAACAAGTCCGTGAAATCACTTCTTGTGGGAGTGCATTGAGGCCTAGTTTAAGACACCTACTCAACAGACCATAGAAGAAGAATATCCTCCCCCATAGATGTGCAGAAGACTCTTATTTTCCTGTCCTCCCTTTTGTGTTGGCAGATGTCTGCGCTGCTGCTGATGCAGATGAAGCAAACACTCAACAACTGTGTACTCATCAAACAATATGTTGCTGCTTATGCAGATTCTCAGCATTTGAGTGTTTGTATTTGCATGCACAAAAAAAGGGGCACTTGTATTTTGTAATTAGGACAAGAAGTTTGGAGCGACACTTCACGGTTGGACGTGCAGACAAAGTGTCTAATGCTTTCCTTCCAAAGCAGATTTGTCATTTCCACATTCAGCCCGAGCACACAGATGGACGGGGAGTGATTATTTGATAGTGACAAGTTCAATGTGCAGCGCTCAGCACCCCGAGAGAGGGTGACATTTCAGCTGTCCAAAAGGACACGCTGAGTGAGCCATGTACCAGTGAGGCGGCATTTACGCCTCATTGGGGCGGCTTGTCACTAATCGATGCAACAGCCTCGCAGCATAAATCTCTCTTGTTGTTTTTATGTAGGAGTGATTGTTGTGGGATCTTTTCCTTCTCTCCCCTCCCCCACTCCAAATGGTCTAGCTGGAGAGGAAAACATCAGTCACTTTTTGTAACCTGGGAAGAGAAACAAGGGTTCTAAATTTGGACAAGGAGAATATGTGGAGCCGGCTCGCTGCCTGAGTGCCTGAATGAGTGTGAGCGCTCGTACGAGGCCATTACACAGTTGATAAATATCGAGTTCTCAATTATATTCTCTTGTTATTTCCTCTGTGGAGATTTTTCGTATGGATCTACAAGTGTAATAAAGCTCATTTGTTCTGAAAATAAACAGTGCTTAAGAGACAGTTGAACACTTAACATAGGAAAATAAGATATATGCTCGATGTTAATTAAATATGTCGTTATTGAACAAGAAAACAGAATATTGTTCTGATAGATTATGAGCCAAATCCTCAATAAATCTGCTTTCCAAAGGTTGTAGGAGGTGAAAGATGGAGCAGATCCTGACAGTTATACAATCCACAGTCAGGGCAAACAAAAAACATGAAACTAACTTTTTTAATCTCTGCAAATGATTGCAACCTTCCTTAAAAAGTTTTTCCATTAAACTTCCAATTAATAGCCCGGACTTTTCTTTACTTCTTTATTTGGGAACGTGGGGCCTCTAATTCTTTTCAAACTCACGCACAGCAAAGATGGGAAAGATTATAAAACTGTGAACTAACACATGAAAGACTGTTTAACTGTGTACACAATGGGGCTGTCGTTTAACAAGGAAATAGAAATCATTAATTTGATCTTGCCTCGTTGGACAGCCCATCCATGCCAACCTGCTGCACTTCTTTTAACCCTTGTTTTTGATCTGCAAACTATTTCAACACTGAATGCACAGGGGCCTCTAATCGAGATCTGCAGCATCACCAGGCCAGTAAAAGAGACTGGAGCTTCAATTGTGAGGAGCTTTTATTTGAAGTTTTACGGTATAAAAGAAAAAGAAAGAAAAGATAAGATGGAACATTATTCCAACCTGAAGAACATTTTAGTGCCTGGTTGCTCCAACATTAAAGTACAAAAAAACAGAAACTAAAGGGGCACGGGTGGCCGAGTTACGAGCCCCATGTTCAGAGGCTGTAGTCCTCGAAGTGGGTGGCCCTGAGGTTACTTTCCCTCATGGTGCTTCTCTCTCTCTCTCTCTCTCTCTCTCCTTCTCTCTCTCTTCTCTCTCTCTTTATCCACTTTCCTGTCTCTCCAAAAAAGGCCCAAAAATAAATCTTAAAGAAACAAATGCAGAAAAAAACAAGTGAAATATAAAGAACATAAATCTCAAATCTCTCACCAGCAGAGGGCGCTATATGGACTACAACAAGCATTATCGCTCTCCAGAGTGTCAAGCGGTGAGGCACGTACATGCACAGTTACTTTCCAGTTGAGTGTCCAAACATAGATCTTAGAAAGATATTGGCCAATATATCAGTATCAGATTTCTTCTCTCCCTAGTATCGATATCGGACCCAAAATGAGAACGGTGAAATCTCTTGATGCATTTGACAGTAACATCAGACTGAAAGGCGACTTCTCTGTTATTTCCACAGATTGTGTACGCCGCCGTTGACTGTACAAAAGGACAGAACCATGAGCTCTGCAAGCAGGAAGGAGTGGAGGGATACCCAACTTTTAACCATTACAACTACGGCAAGTTTGTGGAGAAATACAATGGAGATCGAGGGGTAAGTGGTTCGACACATCTCACCTGCTTATTCACAGTATCTGAAACTCTTACCAAATTCAGATGATACATCAAACAAAATCTGCATTTACATACCAGCCAAGGACTTTGCAGAGCCCTGAAAGCCTGACTGTAATACATTTGACCAAATACAACATTTCAAGGATAATGGACACTCTTTTAGTTTGTGCCCAAGCGAGTAAGACCTCTCAGTCAGGCAGTAGATGTTATCCTGAAGTGTGCGTGGGTTCACCATTTGAATAATTCTGCCCCCTGACTGAACCTCAAGAGTCACACTAGTTGGAGTGGGGATTTTGAAAGACTCCTAATGTGTTTTCAGCTTTGCATTGCAAATGAATGTAGATCATTATTAGCTGCTGATCCACTGTGAGAGAGCAATGCCAGATTTTCTGGAGGAATAGGATGTAACACAGGAAATTATTCATTGGTATTTGTTGATGTAGCTCTCTAAAGTGAAGGAGTTGGTGAAGGATTTTACTGCCATTGAAACGTTATATGAATAACCCCAGTGATGTAGGTACCAGCCAATAGAATGATGTGTTTAAATCATTTGAGAAAAACAGCACACGTATATCTTTTTAAAGATCCACTATAGCAGTGGTTCTCACACTTTTAACAATGAGTACCACTACATCAAATATTTGGCTCCCCATGTACCACCATTATGGCCAACATTGGAATACAGTAGCGTAGGGCCATTTAACTACTCTGCTGGTGACAGCATGAGAGAGAACTGCTAGTGTAAAAGATACTCAAATTAAATGATATTTGACTGGTGAATACATCTAGTAATATCTGCGTTTATCTGGGATTCAATTAGCCGATACTGATAGTCACTGGATATGCTAATATCGGCCGATATTATCGGCTGGCCGATTAATCGGTCGGGCTCTAATTTGAAGACTTAACCCAGACTATTGTTAATGACCTGCCTTTGCACACAAGTGTTTTCTTATTTCAAGTTAGTGACATGCTGATCAACACACCAAAATGACATCCACATACCAGAAACCAACGAGCAGTAAGTCCTTAACCGCAGGAAGAATTCATTGGGTACATAAGTGAAACTGTGGAAGTCGTAGAGTTGTTACAGTACAATCAGAAAGAGGGGATTAAAGATCTAGATATCTCCTTGTTCTGCAGAAGTATCAAGTCCTGAAAGTCTCAGTCAGATCTGAAACGTGGGCTACTGGCGTGCACCATCTTCTTGTTGGTGTTGTCCGTGCAGACTCCCTAACAGCAACTATTCTGTTTTCGTTCCTTGTTCAAAATATGTTCTTCTGTGTTTTCTTCAGTTCAAAGAGATTTGATGTTTGTGCTTTTTTTTTGCATCCATACTGTTTCTCCTGTTTTTATCACAAGAGGACTGATTTGATGCACAAACTGAATCATTTATGGAGAAAGTGGATAATAACGGGGCAGCGTCGTCCCCACAGCTCAGCCCAAACTTAAGTGGAGTGTTAGACAATTGGCAGCAGAGAACAATGAAGCAGATTGACCTTGAACTGCACAGTATTTGAATGCTGTGTTTACTTCAGTTACCTCCGTGCTGTCAGGCTTGTTGAGATCATGTTTAATGGCGGGTCTCTGATCTCTATTAGATCAGACGGAGGCATTTCAAGAGTGATGTATTGCCTCATGTTGTGAAATGATCGCTAAAACGTGTGTCTCTCTTCACAGGAGGCAGGATTCATCAGTTTCATGCGCAGCCTAAGAGGACGAGATCAGGAGAAAGTGGTCAAAAAGAAGGAGGAGCTCTGAGGTCGGCGTGCAGGGAGGGGGAGGGGGGGCGTGGCACTGCACAGTTTGTCATTGCACTGTGACCCTGACAAGGGCCCTATCCGCACTGACGTGGGAGACTTGATGACCTCAGTAAAGGGTTATTTTTTATACTGTGGTGATCACGTTTGTAACAACACCAACAGAGAATCAGACCGACCACTCGAGACCTTTTTTTTCTTTTTCTGGTGGATATTCTGACGGGCATAAAACATGGACACAAAGTAATTTTTTTCTTTTTTTTCTCTTTGCCCAAACACTGTGACTGCGTATGTGAAAAGCTACACCTTATACCGTATCTATGCAATACTGACCCCTGCGTCTCGCTGTGGGGTTCTGTGAGACAGATTGACACCCCTAGTGGTGGGTGGTGGTGGTGGGCACATCATGGATTAAAGGTGGAGGCTGTTAATCGCTCCACAGGGGGTCCGAATCCAGCATGGGAAAGACGCATTGTGGTTATCGACGTACACCTGTCCGTTCCAATATTTTTGTACAGAGGTTTCATGTTTCAAGGCCAGAACTGTCCAGAATATTGATTATAAATCCTCACAGCTCTCTTCAAACACCAACGTCTCGATAAGAAAAGCCCATAGCTGGTTCAGTCAAATGTGGAGTGGTACTGTGGGTACTGTAGCAGTTTGAAGCAAAGGGTCCATATTCTGTATGGTTGTGGGTTCTTAAAGTGAGTTTTTTGAGTTTAGATGGGACTTACATTTCTTTTTGTTTGCTCAAAACTGTGGCCTTAAAGAAACAGAACAATGCTGGAATCGCAGAAATATAAAAATAAAAAGTTGAAGGGAATCGGAGGCCTGGTGCCCTTGCTTTTCCCTCCAGTCGTGCACCAGAGCAAGTCTGAGGAGACGAACAAAACAAACATGAAATGCCAAATATTCCTGCGCAATGCCCTTGATATTTTCATGCTTCATACATTTGCAACAACTCACAGCCGTAGTGACATTTTTACCTCTTTCAGTCCTCTCTTGTTGATGCAGAATAAGATTGCATCAATGTTTTAACAAGGTTAGGCCTCATTTCCATTCAGAAGCATGGGAGATGCTGCAGTTTAATGTGGCTCAATATGAATCTGTCCTGCATCCACTGAAGCAATCATGGATTCCACAAAACCTCCAATCGCCTCCCTTCATTCACACACTGTAAAGAGAGATGTTGAAATAATGTATATCTTTGCTTTACACTAAAGGCAATCAAAGGTTTGGTTTAGTTTGGTTTCCAGTCTGTTTTATGTCCATTTTATTTCCATCACTTTCTGCTGAATCGAGCGACACCGACGAGCCGATGTCACGACACCCTGGACGGTTCTGTGTCCGCCTGCTGGAAGTGATCGTCTCCCATGCCTCCCATCAAATACCCAGGGATTACTTCATAACACATCCAAGAAATAATGAAGTATTAAGTAAGCAAGTTCTCCGGCAGCGTAACACCACGGATACGGGGTCATCACATATCATCATTCATTTTGTGGCCGTTCTAGTCACACGGTGTGTTATTCATCCCACACGCTTCGGCCACTATAAATACTTAAAGGCTTCTGTGTAGCTGATCTTGTGTTTTATTATTCAAGACTTTGGTTTCTTTGATTATGAATACGCTTCTCAGGGATAGCGAAACACAATTAAAGGGAACTAGTTTGTTTGTAATTTTGCATTCCAGCCGAATCCTTTTGAGCCCTTAGGTCACCAAATTGAATATTGTTTACATTGACTCCCTATGAGCGAGAGATGAACTGTTCTGTTTCTGTGTTATATCATCTGTATTGAAGAAGACATATTGTCAGTAGATGTTACTGAACCCTTTCTTGTCACACATTATCATTGTGATTATTAATGGACTCATTTCAGGGCAAACTAGTCTCCAATGCTCTGATCACGTTTTGTGTTTAGTGTTGAATTGGATTATTTACATGAAAGAGTAAGTAGGGGCATTTTGAATGAGTGCTGTACACAGGTGTCAACATGTCGCTGTAATAAGGTGTTCCTTCTCCACAAGGGGAAACAATAACCTCTGTTTACTGTTGCAGTTTGTTTTTGTTTATTTCACTTCATTGTGACATCACGTTTGCTACATACTAGAGATCACCTCTGTCTTATCCCAAAGGTATCCATGTTTTGTGGGAACATATCACACTTAAGCCAAGAAGTCATTATTGCCTTTTTTTTGTTGTGCCCAGCCATACGTACAGTTTTGCCCTTTGCAGTAAGAACCCTGAGAGATAAAAAGAAAAATAAAGTGAAACATTTTCAAAACCTTTCACAGTTTTTTCTTTATATGAAATATGCACACCTCGGCTCTGCTTCTTTTATTTTTTAAAGTTGACCTATTATGCTGATCCTCATTTTAAAACGTGACAGTGCTGGATGCTCATAGTAACTGTGGGCAAAGTTTCAGATCATGAGGTAAACGTATGTTGGAGTAATCCCAGGATAAGTCTGCAGAGGGCGCCAAACAATTTGTTCTGCAAATCGCGCCATAGTTCCCCGATGTGACATCGTGAATTTCATGAGACGGCTTTAATGCTGCATTCATGTGGTGTCCCCCCCCCCACCAGCTCAGGAGCGCTCGCTGTGGGCAGCCCCCCTCACTCTGAAACCTCTCCATTAATGCATGTCCATAGGATCATGTGTGTATTTCGGCCTATGTTTGTGTAGCATGTCATTAGACAGAGTGTAAAAACGAATTTCCCCTCGCGGGATTAATAAAGTATAAATTATTATTATAAAATTCACATCAACACCTGCTCAAGTCGGAACAAAAACTCAAACTTTTAGGTAAAGAAAAAGTCCGACTTGATGTCAGAATCGTCATCAAAACATGTTTTCTTACTTTTTATTAATTCACGTATTGCACATCAACTTTTTGCTCCAATATAACTTTTAACAGTTACATTTCACTGATCTTCTTCGTAGCATCAATGCTGTTTTTTGCTGTTGTTACAACACTCCGACTTTCCAAACTGAAATCACGTGAACACACTGAAGTCGGATGAACGACTTCCCAACTCAGAAACTTGGACTAACCGAGCAGCACATGTATGCAGCATCTGCCTCGTAGGCCGGTGAAGAGACTGGAGAGCTGCAGCGTTCAGCTTTCAGAGAGCTGGCCAATCAGAAGAAAGTGGGCGCATGGGGAGTGAGACCTTAAAGAGACGGCAGCTAAACAAACTGTTTCAGGCAGAGAGAGTGGGGAATGACATGCCAGAAAGGAGCCACAGGTCAGATTTGATCCTGGGCCACCCACTTGGAGGACTCTAGCCTCCATTCATGGGGCGCGCGCACTAACCACAGTGCCACCAGGACTTTTCCACCTGGACCTTGATCACATCTGTCATTGGGCAAGATGCAGGTTACACCCTGGACTAATCTCCAGCGAGAGACAAACATTCACACTAAAATAAGAACATCAGTTTTAGAGTCATCACTTAACCTTCAATGACTTTGGACAGTGGGAGGAAGCCAAAGAATCCGGAGATAACCCAGGCACGCACAGGGAGAACATGCAAACTCCTCACAGAAAAGCCCCTGTCCGACCAGGGGTTTGAACCAGGATCCCTCTCTTGCTGTGAGGCAACAGAGCTAAAACCACTGCACCACTACGCAACCTTAACTTGTTAATGTTAAACTTTTGTAAACATCCCACTCAAAAGCTTTCTTGTCAGTATGAACACGATGGCAAACTAACCTCAACTTTATATCAAAGTTCTGCTGTGCTAGAATAAAGCAGCAAAAGTGGCATGTAGATTGGCATTATTGTTATAAAAAACAACTCCCAAAAAAACTGATTATAGTCATTATTCAGAAAACACAAAAAAGCAGAATTAAGATGAAAAAGAAAACTCAGCAGCATAATCACTGTCATCACCATCACTATTCATCAGTCTTAGTGCCATGATTACATTATTATGATTACTTGTCTTAACTCCTCATCCACATCCTACAACATCTTTGTGCTGTTCTGAATAATGACACTCTTCCTGTGCTGAAAGATGGCGCCACTCTGCACAAATAGACCGTAGATATGTATTTGAGAGTTGCGTCATTGATACTGCACTGAAGAACATCCAGAGCGTGAGAACATGTTTAGGGTTATTCTGGAATACGCTGGAAACGCCAAACTACTCAGTCGACACCATAAAATAAATGGAGGTTGACCTTTGTTCGGGTCGCTGGGCTGATGGACAATCCTGGTGTTAGCAGGTTTTTTTCTGCACTGTTTATTTTTGACCATTTTCTCAGAAAGCGACACAAATGGACCACGAGCAGCACTCAGCAGATCTGACACTGATGGCTTTATGTTGACGGATGCCTGGAATATGGCACTGGACCCAAAAGGAACCCACCGTCACTTGATGTCAGTGAAAAGTATTGTCATAAATTCTTGACATGACTTTTCTACATTTTTGAAGATCATGATAAATATTATAGATGAATACTTTTAGGATCATTTCTTGGGAAAACCTGTTGACTTCAGTTCTCTTGGGGGATTTTTTTGCCGAAAGTTTCTTGTGTTCGTTGTTAGAAGCCTGCAGGTCATACGAGGCTGCTTGGATAAAGTGTCGTTGTTGGGATGCACGCCGTGTCGAGCCATATCAGTCTGATTAATGCTCGCGAGCACAGGCAGAAATACCCTCTCAATCCCAATTTCACTTTAAAGGATTTTCAAAGAGGTGGAGCACTTTTTCATGTCTGCAAGCATTGCCTTATTGCGTTTTCGTGGAGTTTTCATCGAAGGGAGAGACGAGCATTTTAACCGGTGCAAAATGAGCATAAGAAATGGAGGGCACAGGGTTGTTAAAACAAAGTCAAGGTCTGCTGGGATTAAAGAGCCCTTAACAGAAGCCATTCTCCCTTTATGGATAATTGTGTGTTTGGGCTGTTTGGTATTTTATCTCTGTGACGTCAAACAGCCCTCTACCTTAGTCCACCATCCCGTCCTCTGTTTCACCTCTGCTTCTTTGTAAATGGTAAATGGACTTGAGCTTGTATAGCGCTCATCTAGTCTTCCGACTACTCAAAGCGCTTCAACACCGCATGTCACACCTACACATTCACACATTGATGGCAGAGGCTGCCATGTAAAGTGACCATCAGATGTGACTAATCCCATTCATACACATTCATACGTGGGAGCAATTTGGGGTTAAGTGTCTTGCCCAAGGACACATCGGACATGTAGCTGCAGGAGCTGGGGATCGAACCCCCGACCTTCCGGTTGAGAGACGACCGACTCTACCAACTGAGCCACAGCCTACAGTCATCAATAAGTCCTTTCTTAAAAAAACATGCAGCACTTGACTGCTTTGTTTGTCAGATGCATCACCTTGATTTCATCTTTTCTGCACATATTTTAGTTTGAACCTGATTTTATATGTTTTGTTGTTCCATACTGTGAGGACAGAGAGTCAATGAAATAAACAGACCTCTGAGTATCAGCTCTCTCTCTCTCTCTCTCTTTTAAAGATTTCCCTTTGCTCACGATGCAGTCATCAAAATGATTTGCATCCTCTCCTGAAAGATCCATATGTTCAGTCCCTGTGCTGTTCAACGGAGCCGTCAGTCAACAATGAGAAGAACAACATCCTTTTTTATGACAATGTTGATAGGCGTTGGTGAGTTATAGTTTGGGCAATCAATCAGAAGAGCACCGTAAAATTGTCAAATGCTTGCACTTGATTGACTGGTGAATCCATCAAGGATAATGAACAGGCCTCATTAAAAGCTCCCATGTTTAACAACCAAAACAATGGATATTTGTGCATAGTCATAGATGCTATTTGAGATAGTGGAAACTGACAGGTGTTTGAGTGAAGTTTGTGGGTGTCTCTGAAAGTAACAAACTTATAAGGTGAATTCCTGAATCTTTAAAACTTTAAATACTTTTTGGTCTTTACGACTTTGTTAAAAAAACATTTTGGAATTGCTCCTTGAGCCAGCAGTCGTAAAGAAGGGCTATAATCACTGCAATGTAATCCTGCGAGGCAAATTAGTTTGATGAAGTACATGGACTAGAAGTGAAGTGCTTGTTTGGGCCACTGAACGGATCAGATGTTATAAAAACTGTCTGACACATTTATAGAAGGTATACTCACAGAAATAGACTTTTATGTTCCATTGAAAGATCCTTTTTTTAACCAGAAACAGACCCTGAACCTGCTCCAGACGGGGAGCCACCAGTCAAAATAAGAATTACCCCGTGTGATGGCCCCTCTGCATTGATGAGTTTACTGGTACTTGCTTTCTGTCTCCAGGGCTGCAGACCTGGTGAGCAGTCGATCAGGAGATGAGACACACGTGGGCCTGGTGTGCCTCATGCTTAATTTAGAACAACAGTCAGATTTTGGGAGACCTTGAGAGAAACTTGTCTGAGTGACCACACAGCTTTGCTTTTTGGTTTCTTTGTCTCTGGTTTTACTGCACATTTCAACAAACACCCACCTTCCACAACTGATTCTGCAGATTAATCAAATCTATAAGTTTTTGTATGTTTTGATAATTATCCTTGTAAATATATGACTTTATTAATTAGTATACACCCGTGTGTCTGTCATCTTTGTCACAGTCTAAGAGCCGGGATGTGACGCCCGCAACACTGAACTTGAACCTTGATGATCTGTTATTTGTTTTTCTGTTAGTTCACAGCCTACACAGTATAATGTGTGACACAGAATAAATTAAAAAACCTTGGTGATCTTGGCAGCAATAGAACAGAAACTCTTAAGTTCTGCCAAGTAAATGAGCTGTTTGTCAATAGAGTCTGCTGGCTTTGAGGAGAATGATGTTTTCGGTTTCAAAAACAGGAAATTCTTCTTCATAAATGGTTTCTGTGAAGCAGAAATAAAAGGTATTCCTCCATTTCTGTGATCTTTTAAAGCACCTGCAATAACAATCTGAGCCTATCAGTGGCCAAACATTCACTTTTATTGGATGCTCTTAAATATAGCCCATTTACCCCCAATGATTATATTGCAGCAGTTACAGCCAATAGCAGTGCTGCTGGCTGAAGCAATCTACTGAAGTGATCCCACAACTCTTTTGGATAGTTTAGTCATTTACACCCCAAAATCGGTTTAAAAAAATAGGGCCATGGTTTTAAAATACTCTTTGCCCTCTTTGCGGTGTTATTTCCATTTCCTCTTGAATGTCAGTGTCTTTGCTCGGCATAATTCACCCTCTCCTCACAACATAAAATCCTTGGATGCTCATGACCTCTATGCTCTTCATTTAAGCACCAACCTGAGAACAAACTTAATGTAATTGTCAGCTTGGTACATCCAATAGTCTTTATGAGGTGTTCTGAACATTGCAGTCTCCAAGGACAAGTGTTCAGGCTGCAGACTTTTAGTCGTCTCACCCAAAGACAGGCAGTTCTTAAAAAATAACATTTCATGATTTTCCTTTAAAAACAAAACAAAATGTCAAAACCCTTGAGTTGAACCCAGAGATTGTTCGACAGGCCTATTCTCAGATATGTCGTACTTTTCAAAAATTCCCTAAGCTCAAAGTTGAAATGTATAATGATGACACCCTGGGAAAGATACAGTTTGGTGCTGATTCATTTGAATACTGATGTGTCTGCAGCTGTGTTTGTGTCTGTGTGAATGACGACACTGCCTTTCACACACCTGACATCCTCTGCACCGAACACTTACCGAGACCTGCGGCTATTCATCAAGATGTCAGCAGCAGCAGACATCCATCACTTGTGCCTTTACTCTGTGTGTCTGTCTCTCTCTCACACACACACACACACACACACACACACACACACACACACACACACACACACACACACACACACACACACACACACACACACACACACACACACATATCCAGGCCATGTGTTTAAAGGTCCCTTCAGGCTCTCACATTTTCTGAGCTCCGGGGAGATTGCATGGTATGTGTGAAGGATGAGGCCACTAATCCTTTTTGTATTGTTTTTATTTCCTCTGGCCACAGTTATGTTTTCTTTCATATTCTAACAGGAAATGTATGGAGATTCTGCAAAAATGCTGACACAAGTGAATGGCCTACTTCAGCTTCGAGTGGTGAACTCAAACTTGGCCGACTCTGGGTGAGCATTATACATTTTTCATGTTATTTTAATATTAACTTTGAAATAAAGTCCCAGCATCAGATGTTTGAGCTTGGAGCTAATTTGTTTCTTGTTTTCTGTTGGAAAGTAGCAACTGGAGCACGATGATATCAAAATAAAAAGAAAGCCTAAATGTAGTGAATCTTAAATTATGTAACACAGCATCTGACATTGAGTTAATGAGCTCATTAATATTAAAAGTCTCAGAGAGAAAAGAGTGAACAAACTGCAGTAGCACACCATTAACCATCTACCATCAAAATGTTGGAAGTATACAGTATGGAATTTATCTAGCAACTCTTTTTGGGCCATTTTATCTAACAAATATCCTCTTAGCACTATTGTTCCTGTTTTTATGCCATGTTTTGTTTATTCTGGCCACTTTGTTTCGCCAATCGGTGTAGAAAAATGTTATATAAGGTGTCCTCTGAAAGCTCTGACAAAAAATGTTGTAAAGTGACCTCAGACATAAAAAGGAAAGTAAAGCTTGTTTGGTGCAGCACCTTTCTCAGAGCAAATGTCACAAAATTCTCCACAAATAAATATCAGACCATAAAACACTAACAAGAACCAGACTGAACACTAACAGCAGAACTTTAAGGCAAAAGTAAGAACAGGTAACAGGTAATAGCTTATACCTCTCAGCTGTGGTGTGTATTTTCATATATTGATAGTGTGTGTAATTTATTCATTTATGTAGTGCTTCAGAGGACGTATAAATAATATAAAACTATTTCAAAAGGAGAAAAAAATACCTTTATCAACATAAAAACAACATTTAGAGAAAAAAAGTGTGTAAGCCACCAGCAGTTAAATTCAAGAAAAACTATATTAAAGAGGACATATTATCCCCCTTTTCCACCTTTTCAAACAGTCCCCTGTGGTCTCAATGAAACATCTGTGCTGTGCTTTGGTCAAAATATAACATGAATCAAGCACCAGAGGAGGTTTGTGACCCTGTATAAACCAGCTCTCTCAGAATGCTCCGTTTTGGTGTGTGTGTCTCTTTAAATGCAGCGAGACCCCCTTGAGTTTTCCCAATAGACATCACTCCTCTGTAGTGAGAATAAAAATGGCAGACCTGCGCAAAAGTTTTGCTATAGGCTGGGGGTGGAGTCCATGGGTGGAGAAACCAGGGGAGGGGAGGGTATTTTTTTTTACCAGAATCCAACTTGTGATGTCACAAACTGAGAAAATTTGAAACGGAGCATTTTTGTCTTTGTTGTAAGACGTATGCAGACCACAAACAAAGGACTGGATTTATTTCAAATGTTGTGGGTCGATGGACACTCAGGTTACCCAAATACATGTTCAAAAACACTGTAAAAGTGGATTTTCATAATATGTCCTGATATTCATTTATTATTTATTTATTCACAAGTTTATTCCCACTACTATCCAAATACTATTTAAAATTTCAAAGGCTTAAACGAAATTATTTCCACAGCAGAGCACTTTTCTGTTTCTGTGATGCTGATGAGAGGTTTTCTAATCTCTACCCACAATGCACAGCGAAACAGCCACGTAAACGTCAGGAATCACAGCCCTGTATTTGCTAGCTGCCTCTTTACTCTGGTTAGTTTCACATCTGCTAACCAAGGATGTCTACATGATGCTACACCCGTTTTCCAGGTATATAACATCCGATTAGCTGTCTTGGTTGTTCAAACATGTGTGTTTCGATTTGTGTTAGTTATAGCTTCCTCCTGAAGTGTGTGTGTGTGTGTTTGCAATGTAGCTAGTTAGCTTCCTAGCATGCTAACGGTAGGCGAAATGAAACGCTGGTGCAGAGCTAATGCTAGCAAGCTTAGCTGCTAACGGTGGCTACGTGTATTACTCTGTCTGATGCCGCTTGTTTGGTGGTTTCTCGAAAGACAGATTGCCTGCTTATGGAAACGTCCAAAGAATATAAACATAAAGCGGTCGGCTAAATTTATCCGAACTGTTCAATAATAACGGTCTCCTCCCTCCTTAGCTACCTGCTAACAAAATGCTAATATCAGCTAGCCAGTGGAAACGTTCTGCCTTTGAGAGCTTTTGTTATCTTGCTGTACTCTATTTTAGAAAGGTTGAGATTTTGAACACCTTAGTTTTCTTCAAATATGTTAAATATCCACATTTTCCTAACCGTTTTTTTAAAGTACGTCACGATAACCAACCTACAAGCGCTTCCTTACAACGCCCCTTTATTCAGTCCGGAGCTGTCCATGGTCCTACAACGACCGACCCCCAACACAGTCTCTGTTCAGTATTTAGAGCAGCAAACATTACCTAACAATTTCATTTTGTCGCCTTATCTTAATTTTAGTTAGTCCCATGTGTTCAAACTCTGACATGTCTATTAACTAGGGCTGTCAAATGGTTACCAATTTTAATCGCGATTAATCCCCAAATTTCTATAGTTAATCATGATTAATCAACATTTTTAATCCCAAGTTTGAAAGGCCACTATTTCACATTTATACATTCAATTTTGTTAGACATTTATTTAAGAGTTTTTGCACTGTCTTAAGTAGGGGTGGGGAAAAAATCGATTTATGTAAAAATCGAGATTCTTATCTTCTGAGATTTTAAATAGATTCATAACTTCCAAAAATCAATTTTCTTTTCGGGTTATTCAGTCACTCCCTGCTGCTCTTGCTACTCCGCCAAATGGAGCAGCAAGAAATTCAGCCAGTCTCACAAATAACTGGAGTATAGATCCTGAAGTACTAATTCAAAAATAGACTTTTAATCATGAATCCAGATAAACCTTTTTGAATCGAAAGTAGATTCTGAATCGAATCGTGACCCCAAGAATTGAAATCAAATTGAATCGTGAGACACCCAAAGACTCCCAGACCTAGTCACGGAAAAAGGAAATGGTTACGGGTCAAAAACGAAATGAAAACAGCTAGAAGAAATGGTAACAAACTGTTGTCTTAAAGTAGATATCACTTTAAGGAAATTGATAGGAGTGGAAAGTATATGACTGGGACATATGTAGCAAATACATTATAAATACTAAAAGTTGGGAATGAAAAGATTATACGTAATTATACATTTTAGGACATTGCAGACCGAGCATCTTTCAGGTTTATTAATAACATAAGTGTTCTAGTAAAGACCACACTAACCGAGACTAAGACATACTCGATACCAGAGTGCTCCGTGACCAAGACAAGACCAAGACATTTAGGGATCGAGACCAGTCCAGACTAAGGCAGGACGAGACCGAGACAAGACCAAAAATATCCATGAAAAATCTCATCTTGTGTGCAGCAGGCGTGTCCCTCCATTTAGACCGTAACACCGGGAAGGTTGCGGCCGTAAATCGGGGATACAAATGAAATTATGAATGAATTAGTTATTTGTTATTTTAGAAAGGGATGTTGTCCTTCTAATCACAGTAATGATGTGGAAAACAGCCTATCAGTGGTGCTCCTGACAGGTCCTGACTTCAAATCTGAAGTCCTCCCAGTCTGAAAGTCCCAGTTTGAAAATAAAATAAATTATCAACAAAGCAAAGTAAAAAAGTGCCCCAGTGTTCTCTGTGTGTTTAAACAAGTATTTACATCGATAAAGGTAATATTTCAAACTTTGGGAATTCCTCTGATTGTTACTTGAACCTTGAATTAAAAGTTCTTTTTTTTGGTGGTGAAAATAGGATCCTAAAAAGAAGTGAATAAGGACTAAAACTTAGCTCATATCTTTGCTACACCTCAACAAGCTTTCTCCTTTTGTAATTATTTGCAGGCCTTCAATGAGACACTCAGAGCTGTAAGATGTCGATGGTGTTGTTTGCCTCCGTGGTCCGGGTCGGAGACGGCCTGCCGCTCTCTGCATCGACTGACTATGAGCAGGACAAAGAGCTGCAGGAAACCAAGAAGAACCTGAAAGGTCTCTCCAAGAAACTCGGCCAGTTTCCCGACCGCTGCACACTGAAGACTGGACCATATAATGTCAAGTACGTCATATAGGATGTCTATTTTAAAACCTCAATGTTTGTGATTTTTAAAGGGACCACACATTAACTAAACAGGAAGAATAAGCCATCAATGATACCCTTTTAATTTTGGATAGCTCTTTGTACTTGCTGGGTAAGAACAGCATTGTTTGAATTTGATTGAATTCATTAAAGACATCTTGTAATTGAGAGTATAAACAGTTTAATTTTGGAGGCTTAGATAATTACATGGTCTTTATCTCCTGATGTGACGATTAAGCAGTCTGCTACTCGACAGTTTTCTGCTCTCTTCTTGACCCTTTCTAAAACAACTTTGATGGAAAAAGGCCTTTCATTTGAGTGATTTGACAGATAGGCTGCCGTTTGAGGTCTCAAACTGTTCCTAAAAAGCCCCACTGGAGCTCAGGGAAATACTTTGAAACTCTCTCAAGCACACTGTTTTGGATCGAGCTAATTAGTCCCATTAAGACGGAGAGAATTAGCTCAAAAACTCTGAATCGACGGTTAATGAGCCAGCTATACCTTTCAACAACCAAAGTTTCCTTTTGATAAGAGTCTCTCTAATCAAGAGAGCTCAGAGCATCTGAAGAAGAGAGGGTCAGGGTCAGAAGAGAGTCAAGGTCAGAATGATGCAGCCAGTGTTTAAAGCAGCCAGGTTAATCTACTCTGTGATATTCTGGATCTCTGAAGTCTTTGAAAAGTGTCCGTCATGAAAGCAGGAGGAGAGTGTGTAGTGTTAACAGCTTTATAGGTGACTTTGTTTGGACCTCTTTGGGGACACAGTTTCTCTTTTCTTTTCAAGCCTGGTATAAAAAGTTCTGCTATACAGGGATTTAGATTATACTGAGTCTGATAGGATGAGGGACTTTGCAGTGACCTTAACATAAACGACTTTGCTTTTTAAATTTATTCATGTTGTAACTCATATTTATGCAAAAACACAGGTAGCGGCTGTACCCCTGCTGTGTGACTGACACTTGTCAACTTTTTTTTAAAGGTTTATTTTTTGGCTTTATATGCCTTTATTTTAGAGATAGGACAGTGAAAAGAGTCAGAAACCGGAGAGAGAGAGAGAGAGTGGGGAATGACATGCGGGGAAAGGAGCCACACAGGTCGGATTTGAACCCGGGCCGGCGGCCTGGAGGACTACGGCCTCTGCACATGGGGCGTGCACACTAACCACTAGCGGAACCCCACTTTTGTCAACTTTTAAAAATATATTTTATTCACCAATTAGTTTGTGATCTCCAGCGTTTTGACACCTGCGTCCTTACAGCAAAGGGAGTTTCTGACTTTGGTGTGTAACGCTGCATTCATCAGAAGCTCCGAGTCCATGCTGAATACTCACATCATTCACATCTGAACAATACACAAAGCAGCTGTTTAGCAGAGATCAGACTGGAGATGTTACCATTCAGTTAAGAATTGGTCTAGTTTGCCGTCGACCAACATTCATACTTTTCAGAAATAGAAACACAATATATTTACATTTTGATATTTAGATGTTTGTTTACTGGAAATAAGAAAGTAATCTAATCCGCTGTAAGGTTGTCTGACTCTTACATACACTAATACACCACATGTTTAAAACCATACAGTCTCCAGTATTTCAATGGTAAATAGTATTTTTTAAGTACTGAAGCATTGAAACAAAAATATGTATTTGACAAGACGTGTGCCATGGAGAGGAATCAATCCATCAATAACTGCGAGCAAACTCCTGCATATTGTCTAAATAGCTACAATACTGGCAGCGGTAGTCGTGTGTTAATGCACACGTTTTTGACGATGCTTGTTGTTTTTGACAATTAAAATAAGAAATAAGCAAGTAGTGGGTGCCTGGGACTTCTATTTTTTGTTGCTGGGGTATCGAAACAGGTATCAAGCAGCAGTATCTGGGGCGGCAGTAGCTCAGTCTGTAGGGACTAAGGTTGGGAACCGGAGGGTCGCCAGTTCAAGTCCCGGTGTGGAGCAAAAAATATGGAAGTTGGTCTGGTAGCTGGAGAAGTGCCAGGGCACTTACCAAATACTGCCGAAGTGCCCCTGAGCAAGGCCCCAAACCCCCAAATGCCTCGGTGCGCTCCCTGAGTAGCAGCCCCACCCTCGTCAATAGCAAGTTGGTTGTTTTTTGTCACAAAACCCACTGCACCCAGTAACTTTCAGCCCCCAGTAAGCTCCCTCCAGCCAACAGCCGCCTCCTTTATATAGAAACACCATAATTTACATTTCATACATCAGCTGTCTCAATGCAAGTGACGGGTAGAAAATAAGGTTTTCAGCAAAGTTCAGGGTGTATGACTAAAGTTCAGCTCATGACTCAGCTCCTTGTTTGTGGCCAGTTTAGAAATTCTATTAAAAACAACATAATTGTTTCACTAACAATCCAGCAGGCATTCAGTTAGAACGCGTCATGATGTGGCAGTAGTGAAATCTTACTGGCATAACTTGTCTGTGTATCCTGTCCGGACACTATCATGATAATTGGAAATAAAAGTGTCCACTTGAAGGACAATGGAACACTTGTTGACACAATACACCCACTGTTTCCCTCGACATTTCCGTCTTTGTTCCCTGCATGGTTAGGCGTGACCCGCCTGGTAAACTCTTATGGTCCTCTGGTTTCTGAGCTCTTCTGATCAGGGCTTGTTGGTTACTTGTTCCTCCCTCTGGGCTAAAAGAGAACCAGGTCTTTGAAGTTGTGGCTCCTACATCGTGAAATTCATTCCCTCTGGAGTCTCTGAATCTTCAGTTTATTTTCTTGTAAAGAACTTTGTGAAGTCTGCTCCTGAGAGGAGCTAAATAATTGAACACAACTTACCTACTGCTGGCAAAATATTCCCAACACATAGTGATAACAGAACAAACTTGAAATTGTTTATTAACTGTGACGACAATGTGTGTTTTCCACTGCTGTAAAACTGGAGGCGACGACATTAACCATGATTTAACATTAGGAGAGTGAGTTACCTGTCTGCCTCGCTTTAATAGACCTGTATTAATCAGTTCTACGGCTCTGCATCAACACAGTGACATGCTGATATCATATTCACCCTCATTCCTCACATACTTTTGGGGTTTTTTTGTTTGTATTTTGTCGGGCCACATGATAATCATCACATCCGTCTGTACTGTTTGTTGACATTTTTGTTCCACATCAATTTAGACGGTGTTGTGATAACCAAATTTCCCCCTAAATAATGCTCTGAGCTATTCAGATAATGCAGAAGTCTTTGTGTCTGGGGAATTTAATTTGTGCTCTGTCCATTAACACCGCAGGCCCAAAAGATAACGTGTCTGCCGAGGTGCATATGAATGTGACTGTGTTTTTTGTGTGTGTTTAATTAGCTGTGAAAGTGTGAATTTTAGGCACAAATGTGCTGAAATAGTGTTTGTTCTTAGTTTAGAGCAGCAACAAGCTGGAACAGAAATGATGCCATTGTGTGTTTTTTTGTTGTTGTCCTGAAATCTGTGCTGTGCTTTGTTTGGTGTCCTAATTAAAGTTTCCCAGGGTTTTTTTTGTCAAGAGAAAAGAATGGTGTTGTAGAAAAGCTGTAATGTTATTGCGTGTGTGTGTGTTTCAGTTTTACTAGCGCTCTGGGTGTTGGATACTTGATGGTGTGCACTGCAAACTACCCCAATGTGCTGGCCTTCTGCTTCCTGGACGAGCTGCAGAAGGAGTTTATCGTCACCTATGACACCAAACGAATCAGCAGTGCCGTGCGGCCGTACTCCTTTATTGAATTTGGTGAGCTTCATTGAGTTTTACAGCGTGTTTCAGACTGTTAGTGACCGCCATCACATGGTTAAAGTTTATGATGCCTTCCCTCAGAGTCGAAAAAAGCGAGAGCATATTTTCTTATCAGGGATTCAGGGGAAAGGATCCATCCCACAATGAAAAATCTGCCATGTTTTTGACAAAATTGGCCCCAAAATGAAGCAATTTTTTCCAAATAGATGTGCAATTTGTGTTGCCTTTGTAGACTAGGAAATCTAGGTCTTTCTTATTTTCCTTTTCTGGTGACAGGTTGTTATTTGTCCTCTATGTGTTAAAAAAAAACTGAGCAGGAAGGTTTCTCCAAAGTTTTTCAAGTTCTGTAAACGGAACAAAAACCACAGTAAGTTGATGTGTTTGTACCAAAAAATGAGGAACAGCAGTTCATGATAAGTATTTCCAGCATACATCCAAATGTAACATTACTGCGTATCCTGAGTAGTGTGGCATTATAGTTTTTATTTGATCTGTTGAGTATTTCTGTGATTAAGTTTCAGGCGCTTTTCAGACTGATTTTTTCGCTATAGTGCCGTAACTAAGCTCCACCATCATCAAGTCTTTGTACCTTCATATTAATTCTGCAACGTCTCAATATTGATGTCCCAGTCTGTGAACACGCAGACTGTAAATATGAATGGACAAAGCCAGCGTGACGTCACCCACCTGTTACTGAAGGCAGCTGTCTCAGCCTAACTTTCAGTCAACCTAACAACAGGCTGAGAGCTGGAGCTGAGGCGGCTTTTAAGCCTCTTGACAATCTGTTACATCATGCCCACCTGTCAATCATGTCAGCTACGCGCCTAACTATGGATAACACGTATTGTTCACAAAATCAAAATAGAGCCGTTTAAAAAAAATTCACCCCCCGTACAGTGTGTGCCCATGAGGACAGTGACTAATCAGACCTTATTCGTTCATTATTACCAGAACTTTAAATTCTGCTGTAAAAACTGGCTTTTTTTCGGGTTTCTGGAGCCAGCCCCAAGCGGACACTCGACTAACTGCAGGATTTTGCACTCATTTTTTAAGACCGGAGGTTGCTGCTTGGTTTTGCCACTGAGGGAGCACGGCACAGCGGGAGCTCTACAGACACACACAGTCAGACATGCACCCACACACAGCGCTGCGCTCACCTGCAGGCTCCGCTGAAACCGTCTCGCCTCTGTAACGCCTCTGTTACTACCTCCAAAGACGGTACAGAGGTGAGATCACTTTGTCCCCCCATTACGTCTCCGCAACATTCAGATTGAACGTGAAACGTCACAGAGAAGTAAATATCACAGCTTGAAACAGCAGTCTGAACAGGTCTTTAGTCTGTAAAATGTGAAAGAATGAAGAATGTCGGTTGCAAGATCTCAAAGGCCAAATGTACATGTTCAAATTTCTTTCACAACCAACAATCTGAAAATGTAAAGATAGTCCATTTGAAATTAAATTCAAACATGGAAAAAACTGTAAATTATCACACTTGAAAAGCTTAAAAAAGACACTTAAAATCTTGAACTGTTAAACTACAATCCAAAAAGACTGAACTCTGACTTTGACCCTTCTCTTACACACAGATTCTCTTTTCATCTCCCTTGTTTCGTTCCCTGTGTCATTTACCACCTTGTGTTGCCTCTCATCAATCAGACACCTTCATCCAGAAAACCAAACAGCGCTACAACAGCCCGCGCTCCCTGTCCACCAAGATCAACCTGGCTGACATGCAGACAGAGATCAAGCTGCGACCGCCCTACCAGCTCTCCCAAGAGGACCTGCGGGCTATCAACGGATTCTCAGTGCACACGCCCTCTAAATACAAAGGCATAGGTAGGGGACACACAGACACACGCTCCATCCAAGTATGAAAGAGGTTTTCTGTTGTGAGTACCTCATTTATTTCCATTCTGGGGATCAATGAGGAGTTATCTCGTCTAATCTGACTCTCATTACTTGGCACTATTAACACTTGTAGCACTGGTCTTGGTTACACAATGACATATAAAGGTCACAAGTAGTTTCCTCAGAATGCTGAATCCTTTACTACATCTGTATAAGATGCTTTGATGAAGCTGTCATTGTTTATATCCTTCTTAACGCAAACCTGTGATCTTTTCTATAAGCTTGTCTTAATGTTTGAAGGTAGACTACGACTTGGCCTGTAGATCACTTCGAGTTTGAGGCTTAGTATGTGACATTGTGAATGTTAACGAAAACACCCTACGTAATTTTATTGTGGATTAATGCCTTCCTAAAATGAGAGCGAAGTCAAACTCCCTCTCGTTCTGTTTTTCTCAGTTCTGTGTTCACAAGAACAGGACAGCGTTTCCTTCAGAGTGTTTGTTTCACTCAGAGGCTCGAACATGTTTCATATACTGAGACTGCCACCACGAGGAGGAAGCGAGATGGCCCCGCTCACTCAGGGACGCTTATTTAAGGGGAAATGTCACACATAAAGAAATAAGAAAAAATAAAAAGTAATACAAACACTGTACATCTGGTCAGATATACAGTATCTCCTTCACACTGTGGCTCTGTGGTTTCGCAGCGTCACACCTCAGCCTCCCCTCAGTGAGCGATGCCACCTCAGGTCACTTGGAGCTGTTACGTTCCCCCTGACATCCTCTTCAGAGCTGCTCTCCACACTTTGTTCACTCTCTGCTGCTTGCCCTTGCCAGTCTTTGTTTCTGGGAGCATAAATCATTTTAGTTCTGGAGGATAAAGTACGCTCATCTGATAATAGTGACGCATCACTCCTTTTACTATGCAAGAATGTTTTGGAGGACGAAGATTTTTAAACAGTGGAGCCTGGCTTATCAGTTCTTTTTGAGGATTCACGCTTTTGTCCTCGTAATAATTACATTTCACTAACCTAAAGTTTGTGTTATATTCTTGATGCTTTTGTAACTTATATGCAAAGGCACATTTTGCTGAGTCAGTGATACGGTGTCCTGTCTCTCATCCAGCTCCCACTCAGATGTTGGAGCCGGTGACTCTTCCAGGCATCGTGTCCTGTGTGCTCAGCGTCCTCTGTGGAGGCCTGAACCTGCTGAGAGGAGTCCATGCCATAGAGAGCATACTACAGGTGAGGAGAGAAATTCTAATTCCATAACTATTTTTTTAATCTAGAAAGTCGGCTTCGTCTTATACTGTATACCGCTGCGACCATATTAAATGCAGACACGTGCGCTGTCATAACCACGAGTGCAGCGGCCACCATCACACACTGCACGCCAGGTGACACGATTGAAAATGCACCTTCATTCATTGTGTATTGCAAGCTGATTGCACGCTGTGCTAGGATACATAGCAACACAGACCTGGCTGGCTGTGCTACATTTTTAACATCTTTTCTCTCTCCTTCATGCATTTAAAGCAAACGGTGGCATATTGTTCAGGAAATAAAACTTGTGGAGACTCCTTTATCACAGTTAACGAGTGACCAGTGGAGTCGAGCAGCGTACTCGGCTGTCAGTAGCCTATTGCAAAACTTTCACTGCAGGCTGAGAGCTGAACTACCGTACTGTAGCCAGTAGGAAAACAGATGGGACTAAAAGAGCGACACAGCTGTTCAGAAACTGAACGTTGTGGACCTCGCTGAACACAATAGAAATCGTCACGCAGGTAGACAGTTTGAACCTTTTATCTTTCTGGGAAACCTCCAAAATCAGACTGTGTCTTACATACCGGTGCGACTTACACTCTGGACTTTACAGTATATGGGTGAATACTTCAGTGGCCAGGTATAACCCAGGTGGCACGTTACAGTCGACATGGGCTGCAGTCGTAATGGTCATCAGTCAATTCATGAGATCCTGTGACCCTTCTTCAATAAAGTCTGATTGGGAGAGAAACATGGATATCAAATGTAATAATTATCATACTGAAACAGTTTTTATTTAAGAAACTAAATGAGGTGATTTTTCCTTTTTCGTCAAATACATCCCAAACTTTGGTGCACATTAGGGTCAGTCTGACATTTCTCTGTAAATGTCACCTCATTCTTGTAAGTAGATGAGATGTAATGAATTACAGCGACATCTGAATGCTCTTGTCATATTGGTTTCTTAATGCTTTGTCTAAACATGGATGAATAGTACCTAAAAGTAATCTTTATCTTTCTCCCGCAGAATGACGATGAAGACTTTAATTATGTGATTGCCTTCTTCCTCGGCACAGCAGCCTGTCTGTATCAGGTAAGTGATAGTCTGCCGTAAGAGCAGCCCGTCACCGGCTGACTGGCTGACTAACAGCCCTGCACTTTACAGCTCAGCAGCCTGTCAGCCAGACTAACATTAGCAAAAGCTCAATGCCTTTCAACCCCACTACCTTCTCTAAAACATTCTCATCAGCTCCTTTTGTGCAGCTCCTCATACCTAATGGAGCACCACAAATTGGTCGACCTCATGGGGGGGCAAAGTTATCACATTTCTTAGTTAGTGAGCAGACTCATTGTCCCATGAAGGGCATCCAAAATGAAAACATGTCACCGCTCAATGTCGGTCCACAATCCAATCAGCATTCAAACTCCTCTGTGCCATTCTCCTTTCAGTGCTACCTGTTTGCCTACTTCTCCGTGTGGAGGAACAGTAAGTCCTTCCTGGCGTTTGCACTCATCTGCCTGGCCAACATGTATCTGTATGAACTGAGAAACATGTGGCAGATCCTCTTCCATGTGTCCGTGGGGGCCTTCATGACTCTGCAGATCAGACTGAGACAACCGCAGGGGAAAGCGCCGGACTACAACGTCTGACAGACTTTGAGGGAAAAAAAAAAAAGGACAAACAGACTGATGATGTCAGATGTGTCGCACATGGTCTGGAAATGCAGCAGAGACGACCCTGGACGTCTGGGGACAACAACAAAAAAGAATCGTCTCGGCTCCAAAAGAGAAACCAAAAACTTTGCCGCTTCAACACATCCCAGCACCAGCTGACAGTGACAGAGCTCAGTGTGGACCTGGAAGAACCTCTACCCAAGCCCCCCATCATTGATGGAACTACATGGAATGGTTTCAGGAGTAGTTTACTCCTCACCGTTCTCCAACAAAGATATTTACTTTTACTCTTTCATGTCAGCCATAGTTGAGGGAAGAGTCCTGCTAAGTCTCTTTTTTTCCTACCATTATTCTCCCTAGACCTTCAAAGTAAATGCATATCAGACACAGTCTGTTATTGTTCATACACTTTGAACCTGAATCATACAGACACTGATAACGCACGGTCGCAAAGATAAGATAACGTCCAGAAGAAGAGATCTATGTCCTTCAGACTGTTTTTAAAATGTTTTTTTTTTATTTAAAAATGTTTTTCGATTCCTCAAAGAAAGCTTACTAAAAATTAAAATACATAATAATGTGGCAGCATTTTAATATCAACACATGGCTAGTTTACAAAATCCCTGCTGAAATAAAATGCTTGTTACTTGAACTATCAAATATCTTGATATACTAGAATTTACGACACTTAAGACATGTCGTGGACCTTCCTTCAATCCGGACCGTAGCACCAACGTGTTTATTTGTTGTGCTAATGATTTAAGGTTGATGCTTTCTGGAGATCTTTCAAACCAAATCTGGGAAATAGAAATGGTATTTTACAACAACTCGCCCATGCTTGGAGTTGCATGCTAAACAATTAGCAGGTATTTTGATGCTTTTTAAGTTGCGGTGCTATTAACTCTTAAGAGTTTCAGCATTTGACAAATTAAATCACAGCTTTCTGTGTCAGACTTTGATACTCAAGTTAAAGACACATAATGGAGGTCCAACACTAACACCTTATTCCCTTCATCGTGGCCAACAACATACTGTATGTAAACATGACTGAAGGTCCAGGAGTGATGATACTTTAATATTCCCTGGCTGAAAAATAAATAATGTGCAACAGACTTTTAAACCAATAGGACTGAAACAACTCCCTTGAGAAGAGGGGAACAGAGAAAGTTCACACCACCTTATCCGACTCACATTCAGTAAATCCAGTTTCATTGTTTCTGCCTGTTCCATGCACTTTTGCACATGTGCTCACATGTACCTGCCCTTGTGCAGGACTCTGATGTTTGTCTTGTTTTTAAAACTATGCAATGCTGCCTTTTGTGTGTGTGTGCGTGTGCATGGCCGTCATTTCAATTGGCAGTGCATTCTGTATTCAGGAGCCATTGATCAAACTTTAATTTAGCAGATTCTTGTCATATTTTAGACACTTAATTTGAGTATTTATTTATTGACTGATTGCTCTGTGACATGAGGTCAGTGAAAATTATGCAAATTGTGTGAGTTCAATTTGTCATTTTTGGATTGCTTCACTTTTTTTTAAGCAGAGGGGCGTCTGGCTGTCACAAAGCAACTCCAGCAGACAGAAACAGCCTGTTAGCATTCATACCCGACTTCCTCGCCCACGCAGCCTCGAGCATATGCCAGTGTCAAGTGACTATGTTAATAAACAGGTCTGTGTTGGCAGCGGTAAAGATGTGTCGCTGTGTTTTTTTTTAGGCCAGAGGCAGCCCGTGTCATCTGAGTTGCCTCTCTGGCCTCGTGTTTTTTTCCTCCCCTCCCATCGAGCCCCCGTGATTGCATCTGCCACTTAGGACGACAAAAACTCCCAGTGTCCCTTTGAAATGGACATTGGCACATTGCTCACATTCAACATAATTACAGTCAGGAGATGCTTCACTCTTTGCTACGAGGCAGTGTGCGATTTGTTCAGGGGATTATGGGAAGATTTCCTGCACAAATAATAGCAAACAAATGGAGAATGGAGGCGAATTGAGTCATGCCATTATTGTCCATTGTTCATGAAACGCTCAATAGTTGTGCCAAGATTGTCTAAATGTCCTTTTTTTTTATACTCTCTCTCTTACTGGAAGAAGTTTGAACTGAGAATGAAAGGGAGTTCATCCACTCAAATCCACTTAATGTCCATCTGGCATCTAAACTACAGATCTGTCAGGGGGATCGCTCCAAGACTTCAGGCTCTGATGAATCATTGTTGAACAGAGGGAACCACACCTACATGACCTCACTGCTTTCTTCAAAATATGGCTCCGACTTGATTAGATCTCAGTCGAGGCTCACTGGCTCAGATGGTTTGTGTTCACTTTCTCCTTTTCCAAGAGCAGTACATGTGTCGTGTGGGTGTGTTGCGTAAAACAGAGAGAGAGAGAGAAACTCACACTATTTCAAAAAATAAATAAATACTGGTCAACACAAGGAAGGGGAATGAATGTGATCATTTCCAGGTCTTAAAAACGTACATTTGAACTGCTGAAAACCGAATGTGTGTGTAATGTTTTTTAACATTTTAATTTGTTTTATTTTACATTCAAATGTGATATCAGGTGAAGTCTCTCAGTCATGATGACAGTACAAACATGAGGTGTGAACACTGAACTGTTATATTTCATTTTAAATTGAACACCTGAGAATGCATGTAGTCGATATGAAATGTGTTGAAAAGCTGCATATTTGAGAAAAGTGTGTCTGATTTTTGTCCTTTTGTTTTGTTCACATTAGGACACATTGATTCATGAAAGCATCTTCTGCAGTCCACCTGAAACATATCTGCTCTTTTATCAGAACTCTTGATTTTGTCTCTGAGCTGAGCAAGGGAACATTAAAAAAAAATCGGAGACATTATCATGACAACGGTGTCCATTATTCAACCAGAACTGAAGTGGTCTTTTTCATTCTAGCACTGCTGGGGCTTAATGAAGCATTCAACGTGATCTGAAGCTTGTTGCTGGCATTGAGGGGGGAATCCAAACCGAACCCTTTAAAATGTCAGAGTAAAAAGTTTACCTGACGTAGGAGTTTTAGCTGTTCAGTGAAGTCAAATTGACTTTTATCTTTTTTTCCTTCTTTGGAGCAACAACAAACACGGATTGCTTCGTGATTCAGACACTTTTCAGCCTGCTCTCTTTTTCTCTCACAAGTGTTATTATGCATACGATGATTATAATGGATGTTATTTGTAGGTGTCTCATTATGAGGAACAGCAATTTCCTCCAGCTGTGTATTAATGGAACAGCCATGAACAGGAAGAACCTGGATTTTAATGACAAATGGGTGCTGCAGGTGTAAAATGCAGACTACTTGAAGTGCAATTTGATCTCAACATGCAACGAGTGAATGGGAGTGATAATGTATTTTCTTTGTGTATGTGTGTGGGGTAAAGCTCACACAGTCAGGGATTCATGGGTTGGCTGTTTGAAAAGGTCAAAATCAGTACGTGTGAAGCTCTTAGGACTTTGTTTGCTCCAACATGTGCTTGACTTTCTCATACTGTGTTTAAGTCCTGCATCATTACAGCCACATATTAACCATTAACAACCTTAAAAATGTAGCCTAAAGATGCTTCATTTAAAACATTACAATAACTCCAGCGATGCTGCTTAAATGCATACCACGAGTTATTGAATTAACTATCAACCTAGACCCTAACTCATACTTATTAGATGTAATCGCCAGTGATTTGACTTCAGTGTAAATACAGATATTAAAGCTGTAATGGATGAAGTAACACTCGGGCTGCTAATCAGCTGATTAGCACGATCCTTCTACCTCGTCCATCATATATAAACAGTAATCATGCTTAAAAAAAGGAGACAAAGGACCTGGTGTGTGAACCAAGTGGTGTAGTGCTGCTGCCATCTGTTGGTGAGCCAAAAAATGAAACCAATCCAGAAAAGAAGCACAATGCCTTCTAAAGCAGCAGAGGGGTATTTATCACATGCACGAGAAACCCTTCAGAGAAGTGGTTTCTTACTGGAAGCATCTTGCATCCAAACGACAGGAGTACTTTGGACAACTGCAGGAAGGAATTTAAAGAATATCAGTCATCCATATTTCCTCGAATAATTATTATTCAATAACTTAAATTACAAAAGGTTGATCTAAGTTTAATAAACTGCGTTTTATATTCGATTTTCCTGTTTTCAATGCAGACCGTCACCGCTGTTAACTGTAGCAGAAAACACGATTACTTTCAAACTTGTGTCTGTGACATTGTTTACATTATCAAGGCCAGTGTTTTAATGAACGGGCTGATGGGACATAAATGTGGTTGTATATTTGTACACTGTAATTGACTCAGTCCCTGGACTAGTAAGATCAAATCATTAAAATCTATGTTTAAATAAAATGATAGAAGCTCGATATTAGCAGTGATATAACTGAAAACAAGAAAGAAAACATGGCTTATTAATGATAAATTAGACAAAAATATTTTGCGCTGCTAAGCAGGTAGTTGGTTTAAAGAAGACAGTTCACTCCTTGAACAGTTTAAGAACCATTTCAGACTACAGTAGAGAAACAAATCCACCGTCTTTATGGAACTGACTTTGGATTACCAAAAAGTTTGATGCACGACTTCGTCCTTAATATCGCTGCATGCTGAAGTATAAAGATTTCCTGTCATTTCAATTAAAAGGCCTTAGCACGATCTTGTACTTTTGGCTCCACACTTGTTTGTAGTTTTGAAGTGTGGTCTGTTGACTTTTAGCCAACATCTCTAACAAACAGGCCTTTTTCTAAACCTCTTATTGAGCTGCCAACACGAGCAGAATATCAGAAAAGAACCCAAATGAAATCATGACGTACCTGTGAAACATCTCAGGAGTTTATTTGACTGTAAAAAAAAAAGAGCATAGTGTTTGGCATGACAATAAAAACAACCCATGGTTTTGTCTCTGAAGCTGCAGTTTGTCACATAATTCTGCCTTTCCTTGTCCTCTTCTCAGATTCATCAAGAAACGTAAAATAAATGAGACAGTCGGTGAGAAAGTATTTAACCATCTCTGTTCTGTGCCGTTTCTTTAACGCATATCTTTAAAACACATTCCTGCACAACTGTCATTGGAAAAAGTAGCCCACTTTGAGCGTACGATGGCACTGCATTCAACGAGTCAAATGGGAGAACACTTCAAATCTTTAGTAGTGATGTGTGAAGACAAGTGTTTGCAGCAGTACAGTACATTAACATAAGAGAAACCATCAGAGTAGACCAGTGCACGCTTGTTTTCATTCTACAATCTCAAAGCAAACATTTGGACAGAGTGCAAAGTTTTTCTTTTCAAACCAAGAATTCATAAAAAAACTAAAGTTAGGGGTTCTTAAATATTTTTTCATGTGTCCACAGAACTGAACTTTTTACCAGAATGAAGTATTTCCTGTAAAGAAAAACAGCAACCAGCCCCATCAGTTTCCTCTGTGCCATAGATCTCCATCGTTGTGCTGTGCTAATGTTCCAACATTAAAGGTCACATATAACGGAAAAAGCACTTTACCATGTTTTTCTAACACTAATATGTGGTCCTAGTCCATCTACAAACTCCCCTAATCATGAGAAAAGTCCATCCTCTCCGTCTTTTGCCTGATCCACTTTTCAGAAAATGTGTGCTCAAACAGGCCGTTTGGAGATTTTCCCTTTGTGACATCACAAAGGGCAGTAACCCCTCCCCCAGGTGGGTGACACTCCCACAGCTAGGTGTTTGTTCTGCCCTCTGAGTCTGCCTTCTCACCGTAAACAATAGGGCATGGAGCGAGAAAGCCTGAGCCACCCAAGCCCTTCCAGAGAGGGGCGTGGTCAGACACAGCTAATTTGCATTTAAAGCTACAGACACAGAAACAGCCTGTTCTGAGCAGGGCTGAAATAGAGGGGTTTATAGGCATGATCAAATACAGGATCAGAGAGGATTTAGAACAAGAAACTTCACACACATGTTTTGGGGACTGAGACTTATTGAAACTCGTTGAAAAGAAGGAGAATATGTGACCTTTAACATGCATTAAGATAGTGTTAAAATGTCTGAAGTGTACATTCCATTTTTTATTGTCCTTCATTGAATAAATACCTTTTGAAAAGTAAGTGTAAAATTAGTTTGCATAATTTAACAACAAAAAAAGGTCACAATTTGGAAATTGTATACCTAAAGCTTAATTGTAAAGGGTTAACTACATTCATTTGTAAAAGAACTAAAGGTATTTGAGAATTGTACTAAACTGTAACTTTTTGTAATTACAATCATGTATCTGTCTGCCTTATCTATCCTTTCAAAATAAATCTTATTTTGCCTTTTTTTAAATGATGGCCACTCAGAAAAAGATTGAAGCCTGTCTTTTCCTTTGTTTGATTTCGCGGTTTCACTGTTTTTAGTGTATACGTTAGTTTTTGATCATTCTTTTTAAATGTTCAAATTCATTACCACATCATAATAAAACACTTTTAAAATCTTCCTCAATTTGACACCCTCGAGTCTCCATACAGTATAGTACTGTAGGTGTTGAGTCAACCCCACATACAGTAAACACTCACAGACTGAGCACGCCAAATGTGGACCAAATTGTGTTTTACATTTAAAAAATGTTTTTCTACATTCTGTTTTGACAATCTTTTGCTTTAAAACTCCATAAATTAACCTGTAAGGGATGTCAGAAAGTATTGAGAGATCTACTAACAGACGGTTCATTTTGTTCTTTTCACAAGTCATTTTCATTCGCATGTTAAAAAAACTTGACACTCAGTCCAAATGTTTACTTCACTCTGTGACCCAGCCAAGACAAACAGAACCAGCTGTAATGTTTGGTAAGAACATGACACAAAAAACAACAACAGAAATGGATGAAATCAGATCAGGCAGGTGAAGAAGGTTTGTCTGATAATGTGGAGTGATGCTGTAATACTGAAGAAAACTGCTCTGATAGGAAAAAAAACAAATGAAAGCAGATGAAAGGGCGCACTTCACACAGACTCGTCTGTCCCAGTCCTTTGGATGAGCATCATCGCCATCCTCAGTATAGAGTTCATGTTAAAGGCCTCATCGGAAATCATTGGACATTCATTGGGTCGTACCATCTGATTGAGCAAGCAAGGGGTGGGCGGTTGGGGGTTTGGGGTGGAGCGACGCAAGAAGAGGTGGACGGCTGACCGCGCTCGAGTGCAAAAAGACTACTTCATTGTTGTCTTCTAGTCTTGTCTTTCAAAGAGTGCACTCCCTCGGTTTGACATTTCCTTCTCAACGTGAGATTATAACACACCAGTGAAGGGGAATCATCAGAAAGGCTCGACTTCCTGCAGATCAAAAGTGTTCAGTTGAGTTAAAAGAGCTAAAGAAGCAGGCGTTCTGCTGGGCTAAATGGGAACCTCAGCTGGGGCGATATGCTCAGACCAGGGAACACCTGTGAGGACTTTAAAGTCCCGACATGAGAGTGATACAGCATCAACTTCTGAATACACATTGGTGTTTATAGATTGCTCTCTAATATATTAATGTACAAAATATAGAATCTTAAAATATCTGATAGGGTTTGGTGTTCTGAATCCAAAATACAAAACGTCGAAGAATAGAAAAAGCTCTTCAGTGACATCCTCGTTGTGTTTGGTGTGTGTTTATTCTGTCGATACTGTCGTGTATGTTTGTGAATTAATAAGCTTTCTGTGAACACCGGGGAACTTTTGCCTCTCATTTCATACAAAAAAACAACCTGACTCTCTCTCTCTGTAAGACGTACTTTTCAACTCAGTGACTCCATTAATCTGCTAATCAATATCATGTGATCAGATATTGATAAAAAAATACGATAGCTGCTGTGTTGATTGAGTGTCCACTCTTTTGCAGAGATTTGTACCTGTATCACAACAATATGGACAAAATGTGTTTCACATACAGTACTTAAAATCATATATCTACACATAAAACTCTGTGTTTTTTGTGTACATATATCCTTCAGCAGGAGAAAGGTGAAGAGAAAGACAGGAAGTGATGTAGTTCATGACCAGGTTTGTCCTCTCTGAGAGATTCAAGCAAATACAACTTCTTCAAGAGCTTCTTTTCCTTAAGGACCTCCACTTGCACAGCTGGCAAAATCCGCCTGTGCGCCTTGATTGGACATCTTTGGTCTCAATGGCAGATTGAGCCGCTAATAGTCTCCTCCGCAGGCTGAGCTTTCAGGTGAATTTGTCACGCATCCCCTTTGTGGCCTCACTAGGCGCTCGGAGAAGAGACGCTTCAGTCAGTGTCAGTCCACCGTAAGCTACCAGAGGTCCATGAACCTGATCGTCATGTCAGATTTGTACTTGTCTCTTAGTCGGGGTTAACTGCTTGGTGGTCCAGCGGTGAGGAAATATGTCATCATCTCCCCTTTGCCTTTGACTGTGACCAAGCCTCTGTACTCTAGTGTGTAGTTATAGGAGCTCAGTACCTGGTGCAGGTCAGCTGTTACCTGAGGACAGAAGAGAAAGGAACATTAAGAAAGGAACACTGACCTCCTCCACCTTCACACTCCCCCCCCCCCCCCCCCCCCCGAACCTGGGGGTCACAGAGCCTTCTCCATAGCCGCCCCCCTCCCTCTTGAACTCACTCCCCACACATATTCGAGACTGCACTGACCCATCCTTATTCCAATCCCTACTCTACGCTCACCTTTTTATGCAAGCTTTAAATGTGTGATTGTGCTGTGTGGTCTTTCTTATGTTGTTGTCTGTCTGACCTGTATGTTATGTATAACTCTCAAGTCGGGTACACTTCATTTAAATCAGATGCAACCTATTTTAAACTTGGACAACTAGTCCATGGTTGTGTCCTCATTCCCTACACCCTACATTTTTCCCAATTGAGCCATCAGCCATGTATGAGAGGCAGAGCTTCTTCTAATTAGATGAACTTTTACTTTTTAACTGAATCGGAGATGACTCCATGAAAGCAAATCCAAAGCTTCTTGTTTTAATGTGTTTTTTTCTTGTTGACTAAAATAAAACTATGTTGATATTTGGTGACATTTGTTAATAATTGATTTGTCCTCATCAAGCTGATAGCTGGAGGAGAACTTTTCAAAACAATCAATATGAATTTATTGTGTCTGCTCGGCCGTACAGTGAACACAATTCTTAGTGAGAGGAAAACACATTGTCCACTTTCCTGTCACTCTTTCCTGAATGAATGTGAGAAAAATATTTTCATAGAGTCACACTGAACAATTCTATCTGATTTACTGTAGGGACTGCTACCATACACTTGGGTAAACTTGTCAGGTCCATTCATTTATCTATCTAATTATTAGATACATTTGCTAGCTCTGGCTCCTCATTTGGCGAAGTGTTCGACTGTTGAATTGTTGTACTTGACATGTGAATGTAATCGTCTGAATGCTGCTGTGACTGTGTTTGTTTCCTTTATGTTGTCTTGGCTTCTTTCAGTGACTCGGTAGGCTGTGAAACTGAATCGCCCCTCTGGGATAAATAAAGTTGTGTGAATGTGAAACACTTAAGTTTACCTGGATCCTCTCAGGCACCCCTGTGCTGTCCATTCGACTCGCCACGTTCACTGTGTTTCCCCAGATGTCGTACTGAGGCTTCCTGGCCCCGATAACTCCGGCAACCACGGGGCCGATGTTTAGACCTAAGAAAGAAAGAAACACAAGACATGATGTCATACTTTTTATAACTACCAAACAACTTGACTTGGACAAAAATCGTTTGAGATATTGTTTTATCTCTCAAAATAGATCCTGCCTCCAGTTGAATTCGAACCACTTTGAATCCGACTCCATCCGCTTGCTTCTCTGGAGCTTACCTATTTTCATTTTGAAGTTGTTAAAGGAGTGTTCATTGATGTATTTCATTTGGTCCATCAGCCTCATAGCGTAGTCAGCCAGGGCGCGGATGTGTGACCTCCCAACCTTATCGTACGTGGAGTCATTGAGGCCAGAGGCCGCCATGTAGGTGGAGCCGATGGTCTTTATCTTCTCCAGCTGACGGAACTGGTCCTCACTGATGATCTGAAGGAGGCAGGAGAGGGATTTCACATCATTAGAGTTCTTTGTTTAGCAGGGCGTGTGTTGAGGTTCAACGGATATACAATTTAAGGAATAATTTGACCAAACACACACACACAGTAACTATTTGAATGCTCGGGAGAATACAGTAGATATTAGAGTTTAGCTTTAAAAGTAGAGACTATTGTGATGGACTTGAGGTCAGCAGGTAGTTCCAGAGAGGGGGACCACAGTACTGATTTTTTTCCACGTCTCACCTCGTCAAAGTCGGCGATGATCTCATTGAGCAGCCGCAGACACTCCACTCCCTCGTTGTTGCCCTCCAGCTCCACGTAGAACTCGGAGAAGTTACTGATGGAGGCGAACATGACCGCCACACACTCACAGGACTGGTAGTAGAGCTCGTCGTTACGTCGCTCTCGCTGCAGGAAGTGAGCCGCCACGTCTTTGGGGAGGATGTTGTGGAGCAGACGGCGGTTGTAGGCCTGCAGCTCCTCCATCTCCTCCTTCTCCTCTGTAGCCTGTGGAGGGTTAAATACAGACATGAGACGGCATGTAATCATAGGAGAGTATTGTGACATGATGTAAAAAAGGAAACAGTACTGGTGTTACTTTATAAGAATGATCTCAACGGTTACTGGATGGATTGCCATGAAATCTGGGTCAATCTTCATCTTCATCTTTTCATGAGGCAACACCATCAGGTGAATTATCCAGAAAAATATCTGTACACCTTTGATGCAAAATATAGTAGTGTGATGAACCATCAACAGACACGTAATGTTCATTCAGTCTCTAGCAAGCAGCAACCTCCGGGGTGAATGAAGCCAATGTGAGTACAAAATCCTGCAGTTCGTTGAGGGTCCGCTTGAGGCTGGCTGCAAGAGCCTCGGAAGTCACAACACAACACCTTCAAAAGTGCGCATTACATTAGTTCGGTAAGAAAAATACAATGTTTCCCAAAATGGAGTCAAATACAAGCATCTATTTTTTTTGTAAGCTTTTTCTTTTTCAACAGGAAGGACAAAGATGCTCCTTCCTAATCGACTCCCCATATTGGTCTGCATGACACCCCTGACTGTCATTAATGTAGCACCACCCTCTCAGATAATTTTTTTAAACTTATTTCAGCCTGACTGTGAGAGTTTCAGAGCAAACTTTTGACTTGTATTCCCCTTACAGTGTCTCTTCTTTAGTCTGAGCTCTGACTGCAGACTCTCAGACTACAGCCCTAACCATCAGTGAGCTGGAAA
Source organism: Tautogolabrus adspersus (assembly GCA_020745685.1). NCBI lineage: Eukaryota > Metazoa > Chordata > Actinopteri > Labriformes > Labridae > Tautogolabrus > Tautogolabrus adspersus. Next base: position 5,234,484 of record CM036548.1, on the reverse strand, counting down.
ACGAAGCCCCTCCAGCAGCTCAAACTTTTCAGATAAATAACTTGTTTATTCTCTCCGAGAGATTTCCAACCACAAGCAGCACAGCCTGCGTCACAACCTCCATGAGATGTCAAAGGATCCTTGAGCATCCCCTAAGACATGTCCTCTTTTAGATTAACACTCCTCTTGTGATTATCTGAGTATCAAACCATCAACCCCTGGAGGCCAGAAAGGTGGCTCTGAAACTTTTTGAACTTCTCCCTTCTCTGAGGGCAACAACAGCACATTTTTATGCTTCATAACGATTACTAAGATCCAACGAATCTCTCTGCCTTCAATCTATATATTCAGTGTGTTCCAATAAATCACAGCAAATCAACATGTTACTCCTATGATACACCATGTGTAGCATTTTAGTATTAAATCAATGATTGTGACGATGACATCCTCCAAGAGGAATCAAGACGGAAAAAAATGTAAAGCAACTTTTAGAGCTTACAGCAGGGGACTACAGAAGTTTTATTTTGTAGTAGTACTCCTTCACAATCAAAAATAGTTTCTTTTTTTGATTGCTTGTCAATGTCTTTAGGCTGGTGTCGTGTGATACGAGCTGGTTGGAGAGAAAAAGAATGGGAGAATTAAGATAGACCCATGAGAGCGACACACAGAAAATGTGGCTACGAGTTTCTGTAAGAGCCACAATTCCAGACACAGTCACATTTTCCTTATAATCCTTATCATTTCTATGTTATCTTCACAACATAGAAAAAGGAGGTAGTTATACGCACATCACGTAGGTGCAGGGCAGTGCTAAAAAACAGCTAAAAAACCACAAAAAGTTGTAATTCATCACAATCACAACGTTTCGACCAGAGGTCCTCTTCAGGTGATCTTTCATAACATCACATGTAATGTTGTTAGCTTGTTTCAACATCTTAGACTGTTCTCTAAATAGATCTTCAAACACACTAAGTTGGATAAAGCTCTCGAGAGGAGTTTTTATCTGGCTAATCAACAAAGTGAAATTAACACTGAAGTCTGTATAAGATACAAATGCAAACAAAGACCACCAGCGACAAGATTGGTTAGCTCTTTACAGTAATCTTTAATGTCTGAAACTTCAATAATATAAGTTGTAGGGTCCTGCATATTTTCTTAAAGACTTATTTAGAGGCTTTTTTGTGAGAGACAGGACAGTGGATAGAGTCTGAAATTGGGAGAGAGAGTGCTGAATGACATGCGGCTGTGGCTCATTTGTCGAGTCTGTTATCTCTCAATCGAAAGTTCAGGGGTTTGATCCGTAGCTCCTGCAGCTACATGTCCTTTGTGTCCTTGTGAGAGACGATGTGGGCACCCCAAGTTTCCCCCGCTGCTTTGTCGGCGGCGTGTTGAATGTGTATGAATAGGATAAGTTATTAATGATGGACACTTAACATACTGTAGCAACCCCTGCCATCAGTGTGTAAATGGGTAGGTGTGACATGCGGTGACAAGTGCTTTGAGCAGTCAGATGACTAGAAAAGCTCAAATATCCCATTTGAACTCACCCACTTTAAGGACTACAGCCTCTGTACATGGGGCGCGTAAATTAACCACTCCCCCACCAGCGCCCCAGGGTCCTGCATATTGTCACTAAAATGTAGTGATACACTTTCACACACACTGACCTGCAGCTTCCAGAGGAAGTCGAGCCTGGCCGTGGACTCCACCTGCTGAGCGTGAAGGTAGAGGGCGAGCACGAAGACGGTGATGACCACCGGGGTCATGATCTTCAGAGGAACCTTGTTGTCCACAACACAGCTGGAGGTCAGCACACACATGTTAGTTTTTTATGAAAAGGACTGAACTCATCAAACTTTCATTCATGTGCTACATAAAGTTTTACTGTTTGGGTGTAAAGATGTTTTTTGCAGGGACACTGTGACATAAACAAAAGCTGCACTCTAAATCTGGGCTCATTAGCATTAGCATCTGTTGCCTGCAGGTCATTATATTTACATTTGTGCCAGAAGAGTGATAATGATTCCGTTAGCTTAATTAGATCACAAACGTCATGCTCACCTTGTTCCATTGATGTGCTCGCTGTGTAGGGGGGAGGGCAGAGAAGAGCCAATCAGATGTAAGAAAATCTGCACTCAGACAAAGATGTCCGTCGTAAAAACAGTAATAATTGACTCACATTATGTTAACGGCGTTGGCCATCACCAGCAGGTCCTGGTTGTCAAAGAGGTTCACTTTGGGCACCTCCATGATGAGGAGGTAGAGCAGCTCGATGAAGAGCATGAGGAAGAGTTTACCGATGCTGCTCACCTGCAGGAAGACGGAGCTGGCCAGCAGACTGAGCAGCACGCAGGACGAGAAGTACTGAGGGAGAGGAACAGAGAGATAGGACGTTTGTAAGGGTACATTTGTTTTTATGTTTAGTATGGAAGCTTTATAATCTGTTACAAACACTTCTGAGTAAATGAGCCACATTTCAAAGTATATAAAACGCAATAAAACCACGATTTACCCACTTAAAGGTAACTGTGCAAACCAAATGTTGACATAAAAACCAACAATTAACCTCCATTAGCATCCATTTGTTTTGCTTCACTTCTGCCATAATCATACCACTTGATAAGAAAACTGATGGAGACATACATTTACCAGTGATTCACTGTAACAGTGCGGTGAAGTATTGCTCTTAAACTGACTTCACTGACATACTGTGCTGCTTGACACACAGTAGAAAAAGAACCCTTTGCCTAATTTTATCCATGGGTACGATCAGTGGCGATTCTAGAGTCTGTTGGGGCCCTTGGCAAAATCAATTGGGGGCCCTCAGACCCAATTTTTCTTTGTTGACCTTTATTGACAAACTGGTTTTCACTGAAATAATGCATGCAACGCTTAGCAGGGCAACTAGAGTAAGTGCTGTCAGATGGGGCCGTCTTAGCGAGGTTTCCTACTGTCATTGCAAAATTTGCACATTTTGGGCCAATGCTTTTGTTTGAAGTTTTCAGCCCTCAGGTGGCCCCTTACTTGTCTGTGGCATCAAGCAGTTCCTACCTTGCCTGTTGACAAGCAGCGCCTCTAAGTACGATTAGTTCATTTGAGGGTTATGCAGCAAATTTGATCATGTCACCTGAGCTGATTTGGGCACAGCCAAAGGCTCCATCTGTACTTGAATAAGATACATTTTTTAAGGTTTTTGTTCCTCGCTGCTGGCATTTTTTTTTCCTTCTGCGACAGAATCCCAAAGGCTTCTTTTGCTGCCTTAATGTCCGTAACAGATATATCTGATCAACATAATTAGTCACAAATATGTAATGGTAATTATCCTGCAGAAATGCTTGGAATTAATAAGCTCTAATGATGCAGATAAAATTGTTCCTCATCTGAGTTGAACTTTTTAAAAGCCTCAGTTTCTACTAAGTGCTCTAAACGTGCATTTGTTTTGCTTCATTTTCTCCTAACTTTCACATGCATATCTTAATGGGCTTGTTTTTGCAGTTAAACACAGAATTAACTTGGTTCTTTTGCTTCACAGAACATGTTAGGAATATTAAACACACATAGACACACAAAACAAGGCACACCTGTACCTCAGGAAAGCTGCAGATGAGGCTGTTGTCTCCACAGGCAGTATAGTTTTGTGTGTCCAGGCTGTAGTTGAGGTGGTGTGCGTGGCAGGCGTTCACACTGTTCAGGCTGATGTTGAGCTGTTCTTTGATGCAGCCTCGCAGGTCATGGCTGCTGCAGGTGAACTGAAAGACGTCAAAAAGGCCAGAAAGAAAACGTAGAGGAAAATGAGTGAATGCGGATCATCAGTGTGTCTGGTTTTCTGAAACATAACAAACTATGGAGGGATTCCAAGTTTGAGGGAGAACTTACAATACTGATGAAAGCAGAAAGAAAGACTATGATGATGGTGAAGACGCCCACCAGCGTGCTGTGCAGTCTGGACTGGACTATCCTCTTAGAGAGAGTCTGCAGGGCAGCTGGGAAGAGCTGGGAGCGTGTGGAAAAAACAGATAGAGCAGAACAGAGTGGGAGAGTAAGAGAAGTTCTCAGACGAGGAAAATGTAGTTTGTCTGATTTACTTGATATAATTTTTCTTCAGCCCCCTAAATAGGTCAATATGCTGGCAATTCAGCCGATAAAACGGAAGCAAAAAATTCACCAAGATGAATGATATTTCACTAAACAAGTAATTTAGGAAGACTTCATAATAATGCTGCATAAATCACAGAAACAATCTTCTGCTCTAGAACAGCAGACATCTTGTTTTAAACTATAAATATGGGGTCGGTTAGATATACTACATGTGCTCTGGACTAATAAGTTGTATGCACACTGTTGCTTATTAGCAGGGGCGTGTCTACAAGGATGGCCAGGGGTTGCATGGGTCCCCCTTGAAATCTGATTGGCCACCCCAGGTGCCACCCCAAAAATCCTAAACTATGATTTGGCTATTTGCCCCGTCAGAGTCCTGTTTGTTTTTTGCAAAGTGCTGCACGAAGTTTTCTTTACATGTAAATGTAGCACATTATTTTATGTTCTTTAAATAGTAAATAAATACCCTGCATGTGGCTTTTATCAGACAAGTGAATAACACTGTATTATAATGAACTAACAAGCTATTTTTTCGGTACTGAAACATTCCCAATAAGTGTATTTAAAAGTTAGACAGTGTGCAGGAGTTGGAAATGTGTGACTTTGAACATCTTTGTTTGTGTGCCACTTTTGTGTTACATAAAAGTAGATTAGATTAGTGGCGTTAGAAACGGTAAATAAATGAGATTCTTGTGTATGTGTGTGTGGACGACACACTTAAGGCCCCCCCTGCATGAGTCAGTGAACCACCCCAGTCAGAAAAGCCTCGACACACCCCTCCTCTTTAGACCAGTTTGTCCATATGATGTATTTTAGTAAGATACCCTCAATTCTATTTGACAGTTTTAATAGATAATTAGAGGTTACTGGCCATTTAGTATTATGATTAAATTACCCATTATGCCCCCCTCCCCTTCCCATAAACGGTCTTTATGTATTGATTCTGATGTGTTTAATAGATCATTTCCGAGCAGAGCGATGACAGGCAGGTTGCTATCTGAAAGGGTGAGATAAAGTGCAAATCTATCAAAATAAAAATCCTGCATTGTAGTGAGTGTTATGTACACACAGATGTGAGTTTGAACCACGAGCAGATCTCTGTTTAATGATTTGTATATAAATAAAGTGGAGCCAATAATGACGCCACCTGCACTCTGCATTAAAGAACTGAGCTAATGAGTCTTATCTGCAAGAGCTTACTGCGAGGTCAAGAGCGGATCATGGTCAAATTTCTGACACGATCTGGAATCAATAGAGAGAAAAACATCAAACCACAGCCTGATAAAAGATTGAACTGATCTGCCTGTGTGATGTCTCGTACTGAAGATCTGAGTAAAGAAAGAAGAACCAGTCTGTCTCTATTTAAAGACTGAGAGAGAATTATTTTACAAAGCTGCACCCCTGTTGAAGAAATCCGAAATATCTCTTAATGTCGCACAAGATGTCAAGTTTATGTAGCGAATTGAACTCACCCCAAAACAGCAGTACACGGTGGAGACGAACATGACAGCTGTGAGGATGATGAAACAGGTGATGAAGAAGCCGATCATCAAGCCCGAGCTGCAGAGACACAGGAAGGATCTTTAATATGTACATATAAGGATGGGTTCCGTTTCTTTCCTCTTTGCGTTGTGATGAAGGACACTCTGTAGGCAGCAGCTTCTGCCTCTCTTATTTTTGACCTTGTTTTTTTTCCCAATATAAATCATATGGAAGACGACATAATGTGTGTGGGAGTGACAGGAAATGTTAATGTCAGGAGGAGACAAACAATAAACACAGGAAATGATTAAAGGGGGGGGGGGAGAGGAGAGGAGAGGAGAGGAGAGGAGAGGAGAGGAGAGGAGAGGAGAGGAGAGGAGAGGAGAGGAGAGGAGAGGAGAGCGGTGTGATGATAGGAGCCAGTAAGGAGAAAGGTTAATAAAGAGACAGACTAAAGAAGATCGATACTCAGCGACGGGAGAAAAAAAAACTACTGAGAGCAGAAGAGATAAAGACTGCAGCGCTTGCCTGCAGCTTTTTCAGTCTGTTTGGCTGCAACTTTACAGATTTTAATTATTCTCTTTTATAACTCAGCTATACAGCATTTCTTGTTATGAAAATTACTGCTTCATTTTATTTTATTTTTCCACCTCTGTAACTCTGCTCTTGAGGCTAAAGATGGAAGAATATTCCATAGATGCTGTAAGAGTTAAACGATGTGCTGGGTTTCTGAGGATCCAAACAAAAAGACAGAAAATCATTCTTTTTTTTTATTATCCTGGAACAAAGCCAGCCAGCCACCGAAATATTCATGACTATAAACGCTTGATTTGGTGCCAAAAAAAAATAAAAAATCACAAGACTGTGCACATAATTTCTCGGGAGCAAAGGAACTACGCATCCCACAATCCATTGCCATTCCAATGAGACCAAACAAACCCTAATTTAGCACGCTTAATTCAAAACGTACACAGACCCTCTTTCTAGATTTATCCTTATTGAAGTGTTTGTCATTAATAATGCTGTAATATATTTTAGTTTGTGTTTATGTAGAGTGCTGTAGTTCAGCCATCATCAGAGGTAGTAGATGACAGCTGAAGTTCGCGGGTGCAGTCAGCATTTCCAAGGCTCCATCATTCAGACACGTCGCTGTGACACCGTAGGATTGTGGGTAGTGTAGTTCTTTTCCCTATATGGTGAATAAACCATGTTTTTTCTTAAAACAAGGTTCATACCATACAAACTTGTGTCGTCTACAGGAGCATGTATAATTGTTTCACAGCTCGTAGGAAGTAAATGGTAAATGGACTTGAGCTTGTATAGCTCTTTTCTTCTGACTACTCAAAGCTCTTTTACACTGCAGGTCACACCTACACATTCACACACTGATGGCAGAGGCTGCTGTGTAAAGTGACCATCAGAAGTAACTAATCCCATTCATACACATTTATACACCGCTGATGAAGCAGCGGGAGCAACTTGGGGTTAAGTGTCTTCCCCAATGACACATTGGACATGTGGCTGCAGGAGCTTCAAACCCCTGACCTTCCGACATTGAAACGATCTCCGTCATGTAAATTACCACACAAACACCCAGGCTCCATCACTGATTATTCATAAATAACAGAAGTTTCATTTACTTGTTCTTATTTTCTTACTTTTTAGATGATACTCATTAAACAGAGCAGAGGATGCTGATGTTAGCATAAAGGTGTCACACGGATGATTTCTGCACCTGTCAGCCGTGCTGCTGTTAAAATGAAAGTAACGACATCACATTTCGGAGTCATAAAAAATAAGTGCGTGTACTCACGGAGGCACGATGACGATCTGGATGAAGCAGATGAAGAGAAAGACGAGGGAGGCACAGGCCACGTAAGCCCCGAACCTGGAGTCCACCTGTTTGGAGTACTGCAGGAGGGAAGACCAGGAGAAAGAAACCGCATTTAACATGTGCACACACACTTTGTTAGGTTTTCACTTTAACGTAGTCAAGTAGCACATCTTTACACTCGACACTTGACAGCTAAGAGCTTTACACGTGACACTGACATGACCCCTGAGTGACCTGGATTTATGTGTGTACTTTTCTGGGCTGTGTGTTTTTTATTCTGCCTTTGTTGACCCTAGAATGCGTAGTGCTATTATACATATCTGGGGCATTTTTCCTTACAGCGGAGATGGAGAAAACCTTTAACTCTTCATTTTAATCTGATAAAATTGATGAACAAAAAACAGAAGATGAGTTTAAATCTTTGATTATTATAAATAGTAACCAACCAGTTAGCACAGCTGTAAAATAAAACACACTACTGAGGTGATGTTTGAAAGATGCGTTTTCTGGCAGTCTTGCATTTTCATAATAAAATACTGTTTAAAATCTGCTTATGTGGTGCTGGTGGTTAGAGCGCACGCCCCATGACTGGAGGCTGGTGTCCTCCAAGCGGGCCGCACGGGTTTGAATCCGACCTCTGGCTCCTTTACATGTCATTCCCCACCACTCCCTCTCTCCCTTTCTCTCCCTCCAGATTTCTGACTCTATCCACTGTCCTGTCTCTTTAATAAAAAAAATGCATCAGCAGAAATCTGCTTATGGGGACGTATTTGTCTTTTACTGAGACTTGAGACTAAACGATGCTGCTTCTTTAAGGCTGGTATTGATCATTTCAGATTTAGAAAATCAATCAAATTAAGTGAATCAACTTCTTTCAAGGTTTCTTTTTAATTATCATGTAATGGGATAACTGACATCTACTGACATTTCACAGTAAAAAACTTGACAGATCTCTTAGGAGGACAAACTAATGGGGACCCTGGTTATACATTAATCAAAATGACCCCCATGTTTGGCATTTCTTATGAATTGACAAACACATACAAGTGCAAGTTTTATTTCATAGATCTTTATTTTCCTCAGGTTGAGATGATACACGTTATTTGATTTGAGGCTTACTCCATCTTTTTTTGTACTTTTCATACAATTGCAAGAGTAACTGTTTGATACGATGCACTTTGCCTTGAAGGTTGCTCATGGTTACGGTTTGCTTTAAAACAAGTGAAGTGACTGTAGTCGTTCAGTCTGGGTGTGTCATGCTATGAGACAGACATGAAAAGTATACGAGACGCACGGCAGGAGTTCTCCTCGAGCTCTTGCTTACCCACACTAAGTGTAATAAGTGTATAGTTAACGGCACAAGGGTTAAACTTATAAATGATCCCGAGAAACGCCATTACACCAGTAAGATACTGACACCTTATATTTCCTTTTTCCAGTTAATATCATACCAGTATGATTGATCATCCCACAACGTTCAAACAAACTCAAAACTTTGCATTATTGGAAGATATTAAAGATGAAATGATGGTTATAAAACTAATAACCACAATTAAAAACATGATAAACAACTTTTTTTCTATCTAAAATAATCTCCCCCAGAGCAAACTGGAGGCTCAAAAACAGTCCTTCTGATCTGCTCTGACTCTTTACTCCCGTACTCTTTCACCATGACAGGAAGAAAGCAATTCAAAGTTGAAACTTTCCTGTTTTCCCAAAACTCTTTTACAAGGACCCGAGCCTTCACCTCTCCTCTGAGCCTGTCCTTCACTGTCTGAAGCAGTTTACTTCCTTCTCCCTTTAGGAGCCGTCTCCGCTCTTTAAAGCCCCGTTCCTCTCTTTCTCTCTTATACTCTGCTTTGACTGACTTCCTCCAGGGACACAAAAAGAGCAAGCAGCAGAAGAGTTTTCTGCAAAGGGAAGATTGCTTGTCACGGCCAATTATTTGTTGCTAAATTGGCAGTGTGTGTCACATTGTACGTGTGTGTATATGTGTGTGTGTGCGTGAAAACCTTTTTCTCCAGGTCAGGCTCTCTGAAGGTGAGCAGGAACTTCTTGACGTGTTCCGAGCGCAGACGGTCGATGCTGCGTGCGTCGATGGCCCGGCCGAGGAACTCGTCCACCTCGTCTTCTGGGTTCAGGTTTTCCTGCGTGTTTCTGAAAATAAAATGTCTCAAGAAAACAAGACGAGAGCAGATTACAAAATTACATCTCAGGAGGACAGAAAAGGCTCCTCAGATTCTGAGAAAACTCTTACTAACCCAGCATCTGATTCCCTTTTCAGAAAATGTGAATGACTCTAAATCATCTGTAATCGTCATACAGTCACACTAACAACCTGCTCTGAGTCGCAGTAACATTTAGCTCATCATGTCTAAAGTGAAAAAGGAGTAATTTGCCTAAAAAAACACACCACTCCCCTCAATCCTTAAAGCGTCTGATGAGCCGGTTTGTCTTTGACTAATGACAGAATCTGCAAAGTGTCACTTACATTGATTGAAACTCTGCTGCCTTGTTGACATGCACTCATCAGCTGATGAAGTCATGCTGCTCTGATCACGCTGATTAGTGTGTCAGTGTGAAAGTCTTGATCTTAAAGGGTGCCAAAGTGAAAATAAGTGAAATTTGGCTGAATGAACGCAGCAGCAAACTTCATGTCTGCATTTATGTAGGAGGAGTCTTTAGTGTTGCTCATTCTGACTCAGTGTGGATGTTGGATCTTTTTCATGCAGAGTTTAGAAAATGTTACCCTGAAGGCCGATCATGGTCCAAAACACAATTCATTCACACACAAATCTGATGTGGAGTCTTAAAGGGTCCACTTCACAAACACTAAGAAAAGACCTGCTACTGCTGTTCTTTTTGGCCACTAGTGGGCAGTGCAAACCAACATTTGAACACGAGATTCAAACATGATCCATTTGAGCAAACTTTTTAACAAAAGTTGCTAATCTACACAACTTAGAAACATCGATGGAAAAGGTAGAAGGGAGGGCATGCCAACGGCAATGGATTTTATTTCTCTAAAAATCAATGGAAGAATATTAGAGTGTGTGGGGGGGGGGGGGGGGGGGGGGGGCAAATGTTCTCCAACTAAACTGTTTTATTTTATTTTAAATCTATGACAAACAACAACAGGCAACAATGATCCTTGCACACCTTTGAATCTTCTAAAAATGTTTGGTTTGGGGTATATGCATTGTGCACGTAAAGCCGTATTTATAGAAAGTACAGAAACAGAAAACAAGAGGAGACAAATATGACAAACACGCCTAAGAAATTTCAATATACAGTTGTTTTCATAACCCCAAAAGGTGCTCGCATATAAAAAGTTTGAATCCTTAACTAGAGAATGTCTCCTCATGACTTTCCCCTGGTAAAAGCTTGGTTAACTTTCAATGAAAGATGTTGGTCAGAGATGACACTCCGACTCAGATAAGTGGCTATCTCCTGATAGATGGACAAAATATGTGACTGCCGAGACGCACCACAACACTCAAGATACTCAGACAGATTTCCAAACTCAGCTTTTGAACCCAGTGATGGTTTCTAGCAGAGCGTGATAAAAAACACAGCATGCACTTCCTCTCAACTCAAAAAATCTGTCTGCATGGAAGCAGGATCTGTGCTGCAGCCCGGAGCGTGGGCTGTCAGCGGGGACGCTCAGGCTCAGTTTGATTTCAGGACAAACTCACAGATACAGAACAGTTAAGAGAGGAGAGAAGAGGAGGACGACTTCTTAATGAATGACTGCAGCTCTTTGATCACTGACAGACTTTGGGTTCAAACTGTCCTCCTCTGTGTTTTTATATTAACTGTGTATGAGAGTGTCACTGCTCGGTTTTATGAACATCTCTATCTGACAGCAGCAGAGTAAGGAGATCTCAGCTTTGAACTCAAAATGATGTGAACACTTTCTAAGATCTTCAAACTGAGACCCTCCCTCGTTAGAAGCAGAAAGAAGAGACCAAAGACAAACAAGCTGGCATCTCTCATGTTAAATATCTATCTAAATAAGACAACATAAACCTCTAAAAGCAGCACAGCGGTGTATACATGCCGTGATTCTTCTTGTTTAAAACCAAACCATGAAATCAGAACAAGGGCTACATCAGGTGGATTGTGGTTTTCATAAATCCTGTTATCACGCAAAAAGAGCAAGTAGTTATTGTGTGAGATGTTTCAGAAAATGTTGATGCATGCTGATGATCTAAGTTTTGTCTGTATTTAAACCTCATTCAGTATCAGTCATCCTCCTTACATGTGGGTTAATAATCTGAGGAAGACAGTGCACGTCGAAAAACATTATTCCTTTGCACCTTGATAAACTGCCTTAAGTGGTTTGTGTGCTCCAGTATTTTCTTTGGATTCTGCCTGTGAAGGAGTCCATTGAATCCTCTTTTAACGGCCCACAGTGACTCAAACAGCCACTTACAGGTGATTTATTTGAACTTTTCACCACTCATTAACAGCGTCACTTACATCCTCTCTCAGTGCTAATGTTTGATAATGACTTCAGAGCGCTCCACTGACTCATACTTTCTTTTAGTTCTTTTTAAATGTAAGAGAAAGTAAGACCCAGATTTAAAGCAAACACACAAGAAAAGGTGCTGAGATACAAACTGTACTCACTTGTCTTTGGGGTCTTCAAAGCCCTGCAAGACAAAAAAGAGAGAGGAGAGAAAAGAGGAAAAAATGAGAATTAGTAGGAGATGAAAATGTCTGATGTGCAAACAGTCTGATAGAAGTTATAATTGGACTTATTTTAGCCTTTTTAAACACAGGTGTATGACATATCACATAATGACAACTGAAAAAAGATGAAAAGTGTGTGGTGATGACGTGAATTTCAATTTTTTTTAAAGTTGGCTACAAAAATGATCAAGAAAAAAAGGGCTAAACTTTTTCTGGCTCAAACGTCTCCAACATGATAACTTCAGTTTTCATTTAAATGAAATCTTCAGGTTTTTGTCTGATGTCAGAACAGAAACAGCGACTTAAAGATCACTTCAGGAATTGGAAACCTGCAAAGTAAACTTTCTTTTTTCAGATATATTATAATCAATGATGCTAGTTTAAAGGTCATTGTAGGAGCCATATTTAGGAGTTTACAAGTTACAAAGAGAGCCATTATTCACCTCCTCATTTTAAAGCTGCAAGTTCTATGTTGCCTTTAGTGAACAATTGATGGCGCTGTAAATGTACAGAAAATGTTGTGAAATCATTTAATTCTTTAAGATATCAGGAACTTTAAATTAAATCCAGCTCAATGAACCTCCCTCTGGCTACACATCCTCTTGTTAAAATGTATGAATTCATTAAATGCTGGGACGACTGTTTTGAATATAACTTGTTAATAATGTGACATAACAAGTCTGAGTTACTGAAAAAGAAAAGAAGCAGAGGGTATGAAGTGAAGGCTCCCTGTGGCTGCGGACGAGCAGGTGTCTGTTTAAAAAAATGAAACTTATTTGAGACAAGCTGTGCTGAAGATTGTCATCCCTCTTTTTTTATCTCACACATTGTCATCTCCTCACAGCGAGACACAAAGACTGCTGGCAACAACAAGCTGTTAGAATGAGACGTGAGGTTTTTCTGCACAGACAGACAGGCTCCAGTGTGAGGATGAGGTTCACCTGTTAGCTCAGTCATAAAGGTAGTTTACTAAAACTATACTAAGAGTAGACACTGAAGGTTCAGGTCTGCAGCCAGAGTTCATATTCAGTTAATGATTCTTTCCAGTGTTGTTTATTATCATGTCCACTTTGAATTCTGTTCACACTCTGATCTAGAATGTCTCACTAGCTCCCTCTTCTGGATGAACACATTAAATACTAAAGCTGATGGAGCACAGGTGACACATGTGGCTTCTAAACTAGTGCTGCACCGTGTCATTATGTTATTATCATTTCACTAATTGTTTTGTTTTTTACTGGGGAGTCCCTTTCTTTATTTTGAGGAAGTTTTCATGTGTAAAAATGACAATAAACAAACAACTGTTTCTGAGCTCATCTTTAAATATCTCGGTTTTGCTCAATCAACATTCAGTTTTTAATCTAAAGTCTTTCATATTAACATTTGAGAAGCTAAAAACATAAAAACATGTTAACAAACAACAACATTTCTACCATTTAAATGATTTAGGATGACCCTGATGAAGGCCACGAGCCGATACCCGTTGATCTAATAAAGTTAATAAAGTTGCTCTCCATACTACAAGTGTTGCTGGAGCTTTTTGACCTCTTCAAGTCTTTCACTCTCCATGCAGCTTGGTGAGACCTCGCTGAAGTTGTTCCTAAAAGCCCAACTCTGGGGCAGCATATAGCCTAGCGGTTAGGACACGCTCCCCATGTACAGAGGCTGTAGTCCACATCGCAGCGTCTGTGGGTTCAAATCCGACCTTGCCCCTTTGCTGCATGTCTTCCCCGCTCTCTCCTCCCAACATTTCCTGTCTCTCTTCAGCTGTGCTATCTAATAAAGGTGAAAAATGGCCAAAAGAATATAAAAAATAATAAAAACAATAAACCCTACTCTGCTTCTTCAGTGCCAAATAAATGACTGAAACAATGAACAACCAGGCTTTCCTTCTTTATCCTCTTTTAACACATCAGAGCGGGTAAAGAAACTAAATGTTTAATCTAATATTGGAGCCCTCAATGTCTGCTCTGTCTGTGTCTGGATAGGCAGAGCTACCAGAAAAAAATCCATCTCATTCTTTCTTCCTGTTTATATAAAATATTCCCGCTCTTGCTCTCTGTCTCTGCAACTTGAACCCTTTATTATTTCTCTGTGTGATTAATGAACAGCACAGAGACAGAGAGAGGAGGAGGGAGAGAGTGATGGGCAGGAAGGAGATAGAGGATGAAGAAAGGATGAACTGTGGTAAATAAAGTTGATGTCAGAAGAGTTAATGTGTCTGCCACTTCTGAATGGCTCTGTGAGTCAGGGCGTAAAGTACACAGACGCTTTAGTGACACTCTTTTCCGATATTAGGCAAACAAGGAAAAGGACAAAAGCTGCTGACATGATGTCAGGACGTCAATATCACCGTCTTATTTATGTATAAAAACATTCCAAAGTGTATCTCGAATATTACTCTTCTTGTAGCCCAAACTACGACCAGCCTGTGTCAAACAGTAAAGTAAAACCAGAACTTATTCAGCCTGTCCTCACATTGTTCCTTATAATAGATTCAGTGAGAGGGGTGGGTGGACTGATGATTGTGACCATAAACAAAAAACAATTCTGCGTGCATGTGTATGTGTGTGTGTGTGTGTGTGTGTGTGTGTGTGTGTCAGGTGTGGGTGCATCCATTCACTGAGTGAGTCACTGTTTGCAGGGACGGCTCAACAGGAGGGAGTATGTGTATGTAAAAATGAATTTGGATATCGTTGCATCACTCTGCTGCAGCTGCTACATTCTGAGTTCCTCCTCTGAATGTAATTCAGCGCTTAAGGAGTTGAGGGTTACAGTATGGGGGGGGGGGTTATTTCCCCGCCTTCTGTTAACACCTACATGTTACTGTTTCTCTTCCTGAGTGCTCAAGTGAGGTGTTTGAGCTGGAGTGTGCCATGAAGGGTCATTACCGCTGCTTATCAGGACCGCAGATCAAAGGATTATGGGTATTATCAATGTGTTGGCTTCATCACCAAATGAGAGCAGAGATGAGACATTGGTAGGAGGGAGTCCGCTGGATAAAAGCAGCTCTACAGAGCAGAAGACCTGCACTCTTTTTAAAGAACAGGCACTATTTTTAAAAGTTTCCTTACCATCCTCTTCATCTCCTTGGAGACCTGGTTTCCTCCCAGGTGATTGTAGAACGGACGGTCGGTCCAGTGGCCGCTGTTGTGTGTCACCGAGTTTGTCCTCTGTCGGTTCATTTTGGCTATCATCGCCTTTTCCTCTTTCTGTAAAAAAACAAAACAAAACAGAAATCAGTATTAAAATACATTCATATCTAACATTGCTACTGCAGTACCCTTAAGGTTTAAACTTGTCTTTTCTGCCCCCTAGTGGATACAAATGAATATAGGCAGCTTTCACCCTTTGACCTCTCCAAAACAAAAGATCTGCCAGACGATTGTTATTTGTTCTACTAACTGTGATCTCATTTCTTGGGGTATGTTTTCTATTTCTTACATCTCTTGAACTTTGTATATAGTCACTGAGATATGATCACTTTTATGAGCACAGTGCAGACCCTTTTGTTTGTTCTGACATCATCTCTTAGTGTAAACTTAAAATGCTTTATACTCCTCCAGTCTGAACTATAGAGGTCTAAAGGTTTTGAGTGAGTAAACAATTAATATAAATACAAGTTTAAAGTTATTTCCTTAAAAAAAACAACCATACAGCATAAACATACAGCATCTTGTTAAAAGCAAACCAGTCATGCACTCATACATAAAATATGTCCGCCCCTTCTGGTGCCCGTTCCCGTGGGCTTCTGACACATCCTGCGATTTTAATTAGCTAATTGCATGTGTGTCTGTTATTTCTTATGTGACTATTTGTGTTCAATCTATTTGTAAGACTGCCTGTGAGTTCTCTTGTAAGACTTTCCTTTGAGCTGTCCTGTAATTGTAAATTCATTTGATGTTTTGTGTTGATACCTGCATCAGGACTTTGGATGATAGTTAGCTTTTGTGCTAATTCAGGCATATTTACATGGATGCTATTTGTTGATTAATGTGCACTGTCCTGATAAAAAAAAAAAAAAAGGTATGTTGTGGTCAAATCAAATTGCAACCAAACCCTCACATTATAATTGCGAAAGAAGACTGAAGCCTTAGCTACAATTCTACAATTCATTTAGCAGACGCATTTATCCAAAGCGACGTACAGCACAAGCGAGGATCTAGAAAGGAGGGAACAACGTCAGCTTTCTTTTGCTCTAGCTGATAGGGTTTGACTCTCTGCCATCTGCAGGCTATCCACCTTTTTCAAATATTAAAATGATCAATTATAACGATAAGCCCTACATGTGGTGTATCTTTTACTGGGGCACTTCTACCTTCAACATTTACACAGTAATAAGGACCGTACCCTTTTTTGACTGCAGCCAACAATGAGGTAGGTTTCGATGTTGTTTTTCTTCAGGTAGGCGTTTCGTTCTCCCCCTGTTCCCGCCTCCACATCATAGTCCCCGTTCAGATAATTCAGAGTGGCCTTCGTGATATGGATACGTCTGAAACAGAGAAAAAAACACACACACAATGACATCTCAATAAATGTATATTCCGTTTGTTCTGGTTCCTGGTGAATTTGACTGTTGCCGTAGAGACATACCCAGCTTGGCCCCCTGCCTCCATCTGATTGGCTAGTGTGACGTCATTGGACCAGACGTCAAACTGCCACTTCCTGAGTCCCAGCACCCCACAGTGCACCCTACCGCTGTGGATTCCCACTCTCATGTTCACATTCACTCCAGTCACCTCCCGTACCAGCCTGCAGAAAAAATACACACAATGATTATCAAATGATCTGAACAGCTTGCAATCTGTCTGCCTTCGTAAGAAAATATGTAAAAGTAAGCATCAAGAGCAAATCTCAACAGAAAAGAACGGCTGTAGGAAGAATTAGCTTCTGTATGTGTTCTGTGTGCAAGAGCAAAAATGGACATTAATTATTATTTGACTTCACTAACATATGGTGATTTACTTGACATAGACAGCAGACTCAAAAATAGAGACTGAAAGAGGCGACAATGTTATTTAACTTTGCTGCACCAAGACAAACAGCAGCCTTTCATAAGTAGTTGAATGACCCAAACAAACAAATCAGGAAAAGAACATATCCCCACATTGCTGATCTCTGGTCTGATATAAGGCTCCGATCAGAAAACTTTTTTTCCCGAAAAAATGTAATACTTCATTGTTTCTCCCAGCTGGAGGGTTTGTGATGCTGATGCAAAATACAGGAGGTTTGCGTCAGCAGACCTGAGAGTGCGGGTAGGATGGGAGTGTGCCGTGGAGGAGCTCAGACAGGTAGGGAAGGATGGGGGGGGCAGGTTATGGAGGGCTTTGAAGTGGATACGCATGAGGAGATCATCCATTCATGTATCACACAGTCACACTCTGTCCTGCTATTCTGTGATCAAGAACTTTCCTTTCATGTTTAACATGTTAAGCCAGTTAACCCAACCAAACTAGATTCCTCGAGAGGCCAAGAATGACAACTTACGAGATGGCCTCTATCATGTCCATGCCCATCTCCACACAGCAGTGGGCGTGGTCGGCCCTCGCCTCCGGCAGCCCGGACACGCAGTAGTAGCAGTCTCCCAGGATCTTTATCCGCAGACAGTGGTTCTCCTGTCAGACAGAAAAAGTTTATTGGAAAAAAAAAGTATTTAGTCACACAAAATCAGTAAGCCAATGCATAAACTCATGGGAATTAGCAGATGTGAATTACCAAAGGATTTCATTTGAACATGCATCCTTAAATCATGTAATCTTTTGATGCTGATGATGGTTTTTGTGTTCACCTAAGCTTTAAAGCATGCAGGATCTTACATTTAAGTGCGTTCATTTTCCATCTCTATGAGTTTTTCTAAAAGGTGGTGCATAACAAAAATACTTTATTTGTCCCTGGATACATGTGATGCTTTATTTTCTTCTGTATAAAAGAGTGCGGCATTTGAGCAAGTGTG
Source organism: Tautogolabrus adspersus (assembly GCA_020745685.1). NCBI lineage: Eukaryota > Metazoa > Chordata > Actinopteri > Labriformes > Labridae > Tautogolabrus > Tautogolabrus adspersus. The sequence goes on along the minus strand of CM036548.1, from coordinate 5,216,443 downwards.
CGGGCCTATCTTCTTCCTCAGTTTGCTGTTTTTTGCACTGCCATGCACCTACGTGATGTGCGTATAACTACGTCCTTTTTCTAGTGTCACACACTGTGAAACTTAATAGTTTGAAAAAGGCTGTTTCTTTTTTTTTGCATCATGCTTTTGATTGACAGCTAAGCAGTGGAAGTGTTTACCGGCAATTAAAATAATGACATAGACATAATCAATATGCTTCCTAATTGTCTCGTTGTCTTTTGTAGCTCATAAAGAGGCACCTGTCTTACTTTCAGTCAGTTTGATAACTCATAAACAATCCTCACAGGAGCTTTAAGGTTGAAGGCAGCTATTTTCATGTCAAGATACCACGAAGAGAGCTACATGATTTATCATTTCTTAAGGGGATTTAACCCTAGATCTGAATCTTTGCACCTTCAAACTGCAGAGACGAGAAGATGCTTTATTTGCAGCTACAAAACGTACATTGTTACAAGTCACAGAAAAGCTGGATTGTTACAATAGTTGCATCTTAGTATCGTGTTCGCACATTATTCTTAGAACTTGAAGCCCTCCTGGGTCCCGCAGGTCGCAGGACAACCATAATCTGACATGTGTTTGTGTGCCATGTGTGTCAGTTCATGTGTTTCTAAGGCCTGGGAGAACTGTGTCTCATGACAGCCACCTGAGTGTCTCTTTAGCTCATGGTTCTGAGAAAATACAGAAAGAGCCTCTGTGTAAAGAGCACAGACAAAGAATATTCTTGTTCTGTGTGTTTATACAGGCTGTGTGTGTGTGTGTGTGTGTGTGTGTGTGTGTGTGTGTGTGTGTGAGATACGAGGTGCATCTGGCATGGACATAAAAGTGTCAGTAGCAACGTTTCTGCTTTATAACACCATAATGCCCGTTTGACTCGTAAATATTGATCAGTACAGCAGTCCACCTTTCATAAACAAATGACATACATGGAGCGTTAGCTGGACAAACAATAACGCCGCTGGAATTATGAGGGGGAAAAAAGACATCAATATTCATGAACGTGTCATTTATGAGTCTGTGATTGAGATATGAGAGATGTTGAATAAACACACGTCTATCTGCAGGAAATAGACGGCAGATATGAAGGAGATATTTCCCTCTTAATGCTGGCCAATGTTTATAATAAAATGTGTTACAATCATTTTATGTTATTGCACTTGTCCACCTGTTGTATACCCCCTCTTATTCATTTGGTCTGTAACTTTTATAGCTACCGGATGCTCATGCAACCTGGGAGACATCTACATCTCCCATAGTAGAACACCAAAAGACGTTAGAAAATTAATTTTAGGTTACTTAAGCATAGACTCCCTGGTTCTTTGAATATAAAGTGAGGTGTTTCACCTTCACATTCCTCCCTGCATAGGCACAGTAGGAAACCTGTCTGCAATAAATTGAGGTGGGTGGGTCGACAGTGATAAAATGAGGGGGCAAGCCCTGAGAACAGTTCGGCATGTCTGTCACTGACAGACGTGGTGTCATTGGAGATACCAAATTGGTCACGCCAAAGCGATTCCCCACAGTGAAACACCTCATGTGGTTATCAAAGAACCAGGGATTACGGTACGTTATGTAACCCAAAGTTCTTTGGTATAGAGACTAGTGTTGTAGTCAAGACCACACTAACCGAGACATTCCCGAGACCAGAGGGCTCCGAGGCCGAGACAAGACCGAGACATTTAGGGATCGAGGCCGAGTCAAGACCAAGACCAAGGCAGGGTGAGACTGAGACAAGACCAGGACCATAAATATCACTCAAATATCTTCATCTTGTGTGCAGCGGGCGCGTCATTCACGTAGACCGTAACACCAGGAAGGTTGCGGTCGTAACCGGGGGATAAAAATCAAATTATGAATGAAGGTATTTGTTATACAGAAAGCGGCATTTTCCTTCTAATCACAGTAATGACGTGAAAATAGCCTGTCAGTGGTGGTCTTGATTTGAAAACCGGAGTCTGCTCAGTATTAGACCGAGTAAAAATGCTCTCGGTTCTGAGACGAGACCTTCGAAAAATGTTTTAGGCTTTTGCTTTACGTCAAAGCACTTTGTAAACCTGTGTTTTTAAAGGTGCTATAAATAAAGTAATTATTATTGTTATTGTTTGATACTATAGACCTTAAAAATGTGTTATTTTCTGAGACAGTTATCATCTCACTTATTTGCAACCCAAACCCCAGAAGCAGTAAAGTGTGAGGATTCATGATTATGGTTTTTACACTTTGAGTAACTCCTCACAGGCTGCTTGAAATCTGTTGCTGTGCTTTGAATGCTCGATTCATTTTTAATGATACAGCGTTCCCCTCCTGTGGTGGCTGAACATTGAACTTTGTGTTGTCTCTGATGTTTTTGATCAGTGTCTCAGCAGCTCTTCTGTCGACATGGATAAAAACACGATTCTGATCACAGTCCTGAAAGAGCAGAACTATGTCATGGCTTATTACGCAGAGTATCACCAGTGTTTGAATAACACGCTCAATATTCAGACAGTTGAGCTGCTATAAACATCACGCCTCAAGGTCTTAGTTTCCATGTGGCTAAAGCTCCTCTTTTGAAAAGAGATTCTAAACAGATTTTACTTCTTCAGCCCTCCTCATGAAAAAGAAATAAGGAAGAGCCTGTTCTGCTTGAATCTCCCTAGTGCAGCCCCGTTTCCACCAAGCAGTCCGGTTTGGCTCAGTACAGATTGGTACAGTTCGGTACGTTAAACCCTGGTCTTGCTTGCGTTTCCACAGCCAACAGTACCCGTATTTGGTAAGCGGAGTGTAAAGCCAGATAGAGATAGCCGTGTCAGCTACGAAATAGTGTGACATCATAGCTGCCCAACACAGTGTAGCCCGTTCAACGAAGAAGAAGAACAGGGACACAGTATACAAGGGGCCCTTTGCACCCCAACAGAAGGGTACCAAAAAAGTAGGACGGTACAGATCCCTTATTTTGGTTCCATTCCCAACTTCTGACGGTGGAAACGCCAATAAATGGGTACCGTACCGAACCGAACTGAACCGGACCGTTTGGTGGAAAGTGGGCTTTAAAGTCAGAATCATTTCATGTTGAGTCATGGCAAAGTCAGTGAAACCAACATGTCCAGCATGTCATTAGTAAATGGTAAATAGACTTGAGCTTGTTCAGTGCTTTTCTAGTCTTCTGACTACTCAAAGCGCTTTTTTGGATTATTGTCAAACACAAATATCAAGATGTTTTTTTGTGACTTAAAGCTGCCAATTCAAAATCAAGAATTTAAGGACACACTTTGACCTCTACATGCAGCATACAGTAAATGTGAGTGATTGCATTCTTACCGCTGCCAGCTTGTCAAAGCGAGCAAAGAGTTCATTCAGAGTCATCACCAGCTCCTGCGCCGTGCACTGTGATGCCAGACTGGTGAATCCCTCGATGTCTGCAAATAAGATACTGCAGAGACACAAAGACAAGGGAGAAATCAATCAATCAATCAATCAATCAATCAATCAATCAATCAATCAATCAATCAATCAATATTTGTATAGTGCACATGATGAACACATGATATCTTGTTGGTTAGAAAACACAGCCAAAGCTATAAATGACAACTGGCATTCAGCTCCCAATGTAATTTACATTTACTTGAAAAGATCCAAATCAAAAATTTTACATCAAAGTAAAAATATCATGCACACTTGTGAATATGACAGTGTTGTTTTTGGAAATGAGGACGGTAAATTCCCCAACGATGTGAAGGACCTGCTCTGCTCTTAAATGCCCTTGTTACGCCTCATCTTCAGTGCGTCCTTGATGAAGATGACCAAATCACCTAGAGTCACGCTGGCTACCTTCGCTGGTCACTTGTTGAGTCTTTTCAAACAAACCAGCACCCCACACGTTTTATGTTCTAATCGGTGTATCACCATTTTAATTGGATGGCGCCACCAACTCTGTCTGCGTCGCTAGGTATCCTAGCATGCTTGGAGCAACAACTTGGGTGGCTGCAGTGCTCAATGAAGTGTTTGTGTGTGTGTGTGGGGGATTTTCAGCTGTGATAAATCACGTAAACTGGGTCCACGCTGTGATGAAACAGGGTAGTATGTATGTGTGTGTGCGCATGTCTGAGTGTGTGTATGTAAAGATCCCACTTTGTGTTAACATGCTGTGCCTCACATGATTCCGCAACGTCGAAATCCAATGTAAAAATCACACACCATGACCCGGATATTAATCTGTTGAGGATGCAAAGTGTACAAAGCTGTTATGATGGCAGAACTTCTTATGGCGCTGTTGCAGAATTGAAATGTGTAAAGATGCCAAAGAGAGAGTGAGATGTGTAGAATTTTAAAGTGATTTCACTTTGTAAAACTTTGTCTTGTCCTCCAGATTGGGGTAAACTGATACAGCTAAGGTCACTTAGTGATTGAGGTGTTGTCATAACTCTCCATATACTGGCACAGCAGGAGGACAGGGCTGAATTCATTCTCTCAGACAGAAACAAGGACAAAGGCAACAGTTTGGCAGGTGGAGAGAGAAACATGCTTTGCCTCATTTGCGTTCATAAATAACATCCAACAAGCTTGTCCTGAATGACTCAAGTTGTTCTGTGCAGCATCTTAACCCTCCTTAAACAAAGTCATGAAGTCACATCTCATGCTCAGTGTTTCTTTATTCAATAAGTGTTTTTATTCTCTTGTCACTGACTTCCTCTCGGGGAGAAACATGTGACGGACTTCACATGTCAACTTAAAAAGCCAGACTCTGCCTTTTGTATTTTGATACTTGGAACTGCTTGTCATGGTCTCCCTGGCAGTGGCCATAGGCTTTTCACAATCTTTGAATCCACTACCTGTCTGAGGTTGATTGAACATTGAAAGGAAACAGGGGGTCCCGGGCTTCAGGTGTAGCATGCACTTATAAGATTACGAGACAGAGTACATACAAGGCCAAGACTCCCTTTTCCATGCACTGGTAATTGTTCTCAGTCAGACGAGCAATTTGAGACGTGAGAAAGTAGTTTGAGTTAAGAGGCAGCGTCTATAATCAGATAATTATCTGTACTAACTTGATAAGATATCAGATTTAAGCTCAATTGTTGTTCGATGATAAATGATGCTGTTTTGGGATCACAGTTCGTGCTGGGTCCGTGGTAGGACCTGGCAGAGTCTGTGACTGTAATGAGATCCCCCGCGGTGACGTAGTCGATGGCGTAGTCAACGCTGACGGAACTGTAACGCCACTAAGCGCCACTTGTGGAAACTAGTTGCAACCGTTAATCTATCCACCAGGAGGAGCAGTGATTATGGAAGCTAAAGTGATTACTGCATCTGAAAACAGCTGCGCGTATAATACTGTATGCATCAGTCTGGCGCCCCTCGTGTCTCTCTCTCTGTGAGAGCCTACACCCTCCTCAAAGGTATCCTTAAGGTAAATTTGTATTTTTGCCTAAAAGCTTCATCAAGACTCCCGGAGCAGCTCTGCAAAAGCCGGCCGTATGTGGTTTCATGTTATTGAATGTTGTATAGTTTATACGCTGTTTACGCAAAGGCCCAACTCAGGTTAATCAGTTTCATGTTTTGTATTGAAGCAATGTTAAATTGCAGCGTTGCACATGATTAACATGAATGTCGTAAGACTTTGATGTAAACATCTAAACAGCCCATAAATAAGATCAGAGGTAACCAGAGCCAATCCATATCCAGATAAATGATCTCTCCTACTAACAAGGCAAGTAAAAAACATGTTAATTCATAAAGCTTAAGATCACAAAGTTCACCTGAGGGGGCTTTACAGTCTGTGAAGTATTTCATTGTAAAGCACAAGTGAAGAAGAATACTAGAAAGAGTTATCCGTGTGACTTTCTGATGCCAGATATTGCAGTAGTTGTATGTGTATGTAGAAAAATCTTTCTGAGCCAGAGCCCCGTGAAGGACACGAGAGATTTATAAATAAACACAGATTGCAGACCCAACAGGCTCGCATAAATCTCGCAGGGTAGGTGGCTGCCACACAGTCAGGAACACAGTGTGTTTGTACAGTACGTGTGGGCAGGATGTGCGATTGTTTATATTCATATATATGCATGGAAGAAAGTTTCTACGTACAGACTGTATGACACTCATTCTATCCGAGTGGTACAGCATTTTTTCTTTTTGTCTTTTAGGGTTCACAGACGTTTTCTCTCTCTTGGCTGCACACATGTCAGGAACACTAACATGTTCTAATTAACCTGAGTTTCAAGAGGACTAAATTTGCTCAATTTAGGGCTCAGGCTGCAGAGGATTAAGAGTCCCACTCTGGGGTACATGATTCTGAGAATAATTGATTGCTTTCTGGGAATTGTTGCAAGGGAGGTAACCAGACACTTGACCAACGTGTCTCAGCTCAGAGGCTGGTCCGTCTCACTGGGTAGAGGCGATTATGTTCAGAGAAGGAGGGATGGAGAGAAGAAGAAATGTTCATGAGAGACTGAAGTGAAATGTGGATGCAGTAATGAGTGCTTTAATTGCATATCTCCACAAAATATATCAACGTTACAGTATATCTCCTGAATCACAGGCACAGATACAAATTCATCTTAAATGTGCTTCAGCAGCAAACCAAGATAATAATAAAAACACTTGGCCAATCCTTTGGATTTTGGTTTGGTGCGCTCTGGCGCCCACCAATGGTCGGTAAATGCAACTGCACTATCGTAAGTCACACAGTGCTGTTGTCTCCCACACACACAATGTGCATCTGTTGACGCAAAGGGCAAAGATGTAGAGAGAAGCCAAAGAACCATGTCGACTAACAAGGTTTACTAATATTAGCCGATTTTGAGAAAGTATGACTCTGCTAGCGTCTACAGCCCGGTGTTTGCATGTGCAGTATGTGAACGTTCATTCAACTGTTACCATGATGTCTATAGTCCGTGGCTAAATTGGATTGGCTAATTTATTACATGCTAGTTTAGATATGTTTGTAAGGCTTATACTTACAAACATTATACAGCTAATTCAAAAAATCGACAAGGAAAAAGACCACTTTTTGTCATAAGATTTAATTATTTATCTGTATGCAAACCTGATTCATAACTGGAGTTAGATGACTTTCTGCAGCCGGTTAAGCTGCTAAACATGAGACAACGATGACACCGGTAATAGCACAGCCTAACATTACGTCACAATCTGTAATAAATGAAATCTGCAGGGATGTAAACTCTGCTGAGGAATGTTTTGTATTTAGATCAATCAGGCACCAGTTTGGAAAACTGCATCATGTTTTTATTAAGACATGGAAGCTGGATACTGGGTTTCAAAATGGTATTTTATCATTCATTAAGACAAATGTGTTTATGAAGAACCCTGTATACCATTTCAGGTTTCTGTCAAATTTGCACAAATACACAAACAACTAGTCACAGCAGAATTGGTTTGCCAGTACAAGTACAGCAAGTCCTTGTCTATAAAAAGACAAAGGAATAAAAAGAACATGTCTGACGAAGCGGCGGGAGCAGTTCAGGGTTAGGTGTCTTGCCCAAGGACACATTGGATATGTGGCTGCAGGAGCTGGGGATCGAAACCCCAGACCTTCCGGTTGAGAGACGACCGACTCTACCAGCTGAGCCACAGCGGCCCATACACCTATACATGCTGAGTTTTACTGCTGCTGCAGCACAAAAACAGACGACTATAAAATCAGTGTCGGATACACATCAAACAAACTGAGCACCACTGGTTCAAAGACTGGTAGGAAATACTGTAACATTTATTATTTCATGCGTTATAACAGCTCTCTTTCAAATTTGAAATTGTTTCAACATGGTAGCCTGAATATTTGGAAAATCTCACTCAGAAGGTCCCATGATCTGTAAAAGACTCAATAACAGATTATCATGCATTGATTGAGTATTTTCGCTAAGTAAGAGCTTTGTGAACTCTTGCTCATGCCGAAGCTATTTATAGTCAAATACATTATGTTCAGATTTGCTGATGGATTATTAAACACTCCCCACTGACACAGTAAAACACAGAGCAAGGCCACTTCCCACAGCCTGATGTCAGCTCAAAGGCGACAGTGGGTGTTGAGCTCTAAAAGCAGGATGTTTCACAGAGTGTGTATGACGAAGTAACCGTGGCTCTTTAAGTCCCATTTAACCGTTACCGTGGTAATGAGTCACTTATTAGTACGCAACATTAAATCCTATAGAGATTTTTTTCTACTTTTCCAGTGACTGCAGAGGAAATCCTGCCCCGAGGGTCTTTAGAGGAGGATAAATGTTAGCCGTTTCTTTTTTATCTGATGGAATATAAAAAAAGCTAAAAGGTAACGTTGTTTGAAGTCGTGTCTGTCTTTGAACCCACAGAGATTTAAGGCAGCAGTTTTATCAGCAACAACACACAAACATGAAAGGGTTTCATAATACAAAGCACACAGAACGTTGAAGAAAATATGAACGCTGTTAGGATAAATCTGTGATTTGACTCTTGGTATAACTGAGACTTTAATGATCAGTTTGTCAGGGGAAAAAAAATAGAAGAAAGAAAGACTGAGCGGAATTTAAAGAAAGCTTGATGCATTGTATCCCTCGCTTTATGCAACAGTTTCAAGTTCCTCTTAAAGGGTTTGTGCCATTGTTACGAGATGATCAATGTTATTCCTTCACCTGTCAGTGGTCATAAAGTCATGGCTGATTGGTGTATATGTGAATATGTTTTTGTGGGCAGTGCTCAGAGTATGCTTAAGTCAAACCTAAACTAGATACAGACACAAGGAGTCTTTGTGCTCAAGAAAACTGAGGCACAGTCTGATAAAATGGGAGATCCAGCGCACACAGTGTTAAACTTTAAACAAGACACTGACATTGGAAAACAATGATGACAAATAAAGGGTACAACAGTCCCATCTCTTGATTGCAGTGCAGCCATCACAAACTCTGTTCTGGTTCAATCTGAGCTGAACAGAAGCTGCTGTGGGGGCTCTGACTCACCCTCTGATCCCCCGTCATCCTGCACTCACTCCCTCAACAAGCAGCTGCCTTTTATCTGCCCCCCCGGCTGTTTCACCCTCCTGCTCTGCTGGTGGCTCGCTAAGCCCGGCCGGGGAAAAGATCCCACACTGACCCCTGAGTCCTGTGGCTCGACTTTTTCCTCTTTTGTCACCCCCCCCCCCCTTTTTCAGTTCCTGTTCCTATCTATCTCTACCTCTGTGTCTTCACCACCATCTTTCTTTCTTTAGTTTCATGTTTTGTATTGAAACTGTGTGAAATTGCATTGTCCCTATTAAATAAATTATTCAAAATTTCAAACATTTGTACTTGAATTCAGTTAGAAGATTGCAATGCAGTTGTTATAATTATGACAATGAACAATACAATATTTGTTTCCCTATGCTAAGACCCTTTTTTTAAACCTCTCCATCGCCTATTTTCTGTACTCTATCCACTGTTCTTTCTCTAAATAAAGGCATGAGGAACCCAAAAATAAACCTTTTAAAAAATTAAAGAGAAAACAAAAACTAGGGCTGTCAACCTTAACATTTAACAAATGTGATTAATCCAGAAACACTTTGTTTTTTTATGCAAATTAGTCATATGACTTTCATGCTTCATATGCAAAACAGCACAGAGTCTTATTCATCTTAATTATCCTAAAAAACAAAAACAAATTAATGACGATAACAAAGCGTGATGCAGACTCAGCAGAGAAAGAGTCACCTGCCCTCGGCTTACCGTGCAGCACAGCGACCGCACGGGTCATTACGGACTGAAATAATTACGTAAAATGAAACTGTGTTTGATCATGAAGCCTGTACAGTCATGCTCCTCTGCAGTTCTGTGGATTAACAGTGACATAACAGAAATGCACTGCAGACTTGAGTATCTTTTTACCTCAAAAACGAACCGATTTTTAATAGATTAACAACACGAAGCAAAACCTGCATATATGTCATCCGAGTGAAACCAGAAAATTGTATCTTAACTTGTATATAAACGCTGAGGTACAACTCATTTGTACTGCTGAACATTTTATTTCCAAGAACACAATCTCAGGTCTGTCTCCATGAGCATCAGCCCTTGTATGCGTGTATGTGTGACACACATACACGCATACTTAATGGCATCCCACGCACACAAAATCACATGCATGTTTTCTCTGCAGCGTTAACTGTTGTCCTTTCTTCAACAAGAACATGGAGAACAAAGTCGAGGTCAGTTCCCCTAATTCATGTAATGTTCTTTTCCGTCTTTCTCTTCAGGGTGCTGCTGGCCTACATAACACACACAGAAGCCACAGTCACAGGGTTCTCAGTTTTTTCTTAAAAGCTTGCAGGGCGACCCACAGCATCAAAACATCCGCCTGAAAAAAAAAAAGCCTTTCATAATATCTGAGTCAGCAAAAAAATTGGGCCTAATTTCTGAAGCCACAGGACATCATGAGGACAAACAGACTTTCAGGAAAAGGAACAGCAGATTGAATTTGTTACCGAGCCACTGCCAGTCGCACAAATTAAGGACTTAAAACTTCAAATACTGGAAAGCAGAAACATTCGACTTTGTTCATTTACCCAGTAGCATCCAGAGAAAAAGGAAAACTAGCAGAGACTGTAGGCAGATTTTTGCAGGTCCATGTCCCTTGCATTATTAACTATTAACTATAGGCCAGTGCATGCCGTTAGTCAAGCTAACGGCTCTATTTGGTGGTATAGCTTAGAAACAAATGAAGTTCTAACTACATGATAGCATGCTAACATGCTGATAACAACAATGGTTAACATGTTTATGTTCGTAGGTGAAACATTCATCACCTCAGTGTAACTTATTGTAAATTTGTTCTTCAAAATGTATAACTCTGTAAAGCACTTTCAGTTGGGGTTGCAGGGGGTAAAGCTGATCCCAGCTGTCATTGGGCGAGAGGCTGGGGTACACCTTGGACTGGTTGCTAGTCAATCTCAGGGCGGAAATATATATAGGCAAACAAATAGTCAGTCACATCCACACCTACACCCTTTTCACACATACTGAAATCTCCTGAAAAACTCAGGATATTTCAAGGAGGAGCTGTATGTGTGAACGCAAACAGCCGAATTTTTCGCTCAGACTTCACCCGGAGTTTGGTGGGCTGATGTGAGAACGCAGCAGGATATTCTCCGGAGAATTCACCTCGAGCCAATAGGAGGGGGAGTGACATTTGTATACTGTGACTGCTGCATGGTGCACGTGCACGCAACCACTACGATCTCCGTGCACGTAATTAAAAGGCTGCATTACGTTTTCTTTTCGCCAGTATGTTGTTCTCCTCTCTTTTGTTGATGTTGTCATTCAGTTGAACTACACGTAGCATTGATATTAAGCAAAAATTCTCATTATAGCATCGCATAGCGGACTCTGTTGCTAAGTCTGCTACTTCCTCGTTGTTTTTTTACGTCAAGTCTTACCTCAGGAGATCCCCCGCCCCCCCCCTACCGTCTGACAGGGATAGTCTCCAGCTGTGAGGTGCATATGTGAACAGCTAGGACGGGAGAATCTCCTGATCACTCCTTCCGAAATTATCTAGATGTTATCGGGAGTGCATATGTGAAAACGGCTCTAGAGACAATTTAAAAGTCACCAATAAACCTAACAAGCAGGTCTTTGGACTGTGGGAATAAGCTGGAGTTTCCAGAGGATCCATTGCATGCACAGGGAGAACATGAAACCCTACACTGTCTGGCAGGGACTCCAACCAGGAACCTTCTAACTATGAGCGACAGCACTGACCACTGCAGCACCATGCAGACCTGATTGGAGAATCCTCAATTGGCTAAATAGTTATTTTAATGATCGGTATGGGTATATACCCATTTTGAAAATCATAACATCTCTACAAATAATTCTTTTTGCAGTCCAGGTTCTAAAACTTACACTGTAGGTCACACATTCACACCCATTCACAGACTGATGACAAAACATATGCAGGTACAGTACTGCAGCAACAAGCTTCAAACCCAGAGCAACTCTCTGTATACCTCTCTCCCTCCCCCTGTTATCCCTCTGACTCTGAGGCTGCAGCAGTGGGAGCTGTCACTTCTCTTCCTGTTGTTACTTGGCCTCTCAGCAGAGCCCCAATTACCACAAAGCCACTGGCCGCTCCCGGACAGGCCTGGTCACACCTGGTTAGCTACCCATTAACCACACACTCATGACCACAGACAGGGTTCAGCCAAGCTGAGCGGATGTTGCTAATGTGCCTCCTACTCCCCAGTGAGTCACATAAAAAAAAATACAGAAGGATACTCTACAGTAACAAGCCATCAATATACCTTCTTATTCACCGTTTTTATCTCTGAAAATGCAGATTTCAGTTGATTTATCTCCCCTTATCTAGAAATACTGACTTCTGCTATTATGAATAGATCTCCTTTGAACCAACGTGACCTTCTTGGTTAGTATTTTATAACTGCAAACCACAACACAACATTGTTATATTGGCTAAACATCCCTGTGTGCACGCTCCGTCACATGCTCCCAGATTGTGCTTATTTTCCACACCTTCCTGCTTTCAAAAATAAACATCTGCACTTTATTTTACTGAACTCTTAAACTTAAGAAACAAAGGGGAGATGGTTGCTGATCACATTCTCATTAATAGGAATGTAAAGACCTTTTGTGTACAAGAGCTCCAGGTACGTGACCTGATGCTCTAACCCCTGAGGATTCAAAGGGACACATCGAAGCTATAAAAGGCTTCAATAGCAGCTGTTATATATCGAGGTATGGGCTCTCACCTGACTGTGACAGCTACAGGCCATGAAACTCTCTCTCTGCACAGCCTGACACACACACACACACACACACACACACACACACACACACACACACACACACACACACACACACACACACACACACACACACACACACACACACACACACACACACACACACACACACACACACACACACACACACACACACACACACACACACACACACACACACACACACACACACACACAAGGTCGCACACAGTTTTAATAAATCTTGTTTCATTCCTGTTATATCTCAATGCAGTGTTAAACTGCTCCACAAGGGGGTGTCAGACCTGACAACAGTTAAAGTGGGGTTTTTTAGTAAAAATGTATGTATTCTAAAAGCAAATTATCTTTTTAAGTCAAGCAAAAGGAGTTAAACTGCAAGTACTCCAGCCACAATGCAAGAGACATCTGCTGCCACACCAAAGACAGTTAAGGTGACCACTGGGAAGAGGTCAAAGTGATCAATAAGCAGTCAGCAGATCACCAGGGACAGGTCAAGGAGGCAATTCACATCTGATGTCAAATTATCTGTAAATGGAGGCAAAGGTCTGGATTTCCGGCCTTATGTTCAACCATGCAATCACAAGATGGTGATTCTTTAAGTACTGAGAACTAATGATAAATGCAGGTCAGGAGGTGCACATGAACACTGTTTAATCCTCAATGACTCCGCACAGTCTTACAATGACCGTACTAAGAACTAGGCTGAACCCATCTTCATCAATCTGAGTGACTACAGGAACTAAATAGGTTTTGAATGAAGCAAAGCTGCATTGATTTTAATAATATTTCTTTTTTGGTTAAATGGCAAAACAGTAAATACCGGAGGCTTTGTTCAAACATTTGAAATGTTAATGAGAACACAACCTGTAAATGGTAGGAGAGCGTGAGTGTTGTTACATTCTCACTAGATGGGAAAATTACATCCTGAATGTTTGCATGCCCATAACACCACTTATTGTAAATCAAACCATTTCTCTGAGAACAGCAGAAATTACTCTAATTGGAGCCAAAGCTTTGAAAATTATCTAATAAGTGGGGTTGCGAGAAATGATCTACAGTGGGATGTTTTGTGTATCAACTTTTTAGCTTGTTTGTGGACTCACAATTAACAGCCTCAAGTTTTGTCCGTCTTCAGCATGATTGTTTAGCACAAGAGGAGTGAGGGGTAAGCACACACTTAAAGAGGACATATTATCCCCCTTTTTTAGCTTTTCAAACAGTCCCCTGTGGTCTAAATGAAACATCTGTGCGGTGCTTTGGTCAAAATATAACATGAATCAAGCACCAGAGGAGGTTTGTGACCCTGTATAAACCAGCTCTTTCAGAACGCTCCGTTTTGGTGTGTGTGTCTCTTTAAATGCAATGAGCCCCCCCTGAGTTTTCCCGGTAGACATCACTCCTCTGTAGTGAGAATAAAAATGGCAGACCAGCGCAAAAGTTTTGCTCTAGGCTGGGGGTGGAGTCCATGGGTGGAGATACGAGGGGAGGGGAGAGTATTTTTTAGCGTTAGCCATTGACTTTGTTCCTTTTAACGCCGAGATAGTCCTTAAAACACATAAATCCATTGTTTCCATTAGTGGTTCCCATCCTTTATGTCTTCACAGACCCTCTAGTTTTCACGTGTTGTCACACACTTGAGGAACTGCCCACATCACCCTGCACCAATCGGGATTAATCTGGATAAATTCAATGTTCATTGAAAAATTCTGTTGCAAATACTTCTTTAAACTGCTTTGAACTCAATATCATTCTTTAAATTCCAATCAGGGATTATGTCGGATTAATTATCGCGTGATAAACTACTGTATATAAAACCAGCTGTGTTGCACACTTCAAACAGGGTGCATTCACCTTTTCTGAGGTCAAATTCAAGCACTTTCAAGCACATTCACGATGTATTTTCAAGCTTTTCCAGCACTTTACAGCTGTGGGTAATCATGTTTTTATACAAGTTTATACAGAATATAATCAAAATTTCTCTTCCTTATCACATAAAAACAGATGACATTATGCTACAAACAACCAAAGTTGTGTTTTGTAACAGAAGTCTAAAGAAGGATGACAAACCAAAGTTTCATAATATTATATCACCTGGAAGAAGACTTCTTTATATCTTCGTTTTTTATTCTCGGAGCTAAAGTTGTATCTTATAGGGTAAAACGTGCAGTGATTTGTACCATGATGCATGAGAGTGTACAGTGTCTAAGATAGCACACAGCTCAAAATGATTAATGGAGCTGAACAAGTATTTATAGCAGCTTCAATCTGTTTCCCTCTCATCGTTCCACCTGCTCTGTCTGCTGGATGTTGTGGTGGATAGAGTGGGGGACGAACGCTGGTGTTACCTGACGTTGTCGTGCTTCTGGATGTAGATCTTGTGAAACATCATGTCTTCCTGCTTTGCGTTTATGTCAGCTTTCATCTCCATGGCGACATGACGGGGAAGCACTGAGAGCAGGAGACGCTCCTGCAGAAAAGCATGATGGGAAAAGAAGTTTAATGGATGAGTATGAGTGCATTAAGAGGTGGAGTCTATGGCTGTCTGAGAGGAGACTAACAAGCTCAAGTTAAATATGAATAAAGGAAGACTTTTTCATTCTGAACTTCCAGGTTCAAGTTGATTAAATGAAGTCAAACTTTTAGTGAAGGGTCAAGATATGCGAGAGAGATAAATAAACAAAGGAGGAAGGTTATCTTTATATCTTCCCATACAAAATATAAAGTAAGTCTAAAGTAAAGAGGAACTTTAATTTGTGCAAATGTTAAATAATAAAAGAGCAGAGGAGGATGTTTTTTTTTAAAGATTTTTCAACTTGTTTTTTGATGTACTTTGTTGTGCTTTTATTTTGAAGTTCAACTTGGTTTTCAGCGTCCACCTGTAATCTTAAATTTGAATTCATTCTCAACATTTTGCCTTCAATCCATAATCCAAAAAAAGTTATCTTCTCCCAAAGCTGAAACACTATATATGCTTCTTTTTTTTTTAAAGTTTGACTTTATGGGGCTCCGGTGGCCTAGCGGTTAGGTCGCGTCCAATGTACTGAGGCAGTAGTCCTCCACGCGGGTGACCCCGGTTCAAGTCTGGCCTGTGGCTTCTTTCCTGCATGTTATTCCCCACTCTCTCTCTCTCTCTCTGGTTCCCCGCTCTATCCACTGTCTCATCAAATAAAAGTAACAAATAAGTCAGACTGGATGCTCCTCTTCATTTTACGCTCACATTGTAGAGATTAATTTAACTTTAACTCTTTATTGTGGGTTTGATTAATTGTAATTTTCTGTTAAAAGGTGTTGGTTAAACCTGCATTACAAAGCACCTGCATCAGTGTGTTCTCTACTGTAAAAAACAAACATTCAACTGGATGAAATCATGTAATCTGTGCTGCTACGCTCTACAATAAAAGTGATAAAAACTATACTAACTTGTACCCCTGGCTGCACAACCACTTATATTTTTTTATATCTTAAGTATAGAATTTGTGTCTAATACTCTGTTAAACATTTCACCACTTCCTTCATAGTTCCTACATGACAAGAGTTAGCAACTGTAAACCTTTTTCAGAACTATCTTTCGACATTCAGGAGGCGAGTTTTGCATTTAAAAACTTCATATAATTTAATCACTAATGTAACTGTTGCTTTTAGGACTGCAGTGCTCTCCCTCTGTTCACCATAAAATGCATGCTGGCTCTCACCTGCTGCTGGTTCTCCCTCTGGGAGTGGAGGCGAGCCTGAATGCATTCCCTGGTCTCCTGGAAGGCCTGCCTCTGGGAGCCCTCAGCGGGATAATGGGTGCACACTCCCACGATGTTTGTACAAGAGAAGATCAGCACGTTGGACACTATCTGTGGGGGAAAACAGAGAGCAAAATACGTAAAGACAGAGAGTCCATGAGCATCAGAGGGTTAGACTGTCCGTAGATTGTATAAAAAAGTGGACACTGTCTCTCGGTTTCAAAAGTGAAGCAAACGTGAGTGTCTTAAAGCTTCATACTTGTTAATGACCAGCAGGGGGGGACTCCATCAGTTGCAATAAAAGACTGAGTGTATGAAACAAGAAGAATAATATCTCTACTTTACAGCTTGATCTCAGTTACCTGCTGACTGGTCGCTACTTATTAACCAGGATAAAGAAATAACAATGCACATCGACCCTGTCATGACAATATGGGTCTAAAGAACATGATGATGACAGCCCCCCTCGAGCCTCTAAAACAGAAGTCTTTACAGCAGCAATATTTAACTTTTCCCCCTGAAATAGTTTCAGAGTCGATCTAGTAGTACAAAAACTCTCAACAGCCCAGGTCGCCCGCTTTCTATGTAACTTTAGCAGCTGGCCAACGAAGCCAGAGCGCCTCTCTGTACTGTTTAATACAATGGCTAAGGCTAAGGCTAAGAGATGGAAGAGAACGGTCATGGATTAAGCTAAGAAGAGTAAAAGGGAAAGTGACCAAGCAAGAAGATGGACTACAGTAAATATTGGATAGGCTTTTACACATTGGCGAGAGCTTTACGAAACAGTAGGTTGCAAGTCTGACGCCAAGCTGGCTATGTAAATACACTATGGTTGGGCGACTTAGCCCACCAAGCCAAATTCCTCCATAATGTTGATTTATCATGTTGTCTGTATGTAAAGCATGTATGTCACGTTGTATAAGTCCACTTCCTTTACACAGTCTATAGTGCTTTATGACTGCAGTATAGAAGTTTTGCTGTGACAGTACAGTGGTTAGTTGAAGACAGATTTACAGAATGCTTCTATATACATTTAAATCAAAAAGCTTTTGCCATTAAACTTTTCAGTGCTGTGAAAAACAATCTGCAGCCCTCCTGCAAAATGCTGAAAGGATCTCACTTAAAAAGCTCTTTCATAGTCGTCCGACCACGCTGTACACTACATGTCATTCTCACCCTTTTACAAACACAGCAGCAACTCATGTGTGCATATATATGTGTTTCAGTTAGAAGTTAGTGCAATATAGGCTTCGACAGAGAGGGGAGGGGTGACATCATGAGTGGGAGAAACTTTGTTCGTGCACACTAGCATGTGTGCCCCAACTTAAACTTAAATTTCTAATTTACAGCAAATCACAACCTCCAGCTTTCATGGCTCCAGTCCAAGTTTCCACCTATCAAACAGCTTGCATGCTGTCATGAGTCCAAGGCACTGGAGCTAAAAAGACATTGTTTCCATTCAGTGCCAAGCATACAGTGGGTCCTGGGACTGGCAGCAAGCAGCTCATTCTTTTTGTCGAGCCATTAAATGGGCTGAATCAGCCAGCTGAATCTCATTCACACCACGGGCCTTTTCTGTTGCCGGAACAGACTGAACAAACACAGCACGTCTTTATCGAGTCAAAAACCCCTTAGCAGGTCTCCATGCAGAAAAACCCGAGCACGCTCAGAGGGAGGAGCGGCTGCCGGAACACGGGCTGGACTTGATGCATGACCGAAGAAAACAAAGAAGAGAGGTGCGAGACAAAAAAAGGAAGTGGATTAAGAAAAGGTTACTCACTCTTTCTGCTATTTGGACATCTTATCTAACTGTTTAAGTAACACGAGCTGAACCACAGAAGACTAATGCCTTTTAAGATAAACACAGCCAGGGTTTATTTCCCATGATCCTCTTTATTTTGACTGGACTAATATTTACTCAGACAGCGCTATTCTTACCTAAAAGCATTTCAGTAAGTTATACTTCTTCAAGTTGGTGACCATTTATTGTGAGGAGCATGAACGGCTCTTTTCTTTTGAAGGAGCTCTCAAAGAATCTAAGCAACATCAATTAAACAAATGAGCTACGTTAAACAGAATTCACTAACATCTGTCAGCACACTGAGAACATCTGGTTTGGCAAATTCAATAACATACAAAAATTCAGTGCATTGAGAAGGAGGAGGCTTTAGCGTTGGAGATGCAAAAATGTTGGCGTAACATTTTCATAAAAGGAATAATGTCACAAAGACAAACTTGTGTGCTCTGGTTTGGACAAAGGTCATTATCGTTAACGAAAACTGACCAGAGAAACTAAATCCTTTTTGCCTTTATTAGATGTGACAGCTTAAGAGTGACAGGATATTTTGGGAGGGGAGAGTTGGGGATGACAGGGCTAGGCCATTAATCTAAAATTAATCGAAACCGACATTCAGAACCTCTAACCGATATAACGTTGCCCTTGTGGGTTATTTCGATTATTTTCAGGGCAGAGTCAGGTGACGACACGTCCAATCGGCAATGTCCGTCGTTTGGACATGTTTTGTCTTTAGGGAAGACGACACCGAACAAAAACAAGTCAAATTTAAACACTACGGAAAAACTGTTTGCAAGAAATGCAAGTTATTTATTTTCTACTGTTTTAGAGAAGTTAATTTCTAGTTTAAAACTAAAATGTGTCGTTTTCATTTCAAGCGATGCTTTGATTTCAGTTCAAAATATTTAATAAATAAAATAGTTCATCAGATATTCACTCTGTCATTAGAAACAATATCCCAGCTTTCAAAGTTGAGTATATTTCCAGTAGAGACCATGTCAGTGAACTATGAGGGCAAAAAACTAAAACAAAATAATCGTTCATTAATCGTAATCGTAGTAAAATGTTTAATTAATCGTGATATTGATTTGAGGTCACATCGTCCAGCCCTACCTCTAACCCTCCTCCACTCATGTTGGCATGAAGGAGTTATCAAATGGAAAGCAGCATTGACTGCAAGCCGCGGACAATTTGTCCTTGGCTCAAGGTTCAATTGCCTGTGTTCTGCATTGTTTTGTTAGCAGGCTTATGTTAGCACACTTAAGTTAGCTCACATTGCATATAAATTAACATGGAATGACCGAGATCTAAAAATGCCAAATGAGCAGTGAGTACAGTATGTTCTTCTTCTTTTCCCTAGTTCTCGACTAAAACAGCTTTTATACGCAAGGAGAGGAGCGCGCCTTCCCGTCCATGTAAACACGATGTAAACACGGCCCGACAAACGGCCAGCAGAACTCCAGCTTCTCCCTCATTGTAGACAGGCATGACTCAGAGAGACATTTACAGAGGATATACTTGATTTCTGCTGTATTTATGTGTAAACAATGTCTAAACATTAAAATAAAATAAAACATATACAATCAGGAATGAACCTGGAACTTTGTTTAATAAAGTGGCCTTGCCCGGTTACAGAAAGCAGATCTTCCAAACTCTGAGTGACTTTCAGGAACCTGCAGGGCGAACCAGGACTGGGAGCGTGTATGATGGCTATAAAAGTTAAAGAAAGCACAGTTCAGAGATACGAGGGATTTTTTATTGCATTATAAATAAACAAAGGGCTGATCTCTCATTGATAGAGAAGGCAGAACAGAAGGAAAAGAAGACAATGATGTGTCCCACAGGTGAAGAACTACAGAGAAATTGGATTGCTTTATTGGCTTTAAGGGGCCAGTTAGCTTAGCAAATGTGCTGGAGGCACATCATCAGCAGAGGGATGGGATGTTTTTCTCCTCGGGGGGAGGATTGCTGCCTGGTACAAACCTCTGGGGGTGCATCTTTCTGACTGTAAGAGTGTAAAGGTCTGTGTGTTCTCCATAAAAATTAATGTGGGCTCGTGCTTCACATCAGCTGGAAACTGTCCAAACGTGACATTTAAAAAGCCGAGTTCATGCTTCCTACAGTGACATTAGCCGGCTGCAGCTGCACATGAAGCTCCAACCGCAGCAGCAGCCGCCGCCGCGTAACATCCCACCCCCACGCTGCCATGGAAACGGCATGCATCAGATAAAGTCTTTCAACAAGTCAATACAAATATTCCTCGGCAGCAGGCTTATTCTATTAATACTGCCGGAGCTCACCACAGCCTTATTTGGAAACCTTTGGGCTTTTCCTCACAGCAACAGGAAAGTGAAACACAGAGCTCATCCCCAGAGTATAAGAACACAGAAATCTATTAGCAAATACCTGCAGAGAAGAACACGAAAAAGCATAGGCGTAGATTTCGGGGGGGACGCAGGGGATGTGTCCCCCCCAATATTTAGAAAAGGTAGATCTGTCCCCCCCAATATTTAGAAAGATTTTTTTTTAAAAGGTCAAAATAGAGGTAATGAAAAACATTTCAGGTGGCTCAAAACATTTCTATATCCTTCTGACCTGTAAATACGTTTCCCAATCATTTCAGACACCCCTATAGTGGACCATACCATCTTAACCTTGCCGCACAGTCACAGTGCATGTGCAGGCACGTTACTGTCGCTCACGCTTGGTCAATGGATCAGGTCCGGTCAGGTTAGGAGTCGTGGTTTTATACAGTCTATGGTCGCGGGCGCAGACAGTGACAACAAGACAAAGTAAGAGCAACAGGTTGGTGTTTGCATTAGTGTCCCATTAACTGTATAGAGATCAACTGAAGTGCAATAAACACTGACAATATCCGACCACATTTTTTCCAATTTGACGGTAAAATGAAACCTTCGCAGGGTCCGAAATGATCACGTGCAGCAGGAGCAGTCAGAGATATACACGTCTACTAACCAGCAGGCTGGCTGATTATATTAAGTTTACAATATTGTCAAAGCTAAATCAGGAGAAAACTTGTTTTGAGCATTAATAATTCATTCTTCTCTGATGGATTTTTGATTTTAGTCTGTAATGTTGTAATGCAGGGGCAGTTTAGAGGGGAGCAGGAGGGGGGGTCTGGGAACTACTGCCTACAAATAATACAAAAAACAAAGGCCAGCAAATATATATTTTTTACAATTTCTCAATTTCCTGATCTGATGACATGATCGAATCTGTGACTTAAATTTGTTATTGATTAAACAGAAAGTTATGAACAATACAGTTGAATAATTAGGCTAATAATAATTAATAATAATAATAATAATAACTTCCTATACTTAGTAAAGACATTTCCGCCATAAATTAATTCAGAAGAAGCACAAATTGTTGCATAAAAATTCACCAGAATGCAGGAAATGAAGTGTTTGACGCTCAAAATTCTCTCTCTCTCTCTCTGATTTCTGACTCTATCCACTGTCCTGAGAAAAAAGCCCCAACACAAGCAGAGTAGGATGCAGGAAATGCTAAATTCCCACAGAGAGATAATTTTATGTAACACTTCAAGCAAATAAAAAAATCTGTTTGCCTGGCGTAACTCCCACAGGTATTTTACTCCTCTGTGTTTCCTTGTTTCTGTTATCATGTGATTAATGGATGAAACTGCAGCAACACACACCCGAATAAACATCAGCAGGCGGACGGTTCCCAACATCATGAACACATCTGTCACATTATCTGTGTTTGTCAAACACAGGCCTGTGGACTCATTGTCAAAGAAAACTGAAAAGCAAATTACATCATAACAAAAGCTTGTTTCTGATTATCATGAATTATTTCCCACTATGATGTATTTATTTTTATTAAGTTTAAGTTCTCTTCTCGAGCCATAGTTGGACTTATGTTTGGCTAGAGGGAGTACATCATTAATAACTGTTTTCAAATTGAGAAGTTTGATTAATATCAAGCTATTTATATCAAAAAAGTCTGCTTCTTGACAAATGTTGATAACAAGTAACCACTGAAGGTGTCATGCCAGCTCCCTCGGGTGCATGAGTCTGTTTATGTGTTCAAAAGTAAATGCCAGCAGAGGAAATCAGAACAAAAGAGCAAGACATCCAAGGAGTCAATATTTCACAAGTTGCAACCACTGGTGATGAAAAATTAAGCCAATGCGGAAGTGCAAAAACTGCAGTTCCTGAAGTGTCCACTAGAGAAGCTGGCTCTAAAGCTGTTTGGCATTGGCAGAGAAGATTTGAAGTTTTTCATGGGCGCAACCCACATACTCAGCTCTGCTGCTCATCCCACAAATGCATGTTCCTTACAAATGTGGCACCATTAAAAAAGGGAAATAAACAGGCTTTCCAACGGTATGAGATTTATTGCCAAGAAGCATTGTTACACCAAAGAAATAATCTACCAAACACAAATTTCCTTACTTTGTGTGCGATGTTTTCTTTCTCTCAGAACAGGTGCTTTGTTTAATTGTTTATGGTGATTTGGTTTGTTGAAATGCCTGTAATAAAGCGACAGGTGCAAGGCTTCCTCTAACATTTGAACACAAATGTTGAGGAAATAAGTTAAACCTCTTTGCAGTTACAAGAGATCGTTTTTTGAATTGTGATACGTTATCAACTGCTATCACAAGACAACAAATCACTGGAGGAAGTGCCTCCGGGGGAAACCATCAACTTTATTTTCAGCAAAAGCCAGCGACAGAAATAAACAGGCCTCTGTGTGTTCTGCCCTTTGGTAAGTCCCATTTTTTTCTTTTTTTTCTTCTAATTAGATTGTTAAATTGATTACAAGTGTACAGCCCCTTAGTTAGCACACTGGGGCTCATTGTGTGTTTAAGGACAAATGCAGGTCATGTGCTTCATGCTGATTACTGTGAGCAGCCCAGAGCCAGCCTCCCTCTGCAGAGCACTGTGTACAAGAGGCTGAAAGTCTCTCACATGAGGGCCTGCAGTTATTTGTTGATAGATTTTACCTTGAAAGCTGTCAGCTGCTGCATAATGCAGGAACAAACATGCGGATCTCATTGCATGAATCAAGGGCAGCTTTTTTAGTGTATTTAATATGTTCTATATCACCATGGCAATCCTATAAAACTAGTGTAATACAATGATACTCAAATGAAATGCTATTTTACTGGTGAATAAATCTAGTAATATCGGCGCATATCAGCCGACAGCCTGCCCCCGAAACGCTCCTGAGTTGTTTAGTGACATGCCCCTCACAGTGTGAAGTTTTCCCTGTCGAACAGGAGGGGGGTTTCAGGAGGCGAGATATAACTCAAGAAAGATGCTGCAGAAAGCCAAAATTGCAGACCAATTACCGGTCATCTTTACATCAATGCTACCTGCAATTCAACGTATAAACAGTATCAAGAAACATGTGGAAAATAACTTTTTACTAAAGGGCTGGTATAAAAAGGTCAATTTTGGTTGTTGCATTCACACATGCAGCTCACCCCAAAAATGTTGGGAGATTTTCACGAGTTTTTTTGCCTGTGTGAAAACACCATTAGTTTTAATGTGCTTCCTAACCGTAGGCACACACCTTCACACCCAAACTTTCGATTATGGACCGAGAAAATTGCTGAAATTGTGCATCTGCATGTCGTCTAATAAACACTAGTTGACATGACAAGAGTGTGAAGAACCATCGAGATTAATTGTTCAGGACAAATTATGAAAAAGAAGCGTTTGGCTTGTAGAGGACATTTCTGAAGTCCTACATCAAACCAGGGACATTGTATGCTTTCAAGCTGCCCTGATGCCTCGCAGGAGCTGAACTCCTGGGAGCTAAAAGGTCAATTGATGAGTCATGCCTTTGAAGAAGAAAGACAAGCCCCAGCGACAAACTAAAGAAGAGGAATGTTTAATTTTTCATCTCGTGCTTCAAAAGAGAAGAGACATTGAGGGGACACTGACTAACCAGAGATTCTTCCAAATATAGACGTGTGCATTTCAACAGCAGCAACACATGACACTTTGCTGCATCCCACTCTTTCATGTCAACACCTAGCACTCAAATCTATTTCCCTCCAATGCTTTGAAAACTACAACTGGGAAAGAAAATCCACTTTTAAACAGCCGGGTAGACCTGTGCACACACAAGAGGAAGAAATGACAACTCGTAGGAGCACTCTCTGCAGGCACGGATTTATTCAAAGCCGGCAGTGAAATGATTCTTTCAGCTTATTTGAGGCCTCAGAATCAGCTCAGCTTTATGAAATGGTTTAAAACAATGCTACAAATATCCTATAACACTCTCACTATGTTACCTGAGAATCCCAGAGCCTATAGAGAGAAAAGGAGTGGACTGAGAAGGCGTCCCATAGTCTGCTCGAATCATGAAACACTATGAGAAACACAAATGTGTCTCCTGGGACATCCTGTCCTGCAGTAGTGCTCCTCATTCACTCCCTTGGCTGTTGCCACCTGAATTGTATTTAGACAAATACATTTCTACATTTTCAGTGGCGCAGGTTTTTCTGCTAAATCTGCAGAAATAAGAAACAACGTAATAACACTGTTTCTTCCAAATTCATACTCCTGCAAGAAAACAAAACAGTATAGGAACCAGCACACTAACAAACAACAAATAAAGAAGGATGAGCAGAATAAAAAGCCGTCCAATGAGATGGACACTAAGTTGGCTGCACATTGAGAAATTGTGTTTTTATCCAGTTTGGATGCCTACTTGTCCCATGCCCATGGAGAAAGCAAAACTTGTGCCTGTGTGCCAGTTGGCTGTCCATTGTCTCGGCAATATCTTCTCCAAACTAACAGAAAATTATTGTGAAAATTTACCATTGCAACAGAACAGAACAAGCAGAACAAACTATTAAACAAAGTTTTCAGAGATGTATTTTATATCTAACAAATATGATAAAATGGATCACAGAGCTTTAAATGGATAAGTGGAACACAATCTGAGCTTTCTATTTGAAGAAAAGGATTTTTAAGATCTATTAGTGGAAAGATTCCCTGAAAAGAGGATGTGCTGAACATATAAAGCAGTCTTGCTAACGCTTGTGCTAATTAATCTGCATGTCTCACAAAAATCAAGGGACACTAAAGAGCAAAAAATTCACTGCTACTCAAACACAGCATTACATCAGTTGAGTTAATCACAGCTGTCTCAGGAGTAGTAGCCGCTGAATGAACCAATAATTCCTGTTTAGGGAAAATAAACTGTGTGTGTGTGTGTGTGTGTGTGTGTGTGTGTGTGTGTGTGTGTGTGTGTGTGTGTGTGTGTGTGTGTGTGTGTGTGTGTGTGTGTGTGTGTTGGAGAGAAAGAATGAGTGTGTGTATTTGAGAGAGAGAGAGCTTAGTGAGAGAAAGTACCTTGCCTCCAACATACCACGCATACCTCCTCTGACCCAGCAGGGGATAAACAATAACGCTCCGTCCCAGTAGTAGATGTGTAACTCTTCCATGTTCTGTGTGTTAACTTCGCACCATTGAGATAAACAAAGCTAAATACAGCCATAAGTGGTCATTGTGAAGAGGACTAAGGATTACTTTGTTGAGAAAATACTAAATCAAATATCAATGAGGAAACCGGCACCGCAGTCTTAAACCTGATCGAGTGTTTGAAATTAATCTCTACAAGTGGAAGTGGTTTTAGTGAGCATTTGTTGTATCAGAGATTTTTCTAAATGTAGGTTTATAAAAAAAAACAGCTGAAAAGAATTCATACCGAGACCATTAAAAGAGCAACAGACATTATAAACCAGTGGTTCTCAACTGGTCTAGCCTCAGGACCCACCAACTTCTCCTTCATGAAAAATCGTGACACAAATTTCTGATATTTTTCAATCAATCAGATTTATTTAAATAAAAATTGTGCAGTTTGGACCTCAAACGGTACAACGCGTTATAGAACAAAGAAACTGAATGAAACAAACTTGTTAAGAAAGTGCTTCATATATTCTGTTTGACAGCATTTTTTCTTCCAGGAACACATTCGCGACCTACTGAATACTAGGGATGTAAAGATTCATCGTAAAATAGTGATAAATTCATTCAAAGGTGTCAAGGTTCACATCGGTCCTCTGAAAAGTGAATCTCAATAATATGGTGAGCGTCAGCAGCTGTAGAGCAGAGGAGGTTGGCAGCTGTAGTGCAAGATTTTGAAATTGAGGACGCACCAACGTCTTTTAAATCGGAGGTGTGGAAGCATTTTGGCTTCCCAAAGACAGAAAATGAAAGAGGTGAGAAGATAACAGACAAGACAAAAACTGTGTGCAAATATTGCAAGAAGACGGGGAACTACACAAATAGCACAACCAACATGATGCAGCATTTAATCGACACCACAATGAGAAGCTCCAATCACCTCCCCTTGTTGAGAGAAATAAAACATTAAAAGACCAAACCACACTGACAAGCGGGTTAGCAGCCCCTAAAGGAATCTGTTTCAGTCATCATTTGTCTACAGTCTCATTTTGTAAAATAAATCGTGAATCGTATCGTGAGTTTAGTGAATCGTTACATCCCTACTGAATACGGCTCCAAGACCCACTTTAGGGTCCCGACCCACGAGTTGGGAACCACTGTTATAAACAACACTTTAAAGTGCAACTACAATGAAAGTGAATGGCATGCTATACAATAATTGTACTGTTATCTCTCCACTATGAAAACTCTCGTAATAAAGAGGTGTAAATATCCTGCCTTGAACCGGCAATATGTAAGCAACAACAGACTGCTTCGTTTCAGCGGACTAAAACCTTAAATCATATTCATAGATTGAATTATTGAGCTTCCACAGTGGGGCATAATCATAAAAAAATGTATTATGTATGAATTGTGGAGGCATTGGCAGATGCTTGACTGTATACCAGTATTCCCCTAAGCATGAAATATAAAAGTACATTTTAAAAAATCTAGCTCTTCAATCGCTCCCTACTGACAGGAGCGGCTTGACCTAATGACCTAATGTCCATGTGCCAGTTAGACGCTCCATGCTCCTCTGCCCTGCCTACACTTGTTCCACAGTTTCATCCACACCGCCCCGGTGATGTTCTGTGTCTGCCCATCTGTTGTGTTTGGGTGTCTGAGAGCCGTCCGGCAGCCAGCGGCCATGACGGTTCCGTCTGAGTGATCAAACACGCCCACGCTGTGATCTCAACAACACAGAGTCAAAACAGAGCGGAGGCCCTCCGAGGCTGTTTGAGTGCGTCTCAGTTACAACTGGCCTGCTCAGTGACAGTTTACACTATAACACCTTTCAAAATATGCCAACCGCACCGCTGAGCCTGCCAGAGCCCCTCACACTGTTGTTATGTATAGTGTCAACATTCCCTTACAGCATATCCCTACATATCTGCAGCACCGTATCTCAGAGCGGTCCAGGGAAGTGTCTGGTACAAAAGTTCATCTCTAAAGTGACCCTTTGGTGCTTTTAATGTCTGATTATTGGTTTCATTATCTGTCTAACTGGGGCTCTTTACTACATGTGAAATTAAATACAGCTCAACATCATCTACAACTATCCTTAAAGACGCCTCTGGTCTCATTAATTACACTGATGAAATTATGTTTGTGTCGTCGTTTGTAAGCAGGACAGGGAAAAAACTGCTGATCTGATATTTGTGAAAGTTGCAGCACAGTCTGAGTCAGGGTAAGGCCTTCTTTTTTAAGTTCATCACTGACTCCTAAAACTTTAAGTAGCTGTAACCTTCGCTCTTGCAGACTTATCACGTATGATTTCCCATGAACTCGCTCTGTCTTTGGTAAAAGAGCTTTTAATGTTTTTGTGTCATCGTCTTGGTCTGAGTTACAGGGTCACCTTAAACTTGAGCATTGTGTTAGTTCTGACATTTGAAACTAAGACTAAGGATCATTTGACCAGTGTTTGCACTTTTTACTGCTGAAGACTGCTAATTTCATGCCTGATGTAATATTTCCTTGTTGTTGATCTATTGTTTGTTCTTTGTGTGAAACTTTTTATGCAGCCGTCTTGGCCAGGACTCCCTTGTAAAAGCGTTCTTTGTATCAATAGGAATACTCCTGGTTAAATGAAGGTTAAAGGAGGATGTAAGATATCACCTGAATTAAATCACAAGATGACCTTACTTTATTATCAGACATTAAGGAAACATGCTATGTTGAAGTGCTGGCTTCTCTGATAAAAATGCAGCAGCCAGTATGTCCTCCTTCTAAGTTTCGATTCCGGTGAGCAATGGTCTGTTCTGTTCTGCCCAGAGAACGTAGGCGGTTTTAAGGCACCCCCACACAGCTGTTTGGGATGCCCCTGGGTCTACCAGGCAAACAGCAAACCAACAGGTGTTGCAGGGATGGAAGCGAGTAAGAGAACTGGTTCAGATAGAAGTGATTCTACCCGACTTGAAAAGCCTATGCATTTCTAAATAAGCTCCACGACCAAAAAACATGGTACAACTAGGATAAATATTGGAGATGCTTTTGAAAAATGGAGAGAGGTTAGAACACAGAAAGGTTTACAGACCGATACAGAGCTGGCTAAACACTGAAGCTTCAGTTTCCGTGACATGGTAACCTGCGTGTCCATCAACTCTAGAGAGGAGGTGGGCGGGGGGGAGACAGCTCGCTCCAATGCTTTGAATTTGGACTCCAGTACCAATTTTAAAAGCTAGGTGTCAGAGTTACATATTTCTCCTTTAAATATGCAACTAAAACAGTTTGTTTCCTAAATTAAATTTACTGCAATGTTATGCTAATTTTGTTAGCGGTTAATGGCATTTTCCTCTATGTGTTAGCATCAACCAAACTTAAATCTGTGAGAAATTGTGGCCACCCTGGAGAACAATGCAACAGCCGCCATGTGAATAAAACTAATGGTGGGTTGGGGGAAAAAAAAATCAGGAGAGTGTCTGAGCTTTTGAAATCACTAATACAGAGCGTGTATCCAGAGTGTGTGCTCTGCCTCTGTGTGAGTCTTTGATCCAGCTGCTGTAAAAGCTTTTTTGGAGTATGCATGTCTGCCCTTCATTGTTCATGATATAAGATGTGAAATATGAGATATCCTCAGAGCTGAAACAGTGGTCACAGTACAGTCACACTTCAATAATGTTTTAATTATGTTACAATAAAATAACCAATGATGCATTAGACACACTCATCATTGTATTTGGGTCTTCATTATTGCACTCATTAAAGAATAAATACTACAATAGAGGGATGTAATCATTAAAAGGGCCAGGAAGCCTTTTTGTTTACTCCTGTCTAAACCCAGGGTGACTGCATACTAAGAACTGAAGAGCTGTTTTAAATCGTGCTGTAAAGTAAGAGCCTTTTAAGTAATGTGTCCCTTGAAGGTTACCGTAGTTGACGTAAAGCAGTTGTTGCTGCTGTAATGCTGCTCACTGTGCAAACAAAGGAGAAGTTATACCTCTCCTATATTCAGTTAGGCGAACCCAGAAAGATAAGATAATCCTTTATTCATCTCACGAACGGAGAAATTTACATGAGAAAGCTCAGAGTTACACATGTAAAGCTAAATGAGTTGAACTATTGTAGCCTAAAGGCCCTGACTCAGCAAGGAGATCGTCGGCCGTCGATCCTAGTTGGACCGTCGGTGAGCGGTCGTCGCCCTAGTTTTTGCGATGTGTCCGGCTCCGTCGCTACCCGTCGCCCCCCGTCTGCCTTTTTTTGGCTGATTTGGTCGGTAAGAGGAATCTCTCCGTTTGGCTGTTCGGAGGTTTCATTTATCTCCAGCTCTCTACAAAGGTTCGGGAAAGCCCCTTGAGCATGCCGCTGTAGTATCCATGCTTTCACCCATTTAGTGCGGTTTCTCCTTATTTGTTGCCTCCGCCACTCAAAGACCAAGTGCTGACAACGCCAGTGCCATTTTCAACGTTTTATCAGACATTATTCTCGTATTATCGGCTACCTATAATACGAGTGGTGCACGACAGTAGTGTGAAAATGGTCTTCTCGTATCATAACAACGGACTACCGCCGCCTGCTGGCATGGAGAGTTATTTCCTCTCACGCATTCGCAGAACGTCCATGGTGGTTGGCCGTCGGGCGTAGTCTTTGCGGTGTGTTCAAGTGCAACTTTTTGGTCAAGACAAAAGGCGACGTGAGGCGACACCACCGGCGGCCTTCGTCGCCACTAGTTCTTTGCCGTCTGCTTGGTGTGTCAGGGTGCGCAGTAAAGTAATGACCTCCACGACGGGTACTCAAGTACTCGTACCCATCTTTAGCCCTGAGACTATGTTTATGATAGCAGATGTAATGATACAAAGATAGACCTATAGGTCTATTAAGACCCTCATACTAAACAGCTAACAACAACAGCGCTTCTGTTGCGATAAGAATGCCAGAACATCCCCCCCCCCCCGCCAGCTATGAGCTATTGTTCTGCTGTGCTGTTTCTGACGGGCTGAGCTGAGAATGTCATAAGCGAGGCACAAGGCCAAGGTGAGGAGACGCACAATATCACACACATAGCTCGGTGTTTTCATGGCAACAGCTTCAGCATCTTTCAGAGCAGGACATGGGCGCTGGGTGAGAAAGAGGAGGTGTTTGCTATTATTAGAAGCAATAATTGCTTAATTTGCTCTCATAATAAATGTCTGTCACCATTCAGTGGTTTGATGCTGAGTGGATTAGTCTTACAGCGTAAATTAGAGCAAGGGCATTATGCTTCATTGAAGGCCACCATTAGTGAGCCTGAATAGATTTCTTAATGTTAAACTCTGCAAAGAAGGAAGAGGCTTCAAGTGGAAGTCCAAATGCAGGAAGTTTCTCACTGGTTATTGCAGAAGGGAAAGAAACAACACATCGTGAATGTCTGCTTAACAAAATGTGTACTTTATAAAGAATTTTCTTTTCCTTTTTTCATTTTGATGCTATTATCCTACGGTGGCCGGTAGGGATCACACGCTTAGCAACTGCTGAAACGACAAACATTTAGAAAAACGCGCAGCATATTCAGAAACGCTGCAGCTCCATGTGTGTTGAAGTTGGATCAGACTGAAATACCAAAAGTTCAAATTGTGAGGTGCATGCAGCCTTTTACAGGGTTTTACTTTGATCACAGTGTCGGTCAGTCTATGAGCTCGACTCCCATTGTGTAGAAATAAAAAGACTGACGGAGATGAACAGACCGAGAATTATTTCTTATTTGACAAAAAAGTTCTTGATTTAGTTTAATTTTGTGGACATAATATATTTAAAAAAGTTAAATCGCAATTCTCAGCAAATCGCAAAATGTTTCAAATCGCAATAATATCGTATCGTCACCCAAATTTCGTGAAAATTTCATAGCGTTGGGCCCCCACCCCTAGCAGCTATAGAGAAAAAAATCGTTTTAGTATTTATTTACAATTTGAGGATCAGAATTGTGTGTGCTGCACGAAGCACCACTTCAAAAACAACAACTCCATCACGTCATGTATAAAACTCTTAGACTGGGCTCTGATATGAGGGTTCTACTTCAGACTTCAGTTGAAGTATCGTCCCCTGAGGTCCACATTCAGCTTCTGCTTCTTTATGTAACATTGACTTTGGAATTCACTAAATATGATTCACCAGTGGAGACACAGATCAGGAACCTATGAAGTTCACAGCTCTAACTAATCCCTGACCTGTGGCTCGTGAGCGGTCGTATCCCCCTCAGCTCACGTTCGGCCGAGGTTCAAACTGCGTCCATATAAGGCCAGGTGGGGAGCCTCTCATCCTTATCACAGCCTGTGTTACTCCACCACTCCGCCTCGCAGTCATAATACATGTGGGGAGCATCCCTGGAGAGGGATCGGAGAGGACTAAGGCTTTTTTTCTTTGACAGCCAGCCACAGAATAATGATAACCTCAAAACTGAGAGAGGCCCGATATGAACCATCTGTAATTTCAGAGCCAGTTTTAGCTCAATCCAACATGAACTTTCTAAATATAACATAACAAACAGACGTGCAGACACACTTCTCTCTCTCTCTTGTGGGAATAAATACACTCAGTGTACAGTTTGTTTCTCTAAAGGAAACCATTCCCTTTGTATACATTTAGTCAGAGTCAAAGGACTTTAATGTGTACACGCTGTGTAAATGTGTTACATAAGACGAATTCCCCACAGTAAGAATAATCAATTCAAAATCAGATCAAAATCTTCATAACCCACATTTTCAACGCCGTTCTCTTCTTTCTTATACTGTTATCTTAACTTACAGTCGCCACCAAACTAATACAAATACATGTGAAGGTATTAGCTTGAGCTTCATCTGATTGGCCAAACAGTGAGAATGCATTACCAATGCATCCAAGGCTGCACCCCATTGGTCAACTCTTAGCGTTAAGAGTTTGAATACAAGAAACAGGTCATAAAATGTTTCCTTCTTATGTAATGTGATCCAGGCTGTCTTTTGCAGTGTGTTTATGAAGTGAAATACAATTTATTTATCGGATTACAATATATTTATTTATCTATTGCAGGCCGAATGCTATCGTATGGAATGTGAGGTCATGTGGGATGTACATTAATGTTTTTTCTTCTTTATTGATTTTAAAGGAATTTTTTGTAGTGTTTTAACATGCATTTTCACATAACAATGAACAAATCTATTGTGCAGGCATCGTACACATGAGCTGTTAGCACAAGATTATTGCTTCTGGTTACAGATGCAGATGCAGTCATGATAAGTCTAATAAAATACTAGCTTTGGGATTCTTTTCAGGTGTGAGACGTGAGTTGATTATTAAGTCCACTTGTAAGGGTTTTGAATGCGGCTTCTAAAAGATGAGACATTTGTTGAAGTCTATCAACAACAACAAAATCATATTTTGGGTTTTGGGCTGCACAGGATTTGAAAAATAAGACGTTTGG
This sequence comes from Tautogolabrus adspersus, assembly GCA_020745685.1. Lineage (NCBI taxonomy): Eukaryota > Metazoa > Chordata > Actinopteri > Labriformes > Labridae > Tautogolabrus > Tautogolabrus adspersus. Next base: position 5,183,337 of record CM036548.1, on the reverse strand, counting down.
ACATGTTGCCCATGTTGTCTGGGGAAGAGCCTTTTTTCCTGTAATTTCAGAGACAAAACTGTAAAATAATCATTTTTAAAAACCCATTAAAAGTCACATCACTATTGAATAAGATATATACTTTCAGCCCTGGTTTTGTCCGTCACTATTCTGCCCTCCATGTGGGGTATTTGTGCCTCTACTGATTCTGCTCCTCTGTTCATACAGTAGAGGTAATTGGCGATGGGCCCACTGCCCCATATCCAGCCTCTGCCATGCACTCTCCTTCCTGAGCAGCTTTTATGTCTCTGTCACAATGGTGCCTCTATAATACTGTGAAGGGGAATGTGGGAGCTCCAGTGAGCTTCGGTGCCAAGTGCACCAAATCTGTCCTCTGTGGCGGTGCAGAAATTCAGTCAGTTGTCATTCAGGACATCGGTCACATTTGAACATTTACATGAAAGAAGGTACGCAAAATTTCCCAGCAGAGGTCTTTAAATAGGCTGCATTATCAGCTCCACAATTATCATATCAAGGAACATTTCTCACACTATTATTTAACGTGTGAGTCATCTGTAAATGTGCGAGTGAATCCATTGTATGAGTAACAGATAAACACCACATTCCCCCTCCTTTGTCCATCAACGACCTGACCACATGGACAATAGCTTTGCATTCATTACTCATGATAATGGCATTACTGTCCACAATTAGCATAATGGAACATAATGGGTTGGATGGACTCTTCGTGACACCTTGACAAAAGCAGCCTGTGTGGCTAACTATGTAACCGTCACTGTGCGGATATTTTAGACCCTGTATGCATCATAGTTCAGTCAGATCTGGGTTCTTCAGAAACAGTAAGAGACGGACGCAACACTGTTTGTAGATAAAACAAATATGATGAGGGACATTTTTTTATCAGGATGCAGGCTTGAGGAGTACCAGGAAAAGATGGCTGACTTTTATCAAAACTACAACATTTTATTGCAAGCTACACAAAGCGTAGTAAAGCAAAGACCACAGGAAGGACAACACTACATGCGTTTTTGCAGTTTTCTATCAAGTACTAAGAAGAGGGTGTGTTTCGATTGTTATCAGATGGATAGTCTTGAGTTAAATAGATGATAAAACAGTGTTTGCAACCAAGATCGAGGCGTAGCAATACCAGGCAGCAACACCCGATGCTGAAAAATGAAGCAAATGGAGAAGTTCAAAAAACTGCAGTTCCTTGAGTGTCCACTTGAGGCTGGCCGCAAAAGCCCTGAGAGTCACATACACACCCATTCAAAAAAAGGTTTTAGTTAGATTCAAAGAAGCACAGAAAGAAAGAGTGAAAACATTCTGACCAGCAGAAAACAAGTATTAAGAAGCTACTTTTTCACATGCACAAAGGTCAAACGCTGACAGATAGTTAAGCTTAAAACCACCATTATATTACATAAATAATCACCAAACGAACCACAACTATAAACATGGCTGGAAATGACTTCTTTACCCGTGAAAAACTGCAAAAGTCCTTTATTCAGTTTCATCCGAACAGGCAGGGCAGATAAATGTACCAGGAAGCATCTACTGTGTCTATTCAAAGGCCTAGATATGTTATGAGGCATATGGCCAGGTATAAGGTGAACCACACAGTAAATCCAGCCAGAAAACAGGCACTTACTGTTCCCCGGATATCATGCACTCCGATGGTTTTATTCATGAGGCTGCATGGAGACTTACTCATCAGAGTAAGAGTTATATTCATGAGGTTAAAACCCCAGGATCTGATTCCTGTTCCAGCTGCAGCTATGACCAACGCAGAGACTCATTGATAATGAGGTAAGCCTGAGAGATGGGAGAGGAAAACATCCCCCGTGCAGCCAGCAGAGAGGGGGACTCAACTTATGAAAATGGATGTGGCACAAGCAGAAAAACATGCATCATGTCCTCATTTTATGCTGGGATACATTTAAACACATTACTTAGTCATTGCTATTTTTAAACCATTATGTTCCTGTGCTTACACAAACCTTCTCTCTAGCTAAATGTTAAAGGTCAAGGTTGTTTTATTTACTGGACCAAAGTCCGGGTCAATGAGGTTCCAGCCTTGGTCCAAATGGCAAAAAATAGTTCCCTACATGTGCAGGTCTGTGCACTTGTGCTTTCTGCTACCATGCACAAACAAAGACTGCAGCAGTGTCACTTGCACAGTAGATTGCAGGTAAAGAGTTAAATCTAGGAAACAACACTTCTGCCCTGCTTAATTAGTTAGTACAAAATGCATTTATCTATGTGCTTGCACAGTCACGGTCAGTGGAACAATATGTATAAGACATTTAAACAATGCTTCAGGGAGTTTTCGTTATTTTAAAATAACCATCGAGAATAATGTCTGATAAAACGTTGAAAAGGCACTGGCATTGTCAGCCCTTGGTCTTTTATTAGTGGAACAAGCACAGAAGAGGCGCTTCCGTTTTTCTTCTCGTGCACTGGCTCTCCTGTTTCGCTTAGCTGAACAGCCAATCAGAGAGATTCCTCCCACCAACCACGCTGGTGACGGCCGATTCAGCCGCAAAAAGGCAGACAGGGGCCGACAGAGCCGGACACACCGCAAAAATTAGGGCGACGATCACTCGCCAACGGTCCAACTAGGACCGACGGCCAACGATCTCCTTGGTGTGTCAGGGAGAGAGAGAGAGTGGAGAATGACATGCAGGAAAGGAGCTGCAGGTTGAACTCGAAACGGACCGCCCCCTTGTAGGACTTTACTCCGTACATGGGGCGGACCTAACCCCAGACCATCATCAACCCAATGGTGTAATTCTGACCTTGGTTTCCAGAGATACTGTTTTTAAGGCAGGAGCTGTCCCTTTTGGAGAAGCCTCTATTTTTCACTATTTTCACTTTTTTATAAGATCCAAAAAAAAAATCGTTTCGATGTTGCATAACGATGAAAGCACAGACACTTGATGTAACATGGAAACCTTTCAGGCAGCTTGAGCATCAATTACCAACTTAGATTGAGTCAGATTGATGCAGACGACTACCACCTCTTTCATTAAGGGGCTTTAAAATCTGTAAACACTCTGCAAATGAGTTTAACAAGTTTTACAAATGAATCCGATGGAGTTCTCAGTATTTTTTTATATAACAGTGAATTCAGACTCAGAGATACAGCGTTTCATTCAGAGAAGGGATAAAAAGTCATTTGGGTCAGCAGTTCGACTAAGTTCACAATTCTGAATTATTCTTAGGAAGACTGTTGCTATACGTAATTGGCCTATCAGAATCAAGACATACATACCGGTGTGATCATTTGTTTTAATTCTTAACCTACATCCAAAATAATTCTGCTTTGTGTCAGTAGACTGGCTTATACAAAAAATCACACGCTTAAAGGAAACCGTTCTAACAAAACAACGTAGTCCTTCCTGAAGGAAACCACAGGGGAACCTGTGCTCGTGTTCCTCGTGTCAAAGAGATGTCATCAGCTGGTTATACAATAGCTGTGGAGGGTTGACATGGGAAGGGACCATGAGGTTCATTGCCTGTCACCGATTGCAAGTCAATACTGAGTTTATCAGACTGTGCTAACACCCTTAGCCTGAAGGTGTCTTTGCCAGAAAAAAAATCATTACCACATTAATTGAAACTTGTGATTAAAGCCAACCATTATGCAACCTGTAGTTTAGTCCTATTACAAACACCACTGCAACAACGTCAATAATCATCATCACAAACTGGTCAGGCCAACAACAGGCAGCAGCACATTATTATTATTATTATTATTATGATTATTATACGAGCTCTCGGAAGAATGATTACATATTAAAGATGTGTGACACAATTATTTATAATTCCCCCTGCAAATAACAACATCACCATGAGGCTGAATTGCAAAGTAGCAAACAAACTAATTAAAATTAATGAATGTCAGATGAGCAGAACGAAGCAATGAAGCTCAGCAGCGTGTTGCTCCACTCACTGCAGCAGAAACACAATCACTCACAAGTGGAAACTATTCGTCACTTTTAAACGCCATCGTCAAACAATCTGCTCAGAATTAACAACAGGAAGACCTTAAATATGAGTTTGTCTTTCCTAATAATGCAACAAGTTGTTTGTCTAACGTTCTGCTTGCTGAGCATGCTTGTTCCTGCAGTGATGCTCTTCTGTAACAAAGATGTTTGATTATTCAGATAAGACATCCTTGTAGTTGTATCACACTGACCACTTTAATTCACACATTAAATGTCAAAAGTAGATCAACATTAATGTGGCATTTTACTAAAAGGTTAACCAGCTGTTACTTTGATTTACCAAGTTACAGTCAGGCAAATGTTTGAACTCTTCTTAAGCACATAAATGTGTTCCAGTTCAATTTCATGCACTCCTAAAACATTTCAACATAATGCCCCTGAAATTGTCTAGAGTTGCTCTTTCACACATGTCCCTCACAGCGAGGCTATCCCTGTTGGACGTGTGTGTGTGTGTGTGTGTGTGTGTGGGGGGGGGGGGGGGGTCTCAGGAAGAGGCAAGACATTTAGAAGCCCAGTAGGCCTTGTCCCAGCAGTAGACGGAGCTCCCCCAACATACAGCGAGGTGATCGGGGACTACTACCACCCAACGTCCCTGACGCCCAGCCACAACCTGCAGACTGTGTCGTCCCCACAAACACCTCCGTCCGCATTCATGCACGGCCTGCTCCTACCTCCACCTCAGCAGCAAGGAAGTGTGGACTATACAGGAACGCGAGGAATACAAAGGAGAAATCCTTCCTGCATCTTATCCCATCTCCCAGTATCCCATTTTTCTTTTGTAGCACAACGAGTAAGATCTTCTACCTGCTTTTTTGTAACGCGTCTCAAGATAACATTTGTTATGAATTGGCGTTATACAAATAATGATTGATATGACGTAAAAAAGACAATTATATCAACATTATATCGATGCTAGGTCTGATAAGATGTATTCACAGTATCAACAAACAGGTGAAAAGGAACAAACTGGCCAGCAGAAAAGAGAATGAAGCAGCTTCTTTACTAATTCAACTCTTCTCTCTGTGATCTCTATTAAAAGAGGTAAAGAGAGTGAAAGGGTGAGAAAAGGAGGCCAAGCTCAAAACTATCGCTGTTGGACTTCAGTACAGTCTGCCTCACTTCTGTTATATCTTATCATCAGACCAATACATAATAAATTCTCATTCTACGGTCCAGTTTCAAAGATTTTTTTAACAATTAACTGTCTCTTTTTTACTGGACATATAATCTGTTCATGGAAAAAAGCAACACAATAGGGGCGTCTATCGGTTAGTGCGCGCGTCACATGTACGGAGTCTTTAGTCCTTCAAGCAGACGGCCAAGGTTTGAACCCCGACCTGTGGCTCCTTTGCCGCATTTTGATCCCAACTCTCTCTCTACCCGATTTCCCGATCCACTGTCCTATCTCTAAAAAAAAAAAAGGCATACAAAGCCCCAAAATAAACCTTTAAAAAAAAGAAGAGGCGTTAATAAAGCTTTCTAAACATAAAAATGGGTCTGAATGTGACGCAGTATACCAAATGTTGTGCAGGTAGTCCATGGCTTGAGTTAAAGAAATACACACACACACACAGACAAAGGTGGTCCCAGGGAGAGGAGTTTGAAGGTGTTTGTAAAATAGATTTTGTTGCTACGTAACGGCAATACTGAGCTGTTTTGTGGACTCATCGGGGAATGCGTCACCAGTGGTTTCTGAAAGGTACTCATGCTTTGCCCTGCATCCATGTTTGAATCAAATCTGATCTCCAAAACAGCAGCATCCTGTGTCACACCGTTTGGCCTCTGGGTGCTCTGATTATTCAATATGATTGAACAAAGCAAACAGCAGCTGAAACTTTTCAACACTGCCACAGGGGGAGAGGATAAAAATGAATGTAATGTCTTCATTCTTCTGTAGACAGTTTTCCTGCGAGACAATCTCTCTCATCGCACTAGAGCTCATGCAGCTTGTCCTGCAGGGAGGGAAGTGGTTAAAAGTCGGTCCACCGGGGCTTCAGTCTAACAGGGAAATTAAATGCATGACTAGAAGCAGGTCAGGATCAAGAGGGAGAGGGTTTAAGAAGGTAGGTAAAAGGGAGGGGAGATCATATAGACATCTGTTTTGAATTTCCACACATTTAGAGCAACGTGGAATTCAATTAGACCGGCAGAAAACCCTGGTACCTCTGGAATCCTGCCAACTACTACTGGTCTGCTTGTATGCAATTCTCCTTCATGAAAAAGGAGAGGAGGTAGAAAAGAGAAGACGCAGGAAAAAACACTGAAGAAGTCACTCAGGAATTTGAAGTCCCAAGTTAAACCGATGGCAGGTCAGATTCTGGGTCACTGATGAAGTACACCGACACATTTTCTTTTGTTTCTTTTGTGATCAAAGTTGGAAAAAAGATGTGCAGATGTTCATTTCCTTCTTTAGATAAAAATAATGCTTGCTTGTTGTGCACAAGCAGCTTCAGTTCAACTCCACTTTGATAGTTCCTGGGTTGTCACAAAGTACCATCACGGCTGTATAGAATCACAGCTCACCAAGGTATCTGCTCTGTCCACAGCGCGGCCTGTTACTGAAATGATTGTGCTCTTAAATCAACCTTTGAAACTGCTATTTAAAAAGGTGGAAAAATGACATATTGTTGCTTTAAATATGAAAAATTGTGTTCATAAATGTTTTGTACTTTTATAATAAAGGTACAGTATGTAGAATTTTATGACAATGTTTACATTTAAATATCTAAATTAATTAAAAATGGACTAAACCTTGTTGAGTACTTACATTAACTCAAATATTACCAAAGGTTATCAAAGTCAGAGAACTCCGTAATTTTATAGTTGTAATGGGACGTGTCTTGTCGCGGCAGCCGCCATGATGTATATTTAATGTTCCTGCTATCTGTTAAACGTAAATGTAATGTAAGTTCTTTTGAAACTATTGAGGTTTTTACTCTCGATCCATTTCAACAGGCTTCTGCAAACAACAGTCCTCGTCTGTTATCCTCTGCCGGCAAGTTGTTACCCCGTCTAAAATCGAATGGAGCCTTGTGAAATTTTTAACTAACGTGAAACTTTTCAGTTGCAAAATAATAGTTGCTATAGTCTAGGGTATATTTTTTGTAGCCTACATCCATTCAGATTATGTAAAAAATTCTTCCAGTAAGGGTTAAAAAAAAGAAGTTACCCTTATTTTGCTTCAGTTGTCTTTAAATTACTTTTTACATTGAAGTCAAGTCCTTCACATGCTGTTGGAACAGCTGTTCTTTGTAACCTAGAGGTCTTAACATCCATGTTACCCTGGTCATCTTTAGACTGTCTGACCTTTAAATCAACAAAAAATCGTTCTTTAATGGGTCGTGATCTCTTCTAAACCATTCTGGGTTCCTGACAAAAGGTCTAAAATTGCCTGAGGTGAACAAGAGTTCAGCATCATGGCCTGCGTCTCTGTTCTCATAAAGCCTGCAATGCTGCAAGAACTCATCAGCAGTCACAAACCACAGCTGAGTTTAGCTAACGTTATCAGCCCGGAGCTGTTACCTGATGCTATTGTTCAAATGAAACCGATGCAAAAGTGCCTTATACCTTTCCACATGGCCAGCAGGGGGCGACCCACTTGCTACAAAAACAATTGGGATTGTTTAGAAGTGAATGAGAAAATGACCCTTCTTCTCAGTTGATTCATTGTTTTAGAAAATGTTTTCTAATGAGTTTATGGTCCTATTGATATGTTTTTAAGTCTTTTTGTTCAACTTTATTTTGGGGAGAAATGGTTCCATTTAGAGTAAGATAGACGATAAGGCAGTGAATATTTTAGGGTGTGAAAACCTGAGATTTACAGGCGAACATGAGCTGTTGCCACATATGCACTCCTGAAAATTTCTAGAAATTCTTAAAAAAATTTGGGCGGGCTACCCTCAAAACTTCCAGAATAATACCAATGCACCAGCTCATCCAAATATGGTCACCCCTGGCTCCGAAAAACAAGATGGGGACAGCCAAAACGCTTAGAGGCTTCTCGTCCAAAAAACAATACATTTCATTCTTATATACAGTCTGTGGTTTGAATCATCTGAAAGTTTCTCTGACCATATCCATGAAAAATAAATAATGAACGCTTCCTCAAAACACCTTAGTGATGCAGGGCTAAGTTTCACTTAGTCCAACATTTTAAGAGTTGTAGGAGAAGCTTCAAGGCCATTCAAGGTTGAAAAGTAAAACTATACTGTACATAAAAAGGTTAAGGGATAAGTCATCTTGGAAATTAGCTCCAAACTTTAACAGGGAGTCCCAGTAATGTATCACCAAACAGACACCTCGCTAAAGTGTAAACAAAAACTCATTCTTCTTTTTGCACCGATGTGATGTCTGGTACAAACCTTCAGGCTAACATTAGCAAAGGTTACCGGGTTCGCCAACATTGCATTTCTTACAGACTTGAGAAAACTCAACATATTCCTTGGAGTTGAGTTCAAGCATAAGAAAGTGCGTTATCTTGGGATCTCACATAAACAGCGGTGGTCGCACTGAGAGACGAGCGGGGTCCTATGTAAACAGGGGAGGACAGATATGCTAAAAAACAACAGCATGGTGAGCGAAGAACAACAAATACAGCAGCTCGTTCCCACACGCTCACATCAACACATCCAATGACAATGTGGCTTCAGCAGAAAATACAAATAGATGCAGGGTCACATGCCATTCACGCAGAAAAACTAAACTATCAGACTGCTTTCTGCTTAGATAACCAAACATTAGAATCGCAAAAGAAACACAAGGATGCAAAAAAAAGTGAAATCCTACATCCTTTTCCGGTGGTCAACACATTCTTCGCACACTGGAGATTCATCTCAAAAAGGTTGCAAGACTTTTGATGCACTATAATGGGTTTCTGGAGCACATGGCCTTCCTCTGTAATCTTTAAAATTAGATTTAACTACCCATAATATGAAACAGCAGAAGTGTACAGGAATATTGAATATAAATCTATATGTAAGGATGTAACCTCTGAGTATTACTCTGAGTCTTGAACAGCCATTATTCTTGTGAGAAGGCCGTGAAAAGTTTGGCCATACAACCCCCAAATGTGGTCAATTCAGCTCCAATGTGATAACAGAAAAAGGATCCACGGCCACTTTACCCGAGCGTGCAACGTCCTACAGGCCCTTGCAATATTTTTGGCTTATTTGATTCTTATGTTTTTTTGCACCAGGTCTTTTAGTTTTTGATGTGATTCATGATGTTGGGACCTGCAGGATAGATGGGATAGAGGATGAAAAACAAGCAAGTAACACTCATAACATTCATCAACCAGCGGCAGGTTATGATACAGTCAGGAAACAGCAAGCAAATTGGTCAACAAGAGGGATTACTAGGGACAGTGGGAGTAGGAGTTCACAAAGCTGTGAGGCATAAAAAAGGGAGCGTTAATTTTATACAATGGTGCACTATGATGCAGAAATCTGCTCTGAATGATCCCAAAGTAGTCACATTGAAGTTTGAGGGTGGTCAACCAGCACGTTCAGATCATTCATCTGCTTTATGTGGTGCTGACATGAAAAGTGATCGCAGTCAGTGACTGTGTCCCAATTCACTGACTGCATCATTCGAAGGGCACCTTTGAAGACTGATGATGTCACAGCGGCGCGACACAGGCTGCGTCATTTCAACAGCTTATTCAAATGCGGCTGACAAATGCATCCCAGACCACCAAGGATCCATCTGGTGAATCTTAGTGGCCCAACATATCCCATGATTTATTGCGTAGCACTTAAAGCAAACTGGCCGACTCTCAAGCAGCTGAGTAATACACTTTTAAATTTTAGTAATTGATTTACGACTCAGTCAAATAACTAAACTAAAAACAAAAGAAGCCTTGAAACTTCAAATTACCTTTAAAGTAGCAGGTTAAGTTATGGTAGCTAGTTCTGGTGCAGCTGTCAAGGTTGCTCTGCAACAGGGACACTGCTACTAGCAGATTACGCAGATTGCCACGTTCCATCCGCGCTGTGCACTCCGAAATTGATCAATTGATCTCTAGTGAATGCTTGTGTTTCCACTGCACACGCTGTGGATTGTCTCAAGCGCGTACCAGAACTGCCATGTTGTCTTTGATCTGCTCCAGATATGCACCAAGTCTATTTTCAATGGAGCCCGCAAGCACACATCAAACTGTACAGAGCAGATCTACCCAGACAGGAGGATAGACAAGGGAACACAGAGCATCTGGTCAATTTCAAAATAAAACATAAAATCCAGACTCCCTATCTTATATCCCATCACTTTATCAACTTTATGTCAAAACAGACAACAACCAAACATTAGATCAGCCTAGGAGAGGCAAAGTAACTTGTTGTTTTCATGTTGTTCTCTTTGTGATCTTGCGGTATCAGGCCAAAAGTACAACAGAGTTTTTAACCAATAAAGCATTCACACTTTTGGCAAAAGAGTGTGAACCATCTCATTATGGGGAGTTCCTTAGATGCTCAGACATACACAAAGGGAACTACTTTCTCATTCTGACATCTTCATAAAAGAGTCTAGAGGAGCTACATCGTGAGAGAAAGGCTGTATGAGCAGCACAAGGCCTGATAAAAAACAGTTAATTAAGTAAACAGCCAAAACAATGCAGCTGGAGTGAGGAGCTACTGTGTTACAAGACACAACAACACACACAACAACACGACGCAGAGCACAGTTCGGGGCTTATAATCCTGAGTTGTAGTACTCAGCAGACAATGCAATAAGGTGTAGCTTTAACTAATGGTGGAAAATTAAACCCATTTGTGTGAGCACCTTTTATGACACACTGAGTCCACCAGCCCAAAAGAAATGTTTGCAAAGTTATATTGAGGTTGTAGAAATCTACCAGAGATATTCGGATTATATGAGGAAAAATGTAGCTCAGCAGCACATTAAAATAATATCCCCTGAAACCCTCGACTCTAAGCGTATTACACGTCCTAATGGAGTAAAACAAACCACCTGATATGGGTCTTTCCAAAGCCAAGAGCAAACACCCTTTTGTTCTCTAAATCAGCTTAGATTTCCTGCATTTTACAGCAGTCCATGGTAAAAATTATCAGTACTTACTGTAGTACATTTCCGTGGTTAGAAGTGTGCTTCAAGGCCAACTATAAAAAGCTGAGAGTAGAATTTAATTAGCTGAATATCTAAGCTGTTTCTTACAGATTGCATGAACCACACATTTCAAAAAACATCCTCTGGGTCTTGAGTCCTTAGGAGAAATACCATAATAGAACATTTTAATCACTCTTGGTCATCAGAGGCGTTGCTTGTCAACAAGCAAGGCAGACAACTGCTTGGGGCCCCAGGCCAGTAAGGGGCCCCGAGGGCTGACAAACTTTAGCACAGCAGTGGCTAAAAATGTGCAGATTTTGCAATGACAGTTGGAAACCTCCCTAAAAGGCCCCGTCTGACAGCCATCCCTCTAATTGCGCTCTTAAGCGTAGAATGTATTAATTCTGTGAGAACCTACGTTTGTCAAAGTAACCGAAGAAAAAGGAATTATCCGTCTGGGAGTGGAAAAAAAGCACGAAGCTGCATCATTACTTACATTTCTGACAGCCAGAAAAAGAGAAGGATAAAGTGTCCACTGCAAATGCTGATAATGGTTACTATTATTTAACACATTAAGGTGATGAACACTGGTTGGACGGCCCCTCTAAAGTTTTTCCCCGGGCCCCAACAGACTCTAGAATCACCACTGTTTTTCATCTTTTAAGCTCCTGCAATTAACTTTTGGTTTGCATCTGTTTTGGCGCCCCCTGGTGACAAAGCAGTTCCTCTCATTTCTTTGCTGATCTCTCCTGCAAATAATTTATTATTCATTAAAGCAGTCATTCTGCTTTATTATAACGGCTTTTGTAGGTCATATAGAGGTTTTAATGTCTTCCTGTTTCACAGCCAGTTAAGAGCTCTTTACTGCAGCTCAAACATATTTGAATATACATGTTTGAAATACAAAGACAACAGCTAACTTTATCTGCACAAAAAAATCGGACTAGTTTGTAAATGTGCACTAGAGCAACAACTGTGGTTATCTCGTCTGCAAGCCTAAAGAGCAACAAGCCAGCTGATACAGTTTCCATGGTAACCAATAGCTACTGTATGGCCAAGTGTTTGTCTGCATATCACTAGCTCAAGTTAAAAATTAATAGAAGAAAGATGCTATGCATATTTCAGATTTGATCTGTTTGCATTTATTTAGGTTTCTTGATAGTATTAAATTATCTTTGTTTGTTTGTGCACCAAAACAAAAAGACAAATTCCTCGAATGTGAACATCTACTTGGCAGTGAACCAAGATTATATATTCTGACTCTGAAATTATCAGAGAAGTTGTTTCAGGTTTGTTATAAGAGTTTGCATCCAACTTTAGAAACTGATATTAAAAGATATCACTCAATTGTTCTGTGCAACAATGCTCTACATCCTCCTCAGGAGATGATCACACCTGATGGGGCTTCTCCAAGCACCTTTTTTTACTCTCTCAAATTCCCATCTGCTCTGCCCAGCTTCTTCTATAGTTAACTCTCCTCAGCCAGGGGTGCCAGTAGCCTAGTAGTTAGTGCACGCGCCCCATGTATGGAGGCTGTGGTCTTCCAGGCGGGTGGCCTGGGTTCGAATCTGACCTGGGACTCCTTTCCTGCACGTTATTCCCCACTCTCTATCCCTGATATCTGAGTCTATCCACTGTGCTATCTCTAAAATAAAGGCATAAAAAGACAAAAAATAAACATTGAAAATACTCCTCAACCAACCTCAGCTTTGCCTTAGATCTGTTTAGTGCGCACTTTCCATGTACAGAGGCTTTCGTCCTTGAAGTGGACAGCCTGGGTTCGAACCTGACCTGTGGCTCCTTTCCCGCATGTCATTCCCCACTCTCTTTCTCTCTCCATGATTTCTGACTTTGTCCACTGTCCTGTTTCTCAAGTAGGCATAAAAAGCCCCAAAATAAAAACTTTAAAAAAAAGATGTTTGGTTACAACAATATCATTTAGATGAAGAAACTGTAAAGGGCATTGAATGCTTTTAACAATGTATCAGACAACATCTGAAGTGTTAAAACTTGAAACAAGTTGCAAAAAAACCCTTTCATTATCATGTCTCTTTGTGGCTGCATAATTCCCTCCCAAATCTATCTCTAGTAGTAGTAGTCTGTTTTATGGTGCTTCTTTTAAGTTCTAACATGATGAATCTTACACACAAAGACTTCCCTCATGAGATTTGTTCGTTTTTCACTTTCATGTATGCACAACATGTGACATTAAAAGCTTGTAGAAGTAATCCACCATGCATGAAGTTGTGGCGATAGTGCCTTTTTCCATCTTGGACCCAGAGACTGCACTATGAGAAACTATTTTCCAGCTACACCACTGCACTGCTTAATGGGTCTGCTAAAAGTACAGGGTACTTATTAACACGTTCATTAAAGCAACTGCTTGTTATCCGATTTCACAGGGGAAACAAGTAGCAGCAGCAGGAAGCTTAAAGGGGAATACCTAAGTTCTGCTGTGCGTTTTTGCGCACAGTGAACGCGTGGAATCCAAGTTATCTGTGCAGGTAATTATAAAGTTTTACATTCAAAACACATTTCTCTACATACCTGTTTCCATACAAAGCTGTCCACTCCGTTTAACATCCAAGAAACAGCCACATGAATGGCAGAAAGAATAACTCCAGTGATGACTGCCGCGCGCATCCTGACGGGCAGTAGAGTGTAGATGACATGGATGAAGAACACAGTCCACCAAATCCCCTCTGAGGCACTTCTGGGCTGCACAAGCAGCACTCCAATCACCTGGATCACGAGCACCACCAGGATGACCACATAGCACACAATCCACATATGGTCCTGGTGAAACGCGTTCCTGTTGCAGACCACCATGAGCACGAGTGTGAGGAAGATGGTCACGGAAAACACCACCGCGTACGTGATGCTCGGCTTCCCCGTGCCACTGGAGCAGTGGAAGCCCAGCATGACCGTGAAGACCAGCACCAGCACGGCCATGAGCATAGTCAGACTGCTCTGGTTGAGGCGGAAAAAGTAGCGCTGGTAGAGCCGCTCCAACTTCTCCGACTGGAATTTCTTGGATTTGAAAATGTGCATGACGCTGGTGCAGCACGCCACCAAAGAAAAGTTCACTTCGGGCATGACCTCCTCCTCGTCGCTCCTCGGCTTGGCTCTCCGCTCGTCCAGACCCAGCTCCACTGACTTGGGTCTCACCTCCCCGTCTGGACGCTTCGGGGACGAGCGTTTGTTGTCTCGGCTCTCCTCGCCATGGTCCTGCCAAGCTGACCTTGACCTGAAGCTGACCCTGCTGACAGTGGTGGAGGCTCTGCCGGGCTGCCGGTGGTCCAGATCATCCTCGTCCCTCCACCTACTATTGGTCCGAGTGAGCTTCTTGCGCGGGGATCTGGCCGAGTATGGGCACCCGTTGGCCACAGACTCAGACTCTCCCCAAGCTGATCTGTGCTCGGTCCCTCCCCTCAGCCCGGGCGCACCGATTCCGGGTGGGCTGACACTGTTTGATCTGGACATAGCGGATAACAGGAGGCAGTAGCAGAAGAAAAAACACTGCAGGAAAAGTTTAATCCACTGCAAAATAATGTCCGGAAACTATTTAGGGCTCATAAAATGTCTGCTATGAGTGGATTCTCCCATCCTGGACACTTGAAATCCAAAAAACACAAACTAACACGGTTTAATTTCACACTATTTATAAGAGACAAGAACCAATTCTTTAATATTTAAAAACCGAGATGAAGTTACCCAAAGCAATAACCAGGAGCGGTGAAACGTTCTGGGAATAAAAACAATTGTGCAAAAGTCACAGGGGAGACACTTTCACCACGAGAGGAGGGAACGTTATATCCAGGTGGACTTGGCTCTACATCATTGGGCCCAATTAACAGCCATCCATGGAGAGGTTGCACGGCAGCGCGCGCTCCAGATGATATAAAACCATTACACAACTCTGCTAGTCCCCATAGATCACAGCACACCATCATCAATTACGCCGCGAGCTCGTTACATCTGTGGACATGTTTCCTGCTCGCGTGGTTTTGCGGTTTGAGGGCAATAAAGATGGAGGTGGAGGGAAAGAAAAAGGTAAATCCCATGTTGATGGAGCATATTCATAATGCACCTGTGTTGGAGCCTGCACGGCGGTGGGAGCCTCACGTTTGGCAAAAAAGCATCATCACGAACCTCGCACTCACTTGCGATGGCTGATGGGAGCGGAGGAAGAAAACTCAGCCGTTCCTTCTCCTCCTCTTAATCCCCCCCTGCCAGTTACAAAAAGCAGCTCCTTGGTCCATGGTGAAGCAGCAACGGCCAATATATCGTCAACCTCTGCAAGGGATCGATGTCCAACAGCTGTCCATCACTGTTCAATCCCCTAGCGAGCGACTCCTGATTTGATTTGCAGCCAGACTCCGCGCGCAGCCAATCCACAGAAACACAGCGGTATCATTTAATAAAGTGTCCTCTCCGGTGCAACACTGTGCTCCCGCGACCTCGGTACTCCGCTCGGTGTCTGTTTGGAGCGTGGCATCACAACATATTTACCGCTGATCGCTGCTTCAGTGGCCATTCAACCAAGTGTGCTTCCTGCAGGCCGCCTCTCCGCCGCGCTGCCATTGGAGAAGGAGAAGGGGTGAGTCATGCTTTGACGCGTTTTCATTGGACAACAGGCCTGTCAATCTAAATCACAGGGGCTGAGCGACCCCAAGTGTGCTTTCGATAAATGGGCGGGTCTATTCTCACAGCTGGATGAGCCTCACACACCCCCATAAAGTTACACACCCCCACACACACACACCTTCTTTGGTGAGCTGCAGTCCTTCATCGGTCCTATTTCCAATCGGGCTCTCAAAAGAATCTGGGAGTTTCTAGAAAACCTTTAAAAAAAAAAAAAAGACGTGGAGTCTGCTAGTGGAGCATCTCAAGGTTAATTCACTTAACAGTATCACACTGTATTCATTCAATGAAGGATGGACTGCGTCGCTTTGTATCCATGCTGTTTTCAGTAAAGTGACCTCTTGCAATACACAATGAATGGGGGCCAATTTTCAATAGTGTCAGGTCTCTTGCAATGTGCAATGGTGGATGCACTTGCGGTTATGACTACGTGCTCAGCTGTTTATTTGGTTTATAGGATGCCTCCAAGTTTTTGGATTGAAAATATGTATTAGGAGTGCTTCTTGTACACCAGATTTTATGGCTCGGTTGTGTTCCTGTGATCACAAGTACATTTCTGTTGTCTTCTCGAGATCTTGACTTAGCCTATTTAATTCCATATTCCAGGATATCAACGCTGGTTTTCCTGTTATAACGAGTTAATTTGGTTGTTTTCTCACAATGGCAAGAATAAAACTCATTATCACAGGAAAAACCAATAAAAATCCTATTTATAGGACCTTAAGATTTCAATTATTTTATCTGAAGAAATTAGAAAATAAAAGGCTGTTGAGAAAGAGATGAAAAGTACGGAAGCCCTAAGTGGACATGCATCCATACATTTTATTGTATTCCGTTTTCCAAACAGTTATTTTGATATTTAACAATATTCAGCTATCTTTTTAGCAATCTTGCTTCATTACATTGCGGATTATATTTTTCACAAGTTTTTGTGTTATATTCACTAAATGGTTGAAACATATATAACCCTCTTTTTGTTTGCTTTTGTACCTACAGAAATTACTCGTACTTTCATCAGCCCTGTCATTTTATGAGAAAAACTAACTCCTGACATTTTGGACCAATGTTTGGGTCTTCAACTGTACTTGGTGGCAGTCAGTGGTCATTTCCATACTATAAAAAGAAACGTGTCTCCTTTAAGTTGACTCTGTGTGCTAATGAAGGTAATTTAGAGGCATGTGACGAGCAGCCTCGTGTGTTTGCTGTGACTGCCTCACCTCCAGTTGAATTCAGTTTTCCCCCCCTTTTAGAAATCATCATGGGTGAAACTGTGTTCGGAGAGAGAACAGGAGCTTCCATTCAGCTCTGTGCTTATCATATAAAGGGGGGAACTCAGATTTAAATCAGATACAAATTTATCTAGATTTAAACCATGTTGCTTATTTTCTCTGCTTGTCTTATGACTGCTTGCTTGCCTGCTTGCTGCTGCCCGTTATCTATGCTCTCTCACACAAACCTCAATGGATTCATGTTGAATAATATCAGACGATAGAGATGTGTAACCATATTAAACTAACAAAAAATAAATAATGCAGAAAATCGGACTCATTCAGGAAACGATCGAGTTCTTGGTCTTTTTCTAATTATACCATATTATCATGATACTTTGGTCACGAGATCCTGAATCGCGTGATAAAATAAATCACATTTTATTAAGTTTGAACCTCGAAGAAACTGTGTCAACATTAGATATGTGTAGTTTTCAGCCTTGTCCTTGATAAACTGTCATAAATATTGCATGCAATTATGCAACCCCTCAAGCAACTGGGGGATTTGAAAGGAAATTACTGTTATTGGAAAAAAAAATTGAGCTGTCTCCTTATTTGTTTGAACCATAGACTGTATGGCAGTTGCCATATTAGAAATGTACAAACAGGCAAAGAGGCAGAGCGGCAGGCCTTAAGCCTCCTGCCTTATAGTCACAACATGCCCACGTCGGTCAATTAAACCACGCCCCTAATTATGCAACATTATGAATAACTTTGAAGGCTCAACTATGATCTACGACAGTTAGGCTTTGTTCAGACTGCCGCCCAAATCGGATTTTTCCCCAAATCTGATCAGAATCCGATCTAACTGACTGACTGTCCGCATTACAAATTGCAAGTGACCAGATCCAATCTGCCTGTCCGTATTGACATGGTCTGATCCACATTGATTTCTATGGTAACAGGTTACGCCCAGGAAATACAACTGCAAAATGGATGACAGAGAAGTGTGTCTATTTCTGACGCAAACAATCTTGTGGAGCAGTCCGTCCAGGGGCTGTTGTTTTGCTCCATGTTTGTTTTTATTCTTGCTGTTTTCTTCCACCGACCAAAGCTTAGACCAGTTTGTATAATGCGCCTTGAATTAACTTCCGGCTTGCTGGATCTACGTCGTTGTTGTTATTGTCAATGGTGTCGCGTTGCGAGTGACGCAGAAGACACATTGAAGCGACCGAGACGTTCAGATTGAATCGGATCTGTAGGAATCTGATTTGAATCGCATTCGAAACCCCCTCCGTATGTGGTTTGAATCAGATTTGGAAAATCAGATCTCTTGTGGCTTTTTGTGTCCAGACTGGCAAAAAAACAAACTACATACAATCTGGATGTGCTAAAAATCAGATTTGGAGGTGCAATGTGAACAAGGCCTTACAGCTACGGATGAAGCCTTCTACTCTGTGTTAATATGTCTGCATTTCTGCAAATTTTCTGGAAGCTTATGAACCAAACGTGGCATTACCACCAGAAATTGTGGGGACAGTGTCGAGCAGTGTAGTCAACGGTTCAAACCACGCCAGCAAAACACAACAAAGAAGAATACTTTAGACAACGATGGAACATTTTGTGGGAAGATTTAGCGATGGGCAAATTTATTCGACTAAATAAAAAGTAATTCCCCTCCCTAGTTGGCACCAGAATTACTTAATCACATTATTCATATTTTGATCTTAGATGGCGGTCAAATGTTATGTTCAAACTGCAACACAGTTACCCGCCACTAGCAGGGACTGTAGCCATTAACAGACTAGCTATTGTTAATGGGCCTGCTGTCCCTACTCTACAACCAGGATGTAAACAAGCACAGTGAATGGATAGCATCTCTTAGGACCAGCGTGGTTTGGCAGAATCTTGATCTAGAAAATTGAGATAAAGTTGTATGTAGGCCGTGTCAGGTAAATCTGGCAAAGTGAACAGAGCAATGCGTTATCACAGGAAACACTCAACTTGAGAATATTACAGTAAAGAGACACACAAGAAAAACAGGAACACAAGGAGGGTGAAGTGGCAAAATAAAACAGGAAAACATAAAGAACTAAACTCTGAAATAATACAATAAAAATACACACGAGGGAAACAAGCAACTCTAGCAGAGAAAATGACCAAATAAGACAGGAAATAACAAGTAAGCAACAAAACAAGGAATGAACTAACTCATCAAGAGTAAACCATGACATCTGCTTCATTAATGCCATCAAATCAGCTGAATTCAGTAACATTACACATTTTTTAGAACACACAAACTTCTAAAGCAAAGGTTATCATGGAAACTATTTTCTCTGTTGACCTGACACAGAACTCTGCTGCCATCATCTGAATGTTGGATGAACTTGTCCAGCAGTTTGTCATCTTACACAAGACGCGCACACACACACACACACACACACACACACACACACACACACGCACACACACACACACACACACACACACACACACACACACACACACAGGAGGGGGGGTGTTATGCACATCTAATCCCATTTCAACCCCCTCTTTCAATTACCATTCAAATTAGCTCTGTGAAATGCAAACTAGGTTTATTTAAAGGGTTGATTTCCCCCAAAAAATCAAAATCCAGTTAGCTCCAGTTTGACTTGAAGAGGCTTCGCAATCTCTTATGCTGTTTTCAGCTGTCACCATAATACAGTTGATATAGAACATTTTAGGTGTGAAATCTCATTTAAACTTTAGTTAGCAACAAAATAAACTTTAAAAAGATGTGAAGAGTTAAAACATTGATTTATTTTTTGTTACACAGGAAACTATTCAAAGTAACATTAAAGACGTTAAACAGGGGCACAACCTACAAAATAAAACAGGAAACACTAAACACTTAAACCGAGAGTTAACAACACACAGGAAGACCAGGCCAAATATAAAAACAGAAAATGAAATCTGAGCCATGAATTAAAGAAATACATCACTAAAAAGGAACAACCCATGACAGATGTGAGTGTAGTGATTTTAAGTCCAGCTTTAGTTCATCATCATGTACAAACACTTTCTTGACAATCCAACTTCTGTGAACAGAACAGATCATGAAGTCCCCACAAACAAAAGCTACTGCAGCCTCTTTTAAAACCAAAACCTCAGTAAAACCCTGTTAACACACACAGACGGGAGCTCAGCACACTATTAAACTAAAGTCCTTTTCAGATTTTCTCCCCCAAGAAGAATGTTTGGATGCTTTTGGACAGTATTTCACATCTGCTCCTGTGGCTCATCATGCTGCCACATGTGCAAAGTTAGGGAAAAGTTTACAGTAAGTGTCCACTCAGGCCAACAAACC
Organism: Tautogolabrus adspersus; assembly: GCA_020745685.1. Classification (NCBI taxonomy): domain Eukaryota; kingdom Metazoa; phylum Chordata; class Actinopteri; order Labriformes; family Labridae; genus Tautogolabrus; species Tautogolabrus adspersus. The sequence goes on along the minus strand of CM036548.1, from coordinate 5,163,067 downwards.
TGCACACAGAGTGTAAGCCGCACTGTGGTGCATTTTTTTTTTAAATTGCATTGCTGGACTCGATGAACTCTGTGGCTGTATTTGAGATGTAGGCAGTCATTGCTTAACCTCAAAACTCTAATATAAAACAAACAGTATAAAATGATTAAAATAAAAAAAACTTGGAAAATGTATTTTTGAGATATTTTGATAAATACTTAAATTAACTATAAAAACAACTAAAAGACAGAGGAGAAAGTTCTCAGAGCTACATTTATACGTCTAAAACTGTGCACATGGTGAAAATCATCATCTAATTATAACCTAGAAATAAAAACAGATATATGCAGGTGACACTTAAGTCTAGTTTCTGACCTCAGAGTTACTGCCCCCTTTTTGTGCTACGATTCAAACAGGAATAATTACAGTGAACGAATGAGGTTTAAAAAAAATGACAGTTCGTTCTGATTAATGTGCCCCTCTGAAGCATCCAAAGACCATTCTTGTTACAACCTATTTGCAAATACCACTCGTGATCCATTATGATTCCTCGGAATATCTTCTGAAACCTTGTCAATGTTCACTTGTGCTGTTTATGACTCATACGTGTTGACAATGTCTTAACATCATAAAACCTGCATGAACCATTAAGTGACGTCCAAAACAGCTACAGGCTTTCCAGATATTTCCAAAAGATTCAGTTAAGTTTTTTCTCTTTCATAAAAAGGAGAAAATGATGAGCGCTGCAGCGTCGTGACTCATCCTGGTGGAAAACGACCTTTACAGTCTCCCTGGGAAATGTGCAATCAAACACACACGCACACACGCAAGCACACACACACACACACACACACACACACACCCAGAGTGTATAATCTTCTTTTGCGCATGTAATAATTGGTGTCACACTAAGCCCCCCGTGTATCTTAGATATTTTTGCTCTTTGAGCCCGCTTGGTTCAGTTTTAAAACAGTCAGAATTTGATGGAACTATTCTGTTGACATGGTTGTAAAAGAGAAAGTTATTTGTTTGTTTGATTCTGCTGAAATATGTCAATAGCCTACTCACTCGCCTTTTGTAATTCTTAAATGTCAGAAACAATTTGGCTCCTTTGAAACTAAATGAAAAATGAGCTTTCAAGGTTTTATGTGTCATACAACATACAGACTAGTGACAATTTAAGGAATTGAAACTTAATTAAGTGCTCCTAGAACAGGCTCCTTTGAAGATTGAGGAAATTAGTTTGCTGAAGTGTGTAGCTAATATTCAAACAAATAAACTTTTCTGAAAAATCACTGTAGGTGAGCAGGTTACGACATTTATGTCACGCGACTGGTGGGATTTTTGTACACATAATGAAGCTCTTCATTGATTCTGTTGCTCGTATTCTTCCCACACATACCTTAAAAGTCCTGAATACGTCCAATTACATGTAGCATTGATATAGATGCACAAAAGTGTCAGACTCTTTAGCTTTGTCCGCCATCTTTCGTCTGGATTTCCGCTGCATCTTGTACATGTCAGGGCTTGCCTCCTGAGCATAGACTGTAAAAAACATGGACGTAGTCTCATTAACGTCACCCATTTATTTCTGAAGCACACTTCTGAAACCCATGGATGGCGGTGGCCATATTGAATATCATATCTCAACCTAATTTTCGGTCAATCTACTAACAGACAAAGATGCAGAGTGAAGGTGGGCACTAAGCCTCCTAGCAAACAGCTACAACACGCCCACTTGCTGTCATATCAGTCACATCCTTAATTATGCCCTTATCCTTTATAAAATCAAAATGGATAAGTCATAAAAATAAACATCCCCCATTCAGTATGTGCCGATAAAGACCACAATTGTTTTTGTAGCATGTTTATTTCTGCTGTCAGAATGGGCATTCGAATAAGGGGTGTGTATGTGACGCCGGGACTTTTGCAGCCTCAAGTGGACAATCAATGGACTGCAGTTTTCTGCACGGACAGAGGGTTCTCAGCCTACTCCTGAGAACCCTCTGTCTGTCAGGGAAAACTTCACGCTGTGAGTGGTGTGAATAAGAACTCAAGCTGCATTAGTGAAAACAGCTTCAGTTCCTATACAAAGTCATTTGTCCCGGGGGAAAGTTCCTGCAGTGGAAACACAGCTTTAAGTCCATATATACTCGAATCCTGAAAGCTTTAGTGTTTCTGTGAATTAAAGTGCACATCTGACAACACAGGGGAAAAAAATGGATGGTTTCCATGTGTGCATTACATTTACATGTACCAGTGACTCATTCGCTCATGTAGCATGTAGGTGGAAACATTGTGTATGGTACAATTTGGCAGCACTGGAGGGTTTCACCATCTAACAAAAAAACAGCTCATATGTTAAAACCCATTAGCCACATTGATTGTCTGATGAACATGGTTTTGGGTTAACCCTAACCCAGGAAGTCAATTTTCCATGATAGTGATGATGATGGTGGCAATAATGATGATGAGGATGATGATATTATGAATGAATATTTTATATCATTGCTATTACAAGTAAATATTCAAGCTTTTTATTTTTTTTATTCTTAATTTTTTCTGTATTTCTTTTCCTCTTTCTTCCCCCTCAGATTTTTTCTCGGCGATCTCCCGCGAACCCGATCTGACTCCCAGTCTCCACCCGGAGGAGAGCAGGCGGGGAGCGATTAGGCCAGTTCACCCATTTTCTCCAGCCGCTCTCTCATCTGGATGACATAGGATACAACGTTAACAGATCCCACCCTCCCCTTGCCTCCCTCCCAGATCTCTCTCAACAGTGCAAACAGGCCCCCAACTTCATGTCCATACAAAAGTTCAAAAGGAGAGAAACCAGTGTAGGATTGTGGTTCTTCTCTGTATGCAAACGGGCGGTAGGGCAGCCAGTGATATACTCATCACTTATGATGTCCAACTCAGCTTTCAGCTCCTTCTCCTTTGCTTTCTGGAAAAGGGAGACTAAAGATGGAACGGTTTCTGCATATGACTTATATTCTTCCTAGAACAGCTTCAAAAGGCAGGTTATCAGCAACCCCAATGTTCAAAAGGAAAGTTTGACCTTCTACCTTAATGTACATGTCAGCTGTTGGATAAGGCTTCTCGTCTCCAAGAAAACAACAGATAGGGATGGTTTCACTTTCAATGTTGGGTGGTACAAACTTCCTGTACCAGTGTCTGATCACTCCCGGAGTTGAGCAAGGCCCTAAGCGTGGTTCCATTAACTTCAATGCTTTGCATTTTAATAGAACAGTCATTTTTGTATCACGTGTGAGGACGTGACACAAAGCACATTTGTATAATGTTAGCCGAGATTTTCAGGTACATGGGTTTAGTATGGCCTTCAAGTCCACATAGATAACAAATTAGCTTTTTGCTAGAGGGTTTTGTTGGCCTGCTAGCTGGCTGGCCCTCCCACATGAGAAACTTACCTTCACTGGTTGCTGCCCCCTGTTGAAACTGTTGGGCTGGTTTGTGGCTGTCCGTCGTCCTCCCTGCATTGTAGCTCCATGGTTGACCCTTTTTCCGTGCAGCCACAAAGACATCGGCCAGCTTGGCAGCCTCCGTTGCTGAATCTGGGTCATGCTCTTTGATCCATACCTGAAGCTCAGGGGACAACATTCTCAAGTATTGTTCAAGGATGATCATTTCAATTACTTCTTGTGTAAGGTACTGTAAACAGGGTGGAATTTGGTCATTTCAAAAGAATAACATATTGAATATAAACAGGGTTTGTTTGAATTATCGGGGTGAGAGCAGCGCTGACAGTAATCAAGAGACTTAAAACAATGATGTGCTGGTGCAAAACAGATTTATTTATGAGCTAGGTTGTCCTTAAACTGCACCAAATTAAAACCCACTTAAAAGAAATAAAACAATAACATTTTCCTAAAATGTCTTTGCTAAAAGAGAGGAATAAAAGTCAGGTAAAACAAGGGATACAAAGGAGAGCTAAAAGTCCATCACTTAAAACATAAGAGGCTAAAAAGTCCCTCAGCTCCAACAAAATAAAACAGTGAGTTATTGTCCCAATCTTTTGCGGCTGACCACGCCTGCTGATTCCCTCGCAGGGTCTCCTCAAGTCGCTCAGCACGTACACAGGCTGCAGGACAGGCACTGCAGAAACAAAAAATACCGCCAGTATTGTGCCTTCACACACACAATCACACAACCAACGTACTTCTAAAACCAAGGTGTAACTACTGTCCCAGCATGCAGAGGCGCTGCTTGTCAACAGGCAAGGCAGGCAACTGCTTCGTCAAAGTCAAAGTGAGTGACACACCTTTGATTTTTGATTTTTTTTCTGTGATATTTATGGTCTCGGTCTTGTCTCGGTCTCGATCCCTAAATGTCTTGGTCTTGTCTTGGTCTCAGAGCACTCTGGTCCCGGGCATGTCTTGGTCTCGGTTAGTGTTGTCTTGACTACAACGCGGTGGTAAACATGACCCCTGACCCATTTTTTTAAACGAGTTGCTGGCATCAAATTCAAGAGGGGCATATCATTTTGAAAAAACAATGAATACCTCAGTTTGTCTTTGTGCTATTTTCAATCAAAAAGACTTCATTGTTTTTCAAATCATTGCATTGTGTTTTCATTTACATTTTACACAGTGTCCCAGTTTTTGGGGAAAGAAATGTTGTAGTATATTGTGTAGCCCCCTTGTGTAGCTGTGTGATGTTTTCTTGTTGCAGGAGCCTGAGGGAGTCTGCAGAACGACTGATCAAAGGTGGGAGTTGCAGAAAGCACAGAGCAGGACCCTCTCACAGAGGACATGTACCAATGTGCTGAAGGAACCTTTTAGTCTCCTGAAAAAGAAGCTTCTGTAAAACACAAGTCACAGGTGACTAGATGAAAATGCAGCATATGTCATGTATATAAATACAAATATTGAATATGCTTCCCATATCATAGGTTTATTGTAAATATATACTCATTATTCATACCTTTACAAAGTCATCTCGCCCCATGCAAAACATTTGTATCAAAACTTTATTCAGTAGTTCCAGTTCTGGGATAACATTTGCCATGCTTTTGTTACTTGTTTTTCTTGGATAAGTTAGGTCGTAACACAGATCATCATTCCAGGCATCCAGATTTCTCCCTTTCCATGCAGTTTTACAACGAGCTGCACGTCTGCTTTTGCAAAACATTCCCATCCAACATCCCAAATCATGCTCAACCATGTATATGGGAGACTACAGAGGGGCCACAAAGGCTAGATTTGATACTACATCCGCTAGCTGCTCACTTAGCTACAGAATAAAAGAGCATAAAAGAGATTCATGATCATTACAGGAGCAAACGTAACATGTTTGTTTGTCGGAAATGTTGGTGAATGTTATAATAATGATAATGATTAAAAAAAGCATGCTGATGGATGTTTGCATCTGAGAGGGCATTATAGAGAACATATGACAGAACCATTAAAGGGCCAGTTCACCTAAATGGTAAAATAAAATAAATAAAAACTGGTACCTGTCTCTAGAAGAACAGTACTTAGACATGCAGAGTTAGATTTAATTACACCATATTTTTAATTACATTGACTGAAAGGGATTTTGTTTTTCCCATGACACATCAAGAAGAGTGCATTTTTATTCTTCAGATTTGTGGGACGAAAGGAAGGGCTAACTCCTAACCTAGTTAGTTCATATTTATTGTGCAGCAACAAAGATCCACATAAGCCTTTCTTTTGACACTAAATTAGTTTACGCTTCAAAGGCAGAGTACGTTCAGAAGACAAGTTCTGATAAAATGAATACCTAGGAACTTTTTTGTCAAATTCAGCCAAGTAATGAAATGTAGACTTTTCTGGTCAAGAGAACAGGACACTGTGAAGAGTTAAACTTTCCATGTTTTTTTCAAAGCTCCTATGAGGAACATTTGGTTCGTGTTGATCTTGGTGACTCCTGTGGACAAAGCGGGACCTCTTACTTCTTTGCTGATTTTATTCTGTACATGCATGAGTAGTGTCTCAACAAAAAAAATGTAACCCTGCTTTATATTAACACTGAAATAAATGGAAAAAAAAAAACGCTGTTTCTGTAGTGTGCAGTTAATCACTTCGTCTGACACCTACCCTGCGGCAGTGGATTGGGGTATTTAAACAGAACATTTTTATACGGATGGTCTCGCTTGCTTTTGTAGGTTATATGAAGGCATCAATAATAATTTGAGTTTGTTTCATAACCAGACAAAATTCCTCACAGGAGCTTTAAATGTTGAGATCACTGTAAACAAATTCCCTTCACCTCCGATGTAAAAATAATGGGGGCATTATCTCAAACCAGGCTGGGTTGTAGAAATGAAATGACTTAGGATCTGAGATTAAAGAGGGTGAAGTTACAGCAATGAAAAGAAGCGTTATGTTTCCCTCGTGGTCCCTAGTGAACAGACAGGTCACGTGCACCTGTCATGACCATCAGATCATGGATGTAATAAACACGATCTGACTCACTGTTGTCATTTCAAAGGTTTGATTATTTACCGTAAAAACAGAAATCTTTATTTCTTTGCATCCATTCAATTGAGGGTGCAGAAATTTTAAATGAGGGTGCAATGCGACCTTTTGCACCCTCATCGAACCGGCCTGTCTCAATCTCTGGTCAAATAAAGCCAAAACTGTCTGCATGTCTAAATGTCAGCAGAGATATCTGAAGATATGTTCTTAATAGTTTGGGTGAAGAGAAAGCTGGAAATCTTGTTTTTGCTGAGTGCATTAACAGTTGGTTGATTTTTGCTTCAGTGTCTTTGACAGAGCAGCTGCAACAAAGCCCACCCCCCCAAAAAAATCACCGCTTATAACTCAAAAATGTCTTAAGTGTAACATTGTCGGCGTAAATCTAGGAGCTTACATAATGGAAAATGCATCAAATGAGCGTACACACTCAAAAAGTATGACATCGTCTGATTTATAGCTCTCCCTCTGCACGTATGTTATCAGATTCACGTCACTGAAAAGGCATGACTACAAGTTTGTTATTTTCTCACATTTACAGGGACTCGTCATATGGGACTAGTACACTAGCTGACAGTACTCTACATAAAATGAAAAAGAACAATCTGTTTTATTTACCAAAGACTAGCCTCTGTGAAGTTAAAACATCCAGTATGATTTCGGGCTACGATGCAGTTTTGTTTCATGTCACATATCAAAGCTTATTTCTTCAGAAAAGACTGATGCTACTGATGCTTCTGTTTTTGCCAACGTGTCACATAATTAAAAACGTACGACTCAAATGTTCTTCGTAATAAAAGCTGTAAACACACGCTGCTCTTTTGAAGGTTTAAGTGATAAGATGAGGACTGAGCTTCATTAGTCACGGGGAATGTATTTGTATTTGTAGATGGTTAAAAAGTACAATTTTTTATCTCTATTATTATTCACTATCTAAAAGAAAACATTTAACCATATGAAGAGAAGATGAGTGTTTGAAGGGGAAAACATACTGGCTACCTTTTGTTGACAATTACCACTAAAACATCAAAAACATGACGAAGTGAAAAGCACAGACTCACAATCATCACGGGGAAACTGCTGAAGAGTCGACACAGCTTAAGACCGACCAATGAAAATCAACAGAAACATCCAAGAAAACTGTAAACAAACAGCAGCAAACACAGATGAACAGATAGAAAACCATGCAGACATGAAAAAAAGGTTTATTGAACTTAAGTAGGAATGTAATCAAACTGTGGTCTGTAATGAATGAAGACAAAAAAAGAAACTACAAACACAAAGTAGGTGCTAAACCTACAGACAACCTAGTCTCAGTCCTGGTCTCCACATGTTTCTTTCTACAATAAATTAAACCAAAGCTGCTGGTTTAAAAAATAGACCAAAAGCGGAGGCATGAAAAGGTGAAAGATCTATCAGGGATTCTCTATGAGGACGTTTTAAACTGAGGTTATTCTATCAGTGCATCGTTCAGTTCTGCTCACTGCTCACACAGCGGCTCTTTACAGGTTCAGGCTCTCTGACTACACTAAGAGAATTTGTTCATAAATAAAAACAACAACGACATAAAATAACACCCGTTTGTTCTTGAACCCGGACAACAGTTTTGAAAAAAAAAAAAAAAAAAGTTGCTTGGTAATTGGATCTTCTGCCAGGTTCAGTTCTGGCAGTTTGAGAACTGGCTGAGATTTAAGCAGACATGTTTTCTCGATCCTCTTCTGTTGTTTGTTTTGGTTTTTTCTTTTCCCTCCATCAGATCCGCCTCGACGCCGATTTGCTCACTCCACTTTGCTGTAGTCCTCTACATGGCCCAGCACCTTCTTCCTCTGTCGTATCATGTGGAAGTAAAGCTGGGGGAACACTGGGGAGAGGGCAGAGGAGGGTCAGAGTGCTGCATGCTGGAGACAGTTAAACGTTTTTATCACGCTCAGTGGCAATTTTACAAAGTACACCTGCACAACCTAACACAATCCAACACAACTGCTTTGAACAAAAATCTCTCCACAAGAGGGCGTTAAGGAGAGGAGTGCAGTCGCTAGCTGTCGTACCAAACTGTACCAAACTACCTTTCTCTACCTTTCTTGTGTGCCTTGCTACGTAGCATTAGCTCGTGCAAAACTTGACTTGTGTTTAAGTGCACAGGCCGAGATTGTGAAGAGATTTCATCAAATGCAACAAAAAGCAACTCTAAGACAAATCGCCTTAAAGTGCAGGACGATATAAAACCTCCCCTGGAAGAAAACAGTAGGCCTCAATGAGTATTACAACAACAAAAATACACTTTTTCCCACCTTTTTCACAGTTAAAAACTCTTTCCAATAATCGTAGTCTGAAGCTCAATACATCATACACCTTTGAGATGATGCCTTTTTATTTTCACTACAAAAAAAGGAAACATTATAATCTGCAGGGTGACTTACGGGGAATGTAGGAGATCATTGTGAGGATGAGGAAGGTGTAGTAGTCGAAGGAGAAGTTGTACTTGTTGGGTAGAGTGACGGAGTACAGGCCTGTCTTCTGCACGACGGGCAGCGCTGCATAGATGGTCAGCAGTTCCCCGGTCACCCCCATGGGATACAGCACGAAAAAAAAGGTGTACCTGTGGTAGAGGGGTTTATGAAAGGGAAGGAAGGGGAGGGAAATAAAGAATAAACACACAATGCTTTATTAATTCATCTGTGGTATAAATACCACGCCCTTTGCAAGAAAAAATGACACTGCCTCTGCATGCTTCTAGATATTTACTGGCAGAACTGCTGAAGCATCGGGCCTTTGATGAGAACGCTCATGGTCACATATTATTAATATACTTAACTTCTTCTACAGGGTTAAAAACAAATGAAAGACAACAACATGTTCATTCTCTTCCTGATCCAGCACTCAACCCAGGGACTGCGTGCCCCTGACATGAAAGTCGAACACCAATATAGCGGTGGTCTCATTTGCTACCTAGCAACAAAGGCTGCGGGGAGGGAGGCACTTAACGACGGTTGCCTTGGTTGAAGATGCAGATGAATCCCATCAGGAAGATTCACAGATGTAGGATGAAGTGGAAGGTCTCAAAGGTTTTTCACATGTTGTTTGAGGCTTCCATACATTTTCTCATCGTTAGATGCAGTCCCTGTTTTTCTTGTAACAGTCCCATTAAAAATGTTCACCTTTTTATCGTATCCACAAAAAGAGTCACATATCTGTTCAATGAGGAAATGTTAACACCATTACAAAACATATTTCTAACTATTTTTCTAATCGATTATCGGTTTAAATCCTTTTAAATGAAAAAAGGTCTATTTATTGCAGATTTCAAACTTTAGTCTCTGTCACATTTTATAAAAAAAACTTAAATAATTTAAAAGGTGTCAAAAACAAGACATTTGAAGACATGAACGTGGGCTTTTTGTAAGTTTGAAATGTTTTTTGGTCATTTATTGTTTAAATTATTAATGCACAGATTAATATTACCGTTATGTGATTAATCAGGGCTGGGATGAAATGTCGATGCAGCAATATATAGTCCTCCTGACTCGTGTGATCAATTATCGTATCGCTGGTTACAATTCACGCTATATATATATATATATATATATTTATTTTTAATGGCACTCTTAACATATTTCTCTGCTAATTTGTCTCACTGTATCACTTCTTCTTGACTCCTCACGGTGGCGCTCATGAAATTAATGAGAGTAACATGTACAGAAGTGAACTGACCAAAGAAGAAGTTGATTTGTGGCATAAAAGAAGAAGACAGCAGCATAATGTTGCAGCCAGAAGAAGACAACAGATGAAGCATGAAAAGAGATGACACTGACTCTTAAGTGTACGGACTCCCCGAAGGCTCGGAAGAAAAAACAAAAAGGATATTTACAAAACCATGCACAACGTTTTGCAAACTGTGAGCATGGTTTCATAAAAACAATTTACAAATCCATGCGTACAGATTATACAGCGTGTGCACAGATTTGTTAACTGTGGGAATAAATCTTCAAATATTTTTTCTTGAGCTGAGCCTCGCTGTGCTCTGAAAATTGCAATAATTAAATACATGAATCCTGCACTGAACTGTTTTCTTATCCAACCAGTTAACAAGACAAAGAAGTTGACTAAACATCGAGCACTGTAGCTAACAGAAGAGCACACATTTAGCATTTCCATAGTTTTTGTGTCATTGGTAAATACTCATTTGAACAGACAAAAGTTAATTTATTCAATTCCATTTATTTTTACTCTGCGTTAGTAGACATGTGTGCCCTCCTCGTGTTGGTTGCCTTACCTTGCCCATTTGATGAGGTATGGCAGGTGGTTGAGCAGGCTGAAGGTGTAGAAGGAGTAGCGGATGATCTCTGTGACAGTCCAGGCTGTGACAAACAGCAGCACGCTGTCCTCGCTTTGCACCTGCAGAAACACACACACACACACACACAGGATGGTGAGAGGACGGAGAGAGAAACAGACGGGTGTCTATCATGCAGCTGTAGTTACACTGCTGGAAACTAATCAAGACTTTTTCAGCCCAGAAACATGCTGTTTGTTTCAGATGCTCAGAGATCAGCTCACACTGCAGGCAGATCGTCCCCGTCATCAGATATTAGGATTTAAACCGATGCAAATAGGATGTTAAGAAAATAGCACACTTCTTATTGCAGACTCATAACCAACAACACATTTTCAACACACAAAAAGAGAGAGCATGTTGAGAAAAGTCAGTATATTATCATCTGAAGGCACAGAAGGTATTTAAGAACATGAAAAAACTTCAGCACATTCAATCCTGCAACCCTGCAGCAAGACCATCAGACGCTACTTACACATTTACAGCTCCCCCATCTATTAACAGGGCAAACAGCATATCAGAGGGTCACTTTTGGACATTCTTCAGTCATAGTTTTTAAGTACAAGATTGATATTTACTTGTGAGGTAGAAAGCTAGAAAAATAAAGATCTTACCTCCCTGACGCTGTGTGTGACGGCCCAGGTGAGAAATACTCTGGACATGACCTGGAATCCAGTCAAGACTACAGACGATGGTACGATCCCTGGGATATGAGACAAAAGATAAGCAAATATACATACAAGGATGAAGGAATACTACAAGTCACTGCATACACTGAACATGTGAATCTGACTAAATAAATCTGTTCATTTACAGTGTATCTTGGTTCACACGATGGTCAAGGCATCTTTTTTGCTTCTCAAGACATTTTCAGGGAGAAAACAACAACTACCTGACAGTTTTTTTTCTCCATTTAAGTTATGTTTAAATCTAAGTTGCACTTTTATTTCCCCATTCCAAACATTCAATGAATTTGAGAGTAATTGGTGTCCATTTCAGCGCCCCTTGTGGACAAACTGGTCATGTTTTCTTTTTGTTTATCTTCCTGTCCATCGGTAACTAGTGTTTCTTTGACAAAAAGAATCTCATCCTGCTGTATTTTCAGTCAGAAGTATCTCTGCTGTGGAAAACGTTTCAAAGAAGTCTGTTTCTGCAGGGTGCTGTCAGTCGCCTCGTCTGAAACCTGACCCCCGGCAGCCGTTTCAGGCGTTAAGAATGACTACATAGAAATAGTCAATCTTTATGCTGATGGTCTTGTTTGCTTTTTTAGCTCATTAAGAGTCGTCAATATTCAGTTTTTTTTGTTTTGTTTTACAAATTAAAAGTCTTCACAGGAGCTTTAAATTGCACAAGCCTTAAAAATGCAGCGTAAGCATTGTGCAGTTCACGCCTCCTTCATATTTACAGCCAAGAGGTGAAGTGACTTGATAAGAGATCAAGGGAGAACTGTTTACTCACTACTAAATCATTTTGTGATTTATTCGAGAAGAGCAGAACAGTTTTCTAGGTGTATTTTCATTTGGGGGCAAGCTTGTGCTTCTTTGACTTCTCTTCTACTTCATCATGGGAGACATCGTATAGAGAAATGGTCGTCACGTGGGACTGAGCACTTAAACGGGGTAATGACTTTCAGAAATAAAAAATCTAAAATACCCGAAACACATTGTGACAAAAAAAAGAGAAATGTTGATAGTAGTGGAGCCAGTGTGAGCTTGATCCAAATGAGTGCTCAGATTTCAAAGGTGATGCATTGTCTTTAACTTGCCAGCAGAGAGCAACCTAGAGTGAGGCCTTGAGAGTTTGCTCTGAGTGGACGGCAGCTGCAGGGGGTCTAGATTATCCTCCATTAATCCCAGATAATGAAGGAAAAAGATTATGAGCCTCGGCTAGACAGCCGGATAAGAGCTGGTGTCTCCTTTAACACGTTGAATCCACAGGAGCCAGAAGGTTCTCTCTGCTGAAAATCACTTCAGATATAACAAGCTTCTGTTTGTCTGTACATATTGACATCAGATAGATATCTTCAGAGGCCATCTGACAAGTCATAATAGTGACTGTGTGGTGCCATCACAAGCCTCCAGAACAGCATCAGCTCTCCGTATTCTGAACACCAAATACAAAACTGTGGAGGATTTAATGACCGTGTTTTAGAGCACCTACAAAGGTACGCTGATGAAGGCATAGTGCCGAAACGCGTCCATTGTTTTGCTGCTCTAAGCCCAGATAAAGGAAATTTAAAGGACATTCAGTGTGCTGATTTTTCTGTTGCTCTTTATTCTTGTTGCGGTCGTGCACCTGGAACTGTGTTTACTCCTTTTTTGATGTTTTAGCAACTACAAAGGACCTCGACATTATTTAAAACATGTTCACAGAACATCTTTTTTTTTTTACTACACAGGGGGTCAGCACACACATGGACACATCACACAGTCATACTTTGATGCTCTTTACCCTCACAGACATGAGCAGACGATAAGGCTTACATCATGTTGACCCTGGTGGTTACATCAGTGGATGGTGTAATATGACTTTAAGCACACAGAAATCTACCACGTGTTTCCTTTCCTAATTTAATGTGACGATTATTCTCATTCGTTTGCACATGCACTCTAGTTTTAATAAGTTATGACTCCTGTTGTAATGGAGGCACATTGATATTGGTCTAACAGTGACCTTTGCCAGATTGAAGTGTTACTGTGGTGAGGGGTGGAAATGATCAGTGTAGGCTGAAGAAAACTCACCTACAGCACAGTGTAGAATCTGTGAAAGGCAAACACAACAGAGAATCACTCAACAAGCTTCTGAACGTAGAGTACATGCAGCACATGGCAGCTTATTTTAACTTGTACACATTTTGTTTACAATCAAACTAAAGCTTCAAAATCATATTTCATATTTCATTATCATCATTCGCATTACACTTTTCAAAGAAACAACTTTCACAGCTCCAGGATACATCAACTCAATAGTTCATCAGTTGTATTTTGGCACTGGATCAGTTATGCATCGTGGTGCCAGCAGTGTTCAGTCAGAGCAAAAGTTATTTTATGAATGGAAGATAGTGAGTGCTATCAGCAGGTCTGGAAAAGATCACGACACACCTCTTCTCTCGCTGCTTAGCCTCTGCTATACACACACAAGTGTTCTTGTAGGTGTGTGAAAGAACATTGTACAAATGTGAGGGGACTACACAAATCTCTTGTACCTAGTTTAGAAATAGCAGCGGCTAAAAAATAGCAGCGGCTCTCATTTAAGTGCGAGTGCCTGTGTCCGATCAGACTTAAAGCTGTTCGTTTGCACTTACTTCCTCTTTTCTAGATCCTTGCTTGTGTTGTACTTACTCTCGGATGTACGTCGCTTGGATAAAAGCGTCTGCTAAGTGAATTGTAGAATTGTACAAGTGCCTGTGTCCACTGACAGCATTTTATAAATGCAAAGCACTTTGTGCTACATTTTCAGTGTATGCAAAGAGCTATACAATAAAGTTTTATTTATTGATTGTGTTTTTTGACCTGATATGTTACAGAGGACATGTCAAACACTTCAGAGATAACAGGTCTGTGAGAATCTTTGAATTTGAATCCTAGATTAAGTCGGATTGTATTGACATGGTAATGTTGAACAGCCACAGATTTATAAGAAAACACCCCAAAATCTCCATAAATGATTCCCTGTAGGTAGTGTGCTGCTTTGGCTGTTTGTCTTGTTTTTGAGAGAGCTCCTGATTACATCTAAGAGATAAATACTTAACTTCTCTTCTTCTACAGAGTTAAAAATAATTTAAAGAATTTACCCCCCTAAGCTTTTTATTATCTAACACAATTATCAGCCATTGTTAAATTAAATGTATTGTAATATCTTTTGAATTTGCCCTTTGTGCCCATCTCACCTCCAGCAAAGCTCCGGTCTGAAAGAACTTCAGGGGCTTCTCTATGGAGTAGTACAGCCCATGGTAGCTTCCTCTGGCCAGGTAAGCTCTGACCAGACCCACAGCGATCACCAGCCACCTGAAAGACACAAACACCACAGAATCCTTTCAGCAGCAGTAAACAGCAGCAGCTTCTCCTGGATGATCATACAAACAGAAAACGTAGAAGTCAGTCACTGTTTTCTTTGCTGCAGCTGTAATTAGCATCTTCAAGCTGAAGACATTCACAAATGAAGATTTATGTTATACAATATGAATCTAATACCGTATATCTCAGGTATAACCAGGTTCAAATCAGCAAAATGAGTCCAAACATTGATCAACTAGTTTAAAATGTAATTCATACTTCTAGGGAAAGATGTATTGTTTTTGTTAAGTATAAATATTAAAAAGTAGGTGTGATGGTGATATCGAAACAGGTAAATGTTTTGATGGTAAGAGAACTGATTAATAAACAATCAAAGATGTTTTATAATCATGCAAACCAATGCATTACATCAATTAGACTCGCTCCTTCAACACATAAGTCAGGGCACATGAAAGTACAAGCAATCTGACTTTTTGCTGGACCAGCCCTGGGCCAGGGTGAAAGATCTTATTCACTCGATGCTTTCACAGAATGAAAAATGTTGCTTGCATCTATTAGGAGTCAATCTCAGTCATCGGCATGAATATCAATATCTGAGCCTGTTGGGCAGAAACTGCCTGCTTAGCTGCTCTGAATGCAGCCTCTGCATTTGAACAGGGAAACTGTGGATGTACGACACCCTAACGTGTGCTCAATACAAAGCAAGCACTGTATGCACGGCCCATCAAGATTGAGACACAATGTGACCTAACTGGTTGGAACAGCGAGCACACAACACCCACCATTCAATTGTGCAACAGTCTAAAAACCAGTGCAATAAACACATACACAGATTTTCGAGCAAGGCAACAGAGATATAAGATATGTGTGTTTATTCTTTATTACATATCATTAAAATGTAACAATTAAGTATTTGAACTCCTGCACACAGTGCAATTTCTCATGCTGTAAGGTGGAGTTTATGGTAGTAAACATAAGAAAAACTTACAATACGTCATGTGTAATGCAAAAAAGATTAAAGGAAACTATTTAATATGTTAGTATTAAAGGTAGTCCCTTCATCTACGTGTTGTGTGTAACAAGCCCCTTTTTCTTAGTAAAAAAAGTAACCACTATCATTTCCTTTGCGCAATAACTTCATTTTACTAATTTATTAATTAATTTCACATACTTTTAAGTTTCACGCAAATAAAACTCAAATTCAGTCGTTGACCTGCAGAAATAACCATAATAAATAACCATAATAAATTAGAATGCATTAAGAAAAGCCGCCCTTTCTGCAGAAGCTGTCTAGATCATAGACTGTAAATAGGTCTAGATGCGGACAATAAACCATCTGTCTCATTATTATTTCTGTATTGTATGCGATGTGCTGACCTGTCAGTCACAGTTCATGTGCACGCCGGCTGCCTGTCTGTTGTTCGTCTGACGTTAATCTGTAGACACCGTTGAACGTGGGGGACGCAGACTCAAAGTTATGTCACTACTCAGCATGCTAGCCCTGTTTCCAATAATAACTAAGTGCAATTTGTAGGTTAACAGCCCAAAAATAACATTACAACAGGGAAATCGTGCTCCCATTTTCAGCCCTCACACAGCTCGCTCGAGCAGACACACACACTCCTACAGAGCAGAATTAGCACGAGGAGGAAACACGCTACATACCCCGCTGTCATAACAACGTTATAAATGACCAGGTAGGCCGTGGCCAGGGCACCGGGTCCCTTCTTCTTCTTCTGGACCACATCGCTGTGGCCCGCCTTGCTGGTCCCCGGAGCAGCTGCCGACATGACTGCAACCCCCAACGGTGTTTGGTCCTCGTCTGGACGGCGGTGGCTGTCAGGTTCACCGAGTCAGGAAACGAACTGGGGCCACAGACCCGGATGTCTAATCCTATAGCGAGAGGATTCACTCCTCTTTACTTCCGCCTTCGCTATGAAATGCTCTCACTCAAATACCACCATTGAAATTGATTCAACTTCCCTTAATGGTGACTTTATCTTTTAAGTAAAGATATTTATTTAAAGTTAATATTGTATTCAGTACTGCTCATTCGACCCAAAAGTATCCACAGACGTAAAACGTACTTGAAGCGCATGAACCATCTTGAGCCGAGGATGGACTCTTTGTCAATACTTCTCATGAAGACGCTTTGTGATAGCGACCTCTATTGTTCGTCTGGACTACATGCCAAGTACTCTCCAGCAGAATAATACACCTTCCACAAGGTTCCAGATCCTCCTGGGCTTCATATGCAGTGGTTATTCTAGAGTCAGGTGGGACCCTCCAACCAGCTTCCATCTCTATTGCACATATTCACATAATTCCTCTTAATTTTCCTTCAGTTACTTCAATAACAATCGTTTTCACAGCATTAATGCAAGAGATGCTTGATAATGCAACCAGATTGAGTTCTGTCAGATGGGGCCCCCTTAGGGAGGTTGCCTACTGTCATTCCTTTTTTTTTTTTAAATCAAATATAATGATCGTGAATTTTCCTTAGTTTATTGATCGATGTCAGAGGTTAGGACAAACAGGGAAAAAACTTTAAAAAACAACACCAAAAAGCAATAAAGAAATCAAATCAGTTAAATAAAAACAGTGCTAAAACAATTCAAACGTTTTGTGCTTCTCATTATGTTGAAACATGAATATAATTATAAAATGTTGGGATTTGTTAGGAGAAGTGTAAAATGTACCTTAAAACGTACATTTGATTATCTTGTTGGTAACATTGTTCTAAAATTTGGAGCCTGAAGGGATACAAGTCTTTTTACAATTGAGCCAATTTGTCTGATATATCCATATACTTTGAGACGAAAATCAACATTTAAAGCATTTAGTAAAACAATGCGACTAGAACACAATAACTTTGTATTAATGCACTACTCACTTCATATGCACAAAGTACGGAGAGCAAGTTTTGGTACTCTATTATTTAAGATTTCAGAGGAAGGGTATCTCGATGGACAATTATCCCCTATCAAATAATACTCAAAGTACAGAATCATTTTAAAACACCACACTCGTTTAATTTGCACTGTATACAAGGAGCATGTTTGGATACTATATAATAAACCTGTATTAAAGATTTTAAAGGAAGCATTTCAATAGAAGAAAAGCCCCTATCAAATAGTGCTCCCCATACTACACAGAGCCGCATGGTAGCATATATCAATGGGTAGCACTATTTGGTAGAACACCTGTAATTTAATGAATTAGACTTGTACGAGTTATGCAGTCTTTATCATAAACTGTAAATATTACTTTGTATGTGTTAACAGATCTTTCTCTCCACTAGATGTCAGTGTTTCCTCATATTTTTACATCAGGAACATCGGGCGTCAGAATGAATTCATTGCATTGTGTGGAATATTTTAAGAGTATATGTTAACAATAAATATTTTATCAAACAAGTAATAAATAAATTAATAGCACAAGACGAATTGAAATGGAAAAAAAAAAGATTAAACCTCTGCATCGCGGCGTCTAAAAAAAATTGTGTTCAGGCTTTATTGAGGGCAGCTAAGTTTTCCGGAAGAGCAACTGGTGCGAGTTTAATGGACAAGGAAGAGATATTTGTTTAGGTTTAGTCAGGAAAACATACATTTTTGTTGTTTCTTCAAATTGTCTTGCTCTTTTTTAATTCGTTAGCATGCCTTTGTTTGCCCAAAATCCATTTGACCAAGATGTTGGTGAGTGAAGTGCTTTTTATTTGGTGTTTACAGTGTGCCAGCTAGCTAGCTAACGAACACTTCAAGCTAACGTTAGCTTAGCTTGACTTCTTCGGTTCGTTTGTGGCATTTTAAGTTTAGCTGCCGGTGTCGATAACAACAACCTCAAGCCCCCCGTTACTTTGTCGGCGTGTTACTGACAACCTGTCTGGTTGTCATCATCTTCAGTTCAGATAATCAGTCTGTTAATTTGCTTTGCCAAGCGACTGCTCGATGGCTGAACTTTGAGTGTGATTCATCTAAAATTGTGACCGTCAGTTACAAGCTGATCCTAAATCAGCTCACAAACAAAGTATGGATACAGCTTCACAGTTCAATTATCTTATCACAGTTGGCATGTTACAGGAGGACCAAGACTTAGATGAAAGATTATTTAAACTCTTGAATATATCACCTGTTAAATGCTCGACAAATAGACGACGAAACAATAGGTAAACAGTCCACACACATTCAAAACAGCCATATTTATTATTATCATCATAAAAGGGTTTAATCGAATAATTGTGCAAATATCTGCTTTTTAATCAACATTAACGATGTTTGTTGTATTTATTGCTGTTGTAGTTCAGTCAACATCTAAAGGTGCTGGGCTGTTTAAAAGGCAAGGCCAGGCACATTTATTTATTTATCACTTTTCATGCCAAAGGGTAACCCAAAGAGCTTTATAGAAACAAACAGAATTATAATAATAATAATGAGCTTTATTTATATATTAGCACATTTCTAAAAAAATGTTACAAAGTGCACAAACAAAGAAAGAACAGTTAAAACAATTTAAAAAACAACAACAATCGTGTTAAAAACAGCACAACAGAGTATAAATGTTTCATAAAGGATAACATTTAATGCTGAAGAATATTATTTAATTTAAAAAGTCATGCTAAACAGGCGAGTCTTTAACCCTGGATTTAAAATGACTAAGCACTATTTCCAGTCTTAGCTCTTCAGGCAATTTGTTCCAAAATTGAGTAGCATACATGCTAAATGGGGCTTCACCATGTTTAGTTTTTAATCTTGGAACGGCCAATAATGCAGAACCAGTGGACCTAAGAGGTCTGGGAGGTTCATGCTGGGTCAGAAGGTCTGACAGGTAACTTGGGATTCGCTACCTATTACGACAAAACAGTGTCTAGTGTCAGTGTCTCTTTAAATCTGCCACCTTTAGCTTGTGGTATTTGTGATTTGCATTTGTGTGACATGGTATAAACCAAACAATTCAATGAGCATAAATCTGCAGACGAATGGAAATGGAAAAACAGTGTAATAAGATTGATCAAGTAAATGATTAAGCACTAATTAAGCCTTTTGGCTGCATTGAGTCAGTTAATTATAAGGCCTAAGCTTATTTATGTGTGTTGGAAAAATACTTTCCAAATAGTTACGTTATCCAAATTTCATGCAAACTTCCCTGGTCATGTTACTTATCAGTCCCTGCAACACCACGGTTCTTGTTCTAACAGACAATGGTGCGCTGTTGCACCTAACTGGCTCTCTGAGTGGTGTAGAGTCAAGATGATGGCAATGACTGGTGTTATTATTTGATAGAAAGTTGGCACATAGGTGAATTCCTCTTTATATAAGACAATGATGCAGTTTGTAAAGTCTCCAGACAAAAAAAACCCTGCTCTTCCATCTTATTGATCAATACATTTTAACAGAATGTCACTTAACAAAACTCAAACTTTAATGGAAAAAGAGCAGATTTTCTTTGTCACACAGCAGATCTCAGGCCATTTAATGTGTGGCCATTGTTCAGGCTGTCTCCTGCTAATCTGATCACAAGTTAAAATGTTTCAAGAACCATTTAACACATTCAATGTGAAATTTACTTGGCTCAACCCAACATTGCTCAGCTCTCAAAATGTGGCAGCTCAACATTGCTATTCATTGCTGTAACATTTACCCGCTGTGGCTGAAAGACCTGCCCAAGAAAATATTATGTCTGAAGATAAGAAGCCGTGATGCCAGTGAAGAAGTTTTCTCATCAGATCATAACCACTGTTTCCTTGTTTGACACATTTCCAGAAAAGGCAACCAATGAAAACAACACCACAGATGACTGGGGGCTCATTATGGACATCTGTGATAAGATTGGAACGACGTCCAATGGGTAAGCTGGAGAAAGGCATTTCACTCAAAGCAATTAGAGCTTAATAGCATACGAGCAGCAATGCAGTTCAAATATGTTCCTTTTTAAAGTGAAGTACATTTGTATAAGACCTCCATCCATCCATCCATCCATCCATCCATCCATCCATCCATTATCTATACTGCTTTTCCCGGTCGGGGTCACAGGGTGCTGGAGCTGATCCCAGCTGCCATTGGGCAAGAGGCGGGGTAACACCCTGGACTGTTCGCCAGTCATCACAGAGCTGTATAAGACCTAAAGTAGTCAGGGCCTGCACACAGGATCATCTCTACTGTAAGGAGTGTGTTATAAAGTTAGTTATTGCATGAGCAATCATTTGTATTCTGTTCACTTCTCTTTCAGACCAAAGGACGGCTTGAGATCAATTATGAAGAGAGTGAACCACAAAGTGCCTCATGTCGCCATGCAGGCGCTCAATGTAAGTCTGCTGCTCTGTCTCCACTTTAATATTTTTACATCCTCGATTCTACCTACCTAAAGGTAACCTTGTTATTATATGCCTCACAGAATTGAAGACAGTTAAAACAAGCGTGTCATTTCTAAACAAGCTGATTTCAAAGAGCTTCAGAAAACGAACAGTTAAAAATGTTTTACATGAAGATGGTAAAAACTCTGAAATATATCGTCATCTGTCTGCACAAGATGTTCAACATAAAATAGATTTTAAACCCTCAGTTTTCAAGATACTATTTATAAACACAGAAAGAAAGTGAAATACATTTGAGGAGTTTGAAACACTTCTGCCCTATGTAGGCGTGAGAAACGCTGCTGCCGTTGGGCTGTAATTCATCTAATACTCCGATAGTGACGCCATAAAGTCAAGTGGAAGATTTGTAACAGGGAGGATTTCAGTCAGATGAGTAATGTGAGAGCGGATTCTGTCTCTGTCTGAGTCATCATGAGCAACTGTCACATGGCCTGCTCTGTGTTTACATCTCAGGATCATTCACATGATTAAAGCCCTATTGTCAGTAGAAACATTTACAACTTCTGCTAATTCATACTTTAATTATTGGATTATTACGTGAGCAGTAAAGATCCCTTTACGTTGGTTACAATACATTAGAAATCTGTCTCTCTTTTCAATAATACCATAAATTCCTAATGTGAAATCTTGTTTTTAATTTTCTAACTTTGTCTCTTGTAGTTGCTCAGTGCTTGTGTGTCAAACTGCGGCAAAATATTCCATTTGGAAATCTGCTCAAGAGAGTTTGCAAGTGAAGTACGGAGTGTGCTGAGCCGGGTAAGTCAACATCTCTGTTTGTTTCGCTTGAAAACTTGTCAGTTTGTTTGATTTGAATAACAGTTTATGTCAGTCATCTCTTTGTACACTCGTGACCCGTGTTATTCCCACAGACGTGCTCCCTTACTCATCTTTCCTGAATGTGTTACTTACACATAAACTCAATTTTGTGGCATCACCGCTGATTGTTTGCCTGTCCTTTTGTAGGCTCACTCCAGGGTGTGTGAAAAGCTCAAGGCTCTGATGGTGGAGTGGGCAGACGACTTCCAGAAAGAGCCACAGCTCAGCCTGATCGGTGCAACCATCAAGTCTCTGAAAGAGGAGGGCATCAGCTTTCCCTCCCCGTCCTCACAGGTATGATGACATTCAAACACAATGTGAACGAGTGAATTTCACAACGAATACAAGTAAGGGGAAAGTCAAAGGCTGCCGTGCCTTCAGGCAATCAAACACGCCTCCCTTGTTCACCATAATCAAGTCAGAATATCTCCAAAACCGTACAACCTTACAACATACACTGAACAACTCAACGGGCCTCTAATAAGAAGCGATTTGGTCAGACAATTTAGTATTCACTCTAATCCTTCATCTATCCTGTTTTCAATGGAGACGACTTCTTCTCTCATTTCACCATGACACATAACATGTTTCATTGTGCAAAAAGGAACTACACGATGGCTCACTTTTACGGATGTTGCAGGCAGTTTACACATTCTTTTGTTTCCTCCAGTTGAATTCTATTGACTTCTCTGCTCGTGTGATGGAAATGCACATTTTTGATTCGACTCAACACATGCATTGTGTTAAAAGTTCTCTTTCACACTCCTTAGTTTTCTGGTTTTCTTCCCCTAAATACAGTTTCAGACCACAATACCAAAACAAGCGTGTGTGTTTGTGGCTGTGTGTGCTTTGTGTCCAGCCTGAGGCTGTTTTAACAGCTGTGGTTTCCCTGCAGACCAGTGTGTTGCCAGTGTGGATGTTCAGGTTGGGTGGGGTTGTCTCGTCTGTGTTTGTATGGTAGTAGCTTACAGTGGAATTTCCTCTTCACATATTTCCCATAATGCTGTGGATGTGTCTCAGGATCAGGACTCGTGAGGACTGGTTTATTATCATTGTGGACAGAGCTGTGTTTTTTCTCTGTTGATGTGTGATTTGTTATGTAACAGCATTATGTGTGTCAAGAGTTGAAGTGGACTTTGCTCTCAGGTTGTCATAAAGCAGCTGACCTACATCTGAATCATCAGCGTCATAACAGCTAGGCTATCGGCGTCGCGCGATACTCTTATTTAACGCCATCACCAACTATTCAACCAACTCCCAACTTTAGAACCTCAAAATAGACATTTATACAGATTTAAAAAAATATATACATATTTTTTTATTGTTAGAGAATTCAAATCTTCATCTCATTTCTGTATAGAAACTAGAAAATCAAAAAGGTGCTGTGAACCTATCATTGACAAATTAAAATCGTCCATTCCCTTACACACTTTAAATATGAATAAAACTCCCTGCAGCTATTACGTCAAAAATCTGATGTATCCGGGATTTCATTTCCTGTCTCATCCTCACTTTGCTGCCACTGGCTGAGCTCCATGCAGCTTTTGAAGATGTGCTGCATATTATGCGATGTTAACGAAGAGCAGGTGGCACATGAGGCGGCAGGAATGACATTTAATCTCGATCAGCTGATGAGCAAACAGCAGCAGCAGCAGCAGGTCGAGTGACTCGAGCTGTTGCAATGCTTCCAATTGTTTTTCTTTGACTGTCATTCCTGCTGAACATTAATGTCATCTTTAGACAGCATGCAGGTAGTTTCCCCCGCCCCGCCCCGCCCCGCCCACTCATTATGAAGCATGTAAAACAAACAAGTGTTCCAGTCCCTGTTGTGTACCTCTCTGTTGTTGTTACACATTGTTTACTTAACCACAGGCTGCTGCTTTATGGCAAAATGTGAAAACTCTCTACCCATCTGACACAAATTAGTACTCAGCTGGATGCGGCTTTTCGGTGCCTTGCTGCAGGGGCACCTCGGCATTGCTCAGGAAGTGAACTGGCACCTCTCCAGCTACCAGACCAATTTCCAGATTTGGTCCAACCCAAGTCCCTACAGACTGAGCTACTGCCGAATCCAACCCAAATATATCAAGGGCTCATGGAAAGTAGGGGGAAGAAGTACAAACCGATGTTACGTGAAAGTGTGAATACTTCAGGGTTTTTTTTAATGCACTGATTATTACAAGTGGGATTAGAGCATTTGCATTCTCCACTGAATTTTGGGTCAGATATATTTACGGTTCTGTAATCAAGTTGAAAGCCTGTTTGGAGAATCATTCGTAGTACCCTTGTTTGTTCAACTGAAAGCTTAATGCATATATAAGTAGTAAGAAGTAAGTTATTATACACCATGTAAACTATTAACCTGCAGTACTCTCTTCTGTTCACGTAGTCATTTCTCAGCAACACAACCAAAAGCATTTCATCCAACACCAATTCAGATTCAAATATCAACATTATAAAGCTCTCAGTAAGTTCAGCCTGTAAATCTGCTCCTCACTGTTCAATATTATATTGTTCATGTTCTGTTTGTAGAAAAGCAACATGGAAACAGCCTCTGTAAACCCTTACATGCTAGTTAACCAGCTGTACAAATGTGTTTGTGTGAAGACTTGTTATGTAGTACTGGCACCAACCTCCAGTTGACCCGTTTTATCCACTCTGACCTGATAGTCCGGTCAGAGGGCTGCCTTAGGTCGCCTTGGTTGAAAGATAATGAGACAGCTGTGAGGAGGGTTTCTGTTACTAAAGTCATATCTCTCAATAACATGTAATACCCCAGATGAACAGCAGGTGGCATTACAATCACTGGAAATCTGTTTTTGCTTGAAGTCTTAAGTGGTTCACTCAATAACCTGGTATGAACAATTGGTACACAAACACACAAATGTGACCTTATTTTTCCATATTGACCACAGGGGTCCGCCACAAAGGTCAGCACACCGGCGCCTGTGAGCAAAACATCAGATGATGATGCCCTGGCTAAAGGTAAAGTGAGATGACATCATTCAGCTGCACACACACTTTCACAGTCATTTATATACTTCATCTGTTTGGAGCATCACTTCCTACACATATACATGTTATTTATTGATTAAGATTTGATTATTGATCAAGCATCAGAAGCTTGATCAGTGCCTTTATTCATGTATTTCATTACACAATAAAGCAGTGTTTTGAGCGCTGTTTGAAACATGTGTTTTTGACACTCCTTTTACTCTTCTTCCCAACCAAACCTCCTCCTCTCTCAGCCATCGAGCTGTCCCTGCAGGAGACAAAGCAGCAGGCGGAGACACGGTCCCTAACCGTGACCTCGGACCCGCCAAACTATACCAACGGTAGCGGGGGACAGGAGGCACGGAAGGTGCGCGCGCTGTACGACTTTGAAGCGGCTGAAGATAATGAGCTGACCTTCAAAACCGGAGAACTTATTCTGGTTTTGGATGACAGGTGATGTTTTATAATACTCACCACACTAACTTTAGACCCACCGTCAGACGTCATGATCAGTTTTATTCAAAACAGTGATCGCTAATCTTCTATATACTGTACTTCAGTTACATGCAGTCTAATACACCAGCTGTGTAATATATCCGTCCTTTCATAAAACTAATAATGTAGTGGTGTGTTAGCTTCCAGAAGACTGAGTCCAAACTTAATAATCTCACAGAATTTTCAATAGAGGATATATTCACACATGCCTGTGTGCTCTGTCCAATATTTTCCAGTATTTGCACATGCAAATGAAGAGATGTTCATCAAAGCTTGAATGAACAGAGTATGGGCTGTGCATGTAGTGTTTTGGGAGTGAATACTTTTTTTTATCCCCACTCTCAGATCATTATATCTCAAAAAGCTGCTCACCTGTGAAAATACAATGCAGGAATGTACGCTATTGTTTACTTAAAGGAGTTGCATCTTTTTGTACGACCCTCCTGATTTACAGTCTAAATTTGGACATAAATCTTAAGGACCACAAATAAAGTAATATCCACTTTTTAAGACTTTAAATCTTAAAAAAGACTGTATGACTCATTCAGCAGCTGACACCATAAGTAGAGAATTCATTTTTATTGAATCCAACCTTTTGATGTTGTGAAGCGGCTTGCTGTTCTGAAACTCAGTCAGATGCTCACTCAGTGTGGCTCACCTTTAGAAGCACATGTCTAAATGTTTAATCCTCTGTTTCATGATTTCTATTTGCAGCGATCCAAACTGGTGGAAAGGAGAGAACCACAGAGGAGTCGGCCTTTTCCCCTCCAACTTTGTCACGACTAATCTGAACGCTGAGCCGGAGCCAGGTTTGTCTTCCGCTGTTTATCGAGGAAAAGTCCTGTACTTTTTAGAAAGAATAATGATCAATCTTCATCTTGTTTGATTTGAACTTGAGATGAAGGATTTTAGAAGTGCTAATTGAACCTCTTTCTCCACAGTGGCTTATGTTGAAAAGACGAGCAGTTCAGAAGAGTCGAGCCTAGAAACCAAAGTCGAGCCTGAGCCCGTCTTCATTGACGAGGTAAAACATTTCCTCATTGCACATTCATTTAAAAACTGGATCATCCTTCGGACAAACTCCACTTCAATCTTATTGTATGTGTCTGTGTAGGGGAAGATGGACAGCACGCTGGCACTGCTGCAGAATGCCGATCCTGCAGATCCGGCTCCTGACTCCCAGGAGCTGATCCAGCTGGAGGGTAAAAACCTTAATGCTGGTGTAAATCTATTCGCTCTACCCGTCACGACTGAAGAAGCTTAACTGTTGCCTTCTAACCCTGCTTCTGATTCTTCTATCTGAACAGGTGCATGTGAACAGATGAACCCGATGATTGATGAGAAGCTTCAGGAGATTGACAGGTACTGTGTTTTATATTCACCTCTAAAGGCCTAGTTTAGTCCCTGAGATTATCTAACATCCATGGAGCTAGTTAAATAATTCAGATAGCAATGACCTTAAAAGCACCAGAGGCCAATTTAAGTTTACTACAGGTAAAAGTATTCTTGTCTTTGTGTCTCAGGAAACACTCAGAGTTGTCAGAGCTGAATGTGAAAGTCCTGGAGGCTCTGGAGCTTTACAACAAACTCATGAACGAGGCTCCGTACTACTCGGCCTACTCCAAGATGCAGACGCAGTACGGCCCAGCCGGCTCACCTGCAGCCATGCAGGTCAGAAAACCTTCCCCCCGTCTTTGTGCTGCCTGAAGTCAATGACTTCTGTTATTATACCTACATGTAAACTGTAGGTTTAATGTATTTGTGATGTTAAAATGAGAACATGTGACACATCCTGCTCTGCACTTTGTATATTTTCCTGCTTTTTTGACCTCTGCAAGTCGAGTACCTGATTAATGTTGTTTTTCTTTAAAGGGCATTTAAACTCCACGCCTGCCTAAAATCAATCAGGCAATCAATGTATTAATCACAGAGCAGCAGGACGTAACCAAATGAAAGTACAAAATCACATGTGCACCGAGCTCATCTGCGTGATCATTTTCAAATTAAGATGCACTCCCAGAGGGAAGCTCGTTTATTGAACACTTTGTTAGGGGTGTAGTTTCCAAACTAGACAAGACCAATATTGGTTTTATAATAAAAGGTGAATATTTCATGCTTAATTCAATACTGTTGATCGGAAATGGGATCAAAGGAGTGGTTCTCAAACTCTTCTCAATAATGAACAACCTTTGAATATTGTTTTCTTCTAAATAGCTTCTGACCTCAAAGTAGCGTTGTTTGCATTAAGCACATGTTAACATATTTGTTCTGTTGTATTCTTCCTATTTCTAAGGTTTTTCACCTTAACCAACTAACTAATACTAAAACAAGTAACTGAAAAAGTAAGTGTTGAAAAACTAAAGTTTGCGTTTGAGTGGAGTCCAGATATCCTGATACTGAGGCATTTAAATGCTTGGTGTTTTGCTTTGTTTATCACTTCTGTTCAACAATACTTCCCAAATAAGTAGATACCCAGAAGTTCTTCTATCAAACACAAATACAGAAAAAGGAGCAGAAACTTTGGGGCAGTTAAAGGAAGAATGTGTGACTTTTTGATCCAGTAGATGTCGCCCTTGAGCACCAGAAGGAAACCAAAACAAACTGCTGTTTGGCGACACCTCTGCCACACTGAATCCTCCGCTCTCCTCCAGCGACACACCTCCAACCTCTCTCCACTCACGTTTGCACAAAGGAGTTATCAAATTGGAATGCACCATAATTAAGAACTAAGCGCAAGCTGCGGACAAAATTGTCCTCGTCTCGAGCTGCATTGTTGTGCTAGCAGGCTAATGGTAGCGCTCTTTAGTAAGCTCGTAGCTTCACGTTGCATGTAAATTTACATGGAATGACCATGATCTATAAACGCTTATGTGACATTGGAATAAGCAGTGAGTACAGTACGTTATTCTTCTTTGCTATAGTCCCTCACTTAAACAGCTTTTATACACAAGGGGATGAACTGGCCGGCTGTCTCATGTAAACACGATGTAAACATGGCTCTGACAACATCACAGCCAGCCGGACTCGCGCGTCACTCATTGTAGACAGTCATGACTCAGAGAGACATTTTCAGAGGATATACTGGATTTCTGCTAAATGTATGTGTAAATTGTCGCACATTCTTCCTTTCATCATTGCTTTTTCTTATGAAAGCAAAGTGCTGCAACTTTAAATCAAATGATTGATGATGTGTTTGTACTAACTGTAGTCCTCTTCTCTCTGCTCTGCATGAAGAGTCAATAAAAGCAGCGGCACGTCATACATAATTTAAAGACAGATCCAGTCAAAGGTTCGGTTCACGGTTCATAAATAGTCATGACTGGAGATATTTTCTGTTAATGAGGCGTCGTGTTTTCACAAACTGTGCGTTAACTACCTCTCTGCCCTCCCACGGTAAGTCCAACCTGTTACTGTTGTGTTATCGACGCCATTGATTCTCTTAATGAGGCGGCCTTATTTGTATTATAAGGAAAGCATAACGCTAATGCAGAGGAGCAGCCACACTATTGTTCCCATCTCCTAACATCACATTGTATTCCTCACGCCTTGTCCCTTTTGTGTTATATTTAACCAGAGAAACCGTTGATTTAGCTTCTTTTTATACTCGTCCAGATAGCTTGACATTCAGTCAGCCTTTTCTCCCTCCCCGGGGAGTCGGAGGCTGCCTGCCTTTTCTTGGCAGCTTCTGTTTTTTCCCGGTAATGATTGATGTCACTGTCTCTCCCAAGAGACGGAGAAAAATGTCCACTTCACTGGGCAGGCCGGCACCAGAGTGCTGCTCCATTTATCTATTTATATGTTTATTTATTTGTTTCTGCCCTTCTTCCGTTTGTTTTTGCAGAGCACTGCACTTCCCTGCTCAGGTTATTCTTTCACCTGCAACAACAAGGATTAAGTACTATAACAAGTTTTAAAAATAAGCACTTCAAGTTAGAACTGTTAGATCCTGAAACTGCTGATCCTCAAACTGCACGTATACATGTATATTCTTCTATAACAGCTGAAGTATGCACCTCTGTGTGTGTGTTTTATTTTAAAGGTGTGAAATATAATGCAGCAACACTACCTGACTAACTGGAACAGTCTGCACTTTATTTATCAAACGATTGGGGTGTTTTAAATCTCACATTCTGTATCTTACTCCCACTACCCAGACACTTTCTGGAGGCCGACCTTTCAGTGGTAGACTTCTCTTTTATTAGTGCTTTAAGGCTCATCATCGGAGAGAGATCGGTTATATTAACTCACAGAGGAAATGGACAGAATTAGTCTTGGTTTATAAATTCAGAAATAAAGTTTCATATGATATGATAAATCAGCATTTATTGCACTTATTAAAGCAGACCTGTTCCTCTCCCTCTGGTCTTCTCAGGGCTACATTGGCCCAGCTGGCGCCCCCTACATGCCTCAGGTGATGCCCCAGGTTCCTCCCGCTCAGCCCTACTGTCTACCCAACGACCAGCCCGGACCACTGCAATCCCTGCCCCCCAATGTGTCAGCTCCACCCAGCACCCAGGCTGTTCAGCCTCCCTACATGAGGTAAGTCAACAGCCCTACACCCCTAATCAGATCCTGTAAGGCTGCAGAGACACTTGAAGGACTAAAAGGGTCAGGTCGTTTTACTCCTCACCTCAGATCTTTGGTGTGAACAAGCAGGTTATGTATGGTCATTATACGCAGGACATCAAGAAACATCTTCATATAGATTTTACAGGATGAACTTTTTACTCAAAACTGTTTTTATTTTAACATTAAGAGTTTTTCTCTGTGTGCTCTAAGTGTCACATCTGTATTTTCTTCCCAGCAGTGGCATGAATGCCCAGTACATGAACCAAGCAGCTGGAGCTCCTTACGCACCACAGGCGGGCGTGGCCATGGACATGTCGGCCTATCACAACTCCAACATGCCTCCCGTTTCCTACCCTGTCTCTGCTCCTCCTCACCAGGCTCCTCAGCAGCAGCAGCAGCAGGCAGTGTATTATCAGCAGCCTCTGCTGTAAAACTCCCACCGACAGCAGACCTGACCTGAACACGTACATCAGATATTTCAGTCTCCTGTGGTGTGTTCATTTGGCTTTGCTTGTGTGAGTGTTCGTGTGTATGATGATGATGTTGTTGCTTTGGCAACATTCCTTAAAACATTTTATGTGCCTGATGAGCTGAATTGAACACACCATGAGAGTTGAAAACACTGAGATGTGTTTCCGCAGGACTGTTGTTAATCTGAGTCAGGACTCTTTCTGTGTGCATGTCCTCCGCAGCTGCTGTACGTGAGGCTGAACATCATGAGGCGTCAGGAATGATCTCCTGTCATCTCTTTTTTTTTTTTTTCTGGTTGACAGCGAACACAGCGCTCGTCTTCACAAACATTACAGAAGAAGAGTTGGGGTTTGCACCACCAAGACAGGACCACATAACCAGCAGTCATTGTCTAACTCTAAAGAAATTAGCATTTTGCAGTCCTTAGTTAACCACAATGCTACTCCCACACATCTATTCCCCTTAAATGTTTTTTTTAAGTGGTTACAGAGGGTCAAGCCATGTTCACAGTAATGCAGATCAATGTGAAAAGAATGCATTTTTTTTGTCTCTCTTCTGGCTTTGTGTCCACACTAACTCGTCTGCACCAAGAAGGCGTGAAACAACAAAGTAGCTGCAGTGCTGCAGCTTTATCCACAGATGCTGTTATGCATTGGATGTTTTTTTTTTAGACGCTTGTATTCTAATCAGTGTAATGACATTGGCACATTAGAATGAAATGGGCTGAAGTAGCAGCACTGCATGTCAAATTCTAACAAATAATGAGCCTTTACTCAAGCCTTTGCACAGCTGTATTGCTCGCAACTCAAGCATATCTTTTCTTTGTAGTTCATATCTGTAAAACACAGCTGAGTCATGTCTAGAACAGACATCCAGCAGGCCCATATTTACTTTTTAGTTTTACTAGGAGAAACTGAGCAGGTCAAAATGTTTGTGAATGGCAGCCTTTTCAGACATGCACTCTATGGTCTGAACCGGTGAAATCCGGCGTGGCTTGAACTTTATATGACACTTAAATGGCATTTTCAGATGAATCTGTATTCATGTGAAAATGGCCTCAACATTTAAGTTTTAAAAGTCTGTCTTTTTTTAAGTCTCTAAGTGAATTCAAAGGATTGGTAAGAGAGCTCATTTTCCTGCAAAGGCAGCGCATTGAATTTCTGGGACGCAGCGTCGTGGCTCGCTTCAGGACGAAGTGGGCGGTTCTTAAGAAAGGCAGGATCTCTGTGTCTGTGTGTTTTTTGTTTTTCCTTCACCCGCACCAGCATCCATCACTGTAGCTGCTCTGTGTTCTGAACAAACTCTCTGAAGTAAAAAAAAACAACGATATTTTCGTTCAAAAATATTGAACAGTTTTTTTTGTGTGCAAATGGTTCAAAACATTAACTTTTCCATAAACTCACTGCCTTCTAATGCATTTTGTGGTTGCATTTGAGATATTTAAGAGGACATTAGCTGTGTGTGTGTTTTTGTTACGTATGTATGTGTTACGTACGTATCTGTTCGAGGGGTTACAGATAATAGGTTTTCCATTGTAAATCTTTCCCAAGGATCATCACATTTTGGGTTGAACTGATGAAAAGTTGGTTTGATGTTTTTTTTTTCTGTGTTTATTAATCTGAGAGAAGAATAACCTTCTTGCCTTCTCTTCTTTAAACGTGGAGTCTGTTCCATCTCTTCTGAACCCGTCTCAACTCCTTTTATTATTATTTTTTTTGCAAATGCACGATTCTGAGATTTCTCATGTCTATATACTTACATTTCAAACCTGTCAGTGACTTCGCCTGTACTTTGATTTATATATATTGAGACATTATACATGTGTAATTGACATGTTTGGCGATTGTGTAATTATTATTCTCACTTTGCTTCTGCTTTTACTTTTTTGATCGTCCGGGCTAAATGTACAAATGAAACAAAACTTTACGAAATTGTTAGCTGCTGTTTTGAAGAATCTTTGTTCAACGACAAGTGTGACATCATGTTTTAAACTGACTGTTGGTTTGTCTTGAGTTTTTTGGGGTGATCATTAATGAGCAGCTTAAGAACAGAATCCAGTCCTGTAGCTCTGTCGTCATCGTTTGTATCCTGAACTGTCTATATTTCCTTTACTCGCCTCAGATAAATGGCATTGTATATTAGATGTAAAATACGGGGTTTGTCAGTGACCTTGCACCTTAGCTTTGTAAACATTTATTTACCACTGGATGCCTTTTTGTCTCTGTAGAAAGCGAAGAACGACACGGCCGCACGACTTTTGGGGAGTGACTTCAGTCTCAGAATCAGCTGGTTATGTAAAAATTCTGTATATTTAAAAATATTCCAGGAAAAGTTCCTTTATCCAGGATTTTAAAAGTGCTTTTGTAACAGAGCAAACTTATAAAATTCTTTGAAATAATAAAAAAAGACCTTTGTTGATGAGATTGTTCTCTCCCTACATTTCCCTTTGGATGTCTTTCAGTAATTACGTTCATGTGATTAAGAAGAAGCTGATTAAAATAGTAACTGTCCACCCAATTAGGCTTTCCATTTTCCCTGCACACATCACCAGCTGCACGTGATGAATGAGCCGAATATGCCCAGAGGACATTATTAATTCATTCATTTCTCTACAGTTTCTGATCTGTACTTTTCAAAAAGGAACCCCGGGGATCCTTCAAATGCCACTTTTCTGGGGTCAAAACGCAGGTATGATCTCTTTTTCTTTTTGATAAAATGCTGAAGGCCAGGCACCACAGGCTGTTTACTACGATACCTCCAGGATATGAACACAGTGTGGAGGCTTTCTGCAGTCCTGCAGGGGGATTTTCTGAAACACATCGCAGCTGGTAGCGCTGTCTGGTGAGGATGAATGAGGATATTTTATCAGCTGTTGTTTGTCCCAGTTCTTTTCCTGACATCAAACTGTAAAGATTTATTTTTAGGTGGAAAAAATACACAACTATACTCACGTAAAGTGCTTGTGTTTTGCTACAAATGAACATTAAACAGCATATCTGTGATGTAGACGCCTACTTGAAAAGTCACGTTTCAAAATGTGAAAAACATGAATACATCCATAGGCTGCTTTTCCTCCTTTTTGGATGTTTGGATTTTGTCTTTATCAAGTCAGTCGTATCTGTAGGGGACTGTATTCATGTTTATGAGGATGATTGGTGGCTTTTTCTTCCCTTTGTTTTGACAGTGAATTGAATGTATTTGCCGAACTCAAGCCAAATGCCAGGTCATGCTGGTCCAATGAGGGACATTTATGCTGCGTTCAAATGCTCCTCGTAATATCCAGCTTCAAAGACCCGAAATGCTTATAGCAAACTTAAAATCATTTTAATCTTTAATTCAAATTTTTTAGGCCTAGCAATGTTCAATTTAAATTTGATGTCACCCTTTCATCCAGTATAGGTCGTCAGCCAACTTTAGTAAGAACTAATACTAAAGTTGATTAGAACCATACAGCCTTCATAACACAAAACCTCTGATCGGTCAATGTTTCTGATTTCTCTGTCTAGAATTACCATTTTTGCATTCTGGGTACATGCATTGTGGGAGTCAGCTGCTTAAGTTATTGCCGAACCAATTTGACAGGTTTCCTCCTTTTTATCTCTTAACCAAATAAGCAGACACTTGTTTGGTTACAACAACTCATTTTCTAATCCATCTCATTTATGAATGTAGGGACACCAGCTATAGGTAAGTCTATTTAAAGCTTCTGAGGTCAAGTCAGTTGAAAAAGAAAGTATTCATTTGGAAAACTTCGTCTCAAACATACACAGATTCTTTGCAGCCTTTTTCATAGACTATGCTCAATGTAAGTCATTATTTAACTGAGATAAAGATAAAGGATGAACATTTAGGTGAAAGAAGATTCATGAAATAAGATTGGCTTAGTGACAGGTTGATTAAACCTGATAATATTAAATCATTTTTAAAAGCTTTTACTAAAAATAAAAGTTTCAACAAAGAATTTAAAACTCATACTCCCGTTGAGAATGAGTGAAAAACTGAGCAAATAGACCCTGCACAGAATAAACACAAACATATGAAAATAATCCTTCATTAATGAAGGCTATTGATATCTATATGATACTGAAATATGTCTTAACAGAGTCACAATTTGGATCAGAAAACTAAGTGACTACTGCATAGTGTCCACCTCACCTCATCGCCTCTCCCAGTTTGATCCCACACCTCTTCTTTAAGCCCTAAATGCAGAAATAGATACTGATAACCGTACTCACTGATCCTGTCCCCAATTTTACAGACATGGGAATCCGTCCTGCATGAAATACAGAAAATGCTTAGAACTGAACTTAAACTCCACCCAATCTCACTTTTCCTCGTTCTTCATATAATGCACATTTCACTGATGTATTGCACAGCACAGGAAACTGTTCAGTGGAAGAATATGTAGGACCCCTACACTCTCTGGCTGGTACAAAATAATAATGGAACATATTCCACTGGATGCCTTGACGTGTCTAAAACACACAAAGAGAGCTGACTTCATCAAAATTTGGAGACCATTTCTTGATATGTGAATGTGTCTGTCATTCTTTCTAGAAGTTTAATATGAAATATGGAATAGGCTATGTGAGATGACAGGACTCAGCTATGGTGATAACTAATATTGTGCTAAATGTCTCCAAAGAATGTGAAATGATTGATAAATGGTCCTATGGTGTTTTGTTTTAACTTTTTGTTTCTACTTGTCTTGTTTGTTAAATGGAAAATGGAAAACTGAATGAACAGATTAAAAAAGCAAAGTGATGGATCGAGAAAATACTGAAATGTTCCTTTTTAGTTGGTCCCTAATGTGCATCTCTAACTTCAATGCTAAATCTCTGAGATGTCCTTGAACGCAGCACCATTGAAACCCTGAGTGATGCTGAGAGTGGAGGGGGGAGGGTTAATATCTGTGCACGCGCTGATGCTCGAGCTTCATCCGTGCAGCAGATCTACTGCAGAGTGCGGAACTCATCTGCTGAGCCGAGCCCGTGCTTTCTGTGTTTCTTCTTCTTTCTCCTCTGTTGTGTTGACACGGAACCGGAGTCAAGCTGGAGCCGGCGGTGCACTGTCCGCCCCCGGACCCGCAGCAGTTCCAGTGGAGCGGCACCGAGCGGCAGCCTCCGCCCTGGACCGATGAACTGGCTGAGATGTCCCGGCACATCTACACTCGACACGGGATAGGAGAGGGGACGCAGAAGCCAGTGTTTCAGGTAAGAACATAAATCACAGAGGCTCTTTTTTCCTCCCTCTTCTTTCCTTTTTGACACTTATAGGAACAAATACAACACAAAATAGGACTTAGACCAATAATATTGATTGGAAACATGCATATTATAGGGGGAAACACTTACAAATAAAAACAAAATTGATTCGACATAATGAGCAGTGCTTCCCATAGTCACTAAACTCCTCATTCTGCACCCAGTTAAACTGAAGATGCATTGTTCATCATTGCTAATGTCTAATGAGCCCCTGAGGTGTCATTAATCAAGCAGGAGCACAGGTCCTGCAGTATGCTGAGTATCTGATTTATTCAGAAAGAAATTAAAATGGGCTCTTAATTATTTAGCATTATCTGACAGAACTTCACTCATGATGTATGAGCTGATCCAAGTCACTTTTTTTTCCCAGAGAGGAAAAAGATTTTTTTTAGCTCTGAAGCAGAATGTGTTTCATATATAGAATAGGTGATACAGAAGAGGGATTACATTTGTTGGCTTTCTCTCATGCATCACTATCTGAACAGCCGGTGTCCTTAAATGCACGCAGATAAATCCCATTGAGCATTAAGATAGATAGAAACTATCAGTCAATTAATTGATCAGTGCTCTACATGAAAATACTCCGTAGCTGTGCAAATACAGGCAGCTGATAACGACCCTGTGAGAAAGTCAAAAGCTCCAGCAGGAGTAAACGTTAAATATTAAAGACTCCAATGGACAGGTGTTGCAAATTAGCTTTTTGATATAAACACTAAGAGCAGTGCATTCGGGACTTGTGCATGTTTAAATGTAACAGCACCAATGTTGCTGTATGTGCATGTCAAATAAACAAACTAATAAATAAATGAAAAGCTGGGATAAAAGTGTTTTGAAACAATTTTCCAGTTTTATAGAAAACAGTGAGCAGATTTATGAATAAAGAAAGAATTGATAATTGTATACCCCTAAATGAATGTCATCAATACATGCAGTTGAATTAAACAGAAGTCTAGTGGTGGCTCTGAAGATGAAAGCACTGATTTACCTGATTATAACGAGAGGATGCCACAGACAGTTTTGGAAAAGCTGAAAAGAAATTTATCATGTTTCACTCCTCCTCTTGGATCTCAGGTGAAGTGTTTCCTCATTGGCTCCTCAAGCACTGAAACAAGTTAACTGCGTATGCAAATGGGTCAGATGAGGTGAATCTGTGCAGCATATGCAATATAAGTTTTTATGGATTTTGGTTTGGGAGTCAATAAAGCAGAAAATGTCCGTCCTTGGATAAATAGGTCATCATAGAGGACAAGATGCAGCTGGAAAGAACCAGAGTCCTGTCAGCCCCGGGGGCTGAGTTGTTGGTTCTAATGGGGTTTCTGGCGAGAAGGTGCCCTTGAGTTTGTGTAATGTAGACGACTGTGCAGAATGAATATTTGGGGCAGACACAGCAAATATAGAGCGATACAACAGAAAATTAAACAGAGGGTTTTATTTGTTTGTTTGGTCCTCCCCAGGCTAACAGAGGGACTTACTCCAGACGCAGCCGGCTGAAGAGATCTGACGGCAGCACCACCTCCACCAGCTTCATCCTCAGACAGGTAGGACTACTTTAAACATAGAGTTCATTAGGCTTCACTACCTCAAATGAAAGATTGTTTTAACATAATTTAACTAAGCTACACTTTACTGACACATCATTCTGGAGCATAAATGATGCTTGTATTTAGTGAATTGTGTGATTCTATGGTTTGGTTAGCCGGTATGGCTACAGTTCTGCTAACATCCACATATAGAAAAACATTGCACATTTGTTTTAGACAGATATGTGGGAAATGTACGAGTCCATCAAAATTGCAAAAATTAAAGGAGCAATATGTAATACTGACACCTAGCGTTTAAAAATGGGTACTGCAGCCCAAATTCAAAACATTGAAGAGAGCTGTCTCCACCGCCCCCCTCCTGCCTAGAGTCGATGTGAATGCAGGTCGCCATGTCGCGGACTTGGTAGCTTCAGTGTTTAGCCAGCTCTGTATCGGTCCTGAAACCTAAATGCAGAGGCTTTTTAGGTCGGGTAGAATCAGTTCTATCTGAACCAGTCCGCTTGCCTGCTTCCATCGCAGCAACACCTGCTGGTTTGCCTGGTCTCTCTTCAGCTGTCCTATCTAATAAAGGCAAAAGGAGTCATAAATAATTCTATTTAAAACACAGTTTCTTCTGTGACAGTCTTTATGAGAATAAGTTTTTATGATGTGTGTTGCCATGCCAGGACTAAGCGTTATTGGTGAACATAGTTGTGGATTTTTTTTATTGAAGACGCTCTTGTTTTAATTCCTCTTCCTTTTTTTGGAGAGACTTGAGTTACTTTGTGGTCTGGCACCATCAATCCAATAACTGTCCATTCCAAAGCCAATGACAGTTTGAGTCTAATTTCAAAGGAAATGTGAGTAAGGACTTCGACATCCGACAAACTTTTGGCCTCTGTTCTAGTTAGGAGTGGGAAACGATGACCTTGATTTGTATCCGCCTGGGAATTCATCCAGCTCAGCCGCTCATGAGGCGTCTAACAACCATGTATTATTCATAAGTACAGGAGCAGGCACAGGCTGTTTGAATACTCTTACTGCCGCCTCCTGTATAAATGCCACTGTAAAACAAATTCAGATTGGTTTCCTGTAATAAGTCCCTTCTGTAATTCATAATTCATCTGGGAATTACCTTGCACTTTGACATCTGGCTAACAAGTTATCAAGGGAGCCGAGGTCATTCAGCAATCCAGGGGTAGTTTGTCATCCCTGTCTTTCTTCACCTGACCTCCTCCATCATGTGCTAATGGCCCTCTGAGCAAACGCCATGGCATCAAATAAGGTCACATGCACATGCTTACAAAAAGCACATGACGGCGTTTCAAATCTAGCATCCAGATGTGATTAATGATAGTGTCAAGTGCTCAAATCTGTGGCTGCAGCATTATCCAACATATGTAGGTCAGTATTCCTATGTGAGATTTTCCTTAGAGAGACTATGCAGACATTGCAGGTCAGACTTTTTATTTGATCTAACACCGTAATGCAATCAGTTGAATAAGATTTTAGTGTAGAGACAGAGTATTGCATAACACAACATAAGGGTCGAATATGCTCAGCTGAGGGGGAAAAAGCTGTGCAACAAAAAGAAGCTAAGTACTGACACGCAAACGAATGCACTCTAACCCCTGAAAATACAAGATGTCACAATGTCAGTGGACTGTTTTAGCAGCTCATATTTGTTTTCACAACCACACAGAAATCTTTGGGGTGAGCTACATGTGTGAATGAAAGCGCTAGGTTTTTTTTTCAACCAGACTTTGCCCGGACTTTGATATTTAAAATTCTTTGATTGAATCAAGAAGGTTACTCATCCTTTAACATCCCAGAGATTAAAACCAGGCTTTGCATAATTAAGCTTCAACCTATTCCGTTTGTGTGATCAAACTACTGAGTGTTTTGATCCACAGTTTTCTCTTTTTCACTGTTTAAGCAGTGTCTACCTTTGTCCACTTTTTGACTCCTAAACATTCAGATTTCCATTTGAGATGCTTATAAAAACCTAGATATGGGTTCCTAAACCCGTTTGTAGTGCATCCTGACACTTTGCAGCTTTGAGTTTTTCTGTCACTTGCTAGCTGATCAAACTGAAGAGGCGGCATCTTCACAAAATACAAAATCAATTGAGAGCGATGAATTATTTTCCTCCCTATGGTGTTGTAGCGATGCAATCTGTTTGTTGTTGTTTTTTAGATATATTGACGGGCTTTTGCCTTTATTCGATAGGACAGTGGACAGAGTCCTAAGACACGTTACCCTCTTCACTTTAATGTCCTTTACATTTTATACATTCTGTATATTTATATCTATTTCTTTTTTAAATCTTACATTTCTACATTTTACTGTATATATGTTCTTATAGTAATGTTTGAGTGTGCAGAACAGTCATTACATTTCTCTGCACATCTCTATGAGCATGTGACAAATACAAATCTTGAATCTTGAATCTTGAATCTTGAGTAGGAAATTGGGAGAGAGAGTTGGGAATGACCTGCAGGAATGGAGCCGCAGGTCGGACTTGAACCCAGGCTGCCTGCTTGGAGAACTTTTAGCCTCCCTGTATGTAGCGCGACCTAACCGCTAGGCCATCAGCACCCTGCATCTGTGTTTATAGACATTATAACTGCAGAGCATGGTACTGGATGATCATGGATTCTTCAAGAATAATACAGTCCCTTACGGTTCTTGATGGCATTGTATTTAAAAGACTAACGCTCAGTATGTTCAACCTGTTGATATGCCCCTTAAATATATCCATGCCCACGGAGTAATTATGTGGCTCACAGAAAGGAGGAAAAAGAAAATATTGAACAGAAGTTAATTCGTACAAAGAAAGAAACTGATAGAAAGGAGAAGATAAATAAAGAAGTAAGAATAAAGAAATGTATAAGCCCACATAATGTCTCTGTCTCACTCCATTCTTCATTGCACACTCACAGATTTCTTTAACACCCCCGCTGTGATTTGTGTCATCACCGGTGTGATCGTCATCAGGTGAGAAGAGGAGCAGTGGGCTCCCTTTTGATTCACTCGCGTATCCATAGTAACAGCTGGCTTCAACAACATGGGGTCAAGCGCAGAAGGTTGATTAGCAGGAAACCTCCTCCTCCTGCTCCTTTTCAGCAGAGAGCATGATTTATATTTTTTACAGGAAATTCTTTCATGAAAGAAGACAAAGCTTGAAAGAATTTGACCTCTAAACCAATAAAGCTATCGTAGATTTCTTCTCAATTTTTCCCGCTTCATGACATTTTGACATCTCACTCTTTTACTTCAGATCGTGAACAGGAAATCCTTTCAGCTAAGTGACATAATCTCACGTCTTTTTTCTTACCTTTTGCTTTGAAATGTTGCCTTTATGGCGAATGCCTGGGTACACAAGGGTTATTCATGCTCATTCATTTATTAAACTCCTCTTCGCTTCATTACAAGGACACGTTACCTCGCTAAAAACATGGTTTCAATTCTCAGAAATCTCTCTTTAGTATAATATGTTCAATATTTAATGAACAAATCAAAGTAACAGTTTGGAAAAATCCCAGAAAGACAGATTTTCTAACAGTCTAATTCTCAGAAGCACAGATAACGTGCCTCACCAAGACTGTGTGGGTGTGGTTTGATATTTGATTGACGGCCCTGGCAAGAAAAAAGACACAACCCCACAACTGTCATCAGATTGTGATTCAAATATTGCCAGTCGAATTCACCCACCAAAAATCTGTCAGAAGAGCACACTCTAAAACCATAGACTGTGGCCACCATGATGTCATCCATTGGTGCGTGGACGCTTGTTCTGATGTGGTGACATCCCGATCTTCGAAAAACAAAAGTCACCATGTTGGGAGAACAGCAATGTGTTAGCAAACCCTAAAAAATCAAAGCAATACAGTTGAACAATTCATGCCCAAAGCTTATTAATA
Organism: Tautogolabrus adspersus; assembly: GCA_020745685.1. Taxonomy (NCBI): domain Eukaryota; kingdom Metazoa; phylum Chordata; class Actinopteri; order Labriformes; family Labridae; genus Tautogolabrus; species Tautogolabrus adspersus. The sequence continues at coordinate 5,121,862 of CM036548.1, read as the reverse complement.
AGCTAAGTTAATCTCAGTTAAAAGCTAACATGCTAGTTATGAGGGCACTGACCTGCTTGTTAGTGCTAACGTGTAAATCGAATAATAAGAGAATTACACTCAACACTAAAACTGGAACACAGATGGTCTGTCAGAACACATCACTCATTGGTTTGTGGACCAAAGTTTTGCATTTTTGCTGTTCTCATCTTGATATTTTGAAATCAGAAGTTTCCACTTATTGAAAAGATTAGTGGTAGAACGGATCACAGCTGATTGGTGATCCATGGGGATAACCCCTGAATGTTTTGCATGAAAGTTATCAAAGGATTGAAGAAAATTTAGAATTGGGTGTAAAATAAATTCACTGCAAAAACTCCCTCCTATGTTTTACTCTAAGTCCAATGATCACAGGCGTGAAAACAACGAGTTTGGAAATAAAGAGGAAAAATACTTTTAAATATTGCGTACTAACTTCACTGGGTAGAGAAGTTAGTGCAGGGTTGTAAATGTCGTCCAACCTAGAACTAACTTCATCACTCGCAGTGCTGTGTTAAGTCCAAAAACTGAAGATATAGTGCCAGATAATGCTCGTCATTTCTTGTACTGTTATGTTAATAAGGAAAGAGATGCATTGCTTCATCTTTTTCGTGTTCCTGGTTGACAGGTCCTTGTAGTAATGACATGTCAATCACAGGTTGCCATAGCGAAATAAAAAAATGGGTTGTATTAAAGGAGACCTGAAACTAGCAACCGAGAACATGAACTTATTCTGAAAAAATGTTATTGAGATAAAAATCAAATGAGAAGTACGCTCCTTTCCTCATTGACTCCTAACTTAACTTCTTTTTGCAACTAGCACAGACTCTATATAAACATGGACGTAGTCTTAGTGACCCCAGTCATTGGTTTCTGAAGTGGATTTTTGAAGTTGACCTACGGTCAACCTAGTAACAGACAAACAGGTGGCGCTTAAACGGGCCTTAATCATACTGATTAACAGCTACAGCGCACCTGCCCGTCAGTCAGCTCAGCCTCGCTCCTTTTAATGAATAACTCCTTCATGAAATCAAAATGGATGAGTTCTAGAAAAATATCCCTGTGAAAAAGAAATTAGAAATTAGCTTTAAGAACCAAATAAGTTTTTTTTAACCAGGTTGTAAATTTATTTCTAAAGGTCTATTTTTGAATGGGTGTGTTTGTGACTTCTGCAGCCAGACTCAAGTGGACACTCGAGGAACTGCAGTTTTTCTGCACTTCTGCATTGGCTTCATTTTTCAACACAGGAGGTTGCTGCTGCTTGGCAACTAGTGAAGCAGCCACCTGCTGGCCATTTGAAAGAATTCAGTTATAATGCAGTTCCACATAGACTTTACTTTTGAAACCAGCATTCAGTTTAGGCTGACTGGCTTTTAGAGTCACAGGAACAGCAGTTTTTTTGGCACTTTCTCCTGAGCTTTGTTTTTCAGCCTCAGAGTTTGCAGCTTGACAGAAACACATAAGTTGGCAGAAAACTGACTGCCCTTTAAGAAGTCTATTCCCGTGAAAAAGAGGTTAATAAAAAGGTTTGTTTTCAGGGCCTTCAAGTGGAGTTTTCTGTTAGCGAATTTCCTGCAGATTGACTTTTCAAGTATTAGGGTTAAGTGAGGATGAGAGAGTCAACTTTCTGGACCAGAGTGTGTGGGATGATTGCACACAGACACCACTTAGGGCAAAAGAGAAGGTCTCAAAGAGAGGGGGAAAAACATTACAAAGAGAGACATGTTCAAAGAAAATAGCACTTAAAATGAAGATGACAAAATGTCAGTGTTTCTTCCCTTCAATTTTGAAAGGGATAGGACAGAATGTATTGGAGAAGATTTTGTTGGTCAGTATGAGTCACAGCATGAAATGCCAATATCTCGGGATCTGTCACAGAAAGGTGCTGGTAGAGAGCTGATTCTCCCAGATGGTGCAACGAATATCTACATGCAACGTTTGCATGGACAGATGTTTATGATGCGTGCTGGGTTTTGCGGATGCCTGAACAGTTTCCTAGCCAAACTCTGAGCATCAAAACAAGAGAAAAAAGCTGACAGATGTTTGCTCTCAGGAATAATCCAGAGGAGCAGCATCACAGCCGAACAGAGGACCTTTTCACTGTTGTCAATTCTCCAATATTATGTATTTATTCACATAACCAGCTGGCAGCTAACTATGGCACTTTTAAAGCTTTTAATGTTTGTGCAAGCTCACTTATATCCTGTATCTGTGTTCTCTGAAATTAACTCTGCATCTGCAAAACTCAATACTGTTGTAGGCAGAGAGCTATAAGGTCAGAAACAGACTCCAGTGGAAGGGTTTTTTGTTTTCAAGGTTGATATTCCAGTGTTGGCCTGGAATGATTAATCCCTAGTTGATATTTTTAATCCTCCTGACACACATGGACAAGTGCTTTAAAGTGTGTCCTCATATACTGTACATACATTTCTAATAGATTGCAGTTGGGAATAACAGTCGGTGGAGGTGATGGGCAATGAGCCACTAAAAGAAGAGAAGAGGAAGACAGCATGTGCATCCAAACAATGTGGACTCTACCCAAAATCCAGTGAAATGTAACAAGAAGAAATCATTGTGCACCGAAGCTGAGTCAGATGGGAAAGCTTGACAAGACTTTAGTGGAGACTAAATCGGATGACAACTGAGAATTTAATGAAGTGATATAATCAGTTTACAACTTTCACATCTTAGTGTTAAATAAAGAAAACATTATTTTTCTTAGTTGTTGGACCAAAAAGCGACAACAATCTAGAAGCTATTTAAGTTATTCTCTGCTGGAACAAAATGTACCTTCCTTGGAAATTAATTTGGTTTCCAAACACGAGTTATAAAATAATGTTTCCCATCATTTAAGGAGGAAAACTGTGGACTTAGATTGTAAACAAGATTGATACTTTGGTAACTTTTGATACCATGTGTTTTAAAATAATAATGTAATGATCGGTGGTATCAACAAGGACAGAAGCTTTTAGAAGAAACGAAAACATCAGTCATATTTTTGACTCAAAGAGAAGGAGAGCACTGCCTGAATTGCATGAAATTTGTTAGCAACGTTGCTAACATATTTCGTGCAATTGAGGCAGTGCATAGTGCAAACGTATCCTAGACCTTACATAGAAGATAAAACCTTATATATTTTAGTTAAACCTGCAAAATACTTGACACACAGCATGTCCTGGTGAGTAACCCTCTTCATTTGCAATGCAAATGTTGTACAGTAATGAGTTCTGCAAGGACTGTTTAACGTTCTAATGGACTTCTCAGCAGAGGCCGACCTGAAAATGAATGCTAAGTTATGACAGAATTGCAGCTCTGAACAAAAGACCTCATCTCTGCCTCTTTTTTTTTTTAAATGTCTGGAATGAATTCTCTGCCCACATTCACATCCTGGTCACTGCGCTTCATTCCCTTCTGTCTGAAAGGCAAAGCATGAATGTAAGAGCTGCACATTTTAATGTTGCTCCATATTGGGGATGGCACAGCTTTTGATTTTACAGCTTTTTCTAAGAAATTAAATTTCATGGCTAAATCACAATGCATTACACAAGAAAGTCCCTTTAACCTAATTTTTCAGCCTGCAAAGTGATAAGACGAGGCTTCTTCACACTGCTAATCCCTCCTATATAGGCCACATGGCTCAACTCAGCAGACTTTCATTTGTGAATGACTTAATGTGGCCCGGTCACCACTCGCTTTGCTCACACAGACACGATGCACTCGTCTGCTAGCAACTTTTAATGGCTATGCATCCTCCTGGAAATCCCCTTTGAAGGTAAACAGGACACTTTTAAGGAAACAACAAATATCAGCTGCCACACTGCTCAGGGGTTTTAGCTTTCACCGCTTTCCCATTTCTTTCCTCGTCTTTTTTTAAGTTCACTGTGTCACCTGTCTAAACGTTTAAACAGCAAAAACTACTGGATGTTAATAAAATAACAGATGAATATAAACCCAACTCTGAATACACACTGGACTGCAACCATGACAAAGAAAAGGACCAAGCCTCCACGAAGAGAACTCAATGCAGAAGTCTAAAAACATGTAATTATCTCTTTTGACCAGTAGAGGGCCCTCTGTTTGAAACAAGAAGTCTGATTATTTATTAATTTATTAATTTATTTTAACCTTTATTTAAACAGGTTGGTCCCATTTAGATGAAGAACCTCTTTTCCAAGGAAGACCTGGCCAAGACAGTCAGCATCAAAAACACAAAGTTACAGACAGAGACACAAAGGGAGACAATTTACAAAACACTAAATGTTGCATTTAAGGGAGAACCATCTATGAGTCAGATCTGGGAGTCAGTAGTTCAAGCAGTCGAGCTAATAGCATCGACATCCTGTAGAATCTGCTTCCAAGTTGTTAACTTTTGATTTAAAAACATTTAAGCACACCAGCTCCTTGAGTTTTAAGTCCTTCGGAGGGTGCAGAATACCCAAAAAGCCCTTTTTTTAATTGTATAGAAATCTACAAGAAACCAACGCTACTTCTCGATGATTTCCCAACCTAAGTAAAAAATATCGTACAAGGTTAGTTAATGGTCTCTATCCTAAGTTTCAAGTCGTAGTAAAGATTACATGATGCTCACTTTGTAAATTATGATCCCATAAAGAGTCAAACTGAGGATAAAGCAGAGTTTGTTTTAGGGCGTGGCGTCCTTCACTCCACTTCACTCAAAAGTCTTTGGCTGCAACTAGTGATAATATTCACTATCAGGTCATAGCTTTGTGTCTGTAAGTGTATCGTACCTTTGGGCTATTTAGACTAACCAGTTAACCTAACGAGCATGTCTTAGGACTGTTGGAAGAAGCCAGAGTACACGGAGGTAACCCACATAACACTGAGAGAACATCCAAACTTCACGTAGAGAGACACCCGCCCAGCCGACAGCGAAAATCCTGATTCATTAAAATGTTTTTTGAACTTGTGGAAAATGATTTTTGTCCCCTCAAAATAAAATAAAAATACATTGAACACATAGACACAAACAAACAAAAACACACACTCGTTTTTATCTTGAATCTTAAACAATATAATTTGTGAGTAGCGTTATGCATCTTTGGTCTTTGGGCACTTTTGTTGCGTGTGAAATGGCTGCTGTGTTGAGTTGACGTACTTTGTCTGAAAAGGCTTCTCCTTGATCTTCTGTGGCTCACTCATAGTGGAGAGCTGTCTGAGAGCTGCTGAGGTCTGCAGGCACAGGTGTGCATGTGATGAGAGGCTCGTGAACAAAGTAACACTAAGCTCTTTGATACTTCACAGCTGTTCTCCCATTACAATATCTGAAAGACGAGTATGAAGCCAGACAGTGTTCTTCTGAGAGGTGTTTGTTTAGACGAAGAGAGAAGAAAAGTGTGATGAAGAGGCACGAGCTGATAAGAGCAGCGGGTTCATCTGCTGTTACACAGTTTGTCAGGAGAGGGCGCCGCTGCTCTACTGTGTGCAAAGAAGACGCTTCAAACAACCTTCTCTGCAGTTTTACTCAGATTAAAAAAGATGTACAGGTGGTGCAGTTTATTAATTAATCCATTATTTTATTACTTAATCTACGTTTTTAACTGTGTTCTGCTCATAGAAGTTGCACGGATAAAGATGTTCATACGTGACTTGAGAGGGGATATTGTCTCAGTTTTGTGTATTTCTTAAAATTATTTAACAGCTTTGATTTGAATATTTCACTCTCGATAAAGTCATTTGTTTCTCTTCACATTTAAGTTGCCAGTTAGACTTAAAAAAAAGGTTTTGACTGTTTTTAATCTCCAAACTTGGAGAATCGGTTTTTGCTTTAAGGTTAATTTATATTGTGATTAAATCTCTACAGTCAACAATTTCTGTCTTTCTATGTAAAAATGACAAACAATTTAACTCGTTTTAAATACTAAGAGGAAAAGCAACATCTAAGTATGGCTTAAATATTAAGAAATATCAGGGAACAACTCACTGAGTTGAGCTGATATTCGGAAGCATTCCTCAATTTTTCTGTGAATATTTTCAACAAGGAAGTTCCTCATGAAAGATGTCAAACATCAAACTTAAAATTCTGTCACTTCTTCACTTGTTTATAAACCATCACTACTCCTGTTAACGAGATTTCTAGATTATTGTTGTCTTCCCAAGCTGTTTACAAAGCTGTAAAGTCTTGAGCTCTTGTGACAGAGCAGGGGCTGAGCAGCATCAGGTCTGTCTCCTGTGTCATCACTCCGCTGTTCCCCTTTGCTGGTATTGTAAATTAAATGCCAACCTTTACTAATGGCTGTTAAGGTTCAGCGCAAACACACACTTGCATGCAGAGACAACACATAGTCTGCCGGTTAACCCCACTCACAGACTGCAGACCTCTCTCTCTCTCCCTCTCTTCCTCGTCCTTATTGAGTATTATTGACTGGAGCCTGGACCAGCCAATCGGCAGGCAGCATCCCACCTCTGTCATCAGCCAGAGCTGGAGGAAGGGATTGGCTTGTGTGATCTGAGCTTGGAAGGCAGATGAAATGCCAGGTCTGCTCTGCCTCTGGGGACAACCAGGCTGCCTGATAATGGGAACCAACACTCGCTCGGCTCGGGGGCAATAATATCCAATTCAGCATCAGGAAAACAAAGGGCCACACCTTGATTTTTTTCCCTCTATCTGCTGCTCTAGTTTGATCTGGCTGCTCTGTGGTCCACCTTCATGTGGAGAAAGAGACTGCTGGTGGGCTCTGACGCTCCCCTGCCCTCATCATCATCATCATCATCATCATCCATCCTCTCTGGAACAGGTGGATCATTTTGACATTCCTGCCCATTTTGCGCCAAAGAGCTGCTTTTCGGATTCTGACTCCTCCATGTACGATAACTTGTACCGACATGGATTTGAAGACTCAGAGGCGGTGAGTGGAAGGGGCGTCTGACACTTGTGAACCATGCTTTTCTTTCGTGCCGCGGCTGGTTGATCCCATCACAAACACCCACAGAATGCGCTGAGACTTGAGTGGGCTGAGTGTGCACTCTTCTCGGGGGAGTTGGAAGAGGTTGGGGGAAGGGTGTGCACGAGTGTGTGTGTGTGTCGGCATGTCTGTATTTGAGAGAGAGTGTGTGTGAAAGGGCTCCTCAATCAGCCAACTGTACAGTTTTCTCACTGATGCTGCCAGTTATTGGTTAGCGGCATCAGACGTATGTCTTTACCATCTCTCCATATGGTCATATGGCCTTCATTGCATACAGTAAAGCTCTGTTTATAGGCATTAAGGCTGTTTTTATGTGTGTATTGAATTCCCAGCAACATCTTTTTTCCTCCTATGTGGCTTCATTTGTATTTTGTATCTGTCTCTACCTTCATCACATCCCACCTTTACATCATCAAGGTGCAGAAAAGGCCAACAGCTATACTTATTAGATCACACTCTACGCTGACGACTATCACATTTAAGACACGACTGTATGCACGGTAAAGAAACCTCACATCCTCTTGTCTTTGAGTATAAATTGTCATTGATGCAACACATAGGTTGTGGTACACACATATTGACCTACACTCTGCCTTTGATACAAGGAGGCAAACATTATTATTGATGTGCAGATCAAGCATCCGTGGGATAAAAATGTATCGCAGTAGTGGAAAAATGCTTACAAAGGCAATAAATGTAGAAGCTGCTGCTGCTGCTGCTGCTGGGTGGAGGGGCGGAGGGAATCCCACTGAGCCAGAATCTGTCAAGACCTCTCTGTTACTCCATCTGATATCCAGGCTGCCTCCTGGACATTAAAGTTGGAGGGATTTTTGCACACCTTCCGTCTTATCCACAGTGTAGGCAAGGGTGAGGTGGGTGGTTTACAGAAGAATTAACACGTTTTATGCTCTGCACCTAATGATGATTGTTAAACATCCAAGTCCCAAAATATGTGGTTCTGGTTTCAGCTTTTCTACAAGATCCCAGTAGCTGGTTGCACGGATTTGTCTCCCTTTAAGCCACAAGAGAATTTGTGAAGGAAGAGAGGAGTCATTTTTACTCTGTTATTACTGTGTTGAAATGTCAAACAATCACGAGTAATATATATCTTGACACTGATGTATAAGTATGTATCAAGTTGTCAAATTTTACAATACTGTGTACATGTTTCAAAACAATAAAATCTCTGTGATTGTAATGATCGAAAAGTACAGAATCTTTAAAAAAAAACAAAAAACACCATCAGCTACCGTGAGCGACAGAGCGACAGCACTTTCTAAATTGCACAAATTCGACACCGTGCAGGAGTTTGCCTCCAATATATGCATGGACTTGTATTTTGTTGCCATGGTATCATTAACCATTGATTTTGACTAGAATCATATCAAAGTTTAAAACTCTCGTATCCTGACAACCTTACTTGTGTGTGGCTCTTTTTCGGTCCACTGTCTTAAGTCCCTCTTACAAGACTTGTTCATACACAATCATTGCTGCTGTACTATGTTTAGATGGCTTTTGGCAGCACTACAGAGGACTTCTTTCGAGCTCTTACTGTCCTTGTGGTTTGCTATCAGCACTTGTCATTATCTTGTGGATGTCTGGATTTTTCGGAAATGAGACTTTGTCTAAGGACTTGTAAGGCAGCAGGAAGGAGAAATAATGCATCTGTTGCATTCTCGACCTGTAATGACCTCAAGGCTCGTCTGACTCATTTCCAGATGAATGTGTTATAATCTACTGTACTCAGGAAATTGTTTGGCACTCTGACCATTGACGGAGCCTCTTTGAGTGTATGCCCATATCGCCCATCTCCTGCTTGTGATTTCTTTTGTGTGTGGATCATTTTAGTTTTTATCAGCACAGCTATTGTTCGTTTATATCTGCACTCTTTCTCAGCCTCTTAGAGTTGCACAACAATTTTAGTCACGGAAAATCATGTCAGTGTATCTGTAGAGCATGTTCGCAAAACCAAAAAAGATAGAAGAAAGCTAAAACAATGCCTAGCTCAGGAGCGTTTTAAAATGATCTTTTAGTTTGCTTCTGTATCCTTATCCCTGCAAATACTTTCACAGTCGTCAAGCAGGAATACGATGTATCTTGTGCTCTTTCCTTTTTTCAGTTCCTCCAATTAATCATTTCAGTAGAATTATTAGTAGAAGTATATGATCATACATGTGTGATTACCAATGTTCATCTGTAAGTACGTATCAGTAATTAGATGGTTCATATTTCAATTGCATTGATTGCTTTGCAGAACAACATTAGCATTAGCTAACAGGATTCATCAGTAAGTTTACTATCTTGAATTTCTTAAGATCAGGTTGAATAATTTTGCAAGGAAAACAGTCTACATTTATAGATTCCAGCTTCTTAAATGTTGTTGTGTTTGAGTTTCTTTACTCCTCTTTGAGAGTAAATTGAATATCTTTTAAATGTGAAAAAAAACATGAATCTCAAAGACTTCTTCTTATACTTCAGAAAACTCTGATTGACATATTTTACAATTTAAAGACCAAAGAAGTTATACATTTTCAGGGATATAATAAAGAGGTAAATTGTCAATGAAAATAATTACAAGTTGCAGTTTTATGAGCAACTCCCTTACCCAGCTTACAGGAATAGTGTATAGCCCACTACAGTTTGTGCACATATGCATATTGTTTGATGTATGACTCACCGTTAGAAAAGCAATGATGCAAATTACAAATACACCTGATTAGTGATTGTACTGTTAAAGGGCTGTTTTAGGGAGACTTCTTTGAGACTAAACTCTATGAATGGATTATGAGACCATATCCCTTATTTGGGTTTAGTTTTGGATGGTGGCATGGTTCCACTTCTCCAAGGTGTCCAACCATGTTGGTGGTGGATATAATGAAGAGAGAATGCTTTAAGTATTGTAGCATTGATCTGATAGTCGAGGTGGTCAGAGGAGGGAAAAGGATGGAGATGGGACACCACACCGAGCTCTGGCGTCTGTACAGATAAAGCTTGAGTGTGGCACGATGGACTCAAGAACTGGCCACTTGACACTCATAGATAACAACCAAACAAACAACTCATTGTCTGTGTGTGTGTGTGTGTGTGTGTGTGTGGGTAGACACAGGAGACAGACAGAGAAGAGGTGGAGAGCTTTGTTGGCAGAGTTGTTGCTCGTGTCCGTTCACATGATAGTAAACATTTGGGAGCGCTTTAAAGTGGCTCACGCTCTGAATGCTTTCTGTCAAATGACATCCTCAGTTTCATTCATGCCCAAACAGTTTGAGGAATTTGGGGAGGCTAATGTAGGGGTTACCAAATTAACTGCCACACTTTTATGATACTTACCTTTTTGTCTCCGTCATGGTTGCAAAAACACCAATAAAATCAAATGAAGTCTCGTCCAAGCACAAGAATGCATCTTACTTGAGTACTTGACTAACATGTGTGTCTGCTTTAGAATTTAGTTGAACATGCACTATTTGTTCAGTAAATGTCAGATAGCGGCACTTAGCTTAATTTGGCAGCCAACAAGGAATAAAAGAGAAACTTTTTGCTGACCTCTTCAAATATTTATGTCTCAAATTTGGTTCAAATGCTTTAAGATGTAGAAGTTTGTGCGAACGCGAGTGGAGGGGGATTGGAGGTGTGCGGCTGGAGGAGAGGCTTCAGAGTAGCGGAGGTGTCGCCAAACAGCAGTTTGTTTTGGTCTAGTGCTGGTGTTCAAGGACGACATCTACTACTGGATCAAAAAGTCGCACTTTCTTCCTTTAAGTTTCACTTTTCTTGACTGGCCTCACCGAATTTACAAATGCGAATAAAACTGGAATCTCTGGATTCATTTTGGATTTTCTTGGGCATTCATCGTAACAAAATGAAACCATTCTTGATATAAAAAAGTAAAACCCTGTTTCCAAAAGAGTTGGGAAAATCTAAAATGTAAATATAAACATTTTCATTTTAAATGTGTTGTTTCAATATCTTGCAAGTTATCACATTCTGTTTTATTTACATCTACATTTTTTCCCTACTTTTTTGGAAACTGGGTTTAAGGTTATTTGCTAAATTTCTTAAGGGTTCAGGTAGGCGGGGTTAAAAGGGAGTGGAATGGAGTTTAGATTTGCTGACACCCTCAGCAACCCAGTGGTTAACACTTGGGGACCCTCGACATCTTGACACATCACCCAGTGGTTTCCGGAGTGATACTGAGGCTTATAGGACACAATAATGGCATGATGTAGGAAGAGGCAGAAGAGCTAGTGAGGCACAGGTGGAACAATCTACAAGAGAGAGGCGTAGTCCTGTTTCTGAACCTACATAATAGCATCATTCAACATAGCAGACCTGAAGAAGTAGGTTTACGTTTTTCAAAAGCTGAAAGCAGCTTTTTTACGAGAATGAAATGACATTATGTGACTTGAAAGTAGTACTTATGATACTTTATTATACCACACTGTCCATTAAAATGTTCTCTGCCTGAGGGTCGTATCTTTAATCTAGTTCTGATTTAAAGGGGCAGACTTTTTTCTAGAGTTTGATTGACCAATGAAAAATAAAGAACAATCCCTAATGAAAACTATAATAAGTAGAAAAAAGCAAACAAACTCAAATATAGGATGGAGAGGTTATATTATATCTTTTGTTTCCAGACTCATGGTTCATTATTTTTAATAGTTATACATAAAGCAGGTGTATATTGGCCTTTGGTGGGGTGGTGTTTGTCTTTCCTCTCTCCCCAGTCCTGCAGCTATAGATTTCATTTGTAATGAGGCAGTAAATAAGAGTTATTTGTATCAGGGAAAGACTCCCATGGCTCTGAATGGATCATTAGTAGAGGCGCCTGGAAGCCCTGGACAAAAACATCAATCCTGTCTGTCCGGCCTGACAGGTTGATTTCAAAGAGTTACTGCTAAAACAAATCCTCTGGTGCACATTTGGCCATTTATTTTCATTAAATTATTGATATGCATTCTTTGTAGTCTTTTCAATGATGCTGTGCAGACTCTTACAACAAAACTTCCATCTTAAGGACAAAAAAATATTTTCTTTACATTCACTTTTGCAATTTAATACAAAGAACTTAATGGATAGGTTGGTGGTTGGATGTGTGGATGGATAAAGTATGGATGAATAGGTTTGACAGATGGACAGACTAACAGATGATTTGACTGATGTATGGACTGATTGATGGATGGACAGATGGACAGACAAAACGACAGATGGGTAGCAATAAGTAAGGTCTTTTACCTGCTTTTTGTGACATAACAATGAGCATGGTCTTTTTACCTGCTCTTTTGTAAAGCGTCTTGAAATAACACTTGTTATGAATTGGCGCTATACAAATAAAGATTGATTGATTGATTGATGGACAGCAGACAGTCAGATGGATGGATGGTTTGACTGACAGACGGATGGATGGATGGATGGATGGAACGATTGTAGGATGGACAGTTGGAAAGATAGACGGATGGTTTGACTGACAGAGTGATGGATGGATGGAGGGATGGATGATCAGATAGATAGACAATGGATGGATGGATGGAGGGAGGGACTGATTGATGGATGGAAGGAAGGGTGGATGGATGGATGGATGGATTGGATGGATGAATGGATGGATGGAAGGAAGGATGGATGGATGTTTGGGTAGATGGATGGATGGAGGGATGGATGGATAGATGGACGATGGATGGACGGACAGATAGACGATGGATGGATGGTTGATAACCTTAAATGATACTGAAGAATTTGTGGTGTAAGCAGTTTATCACAGCAAAAATAGAGCAGCAGAGAAATGTAAAACATTTATCATATATATTTAAAGGAATGTTACTCACAGTAGGCTTCTAAAATAATATACTAAATTTATGTTAAAGTGCAAATACAGGAATCAAGTTTAGTTGAATGTAAAAGCTGTTGACAGTGCATCACTGCCATCAGTCACCCATGTAATTTACTGACTGTTTACAGGCCTATAGGACACATCTATACAGGGAGACTACTATTTCCCCGACATTACTGACTTCATCCAGAACAAACAGTACCTCTTTGTCTCTTCACTGTGGCATGTAAACAGCTGATCACAACACAAAATGCAATCATGCAAACACATGTAGTGCTGTGAAGTGGCCGAGGATGTGAGGTAATTGGTTGAGAAGGTTGTTGGGGGGGGGGAAAAGCACCATCGCAGGAGAAGAAATTGATGAACGGGGCAGAATTTGAAGCAATACATCATGAATGAGTCCTGATGTCAAGCAGCCCTTTGTAGGCATGTTTCCTGCTCCCATGAGCTTTACGTTGTTGTGTGTGTTTGTGTGTGTTTGGGCTTTCACATGCATTGTGTGCAGTTTCTATAGCAGCTCCATAGGTTTAGGAATTATAATCCTTTTCATGTTTTTTTACTAGGTTAACTTGTTCTATATCAGGATTCTATAAAGGCTAGAAAGATAGTGGATAAAAAAATGAAAAATGAAAAAAAAGCAACAAGAAAAATCAAATTTCACAACCTAAAAAAACCAAATGTTTAAAATGTTTGCCTGTTAAATGTCTGAACTATTGAACTAACGATCTACATTTTAAACTATAATTACGTCATTAATTCATTATTTGCTGTTACATTTGAATTATACATAACTATCATGTTCATTGGCAAATTTGTCACATTATGTTTCTGTGAGAAATCTTCAGATCACAGTTCTTCAGAAAGAGTCGATCGGCTAAATAAAGACCCCTCGCTTGCTCACCAAATCTCACATTTTCAGGTCTTATGAAATGTCCGGAGGATATGACAGAGGCTCTGTTTTTCAGAGTATATCCGACTGAATTATACCCTGTCCTCTGTGGTCGGACGCTGTTCGTGGTCTGTGCAGAACAGAGTGTATGGCAGCGACCGCAGGGGCAACAGACTGTACCATCATCTGTTAGGTAAACATTTGTGCTGGGGCCTGGTTTTTCACTCCATTTGGCCGAGTGTGCGGGCCTCCAAACGTCCACTATCCGCCAAAGAGGAAATGAGATCAACCAACCTGATGAGCTGGAGATGTGCTGGGGTGACAGCACAAAGCAGCTCATAGAAATATATGATTTATTTGGGTTAGTGAATGGTATACTATCTATCATATGTTGAGTTAATGGAAGGATTTCAAGCAGCACGCTTGAATAAGGGTTCACAATTTTTTGTCTATTGAATTAAGAATATCTCCACCTGACTGGATGTCTCATAGCTGAAACATAGAAACTGAAAAGAGAAACGACTCTGAATCAGGGATCAACTTCCCTAGCTTCTGGCTTTACAAATGAGTCAACCTCCAGAGTGCTGATAGAAATGGACAGCTTCCATGATCTTCACGCTTCAGCAGCTGAGTGGTGACATGATGCATCCACAGCGGCCACTTGGACAGAAAGAGACATGTGAAGTTATTCTCTTCAGACAAGATCACACTTCTGTAAAAATCAGAAAGTAACCATAAGAGTGATTGAAATTTGGTGTTATGTTAATGCAGACCCGTCTTAAAGGAGCAATATGTAAGATATGTAGTGAATTAAATCACAAAATGACCTTACAGTGTCATCAAACATTAAGGAAACATGCTATGTTGAAGTGCTGGCTTCTCTGACAACAATGCAGCAGCCAGTATGTCCTCCTTCTAAGTTTAGATTCCGGTTCTGAATGGTCTGTATTTGTTTGGACCAGATAAGGTAAGCAGCTTTAAGGCACCCCCACACGGCCGTTTTGGACGCCCCTCGGTTTGCCAGATATGAGACCAGCTATCACGGCAAACCAACAGGCGTTGCAGCGATGGAAGCGGGCAAGCAAACTAGTTGAGATGTAACTGATTCTACCGAGTTAAGAAGCCTCTGCTTTTTTCTAATAAGCTCCACGAGCAGAAACATGGTTAAACAAGGATCAGTACTGGAGATGCTTTAGAAAAATGTAGAGAGGTTAGAAGGCAGAAAGGTTTACAGACCGCTGCAGAGCTGGCTAAACACTGAAGCTAACGCGACATGGCAACCCGCATGAGCATCTACTCTAGAGAGGAGGGGGCGGGGGGAGGCAGTTCTCTCTCAAATGTTTTGAATTTGGACTGCAGATACCAAATTTAAACATTAGGTGTCAGAGTTTACATTTAAGATATCTACATATTATCATACTTATTTGTATTAGCTGTTTATCCAGCCTGTATCTGGTAACCAAGAAACTGCTGCTTTCTCTCTGGTACTTGTGTTTAAATTTAAGTCATTTTAAACCCTCTTGTTGCATTTGACTTTATCACAGAACCAGGATTTGAGTCAAACATATTGCATTCATTCTTTGAACTAGAATAGAGTTTTGCTCATCTGAAAATCACAAGTTGTGCAAACTGAACAGCCGGTCATTTTTTAAATTTATTTTGGAAAAATAAATTGCAGCAGCCTTTTGTCAGTATTTGAGGTTTTCAGTGAGCCAACATTTAAAAGTGCACACTGCATTTAATGTGTCACTTTAAAGGATATTGGCAATCTCTTAAATCCTGACAATGGTACTTCCCATTCAAAATATTCTTAAATCTATCTGTGAATCTTTTTAATTTTGAAGTTATTTATGCAGCACCTTTCACAGTTTGTTTAATTTGTAGCAGCAGATTTGTCTTAATGCATTTCAGCTTTCATTTGAGTTGTCAGCTGCCGTGTGACCTACTTATTTTATTACATGATATCAAGCGGAGCCTATTTTTAAGGAAATGAAAGCTGGCAGCAAACATTGGGATTATTGTATATCTCTGTGTTTACGTATCTCTGGCACACGCAGTAACCTGATACCCTTTGTACTGCACTGTTCAGCAGGTTTAACGCACACAAAACGCTCAATCACCTGCTCTTCAGTCAACATGACATTGTCTGACATTATAATGTTAGGAGGCAGGACACTTGGAGAACACATTGGGCTGTGTTGTATTATTAGACCTTGAAATAGATAAGTAAAGTGTGTTTAAGGGATTTGAAACCATGAAATAAAACTTGTGAATGCAATGGGCTGATGGGATATGACAAACATTGTTGTTGAATGTTTTATCAGAAGGTGTAGTAATGCTCAGACAGATGTTGTTCTTAAATATGGATGAGGAGTAACATCTGCACGCTGAGTGGGGCTGCACAAACATCATAATTTCAGCACAGAGCATTAGCAACAAACATTGTAAATTATCCCAGTGAAACCATTTCCTGTATTTCGTCTTTCGTATTTTTCTATATCCTCTTAATGCCTTGCTGCTGAACCACTTGCCCTGTGGGGGCAACAAACGTTCTTACTTAGCTTGCGTACATTTCACCTCTTGGATGGAGGCCTGAGTATAATGTCCATGCTTTATGTCCACCTCCATAAGGTTTCATGAAAGTTTGCCAAGTTGTTTTATCGTTAACCTGCTGACAAAAATGAAAACAGCACCAAAAATGTAAGTTGAGTTTGAGTTTGGCAAAAGAAAGATTATTCCACTAATTTCATTTGTGTTGGTTTGATTTTGTTCTGTTTAAGCAGTACAATGACGAGGCATCCTTTCTTTTCACTTAGGCCTAAACAACAAATGAAAAGGTGCAGGTAGAAGAAAAACGTATAAACCTTCCCTTTGTACAAGGAAAAGATTGACAATCAATTTATGATTATGTTAAGTTGTTTAAACCGTACAGCTTGTGGGTTCTATACAGGAAAAGTATTCTTGTCTTCAAGCTTGTGCTATGATTTATTTGCTCATTCGTTTCCAATCTTTTGAAGGTGAATACTGAGTGCAGGAGCTCTGCTAATATTCTGTGTCAGCCAGTGAGAGATGAACCGCTTTGATTTTACGACATGAAAGTAAAACAAGGCATTAAAATTCATGAACTCGTTCATGTACTATGCCATTTAACTGCACTGTGACACACATTACATCATGCAACACGGTTCAGCGTCATAAGGGTTTTGCCTATTACATAACACTATGCATGCACTGATTGTTTCATGCATTAGCTGCCTTTTTTAAAACCAAGAAATACAGGTTTGATATGGACAGGGTGTAACTGCATGTGTTGTGGTTATTCTGAAGTGTCCATTTGTGTCACTATAAATAGAAAGTAAGAAGAACTGACACATTATGACATGTTGGGACTAAATGACAGATAAACACAGAGAGCGTACCAAATGACTGTGGACAGGTGGGTTACACACACTGTGAGGCCAATATATCATAAACATATTGATGTCACTGTTTTTTTTAAGATTTATTTTTTATGCTTTTGTGCCTTTATTGGAGAGAAAGTGGATAGAGTCAGAAATCAGGGAGAGAGAGAGTGGAATGACATGCGGGAAAGGAGCCACAGGTTGGATTTGAACCTGGTCGCTTGGAGGACCATAGCTTCCATGCATGGGCCGTGCACATTGACCACTGCGTCACATTTGTCTTTTTTCTGTAGTTGCAGCATCATTTAGTCCTTCCTCTTATTTAATCGCAGTTGACGAAGGTAATAACGGTCTCCTGACCCTGCTCTGTATGGCAGCCTGCAAGCGACTGCACACACAGTGTATTCCCCATACATGCACTAGAAAGCACTGATGAGCGGTAATAAGCGTGCAGACCCCAGAGAGTCTGTACACTGAGCCTGTTGTTTGTTGCCTATGGTGCAGGCGTCCAGTGTTTATGCTAATACTGGGATTACTCAGCCGTAGTGTAGCGTGTGTTACAGAGTGGAAATATCTCACTCCATCACAGGGATAGAAGTGAGTATAAGAGCTAACTGGACTAGAAAGAGAGGATCGAAGAGTGAAACACTATGCTGTGAATTCATTTCAGTCCGTACATTACATCATGAACCGATGCATGTTTTTAGCGGCAAACAAAAGAACAGTCAGCTCAGATCATCTGTTGGAAGTAGAAGAAAAAACTAGGCGAACAGGTTTATTAATCCAAACAATAAGAGTTGGATAGAACAATCAGGACCAAGATGAGTTTGAGCTTGATGTATAGTGATGCAGCTTTGACATGCGCAGGATTATTGGAGAGTGTGTTGGACCATTGTTGTTTTTATTTCAAAATGAAGATGCTATAATTGTAGAAATAGATTCAGAAATAAACTTGAAAATGTAACCCACCATCTGTAATCACCGTACAGAATTCTTTACAATGATAAAGTCCGGATAGTTTTGTTAGAGTTCATCCAATTTGAAACATTTGGCCCTGCGTTCCTGCTTACTGAAATGGGTTTTGATCTTGCTCCACCAGCCGGTGCCTCTAATGTGAAAACTCTGCGCAGTCCTGACCAGCTCAATATGTAAGCGCCTGTCACAGGGCTGTATAGGCCTCATTTTATTACAACAGGAAGACGTGGAAACACACTGTATACCTTTTAATAAAGTCTTTGGTCACAGCCAATATACTAACTGCATTTCCACTGCACAAGCTGTCTTCAGGTACCAAAAACTGTTTGGTACGGAGCTTTCAGAGCTCAACATTTGTGTCAATACTCACAGTCATTTTTTGAAGAGTATGTATATATATATACATCTCTATCGTTGTTGTAGAGTTGCAAGCAAAGCAAGAAACATGTAAAATCAGCTTTCACTTTTTAGCATGTTAAGAGACTAGTTTCAATTATATTTTGTGAAGTCAACAAAGGGCTGGAGGCACCTTTTAGTTCCTAAAAAAAGAAGTTCCTAGGACTAAAGGTTTCAGTTATTTTTGATGGAAACATGGCATTGACTTACTGACACACTAAATAAATCAGAGGATTCACTATTGACCCAAAAGCAGTTAATGAGTTAATGAGCTCAAAGGTAACAGTGCTCCGCAAACACTGCGTTTTACCAAACAGATACAGTATTTGATGAATTAAACAAAAACATAGGACTAAATATGTGCAACCACTACACTGCATATAATGCACATAGATATTTTTTTTACAATGTACATTTGTAAAAACTGACCTGAAGCCAGATCGCCCATATGGAACACAAACAGCTACAGGAGCGGTCAGCCAAGGGTGAAGTCCTTGGGCCAAGATGCGCTGGTTACATATGCATCATTGTTGTGTGTAGAATAATGTGACAAATAGGTCAGCCCTGTTTGAAAATGGTTTGTTAAAGCATGCACGGTAGATTTAGCCAGGATTATTCATGCATTTATAGTCAGTTAACCAAGAATCCACTCACAGGGCTCTACTGTGTTCAGTGATTTTTTGGCCATTTTTGCCCTTATTGGATAGGACAGCATACAGGAAGTGTTCGGAGGAGAAAGCGGTGGATGATGCAGGGGGATGTGGTCGTATTTGAACGCATGGTGGCTGGGACGAGGACTACAGGCCGCATGGGATGCATGCTCTAACCACCAAGCTAAACTGGTGCCCCAGCTTTGGTGTGTTAAAAGTGTGATTTTATTTAATACTTGGGAACATTCACATTATAACCTAACATTCGCCTCATTGTAGTGTTTGCAGGATGTTAGGAAATGTAAAACTGTTTTGGCCAAAATACCTTCATCTGTTTGTTTTTTGCAGAAAAGGACATTTAAACTTATTATATGGATCAATTTCAACTGTTATCCTTAATTAGCTTGTATGTAGCATAGGGTTTTCTCAGGACCAGGGTTTTAAACATCAATAAGATATTAGTAAAAATCAAACAATTATGATATATGTTTCTTTGCCATCGCATCAAATTCCTATGAAACTTAAACATTGGTTAATTTTCTCGTTATTGAATACCAAAATTTGAAAGCAAACTCCTGCACACTGTCTAAGTTTCACAAATCCATTGGCATCATTACTGTACTGAAACATTGCCAATGTAATTGTGGGATTTAAACAGTGTCACCTTCTCCATTTGTATGAGACATTGACGTCACATGATCCTTTTGAGACACCAAAAGTACTCGAGAAACATCCGTATTTGTCAACCTGTGAATTTGAATGGACCACCACTGCCACTCTATTTCTCTGATGCAGATTTTGGTTAGAAATATGACTGAAAATCTTTAATTTTCCATGCTACTGATCATTAAATATAGGAGATTGTATCAGATTGAAACACTTATTGAAAATAATCAAAGTATTGACATTTTTGACAACCTGTATTTGACATATACATAAAGCATGTCAGAAGAAAACATGTATGGTTTATGTTGCTTATTCATGGCGAATGAAGTGCATATATTGTTTAATTCTAATACACCGATCAGGCAGTATGTATTGGAGACATGGATTGCATGATAAGAATCAGGTTTGTGATAGAATTTTAAAGTCTGTGCAAAGAAGTACCTCTTTAAAGTATGGTTCCTTAGTCTGAGATCTGCACCTGCTGTGTGTTGTGGAAGTTGTGGGATCATCACTGCTAAGGGTCTGAAACAGCGTCTCCTTAATAGCACCCACCCTTCTCCGCAGGCTCTCTGTGATGTGATGCTGGAGCTTGATGAGCACATTTGAGCCGTACTAATTTCTCTCTGCTGAGGGAAAACTCGCTTTACAGCTGTGTCTCTGTGCATCCACTACAGCTTCTGTTTATGTTTCCACACTGAGTTTCCTCAGCTCGCTTGGTCATAATCTTACTCTCTCTCTGCCTCTCTCACTCTGTTGCTGCCTTGAGTGATTGGATGGGCATTTTTATTGCTCCTCTAACGCAGCAGACACAGACTTGTAGCTAATAAGGACGAGGGTTGAGGCAGTGGGTGAGTTAGGAAGGAGATGACTCCGCTGATAGTGATGTTATAAGACTGATCTCCACCCTGAGGGAGACTGGTGTGGGGGTCAAACTATTTACTGTGCCCAAGAGGAACTGACACATACATACTTATTCAGTAGGCTGCACATGTAACCAGTTACATGATTTATAATCTGATTTTGAAGGGGATTTCTAGCATGTCGGCCGAATGTATCCTTGTCTCTAACATCCTCTGCAGTCATATTTTTGGAGTGTCATTTTCACAGTTGGAAAGTGCTGCAAGAACAGATTTTTCCAAAGTGAAAAGCTGCTCCCAGAGACACAATCAACACTGGCAACAGCTTAAGGTGCTTTTCACAAAATATATCTAACATGCATACATAGAGATACACTTGTAAATTGGCCAACAATCACTTCAAGCATTGGCACTGAAATGTCCATGCAAAGAAAATAGTTTTGCAAGACATAATAATCTCTGCAATAAACAAAATGTCTCATAGCACATCTGTTTTAAAGGGGACATATCATGAAAAATCCACTTCTACAGTGTTTTTTATTCTGGTAACCCGACCCACAAAATGTGAAATAAACCCATCCAGTCCTTTGTTTGTGGTCTGCATAAATCTTACAGCACAGAGAAAAATGCTCCGTTTCAAATTTGCTCTCCTTGTTACGTCACAGTGGGATTCTGATTAAAAAAAAATACCCTCCCTTCCCCTGGTATCTCCACCCATGGACTCCACCCCCAGCCTAGAGCAAAATTTTGCGCAGGTCCGCCATTTTTATTCTCTATATGATCTTAACCAAATGTGTTATCTTTTCAGCCAAAATGTCTTGCTAATGCTTCAAATTTAGCTTAGGCTACAGACACGAGCAGGTCAGTACGACGATATTTAAAAAATAAATAATCTATATAGTAGGCTACATAACCTAGGAAGAGTTAGAGATTCAGGACTAAAAATGGCTACAAAATTAGAAATTTACTATCAAACATGCTACCGAAAAAACCCTGCGATTTTAGCTCCATTCTTGTGATGAAAAGTGTAAAAGACTGAACCCATAGAGGTCAGCACAGCTTTCCATTTCCTCCATTGGAGAGTTTTTTTTCCTTGTGAAAATACAGACAAAAGTGTGTCCCCCTCTCTATGTCATCAATATTCATATTTACACCAACTACCATGGCTACCAGAATAATGAAGCAGGGTTTCCTGTTAACTTCAGACAAAACACCGTCCCTCTGAACCTTCCCTCCCAGCCAGTTGTCATCTTTAATCTGTCTGCCTTTGATCCTGAATGAAGAGGAATACAAGCAGCCGTTTGACACAGCGATACACACACACACACACACACACACACACACACACACACACACACACACACACACACACACACACACACACACACACACACACACACACACACACACACCTGTGGTTGCTGTAGCCTCCTTAAAAATTGATTTGCTGTGTGGTTTTAAGAAATAGCCTCCTATTATGCCTTGCTTCCGTTTGCACTGTTATGCATTCAAATGTGATACGGTTTGAATCGGACACATCAAGTTACACATTACAATCTTTTATTATTGGATTTTGCCCCTTTGTATGTCAGATTTAATCGGCATCACATGAAAAAAAGTTGTTCATACCCTGTGGATGTTCCGCCAATACTTGAAAATGTTGTCCCTTCTTGTAAGACTGAATTTTCATCTTGTTATTCTCCAGGGCTCAGCTGATTCGTACACAAGCCGACCGTCTGACTCGGATGTGTCCCTTGAGGAGGAGAAGGAGTGCGGCCGGCAGGAGAGGGAGCAGCAGGCCACTGTTCAGCTCGAGAGGGCTAAGGTCAGGATCACAAGGCACTATTTAGAAGACAATCGAGATACTTACTGTTCTGTATATCATATGAAACTGTTTTGATCCCAGGTCACAAACAGAAGGCATAAGATTTAGATTTACAGACTTCACTTCTGTAGGTCATCATTCACAATATTCACATGGCCACCTGTCTTGTTTTAAAAGTTATCCGTCCAGAGAAGGTTCAAAAGATGGTTGGCAGGGTTAGAGACTTCTTGAGGAGTATTGTGGCCCTTTCCCCTTAATTTCCCAGTATGGTCCAGTAGCTCCTGGCCTTTGGTTTATTGAAGGTCGTTGCCCAGATGTTTCCTGTCTTCATGTGTTTACATACCACACAGTTAATCTAAAGGTGTGGATGCTCTAAATCCCAGCACATCACACCTTCCTGTGATGTGGAAAAAGTTTTATAGCTGTACTAAAAAGAAAAGACTCTGCTGAGATTTCTTTAGTACTGGTGTGAGTTCACTTTGCACTTCCATAAGAGATTTTGAATATAAAGATTGCGCACAAATTAGTGTGTTGGACAGCTTTCCAGATGCGAGATCAACTTTTCATGTCTCTTGGTGAATTGATAGTCAATAGGACTTTTTCATTGCAGACACTTTTGACTTGTCCTGGTAGAAAATCCCATGGTGAAACTAAAAGCATGAACTTTGGCTCTGTTTTTTGGCTTTGGCGGATGAGGTGGGTTCTCTGCGGTCTTACTGCCACCATCATCAGGAGGGCTCTCAGTTGGCGTCCCTTCATCAGCACCCATCCCTCACTTCAGTTTTGCTGCAAGTGATGGTGGAGCTTAATGAGCAAACTGCTCATTTAATACTTCTCTGTGCCAAAGGGAAACGCTCCAGTCGTGTCTCTGTGCATCCACTATAACTGTTTTGTTATATTATTGAAATGCCTTAAAGAACAAGATTGTCAGCTTTATTGTATCACACTTCATCTTTTGTGATTGGAGATAATATCTGTATCCCCTATTCCTTTGGCACGTTCACCTTCCACCTTAATGCTTTGATCACTTTTTTCTCCCTGCTGTCTAACAGACTAAAGCAGTGGCGTTTGCTGTGAGGACAAATGTCAGCTACTGTGGCGCTCTGGATGAGGATGTTCCTGTGGCCGGCACTGCCGTCAACTTTGATGCCAAGGACTTCCTCCACATCAAAGAGGTACGAGTCGGGCACTGCCCAGAAATGTTAGACCTGTGGCACTGTGTGTGGAGGATTCCTTTTGGTGCACTTCATTTAGTTTATTAATAAAATCAGCATGATGAGCTTTTATATTGAAGGTTGTTCAATTCTGTTGCTCCTCAAGTATCTGGCAGCCATTGGTCACAACAGAAATTCCATACTAATATGCCATTTAGCACTAAAACTAAACTAGATTTTTTACTTTCTATGAAATCTTAGTATGTAACCAATAGTTAGTGATATCCTAATTCTGGCTGTGGCTCAGTGATAGAGTCGGCCATCTCTCAACCTACATGTCCGGTGTGTCCTTGGGAAAGACACTTAATTCATCAGGAGTCAAGGAACTACACATCCCACAATCCATTGCGAATGATATTGCTTCTTCTTAAATGTAACTTTAGTAGTTGTTATAGTGTTTATACTGTTAATACAAGTGTTGTACTATGTTGTAGTTTGTGTTGTGGAATATATAAATTACTTTCACTGCTGCATAACAAGGCCATTAGTACAATTCGTGTTAGCTAACTAACTAGCTAGCATGCTAGCGCGAAACTATCAGTTCGCATTCGGCGCCCAGGTGCAGGAAATTAGCCGAAAGGCAAATTTTTATCGGCAGTTCCTTTACTAGATGTCTTTTGGAATCATAGAATTAAATATAACCCGTTAACATACATTCAGTAGTTTAGAAAATACAGATATATAAAATACAATTTGGGTAACGAGAACAAAAAATATCTAATATAGGACATGACACAGTTAAAGTTATTAAGGGTAGGTACTGCATCAGTGTTGACATTTTTGGTTCTCAATAAATCAAGTTTTTAAATTATATTTAAATGTACAGTATAATAGGATGCTGACTCTAATTGATTGCGGTATTAAATTCTACTGATTTGGTGATCTGATGGAAAAGACACCCTGGCCGAATGTGGTTTTCCTGAGTGGGATTGTGCCGACCCCCCTAGCTGCACCTCTAGTGGTATGTTGTCCATCTCACAGAGTGGAAATCCTAAGGTATTACGTCCTCTTTTCATCCCTCCATTCTACAGAAGTACAACAATGACTGGTGGATCGGCCGTCTGGTGAAAGAAGGATGTGACATCGGCTTTATCCCAAGCCCTCTAAAGCTGGAAAACATCCGACTCCAGCAGGAGCAGAAGAGAGGACGCTTCCATGGGTGAGTATTAGAGAGGAAGGAGGACTAGATGAGAAGTGAGCTGAGAATGCACAGAAGGCAAGAGAGATGGAGAGTTTGGGGACTTGTTAAGGACGGAGCCACTTCAGAGAGGAGTAAACCTGGCTGCCCGAAGAACTGGCAGATAGGGAGGAAGTCAGGTGGATGAGGGCCAAGCTGTGTTGTGTGGTCCAGCCTCTCAGAGGTGCGCCTGGGTCCTGGCCAGCGCTGAATTTTCCATCAGATGGGACGATGGGTTTCAGCCAGGAAGGGCTATTAGAGATGCTTAGTGCCTTAGACTTTCCTGACTTTTAATATTAAGAGAAGAGAAAGTCATTTTTCTTTCTCTTTCTGTTTATTTTTATAACAGAAATCATTTGCACGTAGTCCTTGCCTCAATAAAAACAAAAAAACCTTTTTGAAAATAAGGAACCTGAGTCAGTTCTCAGTTTTACATGACTCAATTTTCCTGTGGTAACAAGATATTTCCAGCTGTTTTCTCGAGATTGTGATTTATTTGTGTCATCATCTCAAGATAACAACGTTGATTTCTTGAGAACTCGAGAAAACAACAGAAATTGACTTACTATCACAGGAAATCAGAGTAAAATACAAAAGTATTGCTGAATGTCCTCTTAGGGCTTCCGTACTTTAAGCTCAAAGGAACTTCTATACTCCTTTAGGTGTTCATATTAAAGTAAATTAAGAAACATCACATCTGTTGTGTGACATATTATTACATTTTCTGTCTTTGATGACTTTTGTCAGTAACTGAGTCAATCCTGTTTTTCTCTTTTCTCTTTCTATTTGCTGTTTTTATTGTAGCAACAAGTCAGGTGGGAACTCTACGTCCAGTCTGGGAGAAATGGTGTCGGGAACATTTAAGCCAAATCCAAACTCTGCAGGTTGGTCCCACAGAGACTCTCTGTGTGATTCACAGATAGAGATGTTTGTCTTTGTGTCTGCTCTGTATTTGTGTCTTGGTAACAGTGGGAGTATTTAATACGTCAATGATGTATTCGATTATGTGTGACTTGATCCTTTCTGAAACATTTCCACAATTTGTCTAACATAGAGTATGCACTCTCCTGATTTTTTCTCTCTTTTACTTTAGGAAAGCAGAAACAGAAAGTGGTGAGTATTGCCATTTTCTTAAAATACTTGCTCATTTTACATGTGAGCAGGGGCGTGTCCAGACTTTTTTAACTGGGGCGGCCCACCTGGGGCACTGACTCATGCAGGGATGGCATAATGTAACGTGTTTAGGCACGCACACGCAAATCAATTTCAGATTTTTAACCTTTTATCCCCACTAATGATATGTAAGTAAAACAATTTGGCAACAGCTTGATTCTTTAGGGTCTCAAAAACTAAGATTTACGTGCATTATTCGTTATTTTACATACACAACTGTATGCACACTCAAACTCAAGTATACATTTATTGGCAACAAGGTCCTTTGCAAATTAGACAGTGTGCACAAGTTATTAATACCATTATCCTGTTGAAAACAGCCAGAATAGTTGATTAGTACTTAAGTCCCGCTTTGATTAGGCAAATAGACACATTTTGGGGTGGCACCTGGGGCAGCCAATCAGATTTCAAGGGGTGCCCATGCCACCCCTGGCCACAAACAGCTCGAGCTCCTGGGAAGTTGTTGTCCACAAATGAGTCCTCTTTAAATGTCTTAATGAAATAAAGACTCACACTCCTGCATTTTTCTACAAAGTATTAAAGGTTCAAACTCTTATAACAAAATCTTATTTTGTTATTTGGTTGATCTTATTTTTGGTAAAACATAGGACATTGAAACTTGTTTACTGATAATGAATGTTAGACACGGAGAAGATGGATCATGGAATTCTTAAACTTCAAATAGAAAACCTCATTTTGATTTGAACCGGGGAAAAAATGATGTGTATCAAACATGTAGGAGATTAGCACTGATTAGAGTATTTTAAGTTGGAGAGGGATCCTTTTTTAAACATTGAGTTACACAAAGGCTGTACCCTTAATTAAAATGTCCTTCTTATTAAAATAGAGAGAAGTTGCACTGATTAATCCATGAATCAATTTGCTGTAAACTTTAACTTTACCTTGTTAAAGCGGAATATTTTATGTATATGTTTTTCTCCTCTACGACTGACCTCTATTAACTTTGTTTGAGTGTTTGAGGACATCATCTTGGCTTTGAGGAAACTCAAAACTTTCTGATATTTTATAGTCCAATGGTCATAGACGAGCAGACTGTCTACTTTGATTTAGTCATGCCAAAGTCATTGGGTTAGAATAAATTAAGTCGTTGCTGTATCTGAGTCAGAGTCAGATGTAGGAACCAATTCTCAGAAGTGACTCTTCTCAAAAGTGATAAACCACTCGCACCAGCACATCATGTTCCAAGATGATGTGTCTGTAAATTAAATCAAAACTTACGTTACAGTTATTGAAAGCATGAAAACACTTATTTTAATTAAAATGTGACATTGTATTAGAGCATTCGAAGATACCTTGGTGTGCTTGATTTTCTAATATTAAATCTTGACTGTCGCTGTGTGTGCCCGCCCCTCCAGGCTGAGCACATCCCTCCCTATGACGTGGTTCCCTCCATGAGGCCGGTTGTCCTGGTGGGACCGTCTCTGAAAGGTTATGAGGTATGACACACAGCCACTGTTTAAGCTCTCTGACCCTTACACCTTCTCACAGCAAATATCTTCAAACCTACATCACTCACCCAACCCTTTAAAGCTTCTGTGAGGAACTTTCCGGATTAAATATCACAATTAGCATGAACTACAGATGCATCCTGCTAACCAAAGTAGCTGGTGACTGTTTTGGTTACCTCTTGCTCCACTCCAGCTCCACCCTTTAGTCCAAATATGGTCACATTCAGGGGCAAAAAACAAGATGATAAGAACTTAACACAAAACTCTATAGGGGAAATCACAATCCTCTCATTTTATTGAGTCTTAGATTCACCCCGTATATTTTTTTTGTACTAACAACTGCTAAGGATACTGAAGTATCATCTGTTCCCCCCTCAAAAAACCAAGCTGCCTTATGCCGTAGGTAGCATCATGTCGTAGGTATCCTACATTTCCACGTCTGCTGATTCCCTTCAAAGTAAAGATTTCAAGAAATACAATATTATAGCTGAAAGTGCTCATTGATTATCAGTTAACACTGCAACCTCGGGGCAACACAATGAAGGAGGCTTAAAGGAGATGGTGTGGAGTCAGTTGTCATGGAATCACCGTCTCAGCCTCCCATTCTGGTGTTGCCGTGGTAACAACCTTCCGGGTAAACTGCTTTGAGTCTGAAAATGTGGAGCACGATTTGAAATCAAAAACAGAGGATAACGTACAGTAACAAGGTTTAAGAAAGAGATATGTGACTGAAATACATTTTTAATGTTCAAATAGCAAATAGAGATTTCATGTATTGATCATGATTATCTGTTTTACAGCTTCTTAATCTGTGTGAGAAAGCAGCTACAGATAATACAGCTCATGTGGTTCAAGGTTTTTGTGCTTCTCTTTCTGCTTTGACTGCTTTGTGATTTATTAGAGTGAGTATTGTGTTTAGCTTGTATGGAGGCTGGTACAATTCAAGTGGTGCAGAAGTATTCAGATCCTTTAATAAAGTCTAAGTGCAAATACCAAAAATTCTCAATAAGAGGTCAAAGCTGGAAATGTATGTAACTTACATGTAAGTGAAAGTACAGACTTATTGGAAAAATGTTGTCAAAGTGAAAGTAAAAGTACTCGTATTGCATCAGAAGGACCTTTGGCTGAGTTTAGATCAGTGGTTCTCAACTGGTGGGTTGGGACCCAGAAGTTGGTTGCGGAGCCATTTTCAGTGGGTCGCGAATGTGTGCCTGGAAAAAACTTGTGTAAAAAGGTCTGTGAAAGGCTTTTTAAACATGTTTGTTTTGTTCAGTTTCTTGATTCTGTCACATGTTTTGTACCGACTGAGGTCCAAACTGCACAACTTTCCAGTAAATAAATCTGATTGGTTGAAAAACATCATAAATTTGGGTCGCAATTTTTCACTGAGGAGTTGGTGGTGGGTCCTGAGGCTAGAGGAGTTGAGAACCACTGGTTTAGATAATTTAATGCTGCTGTACTGATAGTACTATTCAGATTTAAGCAGCGTTTTTATGTAACAGCAGAACTACACTTATAGACTGATATGCAATTTTATTTTTCAATTCAACCTCTATTTCTCCTCGAGAGATCATTGAAGGTCAACCTCCATTTACAGTGACAACTAGGCCTTAAATAGTCACTTATAAGACCGGTAACAAAGCTTTAAAAGAACCAGAAGACAGATGGATACAAGGCCACTAAACTCAACGAACCAGAGGGTTTCTAAGAAGATCAGACAATTCAAAGGAATAATTGAATACAAGAGTGAAAGAAAAAGCCTAAATGTACTCAAATGATTAAGTGAGCTCAATAAGTATACTCAGAAAAGCGCTTTAAAAGTCTAATGTATTGTTTTTATTAATCATCTTTTTGATCCAGTCAGTCATCCTAGAAGCTAATGTGGCTAAACTCCTTTGATAACTGCTCCAGTTTCAGCTAAATGAACATGCAGCCCCCCCTCAGCTCTCTGTCAACCTGAGGCTCATTTAAACAAATCAGAGTGACACAAAGCTTAGCATCTTTTCATTCATGTATCCATGTATTCTAATTGGACGACTGTCTGCCTTTAAGGACCAATTAAATCACCAGAAAAAAAATCAACCTCATGTTAAATTTCTGTTGCCCCAGACTGGCATTTATGTTCATCAGCCAAAGTCACTGTGATTGCCCCTATTTCCCCCCTGTGCAGTGGTCTTTGCAGGGACTCAGACAAATCACAGACGGTGGCCTTAATGGACAAAAATGTGTAAAATAGATGTCTAGCAAGAAGAGGTCACTTTTACTTGTTTGCTTCCCGGTTTCATATTCAGAGTTCATGTCAGAAGAACGTTGTTCCTGTGAGACTCTTGTTTGCTTGAAACTTGCCTGACACCTTTTTGGCTTCTTTGCCTCATCTGTATTTATCTGCATCTGCATCCTTCTTCTTCTTCCTTGTTCCTTTTCATCCTGTGTCCTCCCCCTTCTTCTGGATTTATTACCGCAGGTGACAGATATGATGCAGAAGGCGCTGTTTGACTTCCTGAAGCACAGGTTTGACGGGAGGTGAGCATCCAAAAGCAGGCAGAATAAATTGAAGATTGTATCATCCTGCTGTCACGTAGCTATGTATGAAATGTATGTTGTGTGTTGTTTCAGGATATCCATCACAAGGGTAACAGCTGACATATCGTTGGCCAAGAGGTCAGTACTAAACAACCCCAGTAAGAGGGCCATCATTGAGAGATCCAACACCCGCTCCAGCCTTGGTAAAGCCACAGGAACTGTCTCACTCAATGATGTGCATGTCATGTTGGTGATGACGATGTGGATGTTGTAAAATTACCTTCACATTTCTCTCTGTTCATTCCTTGTTCTGCTTTATGTTGTTGTTGTTGTGGTTGTGTTCCTGTAGCGGAGGTCCAGAGTGAAATAGAAAGGATCTTTGAGCTGGCCAGGTCTCTGCAGCTGGTCGTGTTGGATGCAGACACCATTAACCATCCAGCACAGCTCATCAAGACCTCATTAGCGCCAATTATCGTCCATGTTAAAGTGTCCTCGCCTAAGGTAAGATTGAAAGCTTTGATACTGCTTAGCCATCCAATAAACCCAGGCTGCATTCTCAAGGGATACTGTAAAATGTCTTAAAGCTGCAGTCAGTATCCTTTGAAGATAAAAAAAAAAGATCTTCTGCATAGAACAAGCAAGATAAGGAGAATGTGAGAAACAGCCTCTCCTGTTTGCATTTCAACATGACGTATGAGGAAACCAATACATGCTTCTCCCTGAGGCATGTTTTGTTAAACTTGGTACCTCTAGCCTTTTTAAAATGGTGTTTATTCCATAATTAGAGATCATTTATTGCTGTTTTTCTTCTCTACATTTGCGTCTCACAGGTACTCCAGCGGCTGATCAAATCAAGAGGGAAATCTCAAAGCAAACACTTGAATGTGCAGCTTGTTGCGGCGGAAAAACTATCGCAGTGTCCTACTGTGAGTAAACTTCAAACACCCTTTTAAATCCTGAATAAAAAACTACCTGGTTAGGGTTTATTGTGCAACCACCAGGGGTGAGACTTAAGAAAAGAAATACATATGCAGGAACAGTAGCTACACTTCACTGTCTTTCTCTTCTACCGCAGGAGATGTTTGATATCATTCTGGATGAGAACCAGCTGGAGGATGCCTGTGAACACCTGGCAGAGTACCTGGAGGCATACTGGCGTGCTACACACACTTCACTAAGCACACCACTCAACCCCCTGCTGGGACGCAATCTGGGCTCCACAGCGCTCTCCCCATATCCTGCTGCCATTCAGGTGAACTTGTCAAACAAGAGAAAAAAATTAACAACTGTCTTGAATTCTCATTTTTTCTTTTGGTCGTTAGTTAAAGCCAGAAATCCCTGATTAATTATCAGCAACGCGTTTACATGTTGCGTACAATCGCTACTCCTGGTTGGTGCATCAATGTTAAAAAGACACACTTGCATTCAATATAAAGAGCAATAACACAGATGAAACACGTTTCCATGGTATCCCGACTCCGCCATATTAGCATCCTTTGTGCTACAATTAGCCGCCGGGCTTGTTGCCACCTAATACACCTACTCGTTTTAAGTGCCAGCGGTGTCAACATAGTCACAGTATTTTCTCGACACCTGAAGGTTGGACTGCTTTCCTCGAGATTTTATCGCTGATTGAAGGATTTATTAGTAGCGCTATTTGTTGTTAATGTGGATGTATGCTCACATGTATACTGCATTTATGACACAGGACAAGGCCTTTTTTCTGTTTTTGTAGAGTCAGAAATCAGTGCGCCCTAACCATCCTGCGACGTGCCATCCTACAAGTGAAATTTGACCGTTTTTTTTTCTCTGCAATTTTTTGGAATTGTTATACTGACTGAATATTAAGCTGGCAGAAGCAGCCCTATTAACTCTATTTTTACAACCAAATCTCACCAGTTTTTAGTAGAAGTCTCACCATTGTTTATGGTAAATGTAGTCAATTGAAGAAATACATTTCTCAGCATGGCTATAATAGCCGAGATTCCTTCAGCCACTAAAATGCTACATATCTAGTCAGCCAAATCACTTCCTGTTCGTCTTAAACACCCTCTGCGCTCATACAGTATTTTGGGATTCATTTCTTCTTTCTGTAGCTTACTTTTATTGTTTATGTGCATACAAAGTCTGTGGCTCTTGGTGGCTGACAACAGCTTTCAATGAGAGGGGACATCGACAACAAAACTGTATCTTAAGCTTCACAAGAAGGAAAAGTTAAAGAACGAAATCGATAAAATATACCTTTTAAGTTCAATGTGAATTTTCCAGTTTCCAAAGTATATTTTCTTATGTTAATAAAAATGTTATTGCTATTAACATGTGTACATTGAAAATAATGTCACATGAGATGTCTTTTTCAATTCTTTGCAACATTTACAATCCTTAGGGCATTTTATGCATCATGTACCATGAATCATGTATATCACTGTGTATATTCTGCGGTAGCAAACACAACACCATCCAGAATCCGTTTTTCTTTCTCAAACAGGCCCAAAGAAACCGCAACAGCAACCACACAACAACAGACCACTCCCCCATTGAACGCCGCAGCCTGATGCCTGCCGACGAGAACTACCACAATGAACGCGCACGGAAAAATCGTAACCGCCTGTCCTCTGGCTCTCAGCATAGCCGAGACCACTCCCCTCTGGTAGAGGAAGACTACCAGGACCCCTACCAGGATTCGTACAAGCCTCATCGTAACAGGGGATCCCCAGGAGGCTACAACCACGACTCCAGGCAACGGCTCTGAGTGCTGGCTGTGTGTAAACTAAGTTTAGGCCTGTCTTTCTCTTACCAACCACTATGAACACAAGAGTCAAGGCTGTTTGCTGTAACATGAAGAAAACTACTACACTCATTTGGACTGTAACAACCTTGTATTGATGTGTAGTACCTTTTTCCCTCTGGCCTTGGCTCGTGACAAATGAGCATATAAACCTAAAGAATAAGAATCCTGCTTCTTGCTTTGATGTGAAACAAGGGAAGGGACTGGATCTGAAAGTAGCACAAGATTAGAAAAGTTTGAAAAGGAGGACTAAGGCTGGACCTGATTTAAATATTCCCCAGACATCGCCTGTGAGCTCAGCACATGAGCAGGTGTTCGATATATGGACCCTCCCTGCCATCTCAGCTGTTACTGTAGCATGCAGGTATAGGACTGTACAGCTCACTACTTGTCTGTGGTGATGATGAGCACAGAACCTGTTTGCACGCGACCAGGAGCTGCTAGAAGCAGAATATAATGCATTTTTAATGCTCCTCAAGTTTGTTTGCCACTGTCCTCGATGTGAGTGTAATAAATCCTGTGGAAGCCTGTTCCCAAATCCAGAGTTTAACACGTTTGTTTTTGAACATGGATGGTGTTTTGTTCTCTTCAGGGTTCATGCTGTAGCTCTTTGTGTCCTCTTTTAGTGATTTCTTAAAGCCATTTTTCTCATAAACCATTTTAAGACGGAAATAAAAAATCATGCAGAACCTCAGGAAAGAGGTTTTCTATTTCTTTATGCCACATTTGTCAGTATCCATATCAAGATAAATATATATATATATTGATAACGATCTATGAAATATGAATATATTTGAAAGCACCAAACCTCAGGAATGAGAGGTAATTTAGATGACATATACGTTTTCTGACAAATGTAGCGTTTATGTTCCTACCTAACTGAGGGAAATTTGATTACTGATTATTAAGATTTAGGTTTCCCAAAAAGAAAGACGTCACAAGTAAGGTCATATCAGTATGTTTTTCATATATATTCCATACATTTATCAACTGCTGTTATCTGTTTAATGCTTGGCAGGGCATTTTTTCTGAGTAAGAAGATTGAATTTTAGTGAGAGACTGATATTGAGGGCTTCCATGTGTAAATACAGTCAAAATAATCAAAGGGAAGAGTCTGTAGTATTTAGTATGATAAAACATTCCTGTTGTTTCTTCTGGCAAAACCTTTCAAAATCTTTCCAGCACTAGGAAAAACAACATAAAATTCCTCTGTCATATTTTATTATTATAGATTTTATGAAAAGAAGTTGAAATATTTTCTTTGAGTAGCAATTTTAATCGGCCCCTTTCTGTTACACACTAACAGAGGGGGCACTAACTCTACTTTCAGCTGCAGCTTTGTCACTGTATAAATCTGAGTTTCATTAAAGACTCTTTAAGAATGATGTGAAAGCACTTGGGTAGGACTGCACTGCATTTGTCAAAATGTCTTTTACATGTACTTTCTCTGGAAATGTAGAGCATTTTCCAAAACTTTTAATCAAATAGACTTATGCTGCCAAAAAAAAGGACATGATTGACACATCAGAACATTTTAAACAACACATCCTTGAAGCGTGTAATTAAAGTGGTCGTTTTTGTTTCCTTTCAGTTCATAGTCCAGGGATCTCATTGTGCTTCAGTGACTCTGGAAAACAGAGGTCGGCCTGGAGACTTCTGTTCTGATATGCCATAATCAGTAGCTTTTACTGTTGTTGTTTCCAATCTCTGGAGCAACGATTTAAAATAAGAGTTAAATACTGCCTGTGAGAGAATGATGCATTGATTAGAAGTTTGTGTGCACTGTCATTTTACAATTGTAATGAAATAAACTGCCCTTATGCTGTTATGGATTGTACTGTTATTTGTTCCAAAAAAAATACACAACTTTCATTTATCTTATTTCTTCATGTGCCTTTTTAATACAGGCTGATATAACTTCAAATGAAGTACAATAGGGGCACTGGTGGCGCATTGGTTAGTGCGCATGCTCCATGTACGGAGGTTATAGTCCTTCAAGCGGGCGGACCAGGCTCCTTTCCCAGATGTAATTCCCCACTCTCTCTCTCTCCCTAATTTCCAACTCTATACACTGTCCTATCTCTCCAATAAAGGCCCCAAAAGCCCAAAAATAAATCTTAGGGAAAAAATGTAGTACAATATTTTCTTTATTGCTAAATATATCAATGATTTGGTTGATGTTCTTTTTTTAGCATTTTAGCTGTAATAAAAGTCTGCATGAAACTTGTTGCAGATTAAGTGGAAATTGGAGAAATCTTTTAATTTACATATAATTACAACTAAAATTTTTATATTTTAAAATATTCAAAATCTAATATTGCAGCTAGATATTGTCAGATCCCCAAATAAATGCAGTGTATTAATTCTGTGAATATTGTTTTTCTCTCTATTTAAAATGGAAATTTACAAAGAATTATCCTGGGAATAGTAAACTTATTTTCTAAAACTTATCTTACTTACTTAATGTCTTTAATTTTCAAAAATATTTTTAATTGATTCGGTTGATTCACTTTTTAGCATCTTAGCTTTAATAAAAGTCTGCTAGAAACTTGTTGCAGATCTTTTAATTTACATATCATTACAAATTACTGTTTTATAATTCAAAATATTCAAAATCTAGATATTGTCAAATCCCCAAATAAATGGAGTATAATAATTCTGTGAATATTTGTTTTTATCCCTATTTAAAATGGAAATGTATCAAGAATTATCCTGGGAATAGTAAACCTATTTTCTAAACCTTATCTCACTTACTTAATGTCTTTAATTTTTAAAAATATTTTCCCATGAAAACATTATTTTTAATTGCTAAATATTTGCTTTATTGCTCTCACTCACTCAACCGAGTTTATAATACTGCCAACAAGACAGTGATAGTACGCATGCGCAGCATTGACAGCTAACAAGCGCAGCGCATTCACCACAACAGCCAGCTGATACCAACCATCCAGCCAGCCACAGTGGCTTACGTTTTGGTTTTGCTTTCGGCAATACTTTTCACTTCTCGACTTCAATTTACAACACATGGTAAAGACATCAATAAGACTAGTTCATACAAGTATGGAGGTTGTTCTAAAAGGCTTTTACGGCTCTTCGTCGGTGTAGTCGACTAGCTAGCTAGCTAGCTAGCTGGGTAAAGTTGATAGCACTGAATAGCATCAACGCTGGCTAGCTAAGGTACAGCGGATTCCTACAAGCTGGCATCAAAAACCCTCATCGTCAGCCATGGGGATACTATTCACAAAGCTGTGGAGGCTTTTTAATCATCAAGGTAAGACTGGTCGTGGGTCATTTATCGTTAAACTGTCGAATAAATGGTTGCTAAGGGGGCTAGGTGGTCAGAGAAGGCCCCCTCTAAAACACAAGACTGGCACATTGATTGCAGCCTGGGACACATTGTAACACACATGATGCCTACTTATTGTATTTTAGCATATTTTCGAGCACTTTTTGGGGTTATACGGTTTATCTCTGTATCTCAGTTTCGTATTTTAGCTGAGGGAGAGTGTCGTTTTCTGTTTTCTGTTAGATTATTTATGCTCTCTGATACTTGGAGCGAAGGTTAGGTGACACCACGTCGATTCCCATGATACTGATCTTGAATCAGTAAACAGATTGTGAAACCTCTGTAACATGAGTCCCGACGTATGGGTCAGCGTTTAGCTCTGTTCACCGGTATTATGGCTGGTGATAGCTACACAAACAAGAGCCCGCTGAAGTCAGCCACATCAGCAGAATGTGCGGGCCAATAAGGATCAATGAATCACTTTGACTTTGTATTGCCACCGTGATCACATCACCTTATCAGCGAAGTGTCACGAGGTGACAGGTGAACCGAACATCCATTCACACCTGGCTTGAATTCTCTAAAGCATAGACACCCACATCTATCCCTTCAGGTTTTAGTTTACATCAATAACAGTACTGTAGTGTAGATCATTAAGGTCATGTATACTGTACATTCATGTAACAAGGCTCATTAAACCTTCTGCAGAGCGTGCAATTGCTCTGGTCCAGTGACAGCCTTGCACTACACTGTACATTAAGAGCCGTATAACCAGGCAGACAAGTTTGTTAACTTTTTTGCATGCCCAACATTAGAGCTGAAATAAGTTAATAGTTTCAGCTTTGCCCTATTTTGAATGTCTCTCTAGTCAAAAGTTGTCTTTTGGCTGACCAAAGACACTGGGCTATGGCAAAGTGTGATGGACATGTTTTACAATTTGCTCAAAAATCTCAATCTGATAAATGAATGATCCATTAAGATGAATATTTTCAAATAGATAAAAAAAACCTTTTGTATAGGTTGTTGGCGTATTGGCTTCCTATCAGGTCGATATGGGCCTATCACAGAAAAATTGATGTATGCATTTGTTTTTTTCAGACATTCGCTGATATATGAACTTTTATTACAGAATTTATAATGCAGAAAACAATGCTGAAGCAATGATTTTTCATCACACCGTTTTGTTCAGCAGAGTAGGCTCTACAGTAAGTTAACCCTAACAATACCCTTCAGCTCTGTCTGGACCACATCTTAGCAAACAGTGGACCGCTTTGACTGGAGTTGTGATACTGTAATCATTTACGTATTCTTGAAACTAATTGATTTGTTTAAGAAAGCACTTTTCTTTTAGAGTACGTTTGCAGATGCAAATTATTGCATATTCCTAAAAAAAAAAACCCAGTCATAACCGTACTCATTTTAAAATCCGTCCCAGCTATCCAACATAGGTCAAGGTCCAAAAAATGATTGTAATTTGCAGGCTTACTAAAAATGTGATTTCATGTTCAAGTGCTTCACTTACCACCTTTGACTACTCTCTCACTTAATTATGGCAAAATCTGTAAGAGCATTCTGTTACTGTCGTTTCTTTGGATCGAAACGTTGCCCTGTTTAAAATAAAGTTGCTCATTGGGAGCCGATCAGTTATTTTATTAGGGACAGATACAATATACATAGACAAACTGGAAACAGCAATCCAATGCAAGTATCATAGTGTTTATAGCGGATGCTAATTTGCAACACTCGCCCCTAGAAGAGCTTTTGTGTCAGAGTGCTGACCTTTCTCCTTTTTCTGCAGTTTATAATATTTTTGTCCCTGCACCTGTAAGCGTTTTGCTTGGATGTGCGCACCCTAGTTTTTTTCTCCTGTTAACAAACAGCCCCTTTCTCTCTATAGATCATCTCTACTCTCTGCTCTGTTTTGCTTTCATCCATCATGTCAGTGGACTGTGTGAGGCTTTTATTGTAACCACTGGATCCAGCCACAGCTACACTTCAAAGTCCCAGGAAGTCTAACCACAGCGCCCCCCCCCCCCCCCCCCCCCCCCCCCCCCCCATCGGATCAATTCAGCCCAATCTGAAAACAACTGTTGTTCATTCACAGTCGGGGGAGCACATGTGATTACACATTTAGTTATCTATATTCCAGTTTTATGTTCAAAAAGCCTCATGGCAATGTTTCTGAAAAACCCCCCAACCTTATCCAACATTGTCATAAAAGACTTGTTGGACACTTGAACTCAAAGTTGTTTGAAAAACTTACAATTTATATCCTCTTTCTAAAACATTTGTAGTTGAAGGTAAAAGTGCAGCGTAAAGCGTACACCACACATTCGGTGACATTTGGGTAGTCGTTTTATGAACAAACAAATTCACACTTACAGAAGTGTTTCCCCCTTTATTCCTTTAGAATATGGTTAAATAATTAGGCTATTAATTACAAATAATCAGTTTCACCTTCTAATATGAGAAGAATATTGATGTTTTGTTGCCATAAACTTTAAATGACCACGGCCATATAACCATTTTCTTACATTTCTTAAACCAAGCCATGCAGTAAAAAAGGAGAATTATCGTCAAAATGATCCAAAAAGAAACTGTCGTTGTTTAAGACCTACTTTTGGTTGTGAGAGGAAACACATGTAGTTACTATGCTGCCCACATTTAACTGTATATTTAGACAGAATGTATGCAAAGAGCTTAGCTTGCACCTGCATGACCCTTTTAATCTTGACATGTTGTTTTTGCTCCAATTCCTTCTGATATCTGCAGCCTATGTTTTTGACTGCATGTTATGTCTATGTATATGCGGGCTGTTTTGTCTGCTAAAGCCGTAGTTTTGTTGAAATAGCTTTAGACCTTGTCCCCACAGCTGTCGTGTTTTGTTAAGCGTCAGCATGGCAGAGTTGCATAAATTAGGCCCACAATTCTGTTTGCAACTGCTTTCACTTCCTCAGCTAAATTAAGGTTTTAGTTGTTTTTTTGTAGCAGCAAAGACATACTGTAAGTGTAAATTAGTGCAGTAAGGTTCTCACTAGCTGCTGATTTTCTGTAAATCTATTGAACGTAGCACAGAGAGGGAATTTTGTCAAGTTTCGTAGAAAGTGATGTACTTTGCAGACAGATTCAGTTTTACTAAGTAATCTATTTGTGGGCCATCACTCTATTATGTATTCAGAATCCTTTGAAGAGAGACCTTCTTATGAATCATCTCATTGTATTACATTTCATGTGTTAAAGGTTTGAGTGAACCACTGCCCTTTTCTTTTATCTTACGCTGTGAAACAGTTTCACACCCCTGTTCAACAATAGTCTGCTCTTGTCTTCACACTAATGCCTAAAGAGTCTTTACACTATACCACCCATTTTTACTCCAATTAAAGGTATAATATGTAGAATTTGGCTGCTAATGTTTACATTAAAATATGTAGATTAATTAAAAACTGACTAAACCCATGTTATATATATTTTATTGTTGAATTCTTTCATTACCTCAAATATTTCCAAAAGTTATCAAAGCCAGAGAAATCCGTAATTTTATAGTTGTAACGGACCGTGTCTTGTTGGCGGCCGCCATGATGAGCCGCCATGACAGACACGAAATGTTTATCGTTGCCAAGGAAACACTGGATGTTACGTCAAAGACCGCTGCATAAGCTAGCGCTAGCTGCTACTGAAAGCTGCCGTTCTGTTGCCGTCTGTGCTTCTTTGATAAAAATGTCACGTAAATTATACTTGGATACAGATTGGTCGGTAAACATATTCTCTTCCTCAGGTCGGTTTCGCCCGTTCGTATTGACCACGTGCAACACGGAGTTTGTTTTCACCGGAGGGGGAGGGGCGGGGGGAGTAGCAGAGAGAATCACTCGCATGATTCCCCGCGAAACTCATTGTCATCTTTTGTTATTGTTTTAACTGAGAGCCTCCTGGCGGCGGATTTTACATACTGTGTGTTTAACTCCGAGCCCACAAACTAAAAGTACAAACTAAAAGTGCCGGAAAGTCAGTTTCTTTTTTTAGCCACAACCTTGGAAGTACTTATCAGCAGG
This sequence comes from Tautogolabrus adspersus, assembly GCA_020745685.1. Classification (NCBI taxonomy): domain Eukaryota; kingdom Metazoa; phylum Chordata; class Actinopteri; order Labriformes; family Labridae; genus Tautogolabrus; species Tautogolabrus adspersus. Next base: position 5,081,765 of record CM036548.1, on the reverse strand, counting down.
AGATCTGATACCTGATGTGCAAGGCTGTTTGCTTTGCTAGACCTGAAGATAAATCTGATAAAGCTTTTTTTTTTTTTTTTTTTTTTTTTACAATAGACCAACTGAAGGAAAATGTTTTCCTTATCTGTTTTCTGCCATGTGTCTTATTTGAGAAAAGACCTACTCCATGCAAAAACAACCACAACCATAAACACAAAAATTCTGTCCTACTTGCATCTTTGGAAAGTGTGAATTTGTGAATAAATAGAAACCACACATGTTCACATTGTGCACATCTGTAGGCTGACAAACTTTATGATGGTAGCTGTTGTCAGCCATCTAAACTGTTTGGGATGATAAACATTCAGAAATGATAATATTAATTCCTTTACCTTTAGTAACAACAATACAAAACGGTAAAATACAAAAATGTGTCAGAAAAAGCCACATGTTCTAACAACTCAAATAGCTGTAGAATTAGTTGATAATGCATTTAAAAAAAAAGACATCTCCCTGGCTAAGAAACATATTTAGAACAAAAATGATCAAAAATTCATGAACACAGATTGTATCTACAAACGATGCTGTGTGCGCTTTGCTCACAGAGGGTCAGGGGGCAGAGCTGTAGGGCAGCGCACACACACGCATGAATCATGGGCGCAAGTTGCTAGGTGACCGAAAAGATAGTCGGGAAAATAGCACCTTTTTCGATGCACAATGTAGGCTATATGTACACTATTCAGTAGAAAGCCCTGGCCTTTCTTCTTCTGCTGAGGAGGAGGAGACAAGCAGCTGAGTAGAAGAGGGTGTTGGTTCATGAAATCCTCAGGGCACGGCAGGATTTGGGGGAGTTTAGGCTCGTCCATGAGCTGCAGCTCTATTATGACCGATTCATGAGCACAACACACATTTCTGCTGCTTTTTTAAAGACACCTGGTTCGCCCAAACTGTTGGAAATGTCTTACCAAATGAGCTTTCTTGCCAATGTCCCGGTAGGTTTTTAAACTCATGTTAAATAGCTCAGGGAAGTGGGACACTGTTTGTTCTGATCTGATCTTTCCTCCAATTGGACGCACCGAGGTGTCGTCACGGACCTCGGAGCCCAAGTTGAAAAAAGTTGGACTCTCACTCAGCATGCACGGATGGCAAGTGCCACCTTGTGCTACGATCAACACATAGACAATGAACAGGTGTGAGAGCGGCGTGCAGCGCCCACCGCATCCTATCTGTAAGGCCCGAGTGAAAGAAGGGCACAGAAGAAAGATGAGCAGATTTTTGTTACAAAAATATGCTAAATGCTAAATAAATTAGAGAAAAAAGTACAATTTAAACACACCCTTAAAAAGGTGTGACTGTTCTTTTTTATTTGTAGACATAGGATAAGGATTATTGCAAAAAGACAAGTTCTACACTAGAAAAGAGTTGAAAGATTCTGAGTTATGTTGCAAAAGATTTCCTCAACAGTAACCAGCGCTTTGATTCTGTCCTTGTAAACGCTAAAGGACATCTTGTCACTTTGGTGTACCGACAGGGAGACAGCATTCATCCTGGCTGCCACATCTTGTTCATCTTTTTCATAGGTACAGTCTCTTTGTATTTGTAAGAAAGATGTATGCCAGCCATCTCCACAGCTGCTGTTCCGTTCAGCCTGATCGTACAAGCTTCTTTAAGACCACCCACTAAGTCATCTGTAGCTGTGAAAGCAGCGCTGTTCACAGCACCACAATGTCTCTCAGTTATACCCGATGCACGAAGCAGCTACACAATTTGGAAGTGAAGGATAATGCTGAACACAAAAGGGCCGTTGTTTGAATCGCTCAATGCAGTTCCACATCAAAAGACATCTTTTAAACAGATTTCTTGGCCGAGTTTACATAAGAGTCATACATCAGTCAGTCACTAGCACTTAGCCCACATATTGATGTCACTGTTTGCTCTGTGAATTCATTCGAAGTGTCTTTATTGCCTTTCAGAGCACAAAGTTATTATTGTGGGGCTGGACAATGCTGGCAAGACCACCATTCTTTACCAGTTGTAAGTATCCAAACTACACACTTTCACTTAGCCTCTTTGAAAAGCCCTCACTAATTTATCATCCGTTTAATGTATCATGAATGAATAATATTAGGTGTTATTTTCATGCTTTTGTTGGTGTTTTTGTGTGTTATAGTTCAATGAATGAGGTGGTACACACCTCTCCGACAATTGGGAGCAACGTGGAAGAGATTGTGGTGAACAACACCCATTTCCTGATGTGGGACATTGGGGGCCAGGAGTCTCTTAGGTCATCGTGGAATACATACTACACGAACACAGAGGTAACAGTTACAGCTAGCTACTTTGCAAAAAGGACAGTTTCTCAGCTTAAATTAGCTGGAATAACGTAATGCAGCCTTTTAATTACATGCACAGAGATGGTAGTGGTCGCGTGCAGACACTCTATGCACTGTGCAACAGTAACAGTTTAGAAACGTCACTCTGCCTCCTATTGGCTCGAGCTGAATTCTCCGTAGAATATCCTGCAGCGTTCTCACATCAGCCCACTCAAACTTGCTGCTAAAAAAATACTAGGGGTCTGGCAGGTGAAGTCCGAGTGAAAAATGTGGCTGTTTGCGTTCACAAATACAGCCTCTCCGGGTAATCTCCTGAGTTTTTCAGGAGATTTCCGTATGTGTGAAAAGGGTATATGTTGGAGGCAGTTCAGAAGCTGTGTAACCGTTACTTAGTATCCTCTGAAGAAATTTGACAAGTTGATTATCCGATTTAAAAAAGTAAACGTCCCACTTAATACATATCTTTCTTATCAACCAAAACAATTTTCAAATGTACAAAAAATGTCTTTGTGAAAAAATATGAATATTTTCTGTCACAGAAAAAAATGTGTTTCAGTTTTTGGGAAGTCCGATTGTTCCAGTCATTTCTTAATACTGAATATCTGCAGGAAAAGAATGAATATAACATCATAATGCAGTCAAGTGTCACCATAGTGACAAAGTGTGGACACAGTTTTCTTTTACTAATCAGCATTTTATCTTCTTCTTTCTCTTCCCTAGTTTGTTATTGTTGTGGTAGACAGCACAGACAGAGAAAGGATCTCAGTGACCAAAGAGGAACTCTACAGAATGCTAGCACATGAAGTAAGTGTCACGAGAAATGACAATGGTTTCTGTATTACATTATATGTTATATTTGAAAGAGTCTACATTTCTCTCTATCTGCCCTTTAGGATTTAAGAAAGGCAGGGTTGTTGATCTTTGCCAACAAGCAGGATGTGAAGGGTTGCATGTCTGTGGCTGAGATCTCCCAGAGCCTCCAGCTTACCTCTGTGAAAGACCACCAGTGGCACATCCAGGCCTGCTGCGCCCTCACTGGGGAGGGGTGAGATCTACATTTACTACACGTCCTGTTAAAAATGAAACTTGTACATGCAAACTGAGTGCACTTACATGATTTTGATTTTTTCTAGGAAAGGTGCAACTTCCAATTTTGTTCGAAAACAGTTGACATACATTTTTTTAATCTTAATGCCTGTCTTTTTGCTCTCCTCCACATCCCCATTCCTCTCCATCGTCTGGTTTACCTCCAGGTTGTGCCAGGGTCTCGAGTGGATGATGTCACGGCTGCGTGTGAGATGATGACCTTGGACTTTGATCCGGAGTGCGCCCTTTCTCTTTGTTTTCTCAGCCTCCAGACATGAGCTTGAAACAAGGGTGAGGGGGTCGGGTCATTTGACGGATGGCTGTTCTCCTCATTCCTTGTGATGCTGACGTGGGCAGGCTGCTGCCGGGGACTTTATATTCTTCTGTGATAATTTATTTTACAAAAGACGTCTACGAACAAAAAAACGTGACCTTTTCAGAAGAACATTGGACAACACAAGAGACTCAAATTTATTTAAACTGAAATTTGTTGCACGGTTTTCTTTACAGCATTACACAGAAGTCAGCAAAGCGTCGGACTTGGAACTGTACATGGACTCCTTCTTCTTTGGTCGTGTGTGAGTCTTGCCCACCGTGGCCTTGCAGTATTGCCGGACTGGCTGTGGCGGTTTTTAATGCCCCTCCCTGTGTGTACAGTCCAGTATTCTCTTTTAACGTGGTGCCTGCAGCAGAATGTTCAAGCTATGTTGGTTGATGGAGACTGAAAGCTGCAGAAAGGGGGGCAAAATCATAATATGCCCCCCATACCTTCAGTCTCTATGAATAATCAGTGAAATAAAGTGTTTTTATCTGTTTCAGGTGAATCTCAGCTTGTCATGAGTGAGTATTTCTTCAAGGTGATTCACTACGTTCTTCTGTATCATTTACTTTCCCCCAGGGATAAGATTTGACTACATTGAGTTTTTGTGTTCAGTCATTCTTTTTTTAGTCCAGGATGTGTCACATGAGCTCACAGCCACTGGTGCTTTTCAGGGAGCATGATGGGCTGCCACAGAAGTAGACAGGACAGAGCCACAGATTAAAAGAGCAGGGGAGGAGGAGAAGAAGAAGAAGCGAGACCAGGTCCAAAATGTGAGCAGACAACAGAGAGGGGTTAAAAGAGAAAGCAGAAAAGTAAGGGCTACATAGGAGTGTCATTCTTCCAAAATGTGAAATTAAAAGGATTGAAAACTAACACAAATCAACCCAATGCCCGCCAAAGTATCAACTCATTTGTAGTGTTTATGCTGCCATGTTAATGTTGTTAAATGAAAATAGCTTTTAACCAAGTGAAAACAGCCGCTTGAATTTCCTTCAATATAATATAAAGTAAGATAAGACATACTTTATTCATCCCACGAGGGGAAATTGAATTTTACACTCTGTTGTTGAAAATGCTTCACACACATAGGCTGAAATACACAAACAGGATCCTATGGACATGAACTAATGGAGAGATGTCAGAGGGAGGGGGCTGCACACAGCGAGCTCTCCTGAGCTGGTTGGGGGGGTTCGGTGCCTTGCTCAAGGGCCCCTGGGCAGTGCTCAGGAAGTGAACTGGCACCTCTGCAGCTACCTGACCAATTTCTAGATTTGGTCCACACTGGGACTTGAACAAGAACCGGCGACCCTCTGGTTCCCAACCCAAGTCCCTACAGACTGACTGTCTTAAAATAGAATCAAATATAATGTAATGTGATTTTCCTCTTTTCATGGTTTACTGCTTCTCTCCATTATGCCCTGTGTAACGGTTGAACAGTTTTAAACACAGTCATCAAGGAGGCTCATTTCAAAGTTTTTACACTGAGTGATGACAGTCTGAGTAAAAGCCTGGGGTACTTGATTCATTTTATTAGTTTATTAGTAGTTTATGAAACACATGACTTGAGTATAAGGACAGAGTCAGAGCACACAGAGAATTGTCTGTGTGGACATCATACTCTCTTGCTAAGACAAATTATTAATCTGCATCTTCTGTTTCCAAAAAGAAAAGAAAGTGAAAATGAGCTTCTTCTCTTCCACCACTGAAGTTGGTTCTGCCCTCATTGAACATGTTCGTCTGATTGTTCCTGAAGTTTGAACAAGAGTGATTCAAAAGTGAATTGAAATCTATAAAGAAACATCTTTTTTATTAATATTATACTAAAACCCTGTTTCAAAAGAACTCGGGACATGTAAATAAAACAATGTGATTATTTTCCAAACATTGAAAATCTTTTAAAATGGCTCAAAGAAACCACATTAAATAAAAAATATTTTATAATTTTTATAAAATAATATTCCAAATTTGAATTTGATGCCAGCAACTGGTTTAAAAAAAGTCAGGACAGGGTGACGTTGCTTCACCTCTTCTTTGAACTACACTGTAAGAGTTGGGGAACTGTTCTTAAATTCAAGATAGGCGGATAGTTTTCAAAAAACAAGGACGTTTGATTTGTTATCTTTGTGCTGTTTTCAGTATATGGGGTTTCAGTGTTTCACAAATGATCACATTCTGTTTTTATTTAATTGTATACAAGGTCCCAACTTGATAAGAAACAGGGTTGTGTAATAATGGGCCTTCATGACAAGGACATTGAACAAAAAGACTTAAAAAGTTAAACAATTTCAGGGCACAGCTATAAGAAACAAGACTTGTTAAACAGTAAAATGAACACCTCAGGTACAGTCAGGAATTTATTTCCTTGTTTTTTTTGCCAACATTTCAGGAACTGTAGCAGGTAAGTCGACTGTCAACAGGTGTTTTTGGAACAAACAGTTCTGGGGACTTTTTGAAGAGGAACTGTCTACTACTAGGGAGTTCCCTGAGAATCAATCAATCAATCTTTATTTGTATAGCGCCAATTCTTATAAGTATTATCTCGAGACACTTTACAAAAAGTGAAAAGAGAACTGTACACCATGGCACCTTTTTTCTGTCTGTCCATGGTGACGGCTGTTATAAACCTGAAAGTGACGTAAGCCCGGCCGATAGTTGCTTGAGCAACGACGCTAACGCGTAACAACTGTATTTCCTCCATTGCATAAACACTCAATAATGCCTCGACTTCGTTGTCGGTCCATTTGTCCGTGTTTTTCATTGTGTTTACCGACTGTTATTTACTGCTCATGTTTACAGCGGGATTTAAAAATGGCGGTTGGTGGTACTGGATTAGCTCTGGTGTTGGACCAATCGACAGACGTATAGACCAATCACTGTGCACTTTACATCACTCAAAAGTCTCTCTTGTGCTTGCAGAGTATACCTACTCTCAAGCAGGAGATAAAAAGTTTTGAGGGACTGAAGTAGTTTATAGTTCCTGTGGTGCAGAATCACTACCAAAGAGGGAGGGTTCCAAGAGTTCCTGGAACTATGAAAAAGTTCCTGCGGTCTGAAGACGCCTTATAAAATATCGAGAAATACTGCGAACATAAGTTTGTAATAATGAATTGAGATACTTTTAGAAGCCCCCGGTGCAGGATAGGAGGCCTCTGTGTCCTCAGTTTATTTTGAGTAGTGAGTCAGTGATTGTGTCAGACACTATAATCACTCTAAAGGTCTGACCCGGTAGTTGACCGACGTATTGTTTGCACTGGTCTACCTTATGTTGACAACAATGAAGGTCTGACTACAGTAGAGACTATTAAGTATATCTGCCTGATTCCAGAAGTGATACCATGGTGAGATGAAATAAATAAATCAGTCCAAACCTAAAAGATAAACTAACCTAAGACATCACTTGTTTCTTCTTCATAGAGCTTTAAAGATCAGTCCAGATGTTTGCATTAGTCTGTAAATCTGCCTGTTTGTAGAGCGCAAGCTATCCTGTTTTTGCAAAGTCATTCTATTACTGCCTGACTGTTTTTATTTCGAGTGTCTTACCTCACTAGAACCTTTGTTTTTTTTTCATCCCTACGTGTTGATGGGCAAGGATTGACTGTTGGCAGTGTTTGTGTTTTGGTTGTCTATCCTGCAGCTGTTGTGTTCTGGTTGCAGTGGGCATCAGTCACTTTTTCCAGTGACTAAGCATCATGTAGACCTGTCATCCCCCCCCCCCCCCCCCTTGTTGGGTGTCCTTGGCTTAAGGAAGTCATTCTTTCGGCTGCTAGAATCATTAAAAGACTGTGATACCCCGTCTGAAGTTGAAATGTAATGCACCAAATGTTTACAAAGCCTTATAAAATCGTATAAACTAATACTCGACAAAAGTTTTGAAGGGTTTATTGAGTTGTACGTAGCTTTGTGGAAAAAAAGGTCTTGGTTTAAATGCCTAGGTTTCGGATATTGTTAAAAAGATTAAGGTGAGGGTCTTAAAAGGAGCGCTTCCTGATAAAAAATAAAGTGTAGGTTCGAGTTGATCTCTGGATTGGGATACAAACAGTCAAAGATTAAAACAAGGGAAAAACTCTAGGGCACTCTCTTTAGAACAACAGAAGGAAATGCAATTTCATTTGTTGCTTTTAAAATGACAAAATGTGTAAAAACTACACATTTTTTACTCCAGCAATAAGCCAGCAACATTCTTCAAAGGGATTATTTCTCCTAAAAAAAATCAGGTAACAATGAGGTCTGAGTAATTAAAGGTAAATTGGGCATTGGAGGACGATGAAAACTCTATAAAGGAGAACTATTTAAAAAAAACAACTAAATATGAAACCTTTGTGTTGGGCATTGAATGTTTTTCTCTGTGTGCATTAAGGTCAGTGACTGTATTAATATCAGTTCACTTTAAAATGATATATTTGTTAATTAGTTTCATGGCTTCAAAACGTCTTTACTTCTTCAGTCTCTGCAGATTACATGAAGACTTGTGATGTTGCTAATGAGGCCTGAGCAGCAAGTCATCCAGTGCATCACAGAGTGGAGAGCCATTACCACTCTCCCAACAGAGAGAGAGAGAGTGACACTCAGCTGCTGCTGTCCATCTGGGTCCCTGGGCAGAACCCTGCTGCTGGCAAAACGAGTGAGAGCATAGATGTGACATACCAAAGAGATAGAGGCACATCATTTAAAGAGAAAAAATGGTTTATCGAAAGTTCTGCATCAACGTGTTTAACACCATTTTCCACAATTGTATTCATAAATTGAAGTAAATCACATCTGCAGCTGCACCTCAAAAGTACAACTCACACAGTCTAGAAATAGTTCCTGTATTTTTAAATCTCAAAGTCTTTTTTTACTCATGGATTGTGTGAAACTTGACTTGGAGTTTACCCAACTTCCTACATTTGAACATTTGCTTTTTGTGCTCTGGGTATCGGCCATTTATCCTGTTAGAGAATGAATTGAATGTTTATTTGCTTCATTGAATTTATTGCATTAGTACAGTGTAAATGATTCAACATATAAGCAAGATGTGTTTATGGAAATGTGCTAGAATCGGCACAATAACTATATTTTTATCCGTAGCCCTTAAAACAGGTACTCGCAACAAACATTACACAGGTTTACAAATACAGGACACCTTAAAGGAGCGTTCAAAAGACCGTACACAGAAAAGCTCACCAACAGTTTAACATAGTTTTATTACATTACAAATATTAGACTTGGACTGAATCAAGTCCGTTTTCTAACAGGTACAGAGTATATTTGCTGTATGACCTGTAGGTTGTGATTGAAGAGTTCAAATCTTTGTTTGGGTAAAAGAAAAACATGTTTGAAATTGGTTGGCATGACCACTGTGAGGTTAAAAAACCTTACGGATGCGTGTACAATTGTTATTGGTCTGCCCTCAGTTGTCCAAAATGTTATTAAGTCAAATGTCCTCAACCTTAATTCCAAAGCAAATGTCAGGGCTTATGCAGGGTGACTCATTATATGTTTACGGGCTTTGTCTAAATCCAAAGGGCGTTGGCGATTAACTAGATAAACTTACATTTGACATACTTATAACTATTCTTATGTGGTTCGTATTTATCGGAGCATTTGCTTGTTTGGTATTTTCTGTCTCGCAGGTCTTCAGTCTAATGTTGACCTGATTCTTGACAGGACCTAGCGAGCTCAGGGTCAGCTAACAGCCCCGCCAGGCCGTCAGCTAGACTTCTCATCACAGACTCATACTCATATCCTTACCCATCTGTGACCTTTTCAAACCTTTTACAAACAACTGTTGCATTTATCAATATCACAACAACCGCACACCCCTCCACACACACAGTGTGGTAGTTGGGGTTAACTCTTGTCTTCTCCAGTCCCCCAACTCCACCAGAGCCCCACTGCCTTCCTCATAACTGTACCGCTGATGTGTTAGCCTCAACAGGTGCTCTTTTCTGTGAGGATCACTTAGGTATATTTAGATTTTGAAACTCGAGAGGACCGGCCTGTGATTGGCTGTGCCGGCCACATGATAACCTGGGTACTAACCGCAGCTGTGTGCTGTCGCCCAGCGTTTCTCTGGAGGGAAGCTGGGAAGACTTTGGCGGCTTGGGAGACCAATTAACTTTAATATTACTGGTAAGCAAAAAAAAAGGATAATAAAGCACCAATATCTTTATTTTCTTCACCCTGCATGGCTTTCCATCTGCTTGGACTTCCATCATTTCTTAAACTGCTGCCATACGGATCCAGGAGGACAGCTGAATGAGGAATAAGGAGAGTGAAAGCTCTGCTGCACCTTGATGGAGTTTAAATATCGGTCCAGAACTGCAAGAATCAAGCAAGATCAGAGCTGGGCCTGCCTTTTGGATGTATCCGAAACATCAGCAGAAGTCTGACCCTTTCGCCTTCTTTCCGCAATCTCAGCACCTTTCGGCCTATTTGGTCCTTCCATCTTATCTTTCACGCCTATTTCTCATGTTTTAGAGAAAAAAAGTATGTTTTAATTTAAAGAGAGGGCTATCAAGTGCTAAAAAAAGGGAGTTCGTATGCCATCCTATATTTAACCTGCAGCCTCAGAAGGCATTGCATCTCCGTTTGCTAAACAGAGTCCACCAATCAGGCTGTGGCATTAGCTTACATGTCAAATAGCTGAAGCACTGTTGGGCAGCTGTCGCCAACCTTCAGCTAGGAGGCTCAGGTCTTTGAACTGTGTTGTGGCAAGTGAGGGAGGAGGGGCAGCAAAGGCCTGTAAGGATGCACTCAGGGTCTCACATCCCCTAATCTGTAATTCTTCTTGTGCCATTATTGATTTACACTTGTTGAATAGCTTGTGAGGTGTGTCACATTTTTGTTATTAGTTTGTGCAGGATTGGGGAAAATCACAAAGTTGGACTATCAGTTTGAGACTCAGTGGATGGCAAGTGAGGATTCCTTACTGTCAGGAAAGACTGCGGCTGGTACGGCATGTGCATTGGTTAGACATCAACATTTTAGTGTTCTATTTCTATTTTTAATTCCCTTTTTCCGATTGTGCTCAATGGGGAATGACTGGCGGCATCCTAAAATTGATGGTGCAGCTTTTTTATCTTTCCAGTTTAAGCTTTGATAAAGGCTGGTTAAAATGATGAGTTGGTGCTACAGATAGAACATCTGAGTTAAGAATGATGTTTATTTGATGTAAGCCTTGAAATGAGAGAACATGTTTTACATCCAGGTGTTAAGTGATGAATGCCCTAAAGTTGTCATCTCTGTTTTGTGTAGAACCTCTAAAACTGTGTCAAAATGGCGGACACCGGTCAGGAATATGAGGAATTCGAGGAGGAGGTGGAGGAGATTGTTGACGAGGTAAGTAGACATGTTTATCTCTTTGTGTGAATTAATTGTAAAGTGAAAGAAAGTTCGTCTTTAATTTTATAGGTATACTTGGTAGTTTTTTTTTTTACATTTCAAGACTTAATATGAATAAAAAAACACAAACGTAAAGCCGGGGATTTCATTGAATCGTGTACATTGAGGGTATTTGCCCCTATGAATAGTGAAGTTAATGACCCTCTCCAGTCAGCAGTTCAGGGAACAAGTCACCCATGCCTGCTGGTGGATCCTGTTTCACTGGGACACCTTCTGATGGGTTTTCAGTCCTGTGTTTCCTATAACAGACCAATTAAAATCAAAACTATTTCAAACTGAAGAGGATTATGAACGTGAATATTGTGTTGTTCTACAAAGTACAGAGGCCTTAACCAGAGGCTGTGCCAGCAACGCAACCTTTTTAAAATAGAAGTAATCCTTACACAGCAACATAAAGTCGGCTATACCTGCAGAGAAATTAAAAACATGTATTTTTTTGTATTTTTAAACCAGGCAATCTGCCATATTTAACATATGGAACGTATTTTTCCAATGCTGTAATGGTACCCAACTTATGATGGCATCATTCCTGTGCAGCAGACGTAGCTACAGGTTGGATTACACGCAGTTTGAGGGTGTGTCCGTTTCTGGAAGTCACAGTGAAGAATTTTGGCTTTTGTTTTTAAAATGACTCGATAACATTTTTCACGAATATTACACCTTTCCCCAGTGATTTCTGTCAGTGTATTTTTCTGATTGCAGGATGTTTTCATGTGTGTATATGTTGTACATGAATTACTGTGTTACTGAAGGTCTCCGTGTCAGTGTCCAATGGAAGAGTGAAAGCAGAAGGCTAACACCTTAATCTCATATTTCCTGGTGAAATAGGATTAAAGTTTGCCTTGTATTTGTCCTGACTTAATATTCATGATATCTTATAGGGGAGTTTGAATGGTTGTCGCAGGATTACAGGATCATAACCAAAATGTAGTCGCTATCATTCATCTCCCATATAACATATCATCTGTTTCGAATACATTTACCATCTTTGAAGCAAAGATGTAAATCATTTGGGAGGCGGAACAGACGGATACTCACAAACCCTATACACTCTGATTTCACGAGCACTTTCATCTGCACTGTGGAGAAAAGCTGAACTGTTTAAAGTGAAAAGTAAGACGGCTTCTTATTTAATCCACAGAATGGGGAGAAACATAGTGAAGTTCAGGTCATAATGCAAAACATACAAACAGTTAAAGTTTCTTATTTCAAGCTGAGTGCAGGTATTTAACACTTTTATTTGAATCATTCAAATGTGTTTTTTTAATATTCACTTTTTTTTAAATGACTGAACTCCTCAGGTCATTGAGAGGAGGAGTGTAGAGTTCTCTGTCTGGCATTCAGACAAATTTAGAAGTGGACATCTACGGCTCATTGGCAGAGCGATGGAGTGCAGGGGGAAGCAAAGGGAGAGAAAGTGTGAGAGGGAGTGAGGGGTGGTGGAGGGGCAAATGAGAGGAGCTACTGTGCTGTAAATCACACTGATAGCCTGGAGCGGGTTCACGTCACACTGCTAGAAATTTGCTTAGGAGAGGAGGATGCATGGAAAAACTGTGTGACTGTCGATAGATCAGTTTATACACTGCTTTGTAGGGACGTGCAGCGTGGTAGTATCCATCCTCACTGATGGTTCTCTCCTGTCTGATAGATTTGAATAATGAAGCCTCTTGTAAATGTTGATCCAAATGATTGAGATGTTCTTTCTCACAGCTCTGGTTGCTCCGAGATTTCAGGAAGATTTGAAGGAATACTGAGTCGTTTTTCTGTTCAACCTTATGCAGCTGTAAAGGTGTCACTTTGACAGTTTCTAAAGAGAGGGAAGGAAAATCATAGTTGGCTGTTAGTGAGACACGCTATTTGTGGAACCCGATCCTTTAGGTGGAGAGGAGAGGTGTTCAGCTGGATTGTAAAGCTTTCCACTTAAATGGATGCAAAACAACAGTTTTCACTCTTATTTAACGTTACTAATGATGCAGAAACGTTTTGATTATAAACCCAGAAAAACCTAACTTGAATGATTTCTGCCGTCACTTCAGTCTGATGATGGGGAAAGGGAATACATCTTAGGTGCTCAGAGCAAAAAACAAAAAACCCCACCAACATCATGACTGTTATTCTAGATATCCTACAAAAAAACAGTAAATATGTTTTATGGATGCAATTAAACCCACTTCACTGTGGTAGATTGGAGGCACAAACTTCAGCGACAGAGGTCTCCAAATGCCGTCAAATATAACCAAAACCTATCTGCATGGCCAGATATTATTCGAGATTAGCAAGAAAATCTGTAGTTGTTGCTCTTATTTGTGCTGTGTGTGAACAGACATGGAGATTACAAAGCTGTCTAAACAGCTTGTATACTTGCTGTGTGCTGTAGCACCAGACAACAGGGATAAAAGTCTATTTAATGACAGAATAAGAATAGGATTATAGTCATGTGAGTGTCTGGTTTTTATAGACTTGGTCACAGAGTTAGAAGCAGTCAGGCTCGCATAAGGGGATATTAATGCTACTGTTTCCTCTGAATACAAACAGTCGTGAACAGTTACGACACATTTACCTCACAGGGTTTATCCTCTTTTCAGTGACACAATCTGAGTGCAAATTATGGGTTAGACACAGAGATACCTGATGACAGCACTTTTTTGCAGTGTATTGTTTGTTTGAGAGCAGAACAGCTACTAATGTGGTGCAGCTTAGATTATATTACTAGAAGTGGGACTGATAGATCAGCACCAGAGCTGTGGAAAAATCAACCTCAATCCTGTGAGAAAAAAAAGTACTGTGCTGTTTCTCCATTCAACTGTTCTGGCAGTTTTGAAACCCCAGAGTGTTTCCTATATTTGTAGTATTATGAGGAGATAACAACGACCAAGACTGTCGGTGAACAAAAGAGTCAGTCCTTTCAGGTAAAGCACCTCCCTCCCAAGGGACAACAGTACCAACCGAGCAGGATATCCCTCCCTTGTCTTGACAATGTTGCATCCCCCTCCCTATGTGCATGCATGTCTGGATTTTCCTGCTGTCTGCTTATTTCATTAAAGGCAGTGTCTCTCTTTGTTTTACGTCCGGTTTGTCAACAAAGCCTCTTAAGTTACTGCAGAAAAATCTGCTTGTGCGTCAAAGTCTTTTGCAGCTTTTAACAATTAACTTTATTCTTCAAAACCACATTTGAATGTACCTGTCAAGAAGGAATGGCTTCTTTTTTTGTGCAGTTATTTGCTTCTTGTCGTTAGTTCCCTGTTGCTTCCCTTCTCAACAGATGCTATACTGTAACTCTTAGGTGTATTTATATGTGCTGAGCCAGGCATTGCATGTAGAGAAGAATCTTACGGAAACTTTGAAGCTGTTAATGTATATTAAGCGCTTTCCTTTACATGTGTAGTTGCTCTTAGTCCTGTAGTCAACCTTCATCTATTTTTATCTGAGTACATACTGTATATCCTGTCATTATCCTAACAGCCAGGTGTGTGTAGAATATCTTAAGGTTTCACTTAGAACCCTTTGAGTCCCAGCATGTACCGTTTCATTTGTTAAAGGTGAGTAATTAGAGTAAAAGGTAAACATCAGAGACACACAAATCAGCATCGGTTTAGTAAAGTTTCGATTTCACCTAGCAAGGTTGTCAAAATCGTGTTAGTTTGTTTGGTTACCACTTGTTTTAAAGTCAAGTAGTCTCCCCTTTTTTTATAAACGCTAGTATCAGAAAGTGTCAAAGCTTTAAAATAAGCACAGAGCTTCAGGTACGTATATATTTTTAATCAAAAGCTGCCGGGAGCAGAAGAGAGAGAAATAGCGCTGTCCAAACTCGTGCACACTCTCTTAATTGCACGAACACGGTGGCAACGTTTGGGCGACCCAACGTTTGTGCAATTAAGAGAGTGTGCACGAGTTTGCCTGCAATCTTTGTTTATTCAAAACAGGAAATGATCAATTATAAGGTACCAAAGACTTCTATTTTGGTTGCCGTGGTATCGAAATATGTGTTAATACCGTTGGATTTTAATAGTATTGTATCAAAGATTATAATTCTGGTATTGTGACAACCCTATCTCTGTCAAAATCTGTACATTTCTGATACAGTTGCAAAATACCTCTCGATTATTTGCTCTGTAAAATTGACGTTGCATCCTTCTCCTTGTCTTTGGTGATAGCCCTGTAAGTGGTAGTTCGACTTCCTGGGCCTATATGTTTTCTGTAGTTGAGAAACGTAGGCCATTTTGTTATTCAGATGGTTAATTGATTTTCACTCTGTCCTCCTCCAGGCTGGTATGCCTACCAGGAAAGTCAGGAAGAAGGTCAAGGTGGATACTTCCAAGTTCATGACTCCATACCTGGCTCACAGCCAGAAGATGCTGGACCAGTACAGTCATGTAAGCTCCATGTTTAGCAGTTATTCACTGTGTATTTCTTGTTTAGTGTTTTTTGGTTGTGGAGGAAGATGTATTTCAAGCCTTTCAGATAAATATATTTGAGATTGAAGCCAGTTATTAACGTTTTCTTTCACCTCAGATACAGAGTATTTCATGACTACTGTGCTCAATACAATTATCTCTGTCTTTGGCAGAACAAGTACAGGCATGCTTACGACTTGTCCCGAGGGCATCCTCCTGCAATCATCACCGATAGCCCTGAAATGATTCGCATCAGGAAGGCCCAGGAGCAGCTAAGTGAGGTACTACTGTGCACTTGGATTATACGCTCCCACAAATCATACTGGGTAGTTTTCTTGTTGATAACAAGGGCCCTGTTTGTTCAAAAGGTTTAATCTGGTTTAATACAGTTTGTTAATATCCAGGATCACATAATCCAGCTCACTTTTAACACTTTTTTTTTTTTAAAGAAAACTGGAATGGATTTACCTGATCTAGATACACACCTTGAAGGATTACCAAATCAGGATTTCCAGTCTTCTAAAGGGAACTTCACATTACACATTTTGTCCAAAGGGGTGCACCAAAATCCACACAGAATAAAAGATCCCCACAGTTACTTTAAAATATCAATTTCATGACTGATATTGAAGCTTTGTGGTGAAATATTTCATGGGGAAGAAATCTGTCTTTTTTTTTTACAACCCTAATGTCTACCTTAACTTTGATACCAAAACAAGACAGAACTTTAGTGCAAATGTATTTAAAAAATGTCTTTAAAGATCAACTACCTTGTAAAAATGGTTCTGAGCTATTTTAAAGTCTTCCTGTAATCCATCCTGAATCCAGCTCTCTGCTGGGACCAGGATAATCCTGATATTTTTTGGATCAAAGTGATCCTATCCTACTTATCCGGATAATAACCAGGATTGAATTACCTGATCTTGTCCAATTATGTAATGCTTTTTTACCTTATGAGTACCTCCATTTGTAGACTTGATCCTATCTAATAGCTTAAGTTTGACTACTTTTGAACGACTGGGCCCAGAGTGTTTTTGAAGATGTTCTCACTGTTTAGTATCCCTGAATGTCTCATTTCTTAAGAGAAAATATTTTGTGGATCAAATGTGAAAACGTGAACGTGGAGCAGTGATTCTGAACCAGTCCTTCATGATTTTTCCTTTGGCTCAGTTAAGCTATCAACAACATGACAACCAGGATGAATAAAGGATTAGCTTTTGCTCTAGTTATGAAAAAGAATATATTCCATGTTTCTTCATCAGGTTAAATACCGCATGGAGGGAAATAAGGCCCGGCACCAAAGCTTGTACGACGGTGAGGCCAGGGAGGTCATCCACGTCAAGCATGTGTCTGATCTGATCAGCAAGGTGAGCTATCTACATTTATAACAACGTACAGATACTTGTAAACATTTCTTTTTAACATATATAACACCTATGCTGTGCTCATCTCTTACAGGTTCTGTACAGGCAGAAGTGGGATGAGACTAAGGACAGGTACCTGCTGCCTCCCGATGCTCCTGAGCTGGTCCTGGCTGTGAAGAATGCTGCTAACTACAGCAAAGTAAGCAGCATGGGGCTTTGAAGTACTGCTTTTTATGTACAAAAGAAACATTTCTCTGACATTAGAAAAACATCTTCTAAGTGTACAGTTTACTAAATGACCCCCCCTCGCTCAGAAACGTTACACTGAGGACTGGGATGTGGAGAAGACCATGTTCTACCCGTACAGCGACAGCCCCGAGCTGCGCAGGGTGGCCAAGGCTCAGGAAGTCCTCAGTGATGTAAGTTGAGTTTCCTGAATACTTCCTGTTTTCTTCTGAAGTCTAAGAAAACGCATGACCGACATTAAGATTGTGGATACGTGTGTAATAAGATGAAAACCACAATATTATGACGTATAACTCTGGAAAAAGAACATTTGTATTTCTTTGTGTGTTGATCAATATGACATCATACTGTACTGTATACCATGACATATATTCTTTCAGATGTAGGAGAGGTTAGTTGCCTTTTATGTGTCAGCAGCACTTACTGTTATTCTGTTGGTGATCTATGGTGCAAATCAGCATTATACAAGTAACAGATTGTTTATTTTTGTCAGTGACCAAATGTTAAATATCGTGTCATGTATTTATCTCACTGAAACACTTTAATCTACAAGTTCACATCTGGTTTATTTATCCCTCGAGTGTGTTTTTTAAATCTTAAATCAAAAGTAAGTAAACTATATCATAATATCTTTTGTTCTGAAAAAAACTAGATATATCACAATCTAGGATTTGTATCCATATCGACCGATTATATTTCCAATGTCTGTTTTTTGGTGCATTTTCCTATAATGTCATATGCAACATGTAGTATATATCTAACAATGTAGAACAAAAGGATTTTGCCGTCACTTTTCCATTCACTGTCTCTCACAGAGACAAGCACGTTTTATATATTTGAGCTGGCTGTAGCTCAGTTGGTAGAGTCGGTCTTCTCTCAACCGGAAAGTCGTAGGTCTGATCCCCAGCTCCTGCAGCAACATGTCCGATTTGTCCTTGGGCAAGACACTTAACCCCAAGTTGCTTTAAATGTGTGAATGGGATTAGTTACTTCTGATGGTCACTTTACATAGCAGCCTCTGCCATCAGTGTGCGAATGTGTTGGTGTGACCTGCGGTGTAAAAGCACTTTGAGTAGTCAGAAGACTAGAAAATCGTTATACAAGCTCAAATCCATTTTCCATTTATGTGTCATCCTCCCAGGGTCAGCCACTTCTGCTGAGTCAGATACAATTTGAAATAAGTGTCAATTTTCACTCACATAGTGGGCAGTTAAATCAGCAATTTTTGCCCCACCTTCCTTTCAAAAATAAAAAGCCCATAAATATATTCTTTCCTTTCAGGGTCCATTCATAAGTGCTGAGTCAGATGGACCATACAAACTGTGATTGCAATTATAATGCCGATTTGTGCCCCTCCTTCCTTTGGAACACAATTGCCTTTTGCGTCTTCTGCTGATGTAGGAAAAGTCATCAATCAATGTAGATATGATCTGAATGAGGGTGGCTACTCTAAGGTCAGCTATTGTTGTTAAAGAATGAACCATCTCGGCTAAGTCAAGCTCTCACTTTGATTCTCCTCTTGCAGGTTAAGTACAAGAAGGGTCACACTGAGCGCACGGCCAAGTTCACCTCCTTGGCTGATCCTCCTGAGTCGGAGCTGGCGAGGAGAGTGAACAATCAGCGCAGTGATGTAAGCAGAAAGGGTTTGAAGTTGCTCTCAAACATATTTCACAAGTGTAAAACTAATAGAGTAATAAATAAAAGATAGAAGTAGGCAAAGTAAGAATTTGCCTGTTTTACACTACAATATACTTTATGAGTCTGCAGTGCACGTTGCAGCCCTTTTTGTCATATTTGATTACCCACAACACACTTGGAGATATTGTGGGCTCAAGAATCCATTGTTACAGGGCCGTGTCCAGAGGGGTGGCCGGGGCTGGCATGTGCCCCCCTTGAAAAATAGTGGGCCACCCCAGGTGCCACCCCAAAAATCCCAAACTATGATTGGCTATTTAACCTTATCAGAGGCGGGACTTAAGTTAAAAATCAAATAT
Source organism: Tautogolabrus adspersus (assembly GCA_020745685.1). Classification (NCBI taxonomy): domain Eukaryota; kingdom Metazoa; phylum Chordata; class Actinopteri; order Labriformes; family Labridae; genus Tautogolabrus; species Tautogolabrus adspersus. Next base: position 5,062,664 of record CM036548.1, on the reverse strand, counting down.
TCTAGCTGTGTCGCAACAGGCTGCTTACAGTAGTTGTAAAGAAATACTGTGCACATCTATTTCCTAAAACAGCTTCTTAGGAGAGGAAAGTCCATAAAGATTTGCATGCATATTCTTGCACACTGCCTAACTTTAAAGGTAATTACTAGCAATCTTTGGGTACAAAAACATTACCAATAAAAGTATTTTTGCAAAGTACAAAGTGTGCATGAAAAATGTCTAAATACTAGAAAATGTTGACTTTTTACATCTTTATTTAATCTAAGAGATTTAGATGTTGCAAAATAGTGTTACTTACAAGTACAGATCATTAACGGGGAAAAAAAGGGGAACATATATGAAATTAATTTGCGTGTGTGCACAAACTTAATACCTCCCCTGCATAAGTCGGAGCCCCAGGTGTGCCAACCCAGTCAAAAAGGTCTGGACACGCCCCTGCATTGTTACATTTGATCTGTCGAAGCTTTTTTTAAGTAGTAGGGTTAATTTAAGACACTTGCATTTTGCACAGTGCACAAATGGAAACAGTGCCCTCAGAGGCTTACAAATCCCAAACCACTGCGGGGAATAACGGGCCACCTGCTCTCTGATATTAATGGTCATACTAAGCTGGAAGGGAGAGGCTAACAATAGTTTGAAATGACAGAAGTTCCAGTCATTCCCGATGTGTTTTATCAAACAGAATATAATAATATTGATAATAATTACTTATTTTGATCATTTAAAATAGAGTGACAATCTGCTTCGACAGATAAAACTAAACCAGGTTCTCAGAATGCAATGCAGAAAAAGAGGCTGAAGTTCAAGCATGAAGACAAAGGAGCAAAAACATAGCAGAGAGAAGACTTATGATAAAGTCAAAGAGATTCAAATGAATTCAAAATGAAATGCTTAAAGTTCCTCCAGTCATTTTCTTCTCTTCTAACAAAGTAACCTGAATCTCAAAATACAAATACTCTAATATTGAATGTGCTTTATTTTCCACAGCTGAAGTACAAGGAAGATTACAATAAAAATGTGAAGGGCCAGTGGTGCGAGACGCCCTATTTCGACGTGGCCATTGCCAGGGTGGCGATGGACAACCTCAGCAATGTAAGAGCTTTGAAAACACTTAGGACACAGAATAATCAGAATGGTATTAATTTGTTCATTTTTTTACAACTAACTGTCAATCCTTTCTCTGTTATTGTAGAAGAAATACACGCAAGCATTTGAGGACGAAAAAGACCAAATTTATTTCATGCAAACAGACACGCCCGTTTACGACACGAACAAGAAGGCTCGCATTGCTATTAGTGAGGTGAGTAGACACTAACACAACACACACACACACACACACACACACACACAAACGCAAATGTGTTGGATTATTTTTATAGGTACTATCTCATGTGGAAGACACGACAGAGAGTTGACCCGTGTCTCAGAGCAGAGTGTGAGTCAATACAGCGAGACCACTCTGACGCAGGGACTCGATGTATTGTGCCCACACATCATGCACTGCGTGAGCGAGAGATCTTCATTCGGTTCACAGCCTGTAGTTTCTCTTGAACCCAGTGACAACATATCAGACGATGTGAAGAGGCTTTCCTGCTGCTGTATACCTCATAGACGCCCACATGTTCACACGTAATTCGAACATGCGTCATTTCAGGAAAACTATAAAGACATGTGTTCTTCCACAATGAATGACTGTACAAGTGTTCTGTCCCTTTTTATGACTTACCACACGATTGATGTGCATGAACACGATTCGTATTTTTCTTACTCACACGTTTCTCCGTGTTTCATTGTCAGGTCCAATACAAGAAGGAATACGAGAAGACAAAAGCGCAGGCCGACTACAACACGCTCCCCGCCACAGAGAATCCTCTCCTCAGACAGCTCAGATACGCCGGCAACATCCTCAGTGACGTAGGTGTCGAGAAAACCAAGGCCAAAAAAGGATTTTTATTATCACAGCTTTGGTTTGATGAAAAATGATGGATGATAGAGGGTATTTTTTAGGACGACATAAGATACAGTTTTTGAGGCAGTACAGAAGTATAACAATTTAGCGTTAGTGGTCTCCATGTGTGTTTTCTGTGTTGTCAGAGATGTTGCTTGCAGGAGTTTGACTATGACTCCTGTTAGACAATTAACAGAAAAAAGCTGCCAAAGTGATTTAGGTGGTTTTGGATGTTATTTAGAGTGTCTTACATTCGGCGCTTTCTAAGTGGATTGTCTTTATATTTAATTCGGAAAAAAGCCCTTAATTTACATTGAAAGGTCACATATTATTCTCCTTTTCAATCAGTTTAAATAAGTCTCAGAGCTCCCCAAAACATGTCTATGAAGTTTCTTATTATAAATCCACTCTGATCCTGTTCACAACAGGCTGTTTCTGTGTCTGTAGCTTTAAATGCAAATTAGTTGTAATTGACCACGCCCCTCTGGAAGGGCTTGGGTGGCTCGGGCTTTCTCGCACCATGCCCTATTCTTGTTAACGGTGATAAGGCAGACTCAGAGGTCAGAAAAAACCTACAGTAGCTGTGGTAGTGTCCCCCACCTTGGGGAGGGGTTACTGCCCTTTGTGATGTCATGAAGGGAAAATCTCCAAACGGCCTGTTTGAGCACACATTTTCTGAAAAGTGGAGCAGGCAAAAGACAGAGAGGATGGACTTTTCTCATGATTGGGGGGTTTGTAGATGGACTAGGGACACATGTTAGTGTTAGAAGAACATGGTGAAGTGTGTTTAGCATCATATGTGACCTTTAAACAGTACTGAAGTCACTTACAGCTTTCTTTCACAGTTAGATAGTCGTTACTCCTTTTAGTGATGAGCAGATTACAGTTGTGAGTGAGTTTGAAATCCATTTAAACAAATGTTTGGTTCAGCTGTTTCTCTGTCTGAAGTGTTTTGTTGTATTTTGTTTCCTGTACACATTTCTTTCTATATGTTCTTTGCAGAAAGTATACAAGGCCAGCTATGAGAAATCCCGGGGTTTCAGCATCAACTACTGTGACACGCCCAAATTTCAGATGGATTCAGTACTTAAGAAATTCTCCGATGTAAGAAAAATCTACGGGGTTAAAATCCTTTTTTTTAACAAAAACAAATAGTACTATTGTTCTTTTATAAAAATCTTTATATTTCATTTTTTAGGCACGTTACAAAGATAAGTATGAAAGTGAGGTAAAGGGCCACTACATTGGCAGCTATGAAGATCTATACATGATTCATTGCCAGAAAATGGAGGAAATGAAGAATGAGGTGAGTCTTTTTGGATTCTTCTTACATTTTTTTTGTCAATTTTAAAATCAGTGTTTGAATTGATCTTGTCTTTACTCACTATCTGCATTTCATATCTTGCAGCAACTGTACAAGTCTGAGTACGAAGACATTAAAACAAGATGCTTCTATCCTCAAACAATGACGCCCGAGTATGAAGCCACGAAGAAGCTTGACAAGTGTAAAGACGTGAGTTTGATTGGATTTCTTCAATGCTTCTACACACCAAAGGTTTTACATTCCTCTTGTTCGATATTTGTTGATCATAAAATGTTTCTATCTGTCTTACGGTTTGCAGAAAGTTTACCGGCAACATCCCGACACAGTGAAATTTACACAAGTGGTTGATTCACCAGTTCAGGTTCAAGCCGCCATCAACGCCAAGCAGCTAAGTGATGTAAGTATGACTGCATGGAACACCTCTGGTACTGGTACTGATACACAATATATTTGAATCGAAATTTGTGCAGAACACCTCCCATTGGATCATCACTTGTATTTATATTACTTATCAGTACGGCTATCATTTTGAGGATTTCTTACTGTATGTTCACGTAAGTTAAAGTGATTCATAAAATGTAGATGTGAACATATCTGTTTCTTAAAATTGTCCATTGTTGACTGAAATTGCTACAATTACCTTCTCCAGTCGAGATCAAATTCTCCTGGATGTGCAGATCACTTTAAAATGTGCCCAATCATCCACGAAGCCCAGCTGTCTTTCTGTGGGCACCATGGAAACTGGAGAGCCATCTCTCTGTAGTATAAATAGCAACAAGCATTCAGTTGGCCCAGAATAAACCCTGTGATCGGAGAGGGGCTGGGGAGGTAGGGAAAGGGACAGTTAAGATATTTCACATGGAGCACAGCTGATGCACTGCTGCCCTCTGGTGATGGGAAGTTAGATAACACCTTCCCTAAACTTGTGTCTGGTCTCAAAATAACTAACGCTGCCTCTTATTTCTTTGATGATCCTGTACTTGACATGTGTAGGCAGGGTTTTGTGAGAGAAAATCTCACCCTGCTGTCTTTAAAAGTCAAATATATATTACTCACTGCAAATCTTTGCCATGGAAAATGTCAACAAAGGCTGTTTTCTGCAGGCTACTGTACGTTACTGTGTCTGACACCTACCCCGCTGCAGTAGTTAAAATGATAAAAATTTACTATGTAGGGGCGCCGGTGGCCTAGTGGTTAGTTCACGACCCATGCACAGAGGCTGTTGTCCTCGAAGTGGGTGGCCCGGGTTCAATCCGGCCCGTGGCTCATTTCCCACATGACATTCCCCACTCTCTCTCACCCTGATTTCTGACTCTTTCCACTGTCCTATCTCTAAATAAAGGTGTAAAAAAACAAAAAATAAATCTTTAAAAACAGAAAAAGAGATGTTCAATCTTATTCCTGATGGTCTTGTTTGCTTTTGTTGGTCGCATACTGGTACAGGCATCAATATGAATTTTAGTTTGTTTGCACTGCTGTATTACACGGAAGAGAAATGTTTTTTTGTTTTTTTTAATGAAAAATAATTGTATCACTTTGCTCTTTTTGCAGTTGAACTACAAGGCCGATTACGAGAAAATTAAGGTCAAGAATAGCCTGCCGCCAGACTATCCCTTCTTCATCCAGTCCAGAGTTAACGCTTTTAACCTCAGTGATGTAAGTAACGGCTCATTTGTGAATCCTTTTCATTTCAAGCCATAACAACAACCACATTTCTGTCCGCTGTTATTTGCTTTGCATTTTGTACCTCACTGTGATTTTCCCCTCGCAGAACTGTTATAAGTATGAGTGGGAGAAAGACAAAGCGAAAAAGTTTGAAGTCAAGGGCGATGCCATCTCGATCCTTGCTGCTCGTGCTCACACCAACATTGCCAGTGATGTAAGTCCACGACAGCTTCTGCCTTTATGATTACTGTATTTCTCATTGCTTTAATCTTTTATACTCTTCATTAGCCATCTACATTTTGTTAACCTTTTGTCGGATAACTTTCTGTTCTCTGCAGGTCAAATATAAGAAGGAATACGAGAAGAACAAGGGACAGATGGTTGGAGCTCTCAGCATTAATGACGATCCTAAAATCTTGCACTCTGTTCATGTGGCCAAAATCCAGAGTGACGTAAGTACTTAGCTCGCTGCAGACCTTTTATATTTAACATGTCCTTTAATATTCATTTAATGGACCTAATAGGAGGGCACTCTTGAGCAATCTCTCAATGATATCTCCACAGCGTGAGTATAAGAAGGACTATGAAAAGTTAAAGACCAAGTACCATGCACCACTGGATATGATGTCAGTCACCTTGGCCAAGAAATCCCAGGCCATCTCCAGCATGGCCGGGTACAGGAGCGTCAGCACCAACTTCTTCCTCCCCCCCGATAGCGTGCTGTTGGACTTGGCCAAGAAAGCCAACATCATCCAGAGTGATGTGAGTATACACAGATTTTACAACGCTGTATTGTTGACAGTTTAGTTTTGGTTTGAAATATAATATCCAACCCCTTCTTGCACAGTTGTTGTGAGTTTTTTTTATATGTTCATCGACACCATGTTTCTTTTTGTTTCCTTGCTTCTTAGAATGAGTACAAGTCTGACTACAACAACTACACCAAGGGTTCCCCATGGATCCCCTTTGGCTCAATGGAAGTGGAAAAGAATAAGAAAGCTGCTGAGATCCTTAGCGAGGTTTGTATTCAACAGCGCCATTTCCTGGTGAAGGATATATAGTCGTTAATAATTAAGGATAATTATAGATATTGGCAATATTTGTAACATCATGTGTGAATTTTCCTCGTTTCCTACAGAGAAAATACAGACAACCTGCTGACTCTATCCCCTTCACTGCTATTGACAACCACCCCATCCAACTGCAGGCCAAACTCAACCAGCTTCAGAGGAGCGATGTGAGTCTACAGCCACTCTGACTCTGCAGCAAAAATGTTTCCAATTTGCTCTCTTTTTCTGAGAACAGCTGAGAGAAGATTGTTTTCATCTTTACTTTGAGATGAACAGCAGACATGACATCACCTCCTATTTCTTTTTCACCCTCCAGCGTTTCTACAAGAGAGGTCTGGAAGAGATCCATCAGAAGTACTCTCTCCCTCCTGATTTGCCTGAGCTCCTCCAGGCCAAGTGCAATTCCTTTAACATCAGCAATGTAAGGCAAATAAATACTGAGAAATCACTTTTACAAATCAGTAAAAACATTTGTTTTTCACAGCAACGTTGGAAGAAAGAATCCGAAATACATTTAATTTGATATTCTGCTAAATGTAACGTTAAATATGTAGCTGTGTATGCAGCAACATAAACTGTAGGAGAGAACGTGTGCGTAAATCTGTAAACTTAACCAAACGTATTCAGTTTGTATTGTATCTGTTTTAATTTATTTCTGCAATCTGTCATTTCAGAAAGCCTACAAGCACGCCTGGCATGAGTTGATTGCTAAAGGTTATGACATGAAGCCCGATGCAATCCCAGTTGTCGTCGCCAAAGCTGCCAGACATGCTGCCAGTGATGTAAGTTTCCTGAGAGTCTGGGTCCTCTTTTCATTCACAAACTCCATATTAAAGGGAAATTTAGCTGATTTTCAATATAGATAGAACCTATAAAAACGTCCAAAGCCACGCAAACGGGCTGGAAGAAGCTGGATTTTGTCATCCAAAGCCTTGGTTTCATGCTGCACGATGTGGGTGTCTCTGCTCCGCCCTCTGTCACACAGCAGCTCTCATACAGTCCCAACATGAGTAGACCCTCTGCAGATACAGACATCACCTTCTTCTTTTCAGATTATGAGTGATAATTGAGATGGAATTCTTTAAAATGGGTCCAAACCCTTTTTAAATCCTCATTTTCCCTTTTGTTTTGGTTAACAGAAAAACAAGTTGGGATGAGTCCATAGACTTTATCTGTAGCAGCACTGTGTGCTGGTGGGATAGACAAATACAAATATAATCCCAATTTTCTGTACATGGGACTTCTCTTTTGTTGCCATGGGATCTAAACAGTTATTGAAATTATTCTGGTATCATGACAACCCTACAAGACACATGCTGCTGCCATACAATACATCCTGTCCTCTAGTATAACAGCTCAGCTTTCTTGGCCAGCATAGCAGCAAAGAGGAGTATGCTGAATTAGACTACATATTTTTTAAATACCGTACTGATGGGATATCCACACAAAACAGCAAGTTCGCATTCCCTTTATTATCTTTATTGTCTTGTACCACCTACTTTGTGTTTGATGATGTTATCATTAAAACTCTTGAAATGCTAAAAACTTAGATTTGCTATATGCTTTTTAACCTCTAGGTCCAGTATAAGAAGGCTTATATGAAAGACAGAGGCCACCACGTTGGCTTCCGCAGCCTCAAGGACGATCCTCTGCTGGTTCACTACATGGAGGTGGCCAAGCTGCAGAGTGACAAGAACTACAAGAAGGACTACCACAAGGCTAAGCTGAAGTATCACACCCCTGTAGACATGATGAGTCTTGTACACGCCAAGCAGGCCTCTAAAGTGCAGACCTATGCTGGCTACAAGCAGCATCACCATAATTACTGTCTTCTACCTGACTCAATGAGTCTGGGCCTTGCTCGAAACATGAACTTCAACGCAAGTGATGTAAGTTGGATTTCCTTTAGGGTCTGTTATGTCATAAAGTTGGCAAATACTGGGGTTCCCACAGGTTTCAGGCTGAACATGTCTCCTTGTCTCCTCCATTTATAGTTTAACTACAAGCAGGAATATGAGAATTTCGTCAAGGGCACGGGCTGGATTCCCATTGGGTCTTTGGCGGTGGAAAAGGCCAAGACAGCAGCGGCAGCTCTGGATGAGACAAAGTACCGCCAGCACCCTGCAAATTTCAAGTTCACCAGTACTACTGACTCCATGAGCATGGAGCTGGCCAAGACCAATGCCAAGATCATGAATCAGGTAAGGAGTAAACATCATGACTGCAATGTTTTGCTCTTGTGTAATTCTTTTATTTTTCTTTAAGCCTTTGAATTCCTCATCAGACTAGACATTAAGAAATCCATTTTGTTATAACTCTGCAGAAAGAGTATAAAGCCAGTGGAGAGAAGTTCATGCACACATACCATCTCCCAGCTGATTCCCCCGAACTGTTGCAAGCCAGATACAACGCTGTCAACATCAGCCAGGTGAGTAACAGATTTTTCTCTGGTGGTTTTTTGTGTGCCTTTGAGCACATTCAAATTTGTTAGAGGCATTACGTTCTTACAAAACGTCTAACTGCACTATGAATTATTTGATTTAGAATTACTACACCTATGCCCATCGTCAAGATCTGCTCAAAGGACATCATGTGAAGGCAGATTCCATCTCTGTTGTAGCAGCAAAGTCTTCCAGAGACATCGCCAGCAATGTAAGTTGTAATATGCTCATTATGCATCTTCGCAAGTGTATTGAATTCAGCGAGTCATCACTAATATTTTTTCTTTTACACAGTACAAGTACAAACTGGCTTATGAGAAGGCAAAGGGCCACCACGTTGGCTTCCGCAGCCTCCAGGACGATCCTCTGCTGGTTCACTACATGGAGGTGGCCAAGCTGCAGAGTGACAAGAACTACAAGAAGGACTACCACAAGGCTAAGCTGAAGTATCACACCCCTGTGGACATGATGAGTCTTGCACACGCCAAGCAGGCCTCTAAAGTGCAGACCTTTACTGGATACAGGAAGATCCCTCACAGCTACATGCTTCTACCTGACAACCTGCAGTTGCAGCTGTGTCGCGGCATGATGGACATTCAGAGTGATGTATGCGTTACCTTTAATCTATCATGGTGTGATTCTAAATTAAAGTAATATGCAGCAGCAGAGCAATATGCACTGTAATGGCGATGAAGTCTTCTACACAGTTTTAGATAAGTACCTGTTTTTTGTCTTTAAACCCACAGAATGTCTACAAGTCAGATTACAACAACTTCTCTAAAGGAACAGGTTGGGTTCCTATTGGTTCTGTGGATGTTGAGAAGGCCAAAGCTGCTAAATTTGCCCTTGATGAAATAAACTACCGCCAGCACCCCAGTACTTTCAAGTTCACAAGCAAGACTGATGACATGAACATGGTTCTGGCAATGGCCAATTCAAAGATTATGGACAAGGTAAGACTGGACTTTGTTAACATATTCATGCATGTCAAAACAAATTTCTACAAGAACCTTGCAAATAGCACGTATGACCGTTTTTTTTCATTCCCTCAAGGCTTCATACAAAGCTTCTGGGGAGAAGTTCATGCACACCTATCATCTGCCAGCTGACAGCCCTGAGTTCCTCCAGGCTAAGTTCAATGCTCAGACCGTTAGCGAGGTTAGAGCCCAAATTTTTTTAAACAATAAATCTAAGTTCCATGCTGTTTTATCAGCATAATATGCATGTCAACAATGCACAAAACATTTTTCTAACATTTTGCTCTTTATCTACAGAGTCACTACAAGCACAAGTGGCTGGAAACCATTGCAAAGGGATATGACATGAAGCCTGATGCAATTTCCATTCTGCATGCCAAGCATGGCAGACATATTGCCAGCAATGTAAGTAAAAACTTACTTTCCAACTTAAACCATAAATATCATCTACAGGTTACTTACCCCTTAATCTTACTTTCAGATCCAATATAAGAAGGCTTATATGAAAGACAGAGGCCACCACGTTGGCTTCCGCAGCCTCCAGGATGATCCTCTGCTGGTTCACTACATGGAGGTGGCTAAGATGCAGAGTGACAAGAACTACAAGAAGGACTACCACAAGGCTAAGCTGAAGTATCACACCCCTGTAGACATGATGAGTGTGGTCCATGCCAAGCAGGCCTCAGCTGTTCAGACCTATGCTGGGTACAGAAAGGTCCCACACAGCTACATGCTTCTACCCGACAACCTGCAAATGCAGCGTTGTCGCACCTTGAATGTGCAGTCAAGTGATGTGAGTTTTATCACTGCATTTTGCCATTTATGATTAAAACAATGTTTTGAATGCAGCCTTGTTGAATCTCCATTGTGTGCTCTATTTATGCTAAAGTTTGATCTCAATTTCATTTCTTCTTTTTAGTCTGAATACAAATCAGACTGGAACAACTATGTCAGAGGCATTGGATGGGTCCCAATTGGCTCGATTGGAGTTGAGACTGCTAAACTTGGTGGTCAGATTTTGAGTGAGCACAAGTACCGCACTCATCCCTCCAACTTCAAGTTCAAAAAGCTGATGGACTCCATGGACGTGGCTCTGGCTACTGCCAACAACAAGATCATGAACAAGGTGAAACATGTTCAAATGTGCAGAGGAGAGTCACATAGTAAAAATACTTCAGTTTTTAACCATAATCATTCCCTTTTTGTTCTGTTGTTTTTGTTTACAGCAAGCATACACTGCAGCTTGGGAGAAAGACAAGCTGACCGTCCATGTCATGCCAGATTCTCCTGAGATTGTTTTGGCCAAGGCTAATGCTCTCACCATGAGCAATGTAAGGAATTAGATAGCACTATACTTTTTACTCATTGTATGTCCTTTAATTGCTTTTTATTAATGTCAAAATGTTTTACTTTACAGAAACTTTACAAAGCTGGTGTTGTGGAGATGGCCAACAAGGGCTACCACCTCAAGGCGGACGCTATCCCAATTGTGGCTGCCAAGTCTGGAACAAAGATTGCCAGTAATGTAAGTTTGACATACATTTCATTAACATATCAAGAAGCTTATCTGCTGCAGCCTCAAATATGTGTTAAAATGTTTCATTTACTCTTACAGTACAAGTACAAGTTGGCGTACGAGAAGGCCAGAGGCCACCATGTTGGCTTCCGTAGCCTCCAGGACGATCCTCTGCTGGTTCACTACATGGAGGTGGCCAAGCTGCAGAGTGACAAGAACTACAAGAAGGACTACCAAAAGGCCAAGCTCAAGTATCACACCCCTGTAGACATGATGAGTGTGGTCCACGCCAAGCAGGCCTCAAAAGCTCAGACTATGGCTGGATACAGACAGATCCAGCACAGTTACGCTCTCCTCCCGGATGCCTTGAACCTTGTGCTGGCTCGCACCATGAATGCCCAGGCCAGTGATGTAAGTACAAATGTTGAAATCCCTCCTGTGCCATACCCCTCAATAGTATTGTTGATTTTAAAGGATTGTATGGTTGTATGTTCCATTTAATTATGAGACCTACTATTTCTTTTTAGTGTGAATACAAATCAGAATGGAACAACTATGTCAGAGGCATTGGATGGGTCCCAATTGGCTCAATTGGAGTTGAGACTGCTAAACTTGGTGGTCAGATTTTGAGTGAGCACAAGTACCGCACTCATCCCTCCAACTTCAAGTTCAAAAAGCTGATGGACTCCATGGATGTGGCTCTGGCTACTGCCAACAACAAGATCATGAACAAGGTACAGCATGCTCTAAAATGTGGGAGATGATCTTCTTCATAATCATCATTATTTATTCATTCATTGGGTGTCTTTATTCACAGCAAGCATACACTGCAGCTTGGGAAAAGGACAAGCTGAATATCCATGTCATGCCAGATTCTCCTGAGATCGTCCTGGCCAAGGCTAATGCTATCACCATGAGCAATGTAAGAATAATTATTTATATAAGTAGATTGACGACCTTTAACAGCTGAAACACTGCTTTAGTCTCATGCTATGTTAATTCTACTTCTTTTACAGAAACTTTACAAAGCTGGTGTTGTTGAGATGGCCAACAAGGGCTACCACCTCAAGGCGGACGCTATCCCAATTGTGGCTGCCAAGTCTGGAACAAAGATTGCCAGTAATGTAAGTTGTGAGAAACATGTTGTTTGACATCATTTCAAATGATCAACCTTCAGTCCCTGTGATTCACAAAAAATGTGTTTTCCCTCACAGTATAAGTACAAGTTGGCATACGAAAAGGCAAGAGGCCACCACGTTGGCTTCCGCAGCATCCAGGATGATCCTCTGCTGGTTCACTACATGGAAATTGCCAGGTTGCAGAGTGACAAGAACTACAAGAAGGACTACCACAAGTCCAAGCTCAAGTATCACTCACCAGTAGACATGCTGAGTGTGGTCCACGCCAAGCAGGCCTCAAAAGCTCAGACCATGGCTGGATACAAGCAGCCAAACCAGCACTACACTGTGCTCCCCGATGCCATGAACCTTCAACTTGCTCGTAACATGCAGTTCATCGCCAGTGATGTATGAAATTATAACTTCATAAACTACACCATCATTGTATGAATCTATGATCCGTCGTAAAGTAAAACTGTTTCTGTACATTTTCCAACAGAACCAGTATAAGAGTGAGTATGACAGCTTCTTTAAAGGAATTGGATGGGTCCCCATTGGCTCAATTGGAGTTGAGACTGCTAAACTTGGTGGTCAGATTTTGAGTGAGCACAAGTACCGCACTCATCCCTCCAACTTCAAATTCACTAAGAACATGCAGTCCATGGATCTGATGCTGGCCACAGCAAACAACCAGATTATGGATAAGGTACTGAGAAGGACTTCATGTGAAAACAGAACAAAATGATCCCTTATTTAGATTAAAGATTTCAACAAAGAACTTCATTTTGTTTTTTAGCAATCGTATGGCAAAGCCTGGGAGAAAGACAAAACTACAATCCACATCATGCCTGACGCAATGGACATTGTTCTTGCCAGAGCAAACAAGAAGAATGTCAGTGAGGTAAAGTGGTTTATCTCAGTTTTTCCACCAATTTCGAAGCCTAACACCCTTACCCTTATAGTATAGATTTAACAGAATAAATAAGGAAAATATTTGTATTGAATTTAAGGTATAAAAATGTTTCTTCTCTCTTCCTCCTCAGAAATTGTACAAATTGGACAATGAGCTGTCCAAGAAGAAGGGTCATAATCTTCGTGGTGATGCCATTGCAGTCCTGGCTGCCAAAGCCTCAACTGCTATTGCCAGTGATGTAAGTATGTTTGTGGTTTTATGTACATTATACTACCTAATTCGTTTACCAACGGCCAGTTTTCCCAAATCAGTGTTTCATTATGTAAACTCTCACAATTTTGTTTAGTACAAGTACAAGACAGGATACCGTAAGCAGGTGGGCCACCACATCGGTGCTCGCAGCATCCAGGACGACCCTCTGCTCATGCTGGCTCTGAACTCAGCCAGGATTGCCAGCGATTTCCTGTACAAGAAGGACTTCAACAAGTCCAAGACCAAGTTCCACCTGCCAGTGGACATGATTGCCTTTGAGCTGGCCAAGAAGAACCAGATTCAAGTCAACCACGCCAACTACATCACCCGTCTCCACAACTGGACTTGTCTGCCAGACTCCAATGATGTTGTCGCGGCCAGACATGCTTATGACATTCAGAGTGATGTGAGTATGAATGTCCTTGAATTCATATTAAGTGAAGTGTTCATATATCTTGAATATCTTTAATGATAGTGGATATTGTGTTGTTCAGGCTGTGTACAAGGAGGATCTGAGGATGATGCAGGGTGTTGGATGGGTGCCTATAGGTTCACTGGATGTTGAGAAGGCAAAGAAAGCTGGTGAAGCTCTGAGTGAAAGACTGTATCGTCAGCATCCAAGCAACTTCAAATTTAAGATCACCACTGAGGACATGCCCATGGTGTTGGCTAAGGCCAACGCTCAGGTTATGAACAAGGTATGCAAACTGCAATCTGAAAAGTACTGTTTAATGAAGATAATGGATTTTAACTAAGTTAAACTAGACACTGATATGATAAGTAATTTTTCATCCCTTAATTAATTGTTTTTGCAGAGTTAATTGTACGCCCTAGCTCTGACATCTTTGTTTTCTGTGACTGCAGAAAGCATATGTGGACGCATGGGACAAGGAGAAGACCAAGAACCACATCATGCCAGATGCTATGGATGTTCTTTTGGCCAAGGCAAACAACGTCAACTACAGCCTTGTAAGTAAACACTAAAATATGTTAGAGCCAAGAAACACTCATAGAGCTCTTAGATATGCTGTATTAATTTAAACATGTATTTGTTATCAATACTTTAACATGTCATTATCACTCACATCTGCTGAAAAATGGATAACACAAACTCATGTCTGTGGTGAATTTGTTTGTTTACAGAAAAAGTACAAACAGGCCCATGAGGATGCCAAGAAGAAAGGCTATGATATGCGCAATGATGCCGTTTCAATCATCGCAGCCAAGGCCTCCAGGGACATTGCCAGCGATGTAAGCTGATTGCTTCACAGATTTAAAATAAAATAAAAGAACATATCTTATAAATTGCTGTACCTGTTTGCATTGAATTTTGCTTTTCACTTTTTCAGTACAAGTACAAGACAGGATACCGTAAGCAGGTGGGCCACCACATCGGTGCCCGCAGCATCCAGGACGACCCTCTGCTCGTGCTGGCTCTGAACTCAGCCAGGATTGCCAGTGATTTCCTGTACAAGAAGGACTTCAACAAGTCCAAGACCAAGTTCCACCTGCCAGTGGACATGATGGCATTTGAGCTGGCCAAGAAGAACCAGATTCAGGTCAACCACGCCAACTACATCACCCGTCTCCACAACTGGACTTGTCTGCCAGACTCCAATGATGTTGTCGCGGCCAGACATGCTTATGAAATTCAGAGTGATGTGAGTATGAATGTCTTTTAATTCATATTAAGTGAAATTTTCATATATTTTGAATATCTTTAATGATAGTGGATATTGTGTTGTTCAGGCTGTGTACAAGGAGGATCTGAGGATGATGCAGGGTGTTGGATGGGTGCCTATAGGTTCACTGGATGTTGAGAAGGCAAAGAAAGCTGGTGAAGCTCTGAGTGAAAGACTGTATCGTCAGCATCCAAGCAACTTCAAATTTAAGATCACCACTGAGGACATGCCCATGGTGTTGGCTAAGGCCAACGCTCAGGTTATGAACAAGGTATGCAAACTGCAATCTGCAAAGTGCTGTTTAATGAAGATAATGGATTTTCACTGATATGATAAGTAATTTTTCGTCTTATAAGTATTCGTTTGCAGAGTTAATTGTACGCCCTAGCTCTGAAATCTTTGTTTTCTGTGACTGCAGAAAGCATATGTGGACGCATGGGATAAGGAGAAGACCAAGAACCACATCATGCCAGATGCTATGGATGTTCTTTTGGCCAAGGCAAACAACGTCAACTACAGCCTTGTAAGTAAACACTAAAATATGTTAGAGCCAAGAAACGCTCATAGAGCTCTTAGATATGCTGTATTAATTTAAATACATGTATGTATTTGTTATCAATACTTTAACATGTCATTATCACTCACATCTGCTGAAAAATGGATAACACAAACTCATGTCTGTGGTGAATTTGTTTGTTTACAGAAAAAGTACAAACAGGCCCATGAGGATGCCAAGAAGAAAGGCTATGATATGCGCAATGATGCCGTTTCGATCATCGCAGCCAAGGCCTCCAGGGACATTGCCAGCGATGTGAGCTGTTTGCTTCACAGATTTAAAATAAAAGAACATATCTTATAAATTGCTGTACCTGTTGGCATTGAATTTTGCTTTTCACTTTTTCAGTACAAGTACAAGACAGGATACCGTAAGCAGGTGGGCCACCACATCGGTGCTCGCTGCGTCCAGGACGACCCTCTGCTCGTGCTGGCTCTGAACTCAGCCAGGATTGCCAGTGATTTCCTGTACAAGAAGGACTTCAACAAGTCCAAGACCAAGTTCCACCTGCCAGTGGACATGATGGCCTTTGAGCTGGCCAAGAAGAACCAGATTCAGGTCAACCACGCCAACTACATCACCCGTCTCCACAACTGGACTTGTCTGCCAGACTCCAATGATGTTGTTGCGGCCAGACATGCTTATGACATTCAGAGTGATGTGAGTATAAATGTCCTTGACAATATTGTTTTTTTATTTAGCTATTTAGCCTAAATTTTTTTATTTAGGGTTTTTTAATTCATTTGGAACATTTAAACATAAATATATTATTTTTCCCCAAGGCTGTGTACAAGGAGGATCTGAGGATGATGCAGGGTATTGGATGGGTGCCTATAGGTTCACTGGATGTTGAGAAGGCAAAGAAAGCTGGTCAAGTTCTGAATGAAAGACTGTATCGTCAGCATCCAAGCAACTTCAAATTTAAGATCACCACTGAGGACATGCCGATGGTGTTGGCTAAGGCCAACGCCCAGGTTATGAACAAGGTATGAATCATAATGAAGGAATGAGTTTTTACAATAGCAGATATCACTAATTACCTGGTGTATTTTTAAATGATAAAGAAATGATTTTAACAAAAAACTGTAAACCTGCAGGGATTATAAATGAGTAAACTCTCTTGTTTTTGGTTCTGTGACTGCAGAAAGCATACGTGGACGCATGGGACAAGGAGAAGACCAAGAACCACATCATGCCCGATGCTATGGATGTTCTTTTGGCCAAGGCAAACAACGTCAACTACAGCTTGGTGAGAGAGGGAGAAAATACCTAGGATTTTACCAAAATCCTTTTTGATAGACTATTTTATTCAATGTTGAAGTAATATATTTAACATTTCTGGGATGATTGTGTTTGTCCACAGAAATTGTACAAACAGGCACATGAAGATGCCAAGAAGAAGGGTTATGATCTGCGCAATGACGCCATCTCCATCCTCGCAGCCAAGGCCACCAGAGACATTGCCAGTGATGTGAGTGTCTCAATTTAGTAATTTATTAGAATCAGAATCAGAATCAGAAATACTTTATTAATCCCCGGGGGGAAATTTGGGTGCCAGCGCAGCTCTTCAATACACAGTAGGAAATAGAGATAATAATAGCAATAAAAATAAGCAAGAGGTAAGTACTCAGTAAACACTATAATAACATATGTACAAGCTAGAGATAAACAGTATTTACATGATGAATTTACAGGTGTTGAACAGGTAGTGCACGGTGTATGTATTAGTGTGTAGATAATTGCACGTATAGACATATTGCTTGTATATACAATTATAAATATATTGCACAGTTGACCGGTTAAAAGACAGATTGCACATTAAATAAATAAGTAAATAAGTCCAGTGTACAAGTATACAGTGTGCGCCTCTTAGAGAGATGCGTTGTAAAGTTTGATGGCCACAGGCAGGAATGACCTCCTGTGGCGTTCTGTGGTGCATCGTGGAGGGATCAGTCTAGCACTGAATGTGCTCTTGTGTTTGACCAGCACGTCATGGATTGGGTGTGGGGCATTGTCCAAGATGTTACGCAACTTCGACAGCAAATTAATGACTAATATGAAGAGAGAGCTTATTTCCATACACCGTATATTATAAACACAATATCCATTTTACTTTAGTCAACTAACTCAAGTTTGCGTCTGCACTGGTGCAGTGGTTAGAGCTGTTGCCTCAGAGCAAGAAGGTACCTGGTTCAAATCCCTTGTTGGACAATCTGTGTGTAGTTTGCATGTTCCCCCTGTGCATGCATGGCCTCCAGGTACTTGTTAGGTAAACTGGTGACTCTAAATTTCCTGTGAGTTTGAGCGTCAAAGTTTGTCTGCCCTGTCAGTGCTGTGAGTGACTGGTGACCACACCAGGGTGTACCCCGCTTCTAGCCCAATGACAGCTGGGATCGGCTCCAGCCTCCGCAACCCCCAACAAGACAAGCAGTATAGATAATGACTAAACTGTTAAGTGATTTTTTTTTTGTGATAGCACCTTTACCCAACTGTCAATGATTACATTCTGTCATGTTTCCTCCAGTACAAGTACAAGACAGGATACCGTAAGCAGGTCGGCCACCATATTGGTGCTCGCTGCGTCCAGGACGACCCTCTGATCATGCTGGCTCTGAACTCAGCCAAGATCGCCAGTGATGCTCTGTACAAGAAGGACTTCAACAAGTCCAAAACCAAGTTCAACCTGCCAGTGGATATGTTGAATCTTGAGCTGGCCAAGAAATGCCAGATTCAAGTCAACCATGCCAACTACATCACCCGCCTGCACCAGTGGACCTGCCTGCCAGACTCCAATGATGTCGTCCAGGCCAGAAAAGCATATGACCTTCAGAGTGATGTGAGTTTAATTTCCCTTCTAATTAGTCTCAGTAACTCTTTAGTTTAAAGTTCATGCTACCAGATAGCTGAGTATTTACCTTTGTCTGACTATGTTCTGTAGGCTGTCTACAAGGCTGACATGAAGTGGCTCCAGGGCTTGGGCTGGGTCCCCATTGGCTCGCTTGAGGTGGAAAAAGCCAAGAAGGCTGGCGAGGTCTTGAGTGAAATAAAGTACCGCCAGCACCCCAGCACCTATCACTTCACCAGCAAAACGGATGCTATGAACATGGTTTTGGCAAAGAACAACGCTTTGACCATGAACAAGGTAGTGCTCGTAACTATTTAGGGTAAAATACTTACTACTTAAACATGGCCTCACTTAAAGTAAATAATTCTGATCTTAACCTTCATTGGGATTTTTTATGGTTTGTTCCAGCGTCTCTACACTGAGGCATGGGAGAAGGACAAGACTACGCTGCACATCCAACCCGACACTCCTGAGATCGTCCTCTCTCAGCAGAATGCTATCAACATGAGCAGGGTACGTTTCATCCTGAATACACTGCCTTATGTTGTGTCATCTTGGCTTTCTTCATGTCAACAACTGTAGTTCTTGTGTTGAAAGGTGTGACAAACTTTAAACTTTTTAAAGTTATTTTCAAAGAATTTGTAAACTTGTTTGTTTGCAGTTGTTGTTACGTTAACGACCTTCATATTATTCAGATTTTTTACCCTCCTAGGTTTTTTTTTTAATACCATAAGCTTTCAATTGTTCACCTAAAGTATTTTTCTTACTTTTCAGAAACTGTACAGACAAGGTTTTGATGAAACAATCAAGAAAGGTTACTTCCTTCCAGTTAATGCAGTGTCAGTCCAGGCTGCTAAGGCTTCCAGGGACATCGTCAGTGACGTGAGTGATTCATATTGAACTACTGTATATGTATTTATGTAATACAGACACTGATGTAGCATACAATGTAAGACATTTTCCAGTTGAAACAAAAAATGTTTTCACCTTATATTGACAGTACAAGTACAAGACAGGATACCGCAAGCAGGTCGGCCACCATATTGGTGCTCGCTGCGTCCAGGACGACCCTCTGATCATGCTGGCTCTGAACTCAGGAAAGATCGCCAGTGATGCTCTGTACAAGAAGGACTTCAACAAGTCCAAGACCAAGTTCAACCTGCCAGTGGATATGTTGAGTCTTGAGCTGGCTAAGAAATGTCAAATTCAAGTCAACCATGCCAACTACATCACCCGCCTGCACCAGTGGACCTGCCTGCCAGACTCCAGTGATGTCGTCCAGGCCAGAAAGGCCTACAATCTTCAGAGTGATGTAAGATGGTCAAATCAACTTATCTGAACATATGTTGCTATGTCGACTGTCTTTATACGTTTTGATGTAACATGTACCGGTATCCGCTTTTTTCACTCAGGCTGTTTACAAAGCTGACATGGATGAGGTCGTTGGCGTAGGATGGATCCCAATTGGTTCTATTGATGTTGTTAAAGCTAAGAATGCCTCCAACATCCTCAATGAACGTCTGTACAGGCAGAAACCAGAAACATTCAAATTTAAAACTGACATGACCTCCATGCCCATGGTGTTAGCTAAAACAAACGCTGAGACCATCAACAAAGTAAGTACTTTCATATCGAATATTTTTTCATATTCGTTTCCTGTTGATCACATTTAACGATTATTTAAACTTCTTTGTTTCACGCCACAGAAACACTACATCGCTGCTTGGGAGGCGGATAAGATCAAGACCCATGTGACGCCTGACCTTCCTGAGCTGGTGCTTTCTAAAGCTAATGCTTACAACATGAGCAGGGTATGTTGGGTTTGTTCTGTAAAAAGTATTCTTCATCCAAATCAGATAGGGGTATAAGAAAATGACATGTAGGTTCTCAGTCATGCAGGTCATAGTAATTCAAGGCGTCATCTAAAAAAGTAACTGGACTTGGTTGAGATGGTAAATTCACATTGGGCCAGAGGAGACCGCTGGTTGGATAGAGGTATTATCTATTATAGGTGGAATCCATCTATGTTGAGGTTGAACAACTATCCCCAATCAGAGGTGGTGGCCTAAGACACCACTTATAACCATCTTACAATGCTGTCTTGAATAACAACGCCAGGGGAATTTGGTCAACAGCTCAGCTAATGACTCCCACTATAAAGGACCACCTCGATAATTATCATACTAATGATCCATGGAGGCTTATATTTCTAGCTCTTTCATCCAGTCACTTTAGAACTTCATTAGCCTTTCAGAGGAGAGGGGAAAAGTCGCCCAAGACGCTTCACCAAGTATAAGAAAATATTGATATGCTTAAAAATTACAATATGAAGTTTTGTGATATTGTGTTAATTCCTAAAAAAAAACGGGTATATATTTAGATTTATAGTTTACATGCAAGAGTTCATGACGGTGTTTAATTCTACTTTTTCTTTAACCTCTAACCGCTAGCAGCATTGTGATCTTTCTTTAGCTAGTTGACTCTTCTGCTCTGACTTAACAATATACTTTAAGATGGGAAGAAATAAGCACACATTGGTAGTGTAAACACAAAGAAAACAGGATGAAAAACAGGATGTAATGTATCACTTTGCATACGATATCACAATTAGGGATGTTCCTAGCGACTAATTTCCCTGTCGATTGAACTCAGATTTAAATTCAGGCTAGTGGACTCGTCTAATGTTGAGAAAACCCTCAACCCTCATTAACACCGCTTAACACGGGATCACAGCATCTGCAGGTTAACACCGTCAGATTGGTTTGACAAGTCCTTTAAAAATAGCCACACTAGCCACACATTCCTCATGCAGGTTAACCTCCACATGCCTGTCCTGGTTATGACTTGTTCTGGTTGAGTGGCTATAAATCAGGTTAATCTGACACAGCGTACAAACAATGATGTCTCCATTTTCTAGATCAAAATATTGCTAAACTGCTCCACACAATGAGATGCAATTTAGTCATTATGGTTAGACTAGCCAGGGTGACAGCTCTTAGTCGTTTAGTCGGCGTATCGGGCACACCTCTAATCACAATATATTAATAAATATATTAAATTATTTTAGGGCTTTTTTGCCTCTATTAGAAAGGACGTTTTAGAGAGAGAGAGGGGAAATATGGGGAGGAATAGTGTGGGAAAACATGCACCAAACCACATCAGGTTAGGGAGTTGAACCTGCATCCAGTGCAAGGAGGACTGTAGCCTCTGTAAATGGCGCGTCTGCTCTACCAACTGAGCTGAACCAGCGCCCCCCTGTCAGACATTTTATCACACTTCAGTAAGACTATGAATAATTTGCATCATGATGTTGTTTTTTTTAACTCAACTGTTTTCCTTTCTTTTTCAGAAACTGTACAGGGAAGGCGTTGAGGAGATGTTCAGAAAGGGCTACGACATGAAAGCCGATGCTGTCTCTATTAAAGCTGCCAAACATGGAAGAGAAATCATCAGCGATGTGAGCAACATGAAAATAATGCTTTGTCATTGATGCTGATTTCCACTATTTTGTAAAGCTTTCTGTTAATCATGATTGTACTTTCTCTTCATAGTACAAATATAAGACAGGATACCGTAAGCAGGTGGGCCACCACATCGGGGCTCGCTGCGTGGAGGAGGACCCTCTGATCATGCTGGCTCTGAACTCAGCCAGGATTGCCAGTGATGCTCTGTACAAGAAGGACTTCAACAAGTCCAAGACCAAGTTCAACCTGCCAGTGGACATGTTGAATCTTGAGCTGGCCAAGAAATGCCAAATTCAGGTCAACGATTTCAACTACAGAACTCATCTGCATAACTGGACCTGCCTGCCGGACTCCAACGATGTCGTCCAGGCCAGAAAGGTGTATGACCTGCAGAGCGATGTAAGTGATGAGGATTTCTCCTGATTTCCTGGACATTGAAATTCTTTTTTTATTCAATAAACCTCAATGTAACTCCCCTTTTCCTCCCTGTGTGTCTTGTAGGCCGTGTACAGAGCTGACATGGAATGGATCAGGGGAACGGGTTGGGTACCAATTGGGTCAGTTGATGTGGAGAAAGCCAAGAAAGCTGGAGAAATTCTGAATGAAAGAAAGTACCGTCAGCACCCCAGCGTCTTCAAATTCACTGCCAAGACATGTGACATGCCATATGCGCTTGCTCATGCCAATGCCCAAACCATGGACAAGGTAGAGATAGCTATTTCACTTTATTTACTTTTCTTTGGATTATTATTCCTTGTATCTTTGTTGTGGAAACAATTTGGAAAGTATCATGACAAATCTTACACCAAAAACAAGATAACGAGTGTAAGAGAAAGCTCTGTTTGCTTTCAAATAAAGTTTTCTTTCTTCAGAAAAAAGGGACATCTCACTAA